>VDFB02105785.1:234538566-235098386 GCA_007258455.2 Sequoia sempervirens
AGATTGAGGTGGTTTTATTTTATGAAATTATATATATGTATGTATGTATATATACATATGTATATGTACATAATATATGTATATGTAAAAATATGTATAGATGTATCTATATATACGTATATTTATGTATATATGTGTGTGTATGTGTATATATATGTATATATGTGTATATATGTATATGTAATTATATGTGCATACATATATATACATATCTAGATATAGATACATATGCACACACATATATATGCATATACATATGTATGTATGTATGTATATTGGATTAATAATGAACATAGCCTATTTATGAAAGAGGTGTTAATTGATTTCTTAAGAAAGAAGAAAATTATTAAATTATTAAATGTTGATGGATATTTTTGTATGTGATTCAAAATTATCAAATAAACATTCTCACCAATATTTCTAATTTAATGTTTCATATGTTATCTTTTATGATTTAAACAAGTTGGATTTTTTTCTTATAAAATTAGGCTAATTGACATGAATAAAACCAATTCGTTCTAGTGATTATTAATTTATTTATATGATCTGAGTTTTTTGATAAATTTTGAAATTAGTATATATATATGTGTTTTAAATCATATTGGAAAATTAGTTGTAGCCAGTTCATAAATAATATGATATTGATTATTTCGTGACAATCTATCTATATTGATAATACCGAAATTAAGTATTATCAATTATTTTAATTATTCATATGATATCTTTTGTATCATAATTTATTGTATTTATGGGTTTTAATTATAATTTTAGGATTTATAAGCCTAACAATATTATAGTATGACATACTAGTGTCTTGAATGTGAACTATTGTCTCACCTATCAAATATTTATAGAACTATATACAATATCTACATGTATGTATGACTATTTTGACTATACAAATAGTCTAAGGTCAATTGACTATAAAGTATAATATTTTATTAGTATTTTATATTCATGCAAATCTAACTTATCTTGGTTTTATTTTGTTTCCTTTGGGAACTAATTCTATTCATTTGTGACATCTAAGGACATGGTTGATTTATGTTGATTTGTGAAATATTAAGTGTCATGGTTGATTTGTGACATCTTTTGTGTCATGGTTATGTGTGACATATATTATATCAAAATTGATTACATTTGTATATGACTTCTTCAATGCTATGGTTCTAAGTTCGTGAGAGTAGGAATCTATTTGAAAGGATAAAGTGTATGATCTAATTTCATCTCATGGATTCTATTTAAAAGAATGAAATGTGATTTTTATGAGAGGATTATCTTATGGATTCCATTTGAAAGGATGTAATGTGATTTTTATGAGAAGTTTATCTCATGGATTATATTTTGAAAGAATGAAATATAATCTTATCCTATGGTTTAGGATGGTTAAAATCTTGTTTTCTATAGTTGGGTATACTACACATTTGGGAGATGCTCTCTAGATAAGATTTGGGGACCAAGTGTGGTTTTAATTATGTGAGTTTCATTGTTATTTTGTTTTCATAATATATGAAGTGTTTGTATTCCATATTTATTCTATTGATTTTTTGTTTGTTTGTTTGTGTGTACTTTCTTTATGCATATTTTATTTTCTATGTGTTTGTATATTTGAATTATTCTAGATACTTGTGTTGTGTAAATTTTAGGATGCATTTAGTCCTACTTTGAGCATTTGTTATTGAGAAGACATGTAGAATTATATGGGTAAATCTTTCAAAGTAAGGGATGTAGTAGTAATTCATGTAAATGTTTTATATAGTTTTGAATGTGTTAATATGTCAAACTTTATAAGCTTGAAAGGACTTGTGATTTATATTCATGGTTATATTTATCTTTCTCATGTCCTTGCATTCATATGTTAATCAGATTCTAGAAAGGATGTGTTATGAATACTGGTTATCTTGGAATGATTAAACAATATGTCAATTTTTTAGAATATACATTATGAAATATATTCCATATATTTTGAATGTTTGGATTAATGGTTTCATGGGCATGATGTTTGTTATTAAAGGAATCAACTAAGAAAGATAAGAATTAACATTATATTATACCACACTTTTGGGTTATGGATGGTGCTTCTTCACTTTGAATGATGCATGGGTAGGAAAGGGACATCCTCATGGTGGGTTCAAACACTTCCTCAATTAGCAACAAGAGCGTGGGATCTTGGAGGATTACCTTAAATAGTTGATATTGGATTTATTTTGATATTAATTATGATCATGAATATTATTTTAGACAACTTGTATATGCGTGTTTGGATTCATGGTCTATTATATTCTTATCATGGATGGGGGTTGTAGTTTTGACCACTTATATATCTTGGTTATGAAATGATGTAATCTTAATTGTTGAATACTAGACATGCACTTGTGAGACTTTCATATTAGTACAAAGTACTTGAGATGTACTTAGTGGTGTATTTATTTAGTTTACTACTCGATTGGTAGCTATATATTATATAAATTCTTATTGGATATCACATGCATGTTGTGTGTATCATTGTGATATTATATTATGGAAGTTAAGGGAGCTTGTTTTTATTATGGAGAAATTGGTTTTGAAGGACATGCATGTGTGTATCATTATAATAGTATAATGAAGGTTAAGAGAATTTTTTTATTATTATGGGAAAAATAGGTTCTAAAGAGGCCCCAAAATCTTATACAAAAGACCATAACAGGTTGAAACCATCAAGTTTTGAAGGGATCTGAAACCCTAACACAAAAAATTGCCTAGAGATAGAACAAAGCCAAATAACAACCAAATAATAATAGTCAAAATGAAGTTAAATAAATTAAACCTGACTATTACAAAATTAAGGCCACAGAAACACAAGTCTACTTAGAAAAAATAACAATCCTAAGCCCAAAAAATCTAAAGGGAAACAAAAGCCTCCTTGTAGCAAATCTCAAACTCAATAGCAAAGAAAAAATCCACCTCTAAAGGAGAATTATTCTCCACAAAAAGAGAAGCTAGAGAAGAAACCATCTAAATGAGAAATAGAACCCCAACCTCTCCCACAAGAACACTCTCCGCCTCAATAGAAGACTCCACCTCTAAAGGACAAGTAGGCAGAGAAGCTAGGGAAAGAATAATAGCAACCCTTAGAAGGTTAACAATAAATTGGGGATATGAAACCCCATTAGCATCCACAAGAACAAGTTATTCCTTATGATCAAAATCATATGAGGAAATGATACAAAATCTTAGTATAAACCATTCCTGAAACAAAAATTATCCCTCATAAGAACATTCTCCACCTCAATAGGAGAGGACTCCACCTCAATAGGAAAAGTGGGTGAAGAAGTTGGGAAAAAAAGCAACAAAATTCCTCTTATTTTTTACAATAATATGGGGATAAGAAACCCCATCAACAACTAGAAGAATATTTTCTTCCTTAAGGGAAGAAGCATATGAGGCATCCTTAGAGAATATCCTCAAAAAACAATCCAACAACAAGAAAACAATTTCCATAATCTAGAGCATTAAACATTGTACTAACTGCACTCAACAAGAATTGCTCCCCAATGCTACCAAAACCACCATATACTAGAAGACCACAAGATTCAAGACTTCTAGCACCCACAACTGCATAAAATTGGAGGAACTGAAAAAAAACACTCCCATGGGTTTTTTTTATTGAACCATTCTTGGGTGAGAGAACGACCACATCCAAGACAAAGTTTTCAACCCTAAACTCCACAATGGGATGGTAGTAGGAAAAGGGGACAACCCCATTGACCAAGTAGGCTGATAAACCCTTGAACACGTAGCCTTTGTTGCTAGCTAGGAGAAGATCCATCCAAAAGTTAATGACCCCTACAATAGAAAAAATGGTGGTTAAAACCTATAAAATAACATTAACAACCCTACCAAGTACAACAGCGCATATGACAACTTGTAAAACCAAGCAAATTCAATTGTGCCTATCGTAGCAAAGAAAAAGAACATTTAACATCAAAGCAACCACAATTGCACTAGGCGGATCCCCATCCACATCCTCTAAATCCCCTTCTCCATCCTCCTAATCCCCTACAAATTTGAAATCTGCTCCTCCGCTCCCATTCTCGCTCTCCATCTTGGTTGATGTGATTTGTTATTCAAGGGGGTATTTTAAGGGAACTTGTTAGAACCTTATCTTTTACCATTTTTTTGGCATTGAGATTTTTAGTTTTATGATTTTTTTAGAAATTTTGATATTGCATTTTTTAGGTTGTTACAAGGAGGCCAAATAACACATGTTGTAGAAAGAAAAAGTATATACAATTTAACCTCTTACAAATAGAAAATGCTTAGATATTTATAATCTTGGAAAGTGTCATGAATGAAATACTTGCATGGGATTTCCATAAAATCTTAAAAATCCCAGAAAAATTAATTAAGGAATGAGTGTTGAGAGTCATCTCCATGTTATCTAGCTCATTTAAGGTTGATTAGCTATTCTATAGAAACAATTTATTTGAACTAGAGCTACTAATTCAAATGAAAGGCTAGATAGGATGTTGCTAATATAGCACATATTCTTCTTCTTCTATATACCTCAATGGCTTTTGGGATCTTCACTATGTGGTTAGGGGTGGGGAAGCACATTGGGTAGTGGTGGAATTTTGAGATGACAAAATTGACACTACTAATGATACCCTAGATAATTTTTCCTCACTAGACTTCTCCCATGAGGACAAATAATGAATCTATGTATGTTTGAAGATTTTAAAAATACACTTTAGGTTTTTGAGGAGTAACCCTGAGATCTTAAGGATAGATTAGGTGGGGGGCATTTTTATTAGGGTTCTTGGCTTTACAACTCACCACTGTAGACCAACCCTCTTGTTTTTCTAAAAGAGGTAGAGACCTAAAATAAAGGTGAGTGATAGCATTAAAATGAGGAGAAACCAAAGCATAATTATAGATATTATTCTCAAAAGATTGACATCAATAAAAAAAATGTCCAATATAGATCTCTATTGTCTCCTTTAAATCCTTGGACAGATCTACTTCTATGGAGACCCTCTCCTAGGCTTGAGCTAAGAAAGACCTATTTAGTTTGAAACACATGAAAAACCCTAAAGAGAAGGCTATTTGTGTTTAAAAATTCTAGCATGACAAGGGTAAACTAAGAAACTCCACCCAAATAGGGACACATATTTCTCATCAAAGATGATGAAATCCGTAGTTTAAGGTGATAAAACAAGAAATGAATTATATAGGAAAACCAAAAAGTATGTTTCAATTTATCTTTAGCATGTGGTTGGTTTCAATAAAATATAAAGGGAGAAAGGGGGGGTGCTTCCCATAAAATATTTTATTAAAGTAACCTTTCTCTAACCAACATTATTCACTATCAAATTCTAGAATGGGAAGACCCATGTCTAGGGGTGTTTTAGAGGACATGCCTCATGGAACATCATGAAACACCTTGGAAAAAAATTCTTGGGTCTCTTAAGTAGGGATGCTATTGTCACGTGTCACTTCAACTCTACCAACAACTATAGAGTTACAAAAGGTTGAGGTCATTCAAAGGGGTAGGAAATACCCATAGGCATGTTAACCCAAAAGGTGCCACAATAAATGTAAAAAATAATGCCAACTTCTTCTTCAAAAGATATAGTATGACATCAAGAGGATGTCCAAAAGAAAAGCCAAAATCCCAGTAGAGACTAGATTCCAAAAGTTTAGAAGTTTCTTTTCAACATATGTAAATGTCATTTGTAATTAATTAAAATTATTATATTAATATTTTTTTTCATTTTTTAATAAGTGGATTGAGGCTTATTTATCTTTAATGGGTTTGTAGGGGGCATATTTCTAGAATGTGATTTGTAACCTCAAGGTGAGGTGCATTGAATACATTAAAGAAATGAATTTTTAATATTGATAAGGAATGGTCATTGGGATGTTCTCTCAAATAAATGTGTATGTGATATGGCTTGAAAATGACAAGTGAATAATAAGCCTTAAAAAGGCACGTTAATGTGTTGTGATTATTAATGTAAAAATATTTGAAAACTCTTTATTTTGTTGAAAGGATAAATATTTTGAGTCTTTTCATAAGCTGTTAATTAGGTGTTGTAAATTTATGAAATATTAGTCTTTTAGTTTAAAGTTAAATATTGAGGGTATCTATTTCACCATATTCATCCAAAGTATGAATTCATTATCATCCCTTTGAAGTGCTAAGTCTTCGCACTTAAAGTAATTGTTGTCAATTCAATATAAACTCATCATTATTATTAGTTCCATGTGAATCCATAATTACCATCAATTCTATTTAAATTTGTCGTTATTGTGAACTCATTATCATCCATTCCATGTCAACTCACTAATTTTTCATACGTTTTCACATTTTCATTAAATTTTATTGTAAAATTTCCATTTTTGAAAATGGATAATATCAATTATTGATCTAGTATCTATACCTCAATTTTAGAAATAAATAAAAAAGAGATAAATATATCTATAAAAATAACTATTTAAGCATCTACATGTGAGTGTATTTGAAACATTTATACTAAAGAAAATATTTTTTCGAATATCTTAAATATACACTATTCACAAGTTAAAAACTAATTATAACAATCTAAACACCACCTATTATAATAGAAATAGAAATATATTCAAAGTAATTCTAATCTATAATTAAAAAATTAAATAAAATAAATAACAATAAGAATATACACCATCCACTACATAATGATAAAATAACTTTAGTGGAATTTTTTATTTCTTTTTCTTTTGCCGGCCAAATCAACCACCTTCTCAATTTATTTTTGTGAATGATAATGCAATTTATACTTAATGTGGTTTGACCATTATCTAAATAACTTTTTGAAATTAATATGAGAGGATTAAGTGGTTGAAAAGTTAAATTCTTTTACTATGAGGATTTTAAAAGTAAAATGAAATCTAAGTTCATCATGTTTTTGAACTTTATAGAAAATGAAAGGACATTATGAGTTCAATAAAAAAAATTAGTTGCGATTTGTGATGTCTGTAGTTTTTAGGATTTGATTGTATGTTTTAATTTGATTTTAAAATATCTTTTTTATAAAAATATATATGAGATGATATATTTTGTAATTGTATGTGCTGAGTATAAGTAAAGACGAAAAGTGTTTTCCCTCATACTAGATGAGAGTTGAAATGATTAAATGTTGAGGAGAGTTATGAAGATTTTGGAATGTACATATAGTTAATTAGTTGAATTTAAATATTCAACATATATTTTTGTAATAGTAAAATTTGTATATTCATGTCATTTTTATTTAACTTCATGTTTATTTTGAGGAGAGTACTTTGATACATTAATATATTGACAAATGTCATATTTTTGCGTAAAGTCGGTCTCATGCTCTATGCCACCAATCTATGCATCACATATATACTTACACATTCCCATACATTTTCCTTATTCAAATACGTATTATACTCATTTTAGCTCATACATCAATGTACTTGATTCCCATGTTGATCTAGTCCCTTTTACATCAAGGATCATTGCTATGGTCACAAACTTTACCCTTTCAAAATCAAATTTTAAAATTCAAATTTGTATGATTCTCACCTAACCTTCTTGCCAAGGGCCCATTAAACACAAAATTGTATGATTCATTGATATCTCCTTGTATTTAAAGACATTCAATACATTCATTTTAAACATCTATGAATAATCAATTAATCCTCAAGTATTTAAAAATCACATGGAAACATTTGGATTTGGTGGACTAAAAGGAATTAGATTTGCATGATTAATCCAAGGGCATATGGATGATTGAGGACTATTTTTACATTTTGTATACATTTCCATCACTTGACTTAGGAGAACATGCCCCCTTGTGACATAATGAAAACCTTACAATTTCTAGAGTCCTTATAAACACTACTAGCCCTTGAACATTATAAAGAATATAGGAAACATTAGAAAGATATAATGTATACATTTCCATCACTTGACTTAGGAGAACATGTCCCCTTGTGACATAATGAAAACCTTACAATTTCTAGAGTACTTATAAACACTACTAGCCCTTGAACATTAAAAATGTATAATGAATATAGGAAAATCATATGAAGTGAAGAATATAGTTTTATAGAGTGGAAAATAAATCTAGAGGTGAAAGATAAAATTGGGAATGTAAAATTGAGTCTACACAAAGAAAAATATATATTTTGATCCTAAGGTGAATATTAAACCAAGATTTTCTCCTCTAGATCCTGAGGTATTAAACATTTAAGAGGATTTCAATGAATTTATTTGGATCACTCCTTCAGTTATAGAGCTAAGTATAGTCATTTAAAATTTCTAAGATAGTAGTTGCAAATTATTAGATTATTAATTCTAGATATCATCATTAATTAGTCTAGGTCAATTGTGCTTATGTGAATGAATTTTATTAGATTGGCCTCAAATAAAATTTATAAAAAAATATATTTTTCTTGACATTTTGGTGCTCAATCTATACTATATAATTGAGCTTCCATTTCAAGGTTCCATCTATAAAAAATATGATTTTTAGATTCAATATAATTTGATTTACATCATGTATTTCAATATTTTCTTAGAATCTTTATATGCATATATATTTTTCTTAGCATTTGGGTATAAATTTTTATTTATCTTTTATCCCTCCATATCACCCTAGGTTATTCTATATTTATGTCACCTATAAGGGTTTATTCCTTGGTTGATCAAAATTTATTTGATTTGTATTGTGGCATGTTTCTATATTTCATATCTCATGATGCATCCATCCTTAATATACTTATGGCATTCAATGTTATAGATATGCATTTTCCTTCTATTGAGGTGTTGTTCTATCATGTTTTATCTTTCCTCTCTTTTTTGAGTTGGCTAGTGCAAACCCTATGATATTGGAGATGCTTATTTTATTATAAAACTATAATTTTTATGATTATTGTATGTGTTGTAACAATAATGAGTGCACACTAAGAAAGGATCCATCATCTAAATAACTCATTCATGACATTAGTATACCTAGCGATGATATGTACATCCCACGATAATCTTGCCTCCAAAGGTTCATGTGATTTTAATGAACTATACTCTTCTATAAATAATAATTATGAGATATATAATGATCAACCTATTTTGATGAAAAAGGAATCCTAGGTCTAATGTATAGAACACTAACATCAATCCTTTTTCAAGATAACATTAGGATGCAAACCAACAAGGAGATTAGATTGACTTTCAACCATGAAGGTGAGTCAATCATCCTTGGATTTGACCCTTTTGTGCCTTGGAAATTGATTGGAATTGAATTGCTTTAATTAACCTAATTAAACTATGTGCCCTAAATTGTAAATGTAGGATTTTTAAAACAAACAAAATGTAACAAAAAATTATAACATCAGATCTGAGAAAAGAAGAGTTTTGTGCACTTGTCCTGCAAGTTTGAAGCTGATTTGGCAATACTAATTTTCCCTTGGTGACTAAGTCCTTGTAGGCTTGTTTCAGATCTGAAAATTTGGATTCGTAACACTCTTTCTGCTCTTTGATTCCTTTCCTACAAATTTTCATCTTTGAATCTAGACCTATAATAAATCTACAAAAAAAATGGTGGGGTGGCTATTATAAATTTCTTCCTCTAAATCACCATGAAGGAATATTGTCTTTACATCCATCAATTCCACTTCTAGATCATAAGCAACTGCAAGTGATAGTAGCAACCTAATAGATGTCATCTTCACTATAGGAGATAATATCCCATCATAGCCAATTCCCTCCACCTAAGAATACCCCTTCACAACCAATAATGATTTATGCTTCTCAACACTGCCATCTAGACCAATTTTCTTCTTGAACACCCATTTGCATCCAACAAGTTTTCCACTAGTAGAAAAACAGAAATAAATGACTAAAAAAACTACAAAAAATTGGTCACGTGACCATTAGTAGTTTATTGCCAGTCATTTATAATGTGACCAAATTCATGACTAAACCATTTTTAGTCATTTATTGGTTGTTTTGATTGATCAATTTGGTGGTATATTTAGTTGTTAATTTATTCATTGATTGTTGTTAACTGATAATTTATTTAGTCATGGTGGTCATTTATTTTAGTCATTGTAGTCATTTATTTAGTCATTGTAGTCATTTATTTAATCATTGTAGCCATTTATTTTATTCATGGTAGTCATTTATTTAGTCATGGCAGTCATTTATTTGGGTGAATCAGTGATTCAAGTTACAAATCAAATCTAACTTAATTAATCCTCACAAATTTATGCATATAAACTTAAAGTATCATATATATTCAAATTTTGAGAGAAGCATCATGAAATGAAGACTAAAATGCTTGAACAAATATGATTGATCAAACACAAGAGGAGCCAAGACATAGTATTTATGAGTGGAGAAAAAACCACTTTGAAAATTTACTTCATTAAGCCTCATTGGAAAATCAAAACCTCACTGGTTACATTCATGGTTACATTTAATGTCTCAGTGACAACTACCTCACTGGCAAAGAAAAAACTCACTGATTCTTTTACATCATTTATTGAAGAATCGAAGAATTCAAAAAGGCATAAAAACATAGAATCACTCTGTATCAATGAATTTCTTTTCTATTTGGCATATATTTATATTTAAACAGATCTTGGCACTGTAGCTTATAGCTTATAGACACTGTAAAAACAAAATACTCCTCCTATTTTCATATACTTATACTCTTTTCCTCTTCTTGTAACTGCATAAGGAACAAAAGAATCAAGGAGAAATCCCTGCAACATAACTATTTCCAAAAACCCAAAAGAAAATGCAAATCAAAAATATCATAGAATACACTATAAAGAGGAAAGGAAAATCAAGTTTGACAATGAATGAAACACTTTCACAAAAGATTTACAGAAAACAACCATTCCTCACAAGGGGAGACTCTTTTGCAGAAACATGGTAAAAATATAATGAACTTTGTTAAAATTCCAAGCATCATAGATTAGGCATTCATATAATGTAATGCTAGTTTTCCATGGCCTCTTCCTCTGCCATGACCACCCCTGCAAAACAACATAATGGAGAAAATGATGAAATACACTAAAAATGGATGGTACTTCTTTAACAATTTATTTCAATGATGAAATACAAGAAAGAGAGCACAAATCTAGCAATGGATATGCTATATAGGGCACCCACTACACATGAAATTTTAGATTTGATCACAATATCACAATTTAAGCCTTTCACACAAGAATCCTATGTGAAAGCGGAAGAAAAATATGTGTATTTTGGGGAGATATACTAGAAATTGATAGGGGCATGTAAAAACACAAAGCATGACCCTGATGGCATGGTTCTTTTGGAATGAAAGTGAGCCTCCCTCTCTCTGATAGGGTACAAATTTCCTGTTGTTGTTGGTTTCAGCTCCTCCAAACTCTTCCTCATAGGTATTCACCTTTCACTTCTCCAATTTGGTGAGTTGCAGCCCGAAAATAAGATTTTGACGAGGGTTTTAGAGTATGTTTATTAAAATGAAATCATGATCAAGATCCTTTACCTGTCTTGGTGTATTCTATCATTTTTTGCTGCTTTCCCTGCCACTACTGATTTCGGCTCCATTTTTCATTGCTTTCCTCGAATGATCAACCTGAGAGCTTATCACCCCAATTTCATTCATGAATAAATATATCTAAATAGATGATTTGATCTCTGCCTGAAATACGACAAAAGGGCTTGGACCACCACCGACCCATCTTGTTGAAGAAGTCGAGTAACCAAACGCCTCTCCTTTGATGTGGTAGCCGATGGAGCCCCCAATGGAGTAATGTCCTCACCCATCCTTCTTGATGGGAGGAAAGAAGGAAAGCATGAGCTTGATCCAGTTGTAGATGAAAGAAATAAAGAAAGACCCCCGCTGCTACTAGTTTTGGCTCCTCCAAACTCTTCCTCGTTGGTATTCACCTTTCACTTCTCCAATTCGGCGAGTTGTAACTGAAAATAAGGTTTCGACTAGGGCTTTAAAGAATGTTTATTAAAATGAAATTAGGGTGGGTGGTAGGTTTTTCTTTTTGTTTGCTAAAATGAATTTTTCAAAATGGAAACCAAAATATATAATCTTTAGTTCATAAATCACCCGCACTTTCAATAAATATTATTAAATATATTATAATATTATATTATTATATAATATTAAATATATTATAATATAATATTATATAATATATATAATAATAATATAATATAATATAATATAATAATATACATATATTTATTATAATATATATTATATATATATTATATTATATAATATCATATTATATTATAATATATTATATTCTATTGTATTGTAATATAATATATTATTATTATATTATATTATAATACAACCCACTCCCTTTGTAATGCCCCGCTGTGTGAACCCCAAAGGACAACAAACACCGCACAATTTTTTTTTTTTGAAAGCAAAACATTGTGTAAGATAAATTTGTACACTCATTACATGAAAACCAATTATACATTTACATAGTCATCTATGTCCTCTAGGGTACACGGAATGGTCATTACAAAACATAAGCTTTTAGCAAATGAGAGCGAATAAAAGCCAAGAGTACATAATGATGATATACAACCATTAAAGATCAAAAGAGAGGAATTTATTCCCATTCAATTCATAGTTACAATAATATAATTGTGGAGCATATTTCCACAGATACAACACATCATAATTACCTTAATACATTACATAATGATTCCCTTATAACAATGGGAAGAGTGCATCAAGTACAAGAATAATTACATTAAAGGAGAATAAGGTACAAGGTGAGGAAAAGTCTTCAACAACGTGAAGCTTTGGAACTCTGTATCCACTTCCGCATCACGAACACAACTTGGGAACCCAATGGGGTGCATAGCACATTCCACCTGACCACGTGGACCCGAAGGTCCACCCCCCTGTGTTAGGAGATGACAAGAAAGGACCCACGACCAAGATAGACAAGCAGAACGATCACATGACAAAACCACAAGGTCAACCAAAACAAAACAAACAACAATCTCAATGACTACTTACAAGGTGACTACTTCCAAAGACATACAAAGCGAAAAGCAAGGGATACTATAACAACAATATTCATATATTCCCAACTGAAAGGTACACAAATACTTGGGTTCCCAAAGAAACTCACATCATGGCTTGGACTATAACTCATCAAACGGAAGATAATTCAATGGAGAATACAATCAATTATGAGAATGTGAAAGTCAACCTTTCATCTCCAAACATAATTCCATGCAATGAAACTTAAAATTGTATTGCATACTCCACTTGTTTATACGTTCCCATTTAATTTGACAACAAACTAACTCAATAAGAACATGAAAGGATTATTTATTGAATAATGATCTAACTTCAATAAGAACATGAAAGGATTATTTAAGGAATAATGATCTAACTTCAATAAGAACATGAAAGGATTCTTCTTAAATCATAAAACTCAATTGAATCAAATCGCACCTAGTAACTTTTAGGTTATTAAATTTTATTGTATTTACACCTCTATATTGAAAACCTTTAATTAAAACAAAAACTATGTCAACCTACAGTATGTAACCCGTTAAATTTCTCTTAATTTGTGATTCCTAGCACATGCATTTGTTTATTGCAAAATAATTAAAATTAAATATAACCTATACATTTGTTAGTTCAAAATAATAATTTGAATTAAAAAGGTAGCCAATTTTTTTTATTTCAAATAAATAAATTTAATCAAAATATAACATTTACATTTGTTGACTTCAAACTAAATAAATCTAATTTAAATCCATCACAGTCATTTTATACACAAATCACCAATCTAATAGTGAAGGAATTTGTAATTAACTTTATCTTTAAATATCTTGAATTTTTTTTTTTAAATTGCACTTAAAATAAATCTAATTTTAAATAAACCTAATTTTCAATATACTTAAAAATAAATCTAACTTTAAATATATACTTGAAAATAAATCCATTTTGAGTATATTTGAAAATAAATCTAATTTTAAATATACTAAATTAAGTTAGATTTCGTTATTTGATGATAATTGACCAAAATCACAACTCAATTAACATATATATATAATTTACCCTGCAAACATACTAATCTCCAATTACTCACTTGAATAAATAGAGTTATTTTATTAAATAACCTTCCAGGCCTTTCTAAAACATTTCCTCTTAATCAATAACCCTTAAGGAAGATCACTTTGTTTACATTTATTATGGACATAAACTTGACCTAAAAGCAACTTATAAGCAAGACATTTTTTTAATGACCTGTTCACTAACTTCATAGGCCTTTAATGATCTTATAGAATGAGAGATGAATCTACAAATCTATTAGTTTTCACAAACTTTATCTAGTGATGTTGCAAAGTGAAAACCACTCAATAGCAAAAGTTCACTAATTGCTATCGAGGGAGAAAGATTGACAATAATAATTTAACTAAGTTATGTAAACGAAACAATTATTTATTGTTAACTCACCTAACTACATGCTAGATCAAGGTTCTAATTTAGATTACCCAACACACTAATTACTCTTTAATAATCTACCCCTTTTAACTATTCTTTTCAACCTTTTAATCATACGAATAACTACTCTTCTAACCAAATATCCCTTTTAAATTCTTATAAGTAAATTAATATTACCCAAAATTTGTCCCTAATAATTTATACATATAAATATATATCATAATCCTTGAATCATAAACTCAATCCTTTATTATAATACAAAGTTCCAAACGAGCTATAAACTATAATTTATATATATATATATATATATATATAATAATCAAAGCTACTACATTCAAACCTTCAAAATGGAAAACATATATATTTATATACTCTTAACAGTACAAATATAAATACATATATTAATAGTTGAATGCCTTTTAAATACTACACTCAACACATCTGCAAAGATGGAATGTTAATTATGGTAAATACATATAATTATATACAACATATGCAACTCGAATTCCCAAATAAGTAGCTATAGGAATACATGGGGAAGGCTAAACAATATTTATTTATTTTTTTAATTTTTTTCTATACTAAAGAGTAGCTTTTAATATGTCCTTTAGAGAAAATGGGTATGTAAGACATGTTTCTAGAGAAATTCTCCATGGTTTGATTTAATTCTCCATGTTTTAAAATAAGATTATAGGATAATGCATAAAGTGGTAGGTCAATAAGTCAATTACTTTGAACAAATATTGAATGAGTGTGCTACTAGAATTTATCAATCTATATAACATTTTATGAGCAAAAATAAAAATATTGGTGAGAGAATAATTTTGAATGAAGAAGAACAGTTGGTCACAAATAATGAATATAGAAATACCTACTACATAAATATTCAAAATCTCTTCTAGTTATGGGATGAAATTTGAAAACACCATATGTACATATTTAATTAAATAAATCTAATAAATATTAAATTATTTCACAAAATCTATTAATGAGAACAAAATAGATACATTTTGATGTTTTGGATTTATACTAATAATTTAATTAGAAATTAATATTTATCTCTTTCTTAACACATTATGCAATTAATTTCTTTTTTAATCTATTTGAATCACAATATAGATTTAATCATATCCCCTTAAGATATCAATAAAATTATAGTAAAACCAAAATATTTTACATATGTACTATGCTTGTAATCTATATATATTCATATTATACCTATTAGCAAACCCATTACATCTTCAACCACAATTGCTAGTTGAATACAAACTTGAGCTAAACTTTAATTAGAAACATATTTCACTAAATAATCAAAGCATAAGGATGATATAAACTTACCATCCAAGTAAAAATGAAAGTACAAGAATAGGGATTGCAAAGGTTGATATAACAACACATGGAAAAAAGGTACCAAAATCTTCCCCAAAGAGAATCCGCTGAGAAAATATATGGATATTTTTGTGTAGGTCAAGATCCAAGACAACCGAAATGGAGGGACACTACACCCTCAATTTGAATTTGAATTTTTTAATTATCCACTTTAATATCATATTGTCTAATTTTTATGTGTGACTAATTATTTAGTTGTGTTTTATACCCAATGATCAAATTAGTCACTTCTGATGATCAAATTAGTCATTTGTTTTGTCATTTATAGTTGTGCTGCAAAAAATGAGTAGAATTTAGTCATTTTAGTTGTTGTGACTAAAATTTTTAGTCACATAGTCAAAAATAATGAATATAGAAATACCTACTACATAAATATTCAAAATCTCTTCTAGTTAGGGTTGAGTCTCATCTAGTTATGGGATGAAATTTGAAAACACCATATGTACATATTTAATTAAATAAATCTAATAAATTTTAAATTATTTCACAAAATCTATTAATGAGAACAAAATAGATACATTTTGATGTTTTGGATTTATACTATTAATTTAATTAGAAATTAATATTTATTTATCTGTACTATGCTTGCAATCTATATATATTCATATTATACCTATTAGCAAACCCATTACATCTTCAACCACAATTGCTAGTTGAATACAAACTTGAGCTAAACTTTAATTAGAAACATATTTCACTAATTAATAATCAAAGCATAAGGATGATATAAACTTACCGTCCAAGTAAAAATGAAAGTACAAGAATAGGGATTGCAAAGGCTGATATAACAACACATGGAAAAAAGGTATCAGAATCTTCCCCAAAGAGAATCCGCTGAGAAAATATATGGATATTTTTGTGTAGGTCAAGATCCAAGACGACCGAAATGGAGGGACACTACACCCTCAATTTGAATTTGAATTTTTAATTATCCACTTTAATATCATATTGTCTAATTTTTATGTGTGACTAATTATTTAGTTATGTTTTATACCCAATGATCAAATTAGTCACTTCTGATGATCAAATTAGTCATTTGTTTTGTCATTTATAGTTGTGTTGCAAAAAATGAGTAGAATTTAGTCATCTTTAGTTGTTGTGACTAAAATTTTTAGTCACACAGTCATTTATTTGTCAAATTCTACTAGTGTTCATCCTTCAGTGGTGTAAGAGCACTTAGTTGAGTTCATGCATCAATGAGGCCATTTTGTAAATTTTTGTTCTGGTTGGTATTTGAATCATGTAATAAGATCTAAACTACCATGTTGAACTTGTGTGAGTGGGTTTTGAGTCTTTGAAGGTCATGTTTGGTTCATTTGTCAAAGTTGTCAAATTATCACAAAAGTTGTCATTTTGCAAACAAAATGTTGCAAAGGTTGCTAAGTGTTAGTTTGGGTTGGTGGAGTCATGTTTTTGGTCTACAATAAGGCCTATTGATGCCATTTTAAATGTTGTTAGGTGATTAGAGTCCTTTTGGGGTCAATTTTGCAAAATTTGTTGAATGTTGCAAAAAAAAGTGCAAAAGTGGGAATATGAAGGGTCATCTTGCGTAAATAATGTAAGAGGTAGTTGGAAAACAATGGGGCATGATGTATAATTCCTTAAAAAACCTTTGTAAATGTTTGGTCAAGGCTGGCCAACAAGGATTTTGAATTTGAATACCAAAACACTTAATTTTTTGCATTTTTACACTAAAATTTGTTGGGACAGCATTTGGTACAGCCTTGTACGACATGAACTTGCACTTTTATGCATTTTAATTTTTGAAGGAGCGAACTAGCTATCATCTTCACTTTGTCTCATTCAATTTCATTTAGTTTTGAGTTATTTATTGTATTTTTACTCAAATCAGCCTTGAAACCCCTGTTTTGAGGGTTTGAGTGAGAAAAAATGAAGTTTTGAGCCATTCCACTAGTAGAAAGGGCTATAACTTGGTAGAATGGCATATTTAGGTATATATTTTTGTTTTTGAAGTTTTTAGGAGTAGGGAAGGAATATTCATGAAGATTTGATGATGCCCAAGGTAGAAAATTGCATGTTTTTGGCACAAAAGGTTGCATAGGGGCTAGGGTTTGATAAAGAAGCAAAGGAAAAGTGTGGGAAACAGTTTGGTGAACATAGGAAGACCATATTTGATATTTTTGAAGTGTTGTAGAAGAATATTGAGGCATGGAGCATATAGAACCAATAAGTGCCTAGTTGTAGGAGCCTAATTAGACCTTTGGGACAACATAGTAGCAAGTTTTTGAAGGGTTTGTTCCAAAGTAACCATACCTACATTTAAGATATGTTATATAAGGGATTAATGGGTATGGAAATTAGTTTTTAGATCGTGGTTTTGAGTTGTATTTTGCAAATTATGTCAAATTTACCTTATTTGCTACTCTCATCAAAGCATAGTGGAAGATTATGAGAAAAATCATTTGTTTGAAGTGTTAGAGTTTTGGTTTTGCAAAGTTCATTGAATTTTTGTTAGTTTGGAGTCTCCCATCTACTCTGCATCGATTGGTATTAGAGCTAGAAGACCCTGAGAGGAATTTGTGAGAGAAGGTTGTTTTATCCTCCAATAGTGATGAAGCTGTGTAGAAGGTGTGCAGATTTCTTTCACTGAGAGGAAGTGGGCAGAAGAGGTCTTGGGGAGTGCATCTTCCATAATCCTATTGGGTAGAGGATAGATGTGTGGAAGAGAATGGTCCATGGAGACCGGCAAAGTAAGGGTTTACCAAATAAAACACAAGAAAGAATAAGAGAGGAAAGTGAGATAAAGAAGAAGAATGAGAAGGTCAAGCAAATGAATGTTGAGAAAGAGATAGCAGAATTAAAACAAGCCTTGGAACAAATGAAAAAAGATATAGAAAGAATGGATCTTGAGTTTCAAATGGAGATGCAACTTCTTCAGAGAGAACAACAAGAGCAAGGTTGGCGATTTCTAGTAAGAAAGAGGCTCAAATGGCCTATCAAGTAGATTATTTTGAAGAGGAGAAGGAAAGTGGAGTTAATAGAACCTTTTTTGATGGAGGAAGATAAAGAACAAGCCAAGCAAGTTGATGAGATGATAGTTGATGGGGAAGATTTCATCAAAGTAGAAGAAGAAAAGCACATGGAGGTCGCAACTATTTCAAACCTTGAAGAAAAGGATAATGGACATTCTATTTTAGTTAACTCAGAGGTTCCTAAACCTAAGAAAGCAACAATTGTAGGGGCAAAGCATCATGTGGAAGAGGGGGAAAACAAAACTGAAGATTTTAAGGATAAGTTGCAAAGGAAGATGGGAAAGTTCAAGCATGCACCTAAAGTGAAGAATAAGAATGGAGGAGGTATATTTGCAACAGGTTCAACAATGTTTTTCAGATGAGGAAGGAATACACAAATTTCTTGTTGAGATTGCAAGGAGGGATAAACCCAAGTTCAAGATGAAGAAACTACATGTTGAAGTTGACAAATGCAATCAAGGGACAAATGTGGACCAAATTTACCTTTTGGTTTGTTCTTTTCACAAGTGCTTGTGGTTGCAGGTTGTGGTACAGGTTCTCATGTATTTGCAGGTCCTCACTTAAGGGACTTGAGTTATTTTTCCATGGGGAGTATGGTGCAGGAGCACCTAGTTGAGTTCATGTCTCCATGAGGCCATTTTGTAAAGTTTTGTTCTAGTTGGTATTTGTATCATGTAATAAGGTCTAAATGACCATTTTGAACTTGTGTGAGTGGGTTTTGAGTCTTTGAAGGTCATTTTTGGTTCATATGTCAAAGTTGTCAAATTGTCACAAAAGTTGTCATTCTGCAAAAAAAATGTTGCAAAGGTTGCTAAGTGTTAGTTTGGGTTGGTGGAGTCATTTTTTTGGTGTGAAATAAGGAATATTAAGGCCATTTTAATTTTTTTTAGGTGATTAGACTCTTTTTGGGGTCAATTTTGTAAAAGTTGTCAATTCTTGCAAAAGTTGTTGAATGTTGCAAAAAAAGTGCAAAAGTGGGAATATGAAGGGTCATCTTGTGTAAATGATGTAAGAGGTAGTTGGAAAATTATGGGGCATGATGTGTAATGCCTTAAAAAACCTTTGTAAACATTTGGGAAAGGCTAGCCAACAAGGATTTTGAATTTGAATACCAAAACACTCATTTTTTTGCATTTTTACACTAAAATCTATTGTGATAGTGTTTGGTATAGCCTTGTACGGCCTGAAATTGCACTTTTATGCATTTTTATTTGTGAAGGAGTGGACTATCTATCATATTCACTTTTTCTCTTTTGATTTCATTTAGTTTTAAGTGATTTATTACATTTTTACTCAAATCAGCCTTGAAACCCCAGTTTTGAGGGTTTGAGTTAAAAAAAATGAAGTTTTGAGCCATTCCATAGGTAGAAAGGGATATGAGTTGGTGGAATGGCAGATTTAGGTGTATTTTTGTGTTTGTAAAGTTTTCAGGAGCAAGGAAGGAAGATTCATGAAGATTTGATGATGCCCTAGGTGGAAAATTGCATGTTTTTGGCACAAAAGGTTGCATAGAGGCTAGGGTTTGATAAAGAAGCAAAGGAAAAGTGTGGGAAAAATTTTGGTGAGCATAGGAATACCATATTTGATATGTTTTAATTGTTGGAGAAGAATATTGAGGCCTGGAGCATATAGAACCAATAAGTGCCTAGTTGTAGGAGCCTAATTGGGCCTTTGGGACAGCATAGCAACAAGTTTTTGAAGGGTTTGTTCCAAAGTAACCATACCTACATTTAATATATGTTATAGAAGGGCTTAATGGGTATCCAAATCATTTTGTATATCGTACGTTTGAGTTTTATTGTGAAAATTATGTCAAATTTACCTTACTTGCTACTCTCATCAAAGCATAGTGGAAGAATATGAGAAAAAACGTTTGTTTGAAGTGTTAGAGGTTTGGTTTTGAAAATTTCATTGAATTTTTGTTACTTTTGAGTCTCCCATCTACTTTGAATCATTTAGGTAAAGTTACTGGATAGCATGTAGAATTCTTCTTCAATATAGTCATCTCTTCATTCATGGCTTCCATCCAAGAATCTGCATCATGCATACCCATAGCCTCTCTAATAGTCCTAAGCTGATCAGTGTTAGAAATCAAAGAAAATATGCAATTGGAATCCAATATAAAATATCTAAATCTTTTTTATTGTCACCTAACACACGTCGACCTCCTCAATTATTGAGGTTGTGATTCTTTCTCTTCTTCAAAACTTTTAGAACTGCTTGATCTCTCCTCATCATCGGGTCCAATAGGAGTGTGTAGTTCATCTTTATTTAGAGTAGGTGTGATCTAAAATACCTCCTTTTTGTTTTCTCTTATGTCCCTGGCTAAAAATTAATAGTGGAAGATTTCAACTCTCAAAAGATCAAACTTCTACTATGGGTAAGTGCAAAAAGATGGGGGGCCAAAAAGGGGGCTTAAGTGGCCACATTTCTCTGAAATTAGGAAATACTGAACTTGAATGTGAAATTGAGGATAGTTACACTCAAAATTTTGAGATACAACAAAAATAAGGATCAAAGTGCTCTGAGTCTACTTTCTAAACTACTAATTTATTTTGAAAATGGTTGAGATTAAGGGGTTCAAAAGAGGGATGCACAGAAATTGGTGTTGTTTTTTTCAAAAAAAAAACATAACATAGCAACTTTTGTATGTCTCTATCATGGTGAACTTTCTTTTAGTATTTTTAAAATCACTCCAATGAGAAGTTAGCTAACAGTATGTAGCTGATGCACATTTTTTTTTATATTTTTTTATGAATATTTGATTTTTTACTAATTTTCTAAGTGGACACTTCCTAAAAAATAGAATTTTGGCCATACTACCCATACAAATTTTGGAAACTAATTGCTTTTTTTTTAAAGAATTGTAGAATGAAGTCTAGTTTCTAAAAATGTAATTTATTTGAAATTTCGATGAACGGTTAATTTATAACAAAAGAAACACCAAAAATTGTTTTTTTCCAAAAAAGAGACACACAAACAAAATAAATTATAGATGAAAGGCTTAACATTGTCAAAAAGTGAAAAAAAATTCATCGTTGGATAGCTAAGACATAACCTAACATTACCCAAGTGTTCAATTTGTTTGACGTTGAAACACATGCAATCCCGACGGTGAGCACGAACCTGATTATGTGAAATATTGTAGAATTTGCAAAAACACGTCTCTGGTCATTAGGAAGGCCCTCCAAGCCTTTGGGTTGGTATTCCAAGGCAAATACCAAGCCTAAGGCTTGGGGGATTCCCAGAGTAATATATAACGCGTGCGCATTATAAAGCGCTCATG
Source organism: Sequoia sempervirens (assembly GCA_007258455.2). Classification (NCBI taxonomy): domain Eukaryota; kingdom Viridiplantae; phylum Streptophyta; class Pinopsida; order Cupressales; family Cupressaceae; genus Sequoia; species Sequoia sempervirens. The sequence continues at coordinate 234,560,712 of VDFB02105785.1, forward strand.
TTATATCTTAGTTTTGACATGGTTTTTTGCGTTTGTGCGGGACATGTCTAGCAAGACATAACACAAGCATGGTATAACACAATCACATTATGTCTTGATTTATGTTAAATGCTACTCTATTGAATGTATGTTTATATATTTGTAAGTTTGTATGTACATGTATTCTTGTATGTCATGTATGTATGTATGTATGTATGTATGTATGCATGCTTGTATGTATGTATGTGTGTGTGTATGAAAATATGACGTCATAATGAATTCAAAACACAATCAATAAAACCTTATATCAAAGAAGCTTAAAGAAAAATAAATAAACTCTCTATGGCAGCTTCTTCGAAGTCTTTTTATTGCTCTCTATCTCTAGCGTTTCGTTGATTCAAGTTGCTCTCAAATTTAGTATGCCAAGCTCGAACGAAATGGACTACTAGAGAATGAGATTTAAACTAAAATGCATTCTATACTAAGATGCATGATTATGCTATGATATGATAAAATTATTGCTAAGATATGATTATTGCTAGAATGCTAAAAATGCGATTGTATAAGCATAATTGTGTGTGTGTATATATCTATCTTTGTGTGTGTACGTGTGTATGTGTGTAACCAATGCTTAGATTCGCACATGTATTTATAGAGTTTTTTGAAGATTTTGATTAGCTGATTTGATCAACGGCTGTGATAATTCTGGACAGATCAAACGGTCGAATAGGGATGAGACTGGAGAGAAAAATAGAAGAAAACAATTTTAAAGTAGGATTTTTCCATTTTTATGAAAGAGATAAGATGAGATGATTAAAAATCATCTTTTTAGAAGATAATGGAAAGATATTGAGAAGATAAATAATGAATTATCAAATTCAATTATTTATTTATGGGTGCATGTATATTTTTCTTAATTAAATAAATATTTAATTAAGATTTTGAGGAAATCAAAAGATTTCATAATTAAATGAAATATCTAATTATGATTTGAAGAAAGCAGAAGATCTTTAATTAAATAAAAATATTTAATTAAATTTGAAGAAATGATATGTGTTATGAAATTAATTAAATAAAATATTTAATTAATTAGAAGAAAGTTTAAAATAGAAGAAAATAAATATTTAAATTTAATTAAAAAGATTTTAATTAAATTCAAAAGATGATAATTAAATTCGAAAGATGATAATTAATTTAAATAAATAAAATGTATTTATTTAATTAATCAAGTAGACATGTGAAATAATTAAATAAAATAAATTTATTCAATTATGGTGGGAGAATAAAATGAATGAACAATATAATTAAATTAATTAAATTTAATTACATGTAGAAGACTTTTAGAGAAATTAATTAAATAATAAATATTTAATTAAATGTTAGGATTAATTAGACATGACCAATTTTATGCACATACAGTATGTATGTATGTATGTATGTACCAATGCATGTATATTGTATGTATGCCTATATGTATGTAAAATTGTATCTACATATGTACATGTATGCTTGTATGTATGTAGGATCATATGTACATATGTATTATGCTTGTATGTATGTATGTATTTATTTATGTATGTCTTTAGAGGGAGGGAGTATTTTAAGAGAGAGAGAGAGGGAGAAAGAGAGAGAGTTGTCTAGGTAGAGTGGGAGGGGGAGAGGGAGAGAGAGACCTGAGAGAGAGAGAGAGGTAGAGAGGTAGTGAGAGAGAGTCTTGAGAGAGGGAGAGGGAGTGGAAGGGAGAGTCTGAAAGGGAGTGGGAGAGAAGGGGTTGGAGTGAGAGGGACTTAGCTAGGTAGGGTTGGAGGGATAGAGGGAGAGAGATAGAGAGGGAGGGTAGGAGAGAGAGAATTGAGAGAGGGAGAGAGAGAGAGGGGGGAGAGAGAGATGGAGAGAAAGAGAGAGTTATGTAGGTAGGGTACCAAAGGGAGAGACTTGAGAGATAGGTAGTGAGAGGGAGTGGGAGATAGATGGAGTAAGAGTGAGAGACCTAAGAGAGGGAGAGTGTGTGGGAGGGAGTGATCTGAGAGAGGGAGAGATAGAGGGGGGTGGAGTGAGAGGGAATTATCTAGGTAGGGTGGGAGGGATAGATAGAGGGGGAGAGAGAGATATATATAGAGAGAGAGAGAGTTACCTAGGTAGGGTGCCAGAGGGAGAGACCTGAGAGAGAGAGGGGTGGGAGGGAGAGACCTGAGAGAGAGGGAGAGAGAGGGAGTGGGAGAGAGAGGGAGTGAGGGTATAGGGTTGAGTGATTAGGGTGGAGGACCTATAGGGTTGATGGTCTAGGGTATTAGGGTTTAAGGGTTGAGGGTTGAGGGATTAGGGTTGAGGGATTAAGGTTTGAGGGTTAAGAATTGATGGTTGAGGGTTTAATGTATAAGGTAGAGGGTTTAAGAGTTTAGGTGAGAGGAGGGTTTAAGGTTGAGGGTAGAGGATTGAGGGTATAGGGTTGAGGGATTAGGGTTGAGGGTCCAATGGATAGGGTAGATGGTATAGGGGTTGAGGGATTAGGGTTTAAGTTTTGAAGGTTGAGGGTTGAGGGTTGAGGGTATAAGGGTTGAGGGTTTAGGGATTAGGGTAGAGATTTTTCTTGGGTTTAAGGGTTTAAGGGTCGAGGAATTAAGGTTGAGGGTAGAGGGTATTGGGTTGAGGGTAGAGGGTAGAGAGTTTAATGGTTTAGGGTTTAAGGGTTGAGGGTTGAGGGTTGAGGGTTTAGGGTTGAGTGTAGAGGGTATTGGGTTGAGGGTATAGAGTAGAGGGTTTAAGGGTTTAAGCATTGAGGGTTGAGGGTTTAGGGTTTAGTGTTTAAGTGTTTAAGGGTTGAGGGTTTAGGGTTGAGGGATTAGGGTAGAGAGGGAGGGATGGATGGATAGAGAGATGGAGGGAGAAGTGAGATAGAGAGGAGAGAAGAGGAGGGAGGGACAAAGATATATGAGGGTTGAGGATCCAATGTATAGGGTAGAGGGTTGAGAATTGAGGGTATAGGGTTAACGACCTATAGGGTTGAGGGATTAGAGTTGAGGGTACATATGGCTAAGAGGATTAGGGTAGAGGGTATTGGGGTTTAGGGTTTAGGGTTTGAGGGTTGAGGATTGAGGGATTAAGGGTTGAGGGTTGAAGATTTAAGGTTGAGGGTAGAGGATTGAGGGTATAGGGTTGGAGGATTAGGGTTGAGGGTCCAATGTATAGGGTAGAGGGTATAGGGGTTGAGGGATTAGGGTTTAAGGGTTGAGGTTTGAGGGTTGAGGGATTAAGGGTCAAGAGGGTTGAGGGATTAGGGTAGAGAGTTTACTAAGTGGGTTTAAGGGTTTAAGGGTTGAAGGTTGAGGGTATTGGGTTGAGGGTAGAGGGTATAGGGTAGAGGGTATAGGGTTTAGGGTTGATTGTTTAATGGTTTAAGGGTTGAGGGTATATGATTAAGGGATTAGGATAGAGAGGGAGGGATGGAGGGAGGGAGAGATGGAGGGATAAGTGAGATAGAGAGAAGGAGAGAAGAGAAGGGAGGGACAAAGATATATGAGGGTTGAGGATCCAATGTATAGGGTAGAGGGTTGAGAATTGAGGGTATAGGGTTGACGACCTATAAGGTTGATGGTTTAGGGTATTGGGTTGAGGGTATAGGTTTAAGGGATTAAGGCTGAGGGTACATATGGTTGAAGGATTAGGGTTGAGGGTCCAATGTATAGGGTAGAGGGTATCGGGGTTGAGGGTTTATGGTTCGAGGGTTGAGGATTGAGATATTAAGGGTTGAGGGTTGAGAATTGAGGGTTTAGGGTTTAATGTATAGGGTAGAGAGGGTAGACGGTTTAAGGGTTGAGGGTTGAGGGTTTAAGGTTGAGGAGAGAGGATTGAGGGTATAGGGTTGGGGGATTAGGGTTGAGGGTCCTATGTATAAGGTAGAGGGTATAGGGGTTGAGGGATTATGGCTTAAGGGCTGAGAGCTGATGGTTGAGGGATTAAGGGTTGAGGGTTTATGGGTTGAGGTAGAGGGCTTAGGGTTTAGAGTTTAGGGTTTTAGGGTTGAGGGTTGAGGGTTTAGGGTAGAGGGTAGAGGGTAGAGGGTTTAATGGTTTGAGGGTAGATGGTAGAGGATTTAAGTGTTAAGGGTAGAGGGTTAAGGGTAGAGGGAGAGAGATAGGAGTGAGTAACTGAGAGAGAAAGACTTGAGAGGGGGTAGGAGGGAGAGTATTGAGAGAGAGAGGGAGGGAGTGGGAGAGATATAGAGGGTAGAGGGTAGAGGACCTATAGGGTTGACGGGTTTAGAGTATTGGGTTGAGGATATAGGGTTGAGGGATGAGGGTTGATAGTAGAGGGTAGAATGTTTAAGGGTTTAGGGTTGAGGGTTTAGGGTTTAGGGTTTAGGGTTTGAGGGTATAGGTTTTAGGGTTTAGGGTTAAGGGTTGAGGGTTTAAGGGTAGAGGGATTAAGGGTTTAGGGTTGAGGGTAGAGGGTAGAGGTTTTAAGGGTCTAGGCTTAAGGTTTAGGCAGAGGGTTTAAGGGTTTAAGGGTAGAGGGTAGAGGGAGGAGAGTTATGGGCAAAAGGAGAGAGATAGGAGTGAGTGAGTGAGAGAGAGACCTGAGAGAGGGAGAGGGGTAGGACAGAGAGAATTGAGAGAGAGAGAGGGAGCATAGGGGTTGAGGGATTAGGGTTTAAGGGTTGAGGGTTGAGGGATTAGGGTGAGATAGTTTAGGGTTTGGAGGGCATAGGTTTTAGGGTTTAGGGTTGAGGGTAGAGGGTTGAGGGTCAAGGTATTAAGGGTTGTGGGTTGAGGGTAGAGGGTAGAGGGTCTAAGGGTTTAGGGTTGAAGATAGAGGGTTTAGGGTTTAGAGTAGAGGGTAGAGGGTTTAAGGGTTTAAGGGTAGAGAGTAGAGGATTTAAGTGTTAAGGGTAGAGGGTAGAGGGTAGAGGGTAGAGGGTAGAGGGTTTAAGGGTTTAGGGTATAGGTTTGAGGGTATGTGGTTGAAGGATTAGGGTTGAGGGTACAATGTATACGGTAGAGGGTATAGGGGTTGAGAGTTGAGGGATTAAGGGTTGAGGGTTGAGAATTGAGGGTTGACATTTTAATGTATATGGTAGAGGGTAGAGGGTAGAGGGATTAAGGGTTTAGGTTTTAAGGGTTGAGGGTTCAGGGTATAGGGTTCAGGGTGAAATTGGTAACCTAACTTGGTATGTTTGAAAAAATGGGTCCACGAAATGAGGTCTCCCAGTGATGTAAATCACCGTGAGATGCTATTTCTTGGACCCATTTTTTCAAATAGACCACTACATTGCCAATTTAACCAATTTGGCAAGGTAGTGGGTGAAACTGGCAACCTAACTTGGCCTGTTTGAAAAAATGGGGCCGGGAGACCCCATTTTTTCAAACAGGCCACTATATTGCCAATTTCACCGAATTGGCAAGCTAGTGGGTGAAATTGGCAACCTAACTTGGCCTCTTTCACACCCAAACACATAGAATCACTCTGAGCTATGTTAATTCGGATCAATCCCTTAAGGTTCCAAAGTGCAAAAGGGAAACAATCTTTGACAGGCTATTACTCAGAAACCATGATGCTTACACACTCTTCGTCTAAGCCTACGGGATCATGTTGGGACCCTCTACAATAACCTCTCTCAAATTTTGTTATCTTAGAGTTGTTTTCCCATGGTGTCCTATTTTCACTTGATGGAAAAAGTGTCAAATGCAAGTAGTGTAAATTTACAAAGTGGTGCAACTTCCATTCTGCTGACCAAACAAACTATTACAACACATCTGTATGGGTACGTTTATACTAGGCATGGTCCTCTTTCACACCCAAACACACAGAATCACTCTGAGCTACATGTTGATGGTGTTTTCTGCATAGCAACAACTCAGAGAAAATATGATATTCCATCTCTCTTGAAAGGTAAATCTCTATCAGCAAGCTTCCAAATATAACACCAAGGTGTCTAATGTCAGGTCTTGACAATGCATAAACAACTCAGTGATAAATGTGAAAATTTTGGTAATCACAATGGGACCTTACTACAAGCAATAACTAGATCTTCAACTTATCTGATTTCGCCATATGGTGATACCTCAATCCTAAAAATAACCTAGCTAATAAAGAAATAGCAAAAGATAATGGTTTAAGAGGGACCCTAAGATTAAATCTACTCTAAGACTCTAACAATGCAAATGATGAAGTACTTGAAATGGACCAATCCCTCATAAACTAATTCCTGCTTAACATTGATAAATTTGTAATCTTACAGAAATAGTGCAATATTCTAAGGCATTAAAGATTTTCAGATCATGAACACTCATCCAAACCAACCCTGTTGCAATTGAAATGAATAAGCATTCACAATTGAACTAAGCACAATGAATATTAAAGTCCAGGCTAACTTTGCGAAGCAACTAACAATCAACTAGCTGCAAAAAGTATGGACTAGGGATTGCTACAAACACTTCAAGCATCAAACCATAAACACCATTGAATCAAACCTAACTCTACAATCTAACACGTATCAAATAACCTTCAGCAATTTCAAAAGATGGAACAACAAGAACCATGCAAGACAAGTCAACACAAAGAGATCACCAAAAATCACAATGTCTTCAATTGTATTGAATCATCCAATATCAGCAACAATTCTAATGTTTTGTGTTACAACACTTGCTCCAAAATCGACTAACTTCTAACCCTAATTCTTACTTGACTACCCTAATTGCTTCTAATCCAAGAACTATCTCACCTTAAAAATGAGGGAAAATTCCATATTTATAGAAACCCCCCAAGATATGTCGGCCTAATTAGGGTTAATAAAAACAACCACAAAACAAGGTCGGCCCAAGAAGTTCAGAACAAAACAAATTAGCATTAAATGATTGGGACTCATCCAGGTCAGCCTGGGATTTACAATGTAACTCAATCCAATGCATGTGAAGGACGAAAAAGGCAAGGTAGAAATGGCCCCAGATAAATAGGAAGCACAACTCCCAATGCAATTGATCAATAACTGGCCCCTTCGTCCTTGTCTCGATCCAATTTATCTGGCATCTTAAGAAAAATCCCCTCCAGGTCAGCCACAGGTGAAGTAATAAATACTTTAAACCCTCCAATCAAATTAATCTCCATCGATTCCTTGACGACCCTGTTAAATTCAGCCTGCACTCAACAAAAACCACCATTAATAATATCCATTATAACATGAGGATCAGAATTAGCCCATCACCAATAATATATTCATCAATCAAATAAATCCAAGCAAAGATCAAAATTAACCCCGAAATATCGTTAATGCACTTTCTTCACAGTTCGGGATTTTCACCCCTTCATGGAATCTAGGCCAGAGAGGAATTTCAGAAAATTCCCAACCAGGCAGATTCTGGCGAAATAAGCATAACAAGCATCCAATAATAATTCAATCAATCACAATCAGATAAGAAATAACATGAAAGATCTTAATATTACTTATATTAATCACATGATGCACAATCAGTAGCTAATAATTCATGCTATCTCTCAATCCTTCATTTTCAACAAAGTTTTGGAGAATTCTGCCCAGGATGGAAATCCACGAAAACTACAATAGTTTACAAGTTCCGAAAAATGAAGAGATAGCGAATATTTCAGGAAAATCTAGAGGGAGCAGAAATCTGCGAAGCAGGCGAAACTCTAGATCACTGTATATTTTGGGAAAACGCAAAGGACAAGGAAAATCGGGGAAATTCACCAGCGAAGGAAAATCCCGAAACTGAAGGAAAACCCGACTGTCGACGTTCTCACACGACTTCACTCAAATTGATCGAACGATCACAAATTTGAGGAACTTGGATTTGTAACCAGCTCGATTTGAACCTCCTATAGACCATCATTAAATTTGAGGCTCATCCAGAGGTAAATCAAGAGGAAATGGTGATGCCCTAAATTTGAAACCCTAAAATTTCACCATGAAGGCAGGGGAGTTAGCCCAGATTTCAATTGCCACCCCTATTAAGCCCGAGGATGGGTTATTCGAAGGAAACACAGGTTAGTTTCACTTAAATGAAATTGAAAGCAAGCTCACAAACTCACCTAGGGCCGACAATCACACAAGCTCAAAAAACCCAAAAATTAACCAAAACGAAACAACCATGCACACAGGATTGAGCTCGAAAATGATATCATGAGAATGCTGGCACCATTGAACTCATCAATCAACAGGAGAATACAATGACTGGGCCATCAACATTCATAAAAATGACAGACCAAAACCCCAATCCGGGAATTCGACAAGGAGGCAGAATGTCGGGAAAATCTGATCCATGCGGAATTCCATGAAGGACCGAAATCTCTGGAAAATAGTGCAAAACATCAACCGCCAGGGTTTTAGAGCATCTAGGGAAATCCAAAAGAAGTGGAAAATCCCAAGAGTAGTGAAAAACCCGAAATCAACTCATAACATTAAATTTTCAAAGTGCTTCCCAGAAGGGGAGGTAAATGCACGAATAAGATAATCATTCAAACATGTGCTAAGGCAACAAAACCTCAAAATCCAAGGGCTAAAGCATAAAAAACTAGAGCAAAAGAGGGTCCCTACTTTCAGTGGGGCATGTGTACGAAAATTGCACAATAAATGGCGACTTGGCTAGGAAAATGCTCTAGAGCATTTTGATGATGAAGAGGAATCAAGAACCTAGAATCTCTAGTCTTGTTCTCCAAATTAGGAAAACAAATCAAAAATGAAAGACTAAAGAAAATTGGAATCAAAGGTAGACTGAACCTTCCATAAACCAAGCTCAGTCAAGTTAGGCTACGTAAAGATTCTAACTCCAAAAGCAACCTAGATAGAGCCTCACTGCCAGCCAGGCGTTCATAGCCCCGACGAGGTTATCACTGTAATTCTCCTGAACATAGCTCTACTGCTAGTTAGGCGTCCATAGCCCCAGTAGAGATATTCGGATACCCCTAATAAGTTGAATCCATTCTTTTGATTTTCAATATTTTCTCTTTTCCTTTCTTTTCTAATATTCTTTTATTTTCACTTTTTTTTTTCAACTTGTGAACAATGAAGTTCACACTCAGGGCTGAGAACCACAGTGACGCTGAAGCAAAAATAGGATTTTTCACCTAACATGACCTCACAAAGATCCCATAACAACCTCAAGATTCCTAAGATATATGAAAGATATAAGATTCTAGAATTCTTTAGGTTCAAATCAAACCAATGACCCATCTTCTTTAAATCAAACATTTAGACTGCTTGATGATAACAAAGACCTCGACCATCCATTCAAGACACATGATTAAAGTCCATCAATGAAATACCCAGAACAGTCCCAAATAATGAATAAGATTGCCATGCAGATGCAACACACCCAAAAGAAAACAAGAAAACCCCCAAAGCAAGAGCAGAGCAAAACACAAACCAAACCAAAAGAAAACCCTAAACTAATGCAACCTAATCTAAATAAAGCAAGAGCAAAAAAGAAAACTTAAAGAGAGTAGAGCAATTTTCATTTATTCAAATCAAACTATATACAAAGAAACACCAAAATGACTCATTACCAAACATGATAAACTGATACCTACACCTACTTGAATTTTCAGTGCATGGACAAACAATAAGGTGAAAGTAACAGTCCTTAAGAATGCAAACTTATCCTTATACTTAGCAAAGTAAATCGCCAAATTGCAGAATAGAATTCAAACTTAACCTTATTGATAGGAATAATCAGCAATTGAGGCAACTCATTGAAACCATGATCAATCCATACGCAAGTTGTCTTTCCTAAACCTTCATAATCAAATTGATAAGATTCAAAATATTCAGCAAGGAGAGAAACAACCTGATTTTGTACTTCTATGGATTGAATGTTGTGTTCATCACCCTGTACTTGTGAAGAGTTGATGTCTCTGTCCTCAGGTGGTCTTGACTGATGATGCAATATCCCTCTTGCATTTAAAACATGCGAAATAGAATTAGAGTCATCACTGAATAATTCCTAGTAAAAAATAGATTGAACAAGTTTAGAAGTGTAAACATGGAACTTTACACCCATTTGAATGTCTTTGTGAAGGGTTAATGATGAAAATGCAGAAACTCTGTCATGTATAGTAACTTCCCCATCATGATGTTCATCAGGAGGCCTCACAGACTGATCTTTAAGCACACCTTCACATACTGCAATGTGGTTAAACCCATCAAATATGACTGCAACAATGTTGTTCTGAGCATCATTTAGATTTTCCTGCACATCCGTATGAATCACATCAGCTATCTCATCCTTAATACATAAAATCTATGAATTTTCAATATTTAGTCCACCAATAGATAGAGAAAAATAGAATTGGATGAACAAGAAAACTCTTTGAATTCTTTTATTGGCACTGGTTCAGGTTTGTAACTATATCCCCCAGGAACCTCAGCTTCTTTATCAACAATATCAGATCCTACAATTTGCTTCATGGGACATTCATTGGCAATTTGTTGAGGCTCCTCATCTGAAAGCTCAACCTCCTCCAAGGTTTCGTCAACGTTTACTGCTATGAATTTCTCATATCCAATACCAATTGACTCTTCTACTAGACATTCACCAGTAGCTTGTTGAAATTCTTTTATTGGAAACTCATTCTTCGTAGTTTGATGCACATTCTTTGTATAATATGACAACTATGCTTGCTCCTCCACCTCTTTTGTTGATTCTACCAATGCTCCAGTACTGTTGATTTTATGATTCAGTTCCTTAGGCATATCATGTAACATGAGGATTTCCTCAACCTCCCATCCTTGAGGGTCAACTGCCAGTACATAATTTCCCAAGCTTGTTTCAGACAGGAGTACTTCCTTTAAAGTATTTGTATCAGCATGGCTTGAAGCACCCTTTTTTTCAGAAAGCATATCTCTTTCAAGAGACCTTAGTACTACACCCCTGATTATAGGATCCCCTAACAACTCATGAGTAGAGATACTTACTTTGAATTTCTTGAGTTCTTCCACCACGCATTCTCCTATTTGCTCTACAGTCATGGTAGAATAGTTGTCTTCAAAGCTAACCAAAAATTTATCCTTGTTGCTTTCAACGCTTCCTCCTTTATCAGATTGTCCTCACTTATGAAATACTAAGTTGGCACATGATGGAATGCTTCAACCTCTTCAGTTGTAGACTCTTCTTCATCTAGTGGACCATTGTCATTCTCATCATTACCTCCAAAAGGTTGAACTATCGATTCTTCACTATATGCATACCTTGTTCCAACACTCTTGTCTTGTCCTTCTTTTGGTCCATTCTCTTCACTTCTTGGAAATGGGACATGATTCACCACCATGATTGATATTTCATGAGGATTAGATGGTACTATCTCCTACCCACTTGAAATATTGATGACATGTTGTACTTCCTATTGGAAAATAGACACAACAGTCTAGAATTCTTGACAATCCAACTTAGAGTGCTGATTAGTGTTATGAAGCCTACACCATCCTGAAAGAGCTGCTTCAGCTAGGTAAATTCCACTAGATTTCTTATGATTGTTTGGCTGATCCAGAGATGCTAAGGCTCCTCCATTATGCCAATGTGGTGGTTTCCTTTCATGATCCTTATCAAGATGTCCCCTATCAAAGTTTTGCCCCTGAGCTTGCATCATATCCCTGTTTCTTTGATCATAATTGGACTGAATCCCCCTTTAGGCTGCCTAGGATTGACTATTTTGGTGCCTAGGTAGGTGACTTTGGTGTTCAGCTTCTCAACTAGCTCTGTGAGTGTATCCAGCCTCTCCTTGTCTACACTGTTTGATGGAGGAACAATACTAGTTGAATTCTACATATAAACAGTATGTGACCCATGGTTCAAGGGTTGATTAAATATCTTAGAGCTCTACAAATAGCTGGGTATATTAACTTGTTGATGAGGAAATGCACACTGGTTCACATCTATAGGGTAATTTGGCATGGGTGGAGTTTGATTCAAGGGATGACCTGGGTGTGAAACCAAGGGTAATTGAGGGACTAGACTCAAACTAGGTGTTTTTTTAGCTAATGACAAAGGTTTAGACGAGTGTTCCTCAAATATGTACTCACTTTAACAGCCACATAATAAGCTTCAAATAGGTTGTCAGAAGGGTTTTCTTTCCATTTAATGAAAGTAGATGTTAAACTATCCAAATCCTCATAATAAACCTCCCTGGCAGAGGCGTCGTCTATAGCATAAGGGGGTTGCAACCTAGCATAAGCCCTATGAAATCTATTATTGAAAGCCACTATTGGTTCATTTTCCTCCCTCTTGACTCTAATAAACTGTAGAAGTACCTCATTGGCACTAATTGGGGTCTCAAATTTCTATAAAAACATAGTCTCCAACTGTAGCCAAATAGTGATAGACCCAGCAGGAAGATGGTTATACCAATGAAACACCTCATCCCCAATGGAATATGGGAAAAGTCTGCATGCAACATCCTCATGATCGATTCCCCTATCCTTAAGGGTATTTTTAAAAATCCTAATATGCTCCTCTGCAGTCCTTTTGGGATCATTAATGTGAAACTTGAAGCAAAAAAACTTAGGATTTTTAGGCATAGGATTGTAGTGGTTGAAAGATAAGGGAGATGGGTTGTTCACCAAGAAAGCCATTGGTGAAGGTGGAGGTGGTAATGGCTGATTTATGACTAGCTGAAGCTGTTGAATGGGGATGGCTTCAAAATCGGATGAGGATGGACTTGATGAGGATGAGGATGATGGAGATGATGGAGGTGGCTGGGTGAATGATGATTCACGTCTTCTTCTGGTTCTTCTTGACCTAGTAGGAGCTTGCAACTCTTGAAATTCCTCTTCTCCTAGTGTAGATCTGGTTCTTCTGAATATTTTAGGAGAAATGGCAAACAAAAATTGATCCACCTTGCTTATTCAGGCCCTCCTTCTAGCACCAATCTGTTGATGGTGTTTTCTGCACAACAACAACTCAGACAAAATATGATATTCTATCTCTCTTGAAAGGTAAATCTCTATCAGCAAGCCTCCAAAGATAACCCCCAGGTCTCTACTGTCAAGTCTTGACAATGCATAAACAACTCAGTGATAAATGTGAAAATGTTGGTAATCACAATGGGACCTTACTACAAGCAATAACTAGATCTTAAACTTATCTGATTTTGCCATATGGTGATACCTCAATCCTAAAACTAACCCAGATAATAAATAAATAGCAAAAGATAAGGGTTTAAGAGGGACCCTAAGATCAAATCTACTTCTAAGACTAAAAATTCAAATGATGAAATACATGAAATGGACCAATCCCTCATAAACTAATTCCTACTTAACCTAGATAAATCTGCAATCTTACAAAAATAGTGCAATCTTCTAAGACATTAAATATTTTCAGATCATGAACACTCATCCAAACCAACCCTGTTGCAATTGAAATGAATGAGCATTCACAATTGAACTAAGCACAATGAATATTAAATTCCAGGCTAACTTTGTGAAGCAACTAACAATCAACTAGCTACAAAAAGTATGGACCAGGGATTGTTGCAAACACTTCAAGCATCAAACCATAAAAACCATTGAATCAGATCTAACTCTACAATCTAACATGTATCAAGTAACCTTCAACAATTTCAAAAGATGGAACAACAAGAACCATGCAAGATAAGTCAACACAAAGAGATCACTAGAAATCACAATGTTTGAAGATCAATTGTATTGAATCATCCAATATCATCAACAATTCTAATGTTCTGTGTTACAACACTTGCTCCAAAATCGACTAACTTCTTACCCTAATTCTTACTTTAATACCCTAATTGCTTCTAAGCCAAGAACTATCTCACCTTACAAATGAGGCAAAATGCCATATTTATAGAAACCCCCCAAGATATGTCGGCCCAATTAGGGTTAATAAAAATAGCCAAAAAAAAAGGTCGGCCCAAGAAGTTCAGAACAAAATGAATTAGCATTAAATGCTTGGGACCCATCCAGGTCAGCCTGGGATTTACAATGTAACTCGATCCAATGCATGTGAAGGATGAAAAAGGCTAGGTAGAAATGGCCCCAGATAAATAGGAAGCACAACTCCCAATGCAATTGATCATTAATTGGTCCCTTCGTCCTTGTCTCCATCCAATTTATCTAGAATCTTAAGAAAAATCCCCTCTAGGTCAGCCACAGGTGAAGTAATAAATATTTTAAACCCTCCTTCAATCGAATTAATCTCCTCCATCAATTCCTTGACGACCCTGTTAAATTCAGCCTGCACTCAGCAAAAACCACCATCAATAATATCCATTAAACATGAGGATCAGAATTATCCCATCACCAATAATATATTCATTAATCAAATAAATCCAAGCAAAGATCAAAATTAACCCTGAAATATCATTAACGCACTTTCTTCACAGTTTGGGATTTTCACCCCTTCACAGAATCTAGGCCAGAGAGGAATTTCAGAAAATTCCCAGCTAGGTAGATTCTGGCGAAATAAGCATAAAAAGCATCCAATAATCATTCAATCAATCAAAATCAGATAATAAATAGTATGAAAGATATTAATATTACTCAAATTAATCACATGATGCACAATCAGTAGCTAATAATCCATGCTATCTCTCAATCCTTCATTTTCAACAAAGTTTCGGAGAATTCCTCCTAGGATGGAAATCCGCAAAAACTGCAACAGTTTACAAGTTCTGGAAAACGAAGAGATAGAGGAAATTTTGGGAAAATCCAGAGGGAGCGGAAATCCACAAAGCAGGGGAAACTCTGGATCACTACATATTTTGGGAAAACGTAGAGGACAAGGAAAATCAGGGAAATCCACCAGCGAAGGAAATTCCTGAAACTGAAGGAAAAACGGAATGTCGACATTCTCACACGACTTCACTCAAATTGATCGAACGATCACAAATTTGAGGAACTTGGGTTTGCAACCAGCTCGATCTGAACCTCCTATAGATCATCATTAAATTTGAGGCTCATCCAAAGGTAAATCAAGAGGAAATGGTGATGCCCTAAATTTGAAACCCTAAAATTTCACCATGAACGTAGGGGAGTTAGCCCAGATTTCGATTGCCACCCCTATTAAGCCCGATGATGGGTTATTCAAAGGAGACACAGGTGAGTTTCACTTAAATGAAATTGAAAACAAGCTCACAAACTCACCTAGGGCCGACAATCACACAAGCTCGAAAAACCCAAAAATCAACCAAAACGAAAACAACCATGCACACAGGATTGAGCTCAAAAATGCAATCATGAGAATGCTAGGCACCATTGAACTCATCAATCAACAGGAGAATACAGCGACTGGGCCATCAACATTCATAAAAACAACAGACCAAAACCCGAATCTGGGAATTCGACAAGGAGACAGAATGTTGGGAAAATTTGATCCATGCAGAATTCTGCGAAGGACCAAAATCTCCAGAAAACAGTGCAAAACATCAATCGCTGGGTTTTTGGAGCATCTAGGGAAATCTGAAAGAAGTGGAAAATCCTAAGAGCAGTGAAAAACCCGAAATAAACTTAGAACATTAAATTTTCAAAGTGCTTCCCAGAAGGGGGGAAAAATGCACGAATAAGATAATCATTCAAACACGCGCTAAGGAAAAAAAAACTCAAAATCCAAGGGCTAAAGCATCAAAAACTAGAGCAAAAGAGGGTCCCTACTTTCAGTGGGGCATGTGTGCGAAAACTGCACAACACTACGTTCAACCGAATCGATCCTTTAAGGGTCCAAAGTGCAAAAGGGTAGCAATCTTTGACGAGATATTACTCAAAAAACGTGGCACTTATGAACCCTCCATCTGAGCATATGAGATTTTGTTGGGCCCCTCTACAATAACCTCCCTCAATTTTTGTTATCTCATAGTCATTTTCCCGTGGTGTCCAGTTTTCACTTGATGGAAAAAGTGTCAAATGCAAACAGTGCAAAGTTGCAAAGTGGTGCAACTTTTTTTTGCAACTCGTGTGACCAAACAAGCTATTCCAATGCATCTGAATAGGTATGTTTGTGCTAGGCTTGGTCCTCTTTCATACCCAAACACACAGAATTGCTTTGAGCTACGTTCAACTGACTTGATCCCTTAAGGGTCCAAAGTGCAAAAGGGCAACAATCTTTGATGAGCTATTAGTCAGAAACTGTGACACTTAAAAACTCTTTGTCTGAGCCTACAGAATTGCGTTGGGCCCTTCTACAATAAACTCTCTCAGTTTTTGTTATCTCAAAGTCATTTTCCCATGTTGTCCAGTTTTCACTTGATGGAAAAAGTGTCAAATGCAAGCAGTGCAAAGTTGCAAAGAGGTGCATCTTTCATTCTACAATTCGTGTGACCAAATAGACTATTCTAACTTGTCTGGATGGATATGTTTATGCTAGGCATGTTCCTCTTTCATGCCCAAACATGCAAAATCGCTCTGAGCTACATTCAACTAGATCGATCCCTTAAGGGTCCAAAGTGCAAAAGAGAAACAATCTTTGACGGGCTACTACTCATAAACCATGATGCTTACAAACACTTCGTCTAAGCCTACGAGATCGAGTTGGCCCCTCTACAATAACCTCTCTTGGTTTTTGTTATTTCATAGTTTTTTTCCCGTGGTGTCCAATTTTCACTTGATGCAGGAAAAGTGTCAAATGCAAGTAATGTAAAGTTGCAAAGTGGTGCAAATTTCATTCTGCAACTCATGTAACCAAAAAAATTGCTCCAACACATCTAGATGGGTACGTGTATGCTAGGAACGGTTCTCTTTCACACCCAAACATGTAGAATCACTCCAATCTACTTTCAACTGGCTCAATCCCTTAAGGGTCCAAAGTGCAAAAGGGCATCAATCTTTAATGGGCTATTACTTGGAAATCATGATTCTTACGAACTCTTCATTTGATCCCACGAGATTGTGTTGGGCCCCTCTACAGTAATATCTCTCAGTTTTTGTTATCTTGGAGTCATTTTCTCGAGGTGTCCAGTTTTCATTTGATGGAAAAAGTGTCCAATGCAAGTAGTGTAAAGTTGCAAAGTTGTGCAACTTTCATTCTTCAACTCGTGTGACCAAATAGACTATTCGACCATGTCTAGATGGGTACATTTACTCTAGGAATGGTCCTCTTTCACACCCAAACACGTGGAATTTCTCCAAGCTACGTTCAACCGACTCGATCCCTTAAGGGTCCAAAGTGTAAAAGGGTAGCAATCTTTGACAGGCTATTACTTGGAAACCGTGATGCTTACAAACTCTCCATATGATCCTATGGGATTGCGTTGATCCCCTCTACAATAACCTCTCTCAGTTTTTGTTATCTCATATTTTTCTTCTCACGGTGTCTAGTTTTCACTTGATGGTAAAAGTGTCAAATGCAAGCAATGTAAAGTTGCAAAGTGGTGCAACTTTCATTATGCAACTTTTTTGACCAAACTAATTATTCTAACACATCCCAATATGTATGATTATTCTAGGCATGGTCCTCTTTTTCACCCAAACACGTCGAATAAATCCAAGCTATGTTCAACCGGATTGATCCCTTATGATGGTATGCAAAACAATCAAAAAAAGAAACATTCACATGACAGTTGAGAAGTCTGAGTTTTCCACACAAAAAGCATACGATCATCCTCAAGTCTAGCAAGCACAAGAATTTTTTTAATTATCCTCCTTTCCCTTACAACAATATACAACCAATTGTATATGCGTACAATGGTGGAATTTGGAAGCATTTTATTTTTCCTCAATTAACAACTTTGGTTGTGAAGCATTTTGTCATTTTCATTTGAAATGATTTGCTATGCTTGAAAATTGGAATCTAAGAGAAACAAGTGATGCTCTAACGTACATTTATTATTTGGTGTGATAAATAAAGTTTCCACCCTTGAGTCCATTTATTATTTGTATTATAAATTATAAAGCTTTCTCCCAAGTCCATTTCCTATACAAGAAATAATATTGCAAAAAGTTGATGTATACATCTTTCGACATGTTTATATGCTGATGGATCAAGAATATAACAATTCATTCTGTACCATGAGGATTATGCTATGAAAATGTTTAAAGACTATTCAAGATAAATGTTTGTATGATAATGTGTCAAGAAGTTAACTGTTCATCACCTACTATGAATATTATGTTTTGCAAGTGTTGTGAAGATTATGTATTCTTTGCTTAATTGAGTTGTTCCAATCAAAAGATTAAATATACTGGAATCTTTTTATGAAACATCTCATGGAATACCAATTGAAAATGTGTTTTTTTCTTTTAGATAAATCATTTCATGGAACTCTTTGGATTAAACTAAATTGAGATATGTAAGAACAAGGGAGCATTAGGAAATGCATTGATTAAGGATCTTAAATAAGCCTTCTCTCTTGTTGCAATTTTGGGTGGATTATTGCTTTCAAAGTATTAGGAATGATTTTCCTATTTTCTAGTTGGTAGTTACCATTCTAGAAGGATCATCTCTTGATATATATTATACTCATTCTTAATCAATTATCAAGTTAATAATCAGTGCATTTATTTACAGTTAATCTTTTCTTTTCAATTTGTGCAATTTTGTAATTTGTAAGTCTACTAGTATTCCTAGAAATATTGAAGTTGTTTAGCATCAACTAATAAAGTTGTTTAGCATCAGTCAATAAATATTCAAGATAAACCATGAAGGACAACAATGATCAATGCTAGGGCTAACCAATTAATAAGTATACACGTGAATAAGTCAAGTATACATGTGAATAAGGGAAGAACAAGTACTCAAAAACATGTAAGCCTTGAAGTATACACACAAATACATAGTATATGCAAATTAATACAAAGTATATGCATGAATACAAGGTATACACATGAAAACATGTAAGTCACAAATTATACATTGGAATACACGTAAGTCAAAAAGTATACACGTAAGTTGTAAAGTATACACTTGAATACACATAACTCATATCTATTGAACCATGGATTTATAATGCAAATATTGACACCATCAATAAAAAATATTTGTATTAACAAAATAGCCATGTAGGCATACATCAATATGTGTCGATATAAGTATAAAATATATACAAAATATCCATATAGGCTTACAAGAATTCCATATAGGCATACAATATCAAATATATCCAATATGTAAAATATGTACAAAAATTCCATATAGGCATACAACAAAGGCTCTAGAATCAAAAGTCATTGCTCTGCATCTTTTCAAAATAAATTCTTTCCCTTTTCTTGTCACCCAGATGGAAATAGGTCTGTCACTCATTTATTTTGAGGTCAAGGAGTGCTCCTGGTGCTCCTCCTAGGGTTTAGCTCCTAGTCAAGCTTTATCTATTACAATAAGAAGTAAACACATTAATATATAGAAATTACATTATAAAAAATGATATATTTAACAAAATAATCACTTACTTCCAGTAGACAATCTCTCTCCTCATGGGAAAGATTCACATGCTCATGTTGTGGTGTGTTGAAGCCCTGTAGAAACCATCCAAACAAAAATTAAACTACGAATCAATAATGGTTTGATTTTTCACCAACTAACAACTATAACAACGAATGTAAGTTGAAATTTAGTAATATTCTTCATACCTCCTTTGTGAGAGCCATCGAGGACTCTATAGCAGATGAAACAATGAGCTCCATTGCCCT
This sequence comes from Sequoia sempervirens, assembly GCA_007258455.2. Classification (NCBI taxonomy): domain Eukaryota; kingdom Viridiplantae; phylum Streptophyta; class Pinopsida; order Cupressales; family Cupressaceae; genus Sequoia; species Sequoia sempervirens. Next base: position 234,580,267 of record VDFB02105785.1, read on the forward strand.
ATGAACATTCAGAGGTCTTTTTATTTCCAACATTTGAAAATTAAACAAAAAATTATTCAATCACGAAAGCTACAATAGCGATCCACGTCATGGCTTATAATGTATGAGATAATGAACAAAAATTTGAGTACTTATTAAACTATATATTTCTTGCTATCATGCTTACTATTTTCCCTATCTATAGCTTGTTCAAAAGCACCTAGTTTTAGGCTTTTACCCATAGCAGCAAGGCGGTGAAACGTTTGATAAAATGCTTTCGTAGACATGTACAATAACTATGGTAGCATAGAGAAGGTAGTGAACTATTTGAAAAAATGCCTCAAAGAAGTGGGGTCTCATGGTGATGTAATTCCATTACAAATGTGTCATGACATTCCATCACCATAAGACCGCATTTCTTTGAGGCATTTTTTTAAATAGTTCATTGCCTTCTCTATGGTATTATGCTGGGATGGGGTGGATGGTATAGTGTGATCTTGGTTATGAGATGGAGGGTGATCATGACATGAAGAGGGAGGGGTGGTGACACATGAACAAGTGGAATAAAAGGTGGAAGGTTCCATGGATTGGTAAATTGAGGATGACGACCTTGAAAATAATTTGGAGGGGAATTTTGGCTAAAGGGTTGGTTTTTATTCTTCAAGTAGTGAGTTGTTTGAAAAAATTACTCAGAGAAATGTGGTCTCATGGTGATGGAATGGCATTCCATCACCATGAGACCACATTTCTTCAAGGCATTTTTTCATAATACTCACTGCCTTGACTATGATATTGCTTACTATTATGCTTTGATAGATTTTTTCCAAGCATCCATAGTTTGTTGGAAAGTACCTATTTTAGGCTTTTAGCCATAGCAACAAGGAAGCAAGTAGTTTGATAAAATTCTTTGGTACACATGTATAGAAAATGTGGTAGCATAGAAAAGGTGGTGAGCTATTTGAAGAAATGCCTCGAAGAAATGTGGTCTCATGGTGATGGAATGGCATAATATTAAGCAATAGCATGGACAAGGCAGTGAGTAGTTTGAAAAAATGCCTTGAAGAAATGTGGTCTCATGGTGATGGAATTCCATTCCATCACCATGAGACCACAAGATAGCATGGATAAGGCAGTGAGTAGTTTGAAAAAATGCCTCGAAGAAATGTGGTCTCATGGTGATGGAATGGCATTCCATCACCATGAGACCACATTTCTTCGAGGCATTTTTTCAAACTACTCACTGCCTTATCCATGCTATTGCTTACTATTATGCTTTGATAGATTCAAGCATCCATAGTATGTTGGAAAGCACCTTTTTTAGGCTTTTAGCCATAGCAGCAAGGAAATGAACTATTTGATAAAACACTTTGGTACACATGTATGGAAAATGTGGTAGCATAGAAAAGATGGTGAGATGTTTGAAAAAATGCCTCAAAGAAATTGGGTCTCATGGTGATGGACATCACTATGAGACGTGATGGACATCACCACGAGACCACATTTCTTTGAGGCATTTTTTCAAACAACTCATTTCCTTGTCTATGCTATTGCTTAAGTTATTATTCTTTCATATATTTCTTCCAAGCATCCATACCATAGACAAGGCAGTTAACTGTTTGAAAAGATGCCTCAGTAAAAAGTGGTCTCATGGAATGCCATGACAAGAAAATGCAATTGGAAGCTTCTCCTACTTATTACTTATGCTATGTGAAGTAATTGCATCACTGCTTATGTTGACTTTCTAAACAACTATATATTGTAGTTGAAATTTTGTCATCTATCAACATCTAGTTATTAGTTATGGAAAGTGAAGTAATGCTTTGAGTTTGAAATAAGTGCAATGCAATGTAATCAACAATATGAATATAAACTATACAAATCTATTAAGTACAATTCATTAGTTAAACTCTTTATTCTATTACCTGCGTGTAGGTTTGTGTAAATCCATTGGCAATAGGAGGTGTTCCCACGAAACCTCCAATATTAGCCTATTCAACATCCAAAATCACATATTAGAATACCATTCATGTAAACCAATGATATTAACATGTAAATTTTTTATAATTGTTTACTAGTTGCATACCTCAACGGTAGATGTAGTGGAGTAATAAGTAGGTGTAGGACTGGTGTATCTAGTATCAAAACTGTGACTTTGAAATTTTATTAAAATCATAAAACTAAATTAGTTAATCTTTCATTTCAAAATTGAAATTTAATAAATTAAATTCTATGAACATGCTAAAATTTACTTGAGTATCGAGGCCATAGGCCTCATTCAAAATGTCAGCTACCCTTGCCATCTCCATAGCTACAAACATATCCTGTGTAGCAACCTCCTAAGTGTTAATGGGGTCATATGAACAAGTCACCCCACTAGCCTAACACAAATGGGATTGAAGCCCACCACTCGAAGACTCACCTGAATGGCATTGTAGTATAGGGCTAGCATGTTGGATGACACTTTGGGTCAAAGATTTGATGGCCTACAAAGTATCTACCTCGACACTCTCCTTCATAATGGAAGGGATAACAATGTGCTCATGAGGTGGCCTAGTGAGAGGTCGTATCACTTGCTGCCTAGGATCTTGATGTGCACCAGGTCTATTTTGATCCGACCCCCCACCTCTCCCCTAGAAGTCCCTCAAATCAAAATAATTCTGTATTTTGTTCAAGAAGAACTCACAGTATAGTTTCCTTAGAAAATATTGTAGGATTTCACAATTGTTGCATGGTGGGTAATCAAAAACCATGTACCACCTATCCCAAAAAAAAGGTCCTAATCTATTGGTGGTGGCACCAATGGATAGGAAACCTCTTCGCATTAAGAGTGAGATTTGCATTTGTGCATGGGTCAGTGAATAATGAGCACAAATCTAATTTCATAATTTTTAGATCTTTTACATCTTTATATGATAATTTATCCCAGTAATAATCCCTAGCCACCTGCCTCCTATATTGCCAACCAGTTAATTGTTTGTTGATTGAATCTACATTTTTTAACATTTATTTGAGTGAAGTTGCAAGGGTCTTTCTTTCCATGATTGAATCGTTTGGATCGTTCAACCTTGTGATTAACTCCTCAATTTTTTTTATTGTTTTCAATTTCACTCATTAAATTTTGTTGAGTACCAAGAGGATGTTGAGGGATTGGTGAAGGATATTTTTGTTGTGGTTGTTGAACTTGGGGATTTTGTTGATGTTGTTGTTATTGTGCTTGTTGAGGATTTTGAGAAGGGTTTGCAGGTTCATTAACATCTCCTACAAATTCAAAAAATAAATATAAAAAAAACCTAAAACTAACAAATTCACAAAAAAAAACAATCCTTACCTCTCAGACCTCCTTGTCGATGTGGTGGCATCCTGGTGACGAAACAACAAAAAATTGATGAAAAATTTTGCTAGATGGCTCCTCCCAGAATGCGAGCGCAAAAATGAAGGGTTTTGGCCACAGACAGAAAAAAACACAGTCACAATGAAAATGATTTTGAATTCCTTTTTTTTTCTTTTAATACCTCATAACATGAGCGCATTATAGGCTTGTTGTGGCTGAGCCTTCACGTCGGCACACCAATCCATAATGCGAGTGTGTTAACGCACTCACGTTATGAGCTTTCAATTTTTTAAAAAAAATTTGGCCACAAATTGCCCCCCCATCTTTTTGCACCCGCCCCTATAGAGAACCTTCTCTACAATTGGATCCCAAAGCTTGTAACCCTTCACACTGACACCATAGCCAATGAAGATACACTTAATCATCTTGTTCTCCAATTTAGATATTTTATCACTAGGTACATGAGCATATGCCTCACAACCAAAGACTCTAAGATGTCCCATCAAGGGCTTCTTACCATACCATGACTCCATGGGTGTCTTTTCAACAAGCAATGAAGTAGGAGATCTATTTTAATTACATAACATGTAGTAGCTACAACTTCAGCCCAAATTTTTTTTTCAAGGCTAGCACCTCTCAGCATACTCCTATCCCTCTCCATTAGTTTTTTGTTAATCTTCTCCACAAATACATTTTGTTGTGGGGTGTATGGAGTTATCTCGTGTCTCTCTATCCCATGGTCTTTACAAAACCTATTGAATTCTGACAAACAAAACTCACTACCATTATATGTCCTCAAACACTTAATTTTTCTACCAGACTGATTTTCAACCAAGGATTTGAATTCCTTAAACTGACAAAAAATTCAGACTTAATTATGAGGAAATATACAAATTTTCTTCTACTATAATCATCTATGAATGAAAACAAATACACAAATCTAGATAATAAAGGAACATTAATAGGACCAAACACATATGCATGAATATAATCTAATACCCTAGAAGGCTTATGAGAACTAGAATAAAAAGAAATACAATGTTGTTTTCCATATATACAATGTTCGCAAAAATCAAACTCGAGATTACAATCATCAAGGCCTTCAATAAGGCTCTTATTTTCCATGGCTCTAAGACTCTTCTCACTAATAGGATCAAGTCTTTGGTGCCATAAAACTGTCTTTTCTATTGGGAGATTCATCTCCAAAGCATTGGCACCTTAGGTACCCACAAACCACAATTTTCTTCTTTGCTTGATCTGATAGTGAGGATGAAGAATCTAGAGCCCTCTTTTTGGACTCCATAGAAGTATTATTGTACTAAACCATGCATACATCCAACTTATACAAGGAGCCAATCAAAAAAACCTTAGAAAGTACCATAGAACCTCTAGTCATCTTTTATCTATGGGGAAAAGTCTCAGATATGACGGTCAATATTTTGTTGGATCAAGAATTTCCCTAGAAGGAAACCCAATTTTATGAGGGTGGTGTATTACAGTTGTGTGTTGTGATCTATTCTAAGAGTTTGATAGTGGTTGTGTTTCCTCTGGATCTTTGGCTGGTGATACTCCTATGAGAAGCTTGCTTTGCAATTATATTATAATCTTTGTGATTTAAATGAATAATATATTGGGTGGATATTGGAGTGGGGTTTTTCTCCTAAAAGGGGTTTCCCCATGGAAATCATGTTGTTGTGCTATGCATGACATTTATTTTTATTTTTGTTTAAGTTTTTTTTATTATTGTAAAGATCTATAAATTTTTGTATTATCCTCCTCTCAAGATTAGTGTAGGAAGAGTTCCGCTACCTTAGATTCCTTACAACATCCACCACTCAAGAATACAACTTGCACACCCACATCACTTAGCTTACTTACTGAAAGTAGGTGCCTTGCCAAACCAAGGATATGCAAGACACCATCACTTCCCTTCAATCTACCACCAAAGAATCAAATATTAACTTTTAGAGTGACCAAGCTATTGGTTTATGTGAAAACATTATATTCTGGACGAGAATGAAGAGAGATGTTGCAAGGTTTGAAGCAAGTTTTCTAGAGTGCCAGAGGTTGAAGGAAAAACATCATCACCCAACAAGCCTATTATATCCTCATGAAATTCCAGAGAGAAAGTGGTAAATCATTAGTATGGATTTTGTACAAAGTCTTCCTATGTCAAGGAATAGGTATAATGTTATTTCAGTAGTGGTGGAAAAGCTCACCAAGGTAGCCCATTTCATACTAGGAAATTTGATAGATGGGGCACTTATCATAGCTCGTAAGTTCATGCAGGAAGTGTTTAGGTTGCATAGTGTTCCTGAGAAGATTATCTCAAATAGGGATGCTCACATAACGTCAATGTTTTGGAAAACCCTATTTTCATCACTTGGGACTTAGTTGAACATAAGTTCAACATATCACCCTGAGACAAATGGTTAGACAGAAAGGGTAAACCAAGTATTGGAGGATTTGCTATGAATGTATTGCATGGATCAGCAATACAGGTGGGAAGATTATCTACCACTGGTAGAATTTTCTTACAACAACTCTTATCATTCCGCTATCAAGATGGCTCCATTTCAAGCGTTATATGGAAGAAAGTGTCAAACTCCTATAAGCTGGGGCAAGCTAGAATATAGGATTAGCCTTGGTCTAGAGATGCTATCAGAAATGGAGGAGTGGGTTAAGTTGATAAGAAAAGGTTAGCAAAAGAAAATGATAGGAAAAAGAGTTTTGTGAATGCTAAGTGTGTTCCAAGACATTTCTCAACAGGGGAGAAATTTTTGATCAAAGTCAAACCTCATGAGAGTTCAATTAAGTTTGGAAAGTCATCCAACTTTGCTCCACATTATGTAGGTCCCTTCGAGTTTCTTAAAGAATTCAACTGAATCGCATAAAAAATTGATTTACCGACAAATCTTGTCAGGATGCATAATGTCTTTCATGTGTCATATCTTAAAAAGTATATACTAGGTGGTAATCATATTATTGATTGGAATGCATTATAGGTACAAGACCTAGAAGTGGTAATGATTAAGCCTATCAAAGTTCTTGAAACACACATGCTCCACCTGTGTAATAGAGAGGTCATTCAGTGCAAGGTCCAGTGGGACCAGTATGTTGAATACTCTACTACGTGGGAGGATTACCATGATATTAAGCAACTTGATTTCCACATATTGTTCAATCTTTTGAAAAATATTAGGAAATAACTCTTGTTATTATTTTATGTTTTGATACTTTAAATCATCGAGGACAATGATTCTTAAAGGGGGGATATGTTACACCTTGTTGTCAATTTATCAAATACTATAACCTTTATATGCAAATATAATTTTAATATATGATGATATTTGATGGTTGAATGAAATTTATTTCAATATGATGAACCTATTTATAAATTTTTTAATGATTCTTAAGTTATACTTTGAATATGATATATATGTTATCAACTAACTACAAACATGTTGCTCTAAGTTGGATGAAAGAAAGTTCGAAACCTCCAATGGGGAGGGAGAGTATCACCCAAGAGAAGATACTAGTTTTCAAAATCTTTGGTATTGTGAGTCATTAGGGAAAATTATGCTTTTTTCATCTTTGATCCTCCTTGACCATTTAATTAAATTAAATTAAAATGTAAATATTCTTTGTAAGCAACATATATAACATTTATTGTATATTTAAATAATATATTTGGATATATACATGAAATATGTGTGCGTGTGTGTTCTTGAAGCATATATATGTATGTATGTAGGTATGAATATGTGTAGATAATAATATCTACATGTACGCATACGTATATACACATATGTATATGCAGAAAAAATGAATGAAATGTATATGTATATATATACATATTATCATATATAATTATATATTATAAATTTTAAATGATTTTGAAAGCCATGATGAGTGGTGGATAAGCATGTTTATACAAGGTATATGGTAGATATAATTGAGAGTAGAGTGGTCGCCCAACATAGGCGCTCATCATTTCCATGTTGTGGCTAAACGTTGCACTTTCTAAGTTGTTTAAAAAACCACATAAAGGTGGTGACATGGAGGATATTATTCATGTGCTCCTATTATTGTGCAACCCACAACTTGGTCGGTTGGGAAGAAAGTAGGTTTGAATGGAATTTGATTGCCTATCATGCTATATAAGGAGAATTTTTCTACAATGTTAGACTACAATATATCTCAAAATATTAATTTCCAAGCTAGTCGTGGCAATAAGAGGAGAAGTTTGACTAGTTTTTGAGGAGTATTTCAAACAAAAATTTATACACCTTTTAACTGCATTTTCAATGGTGGGTTGTGAGTGGCATCGACTTATTCAAATGCTAGTGGTGGCGAATATATGTGTAGCATAGAAGTCTATTTTGTTTGGTCTTTTCCCACATCTGGCAACATAGGAAAATCATGGAATTTGTAGAGCTATTTGAGCCTCCAAGTTAAATTAATTTGTCTTTAGTAAACTATTTTTAGCATAAATAAAGATCAGCTGCTCATTCTTCAGGTTGTTTGTTAGTTTTATAATCTTTGAGATAGCTACATGTGTGATATTTGAGGGAAGAATTAAGAATAGTGAGAAGAGCATTTGAAATTTGCATATCAATACGTTATTTATTGGGATTAGTTTGACTGTATCAGAATTTGATTTTTCAATAGTTTCAGACTACTTGTAATAGAATCAAAATAATGGTGCAAGGATAGTGTTATGTGCTAAAGTTGATAGGACAATAGGTTCAAAGATGACTTAAAGTGTAGATTTGAAGCAAGGAATACCAGAATCAAAGCTAGGCTATTTAATTCTAGCCATGATTAAAACGATTTCCCTTCTTTCTCTTTTAAAATCTAATAAAAGAACTTTCATTATTTTGAGTTTGCTTTCACCATTGCTATGTGCAAAGTGTGGCTGTTTGAGAAGGTATATGAGTGCATGTATGAAAAGCTTAGTTTATTTATGCTAAATGCCAATTAAAAATGTAAAGATTTAATAAGAACTAGTGTAACTAGTTGGTTAGTTCAAAGAAGCTTTCTATTAAAAACATTGTTAAAATCATGTTTGATTTATGTATATTGATATATATATATATATATTTGAGAGAGGGCTTCAATGAAAAGTTAAGACTCTCTCTAAAGCTATGTTTAACCAAATGACCAACTTATTAAACCAAAGTAGAAAAGAAAAGCTAAGTTTGGGAACATGATATTTATCCCAACAAGCTAGTGTCTTATATATAATGTTTTTGAACAAGTTTATATTGCATTTCATTAAGAGTGTCTGAAAATGTATTAGAAGTGAATACATCTTTATTATCTTTTGAAAGTTATCATCTTATATATTATACCAAGAGTCTTTATTATTACCTATGCATGGTAATTTAATCTTGAGAAGAGGACTTACGCTTTCGAAAACTCAAATACCAAGTAAAAGTAGAATAGATTATTCCCTTGTGTCTAGGTAAAATACTTGAATAAGAGGTAGTTTCCAAACCCATAATTTTACATGTAACAAGGTATTCAAGATAAATGATTCAAACCTATTTGGTCGAATAATCGACACTAGTGATTCATCGCTATTGAGAGAGATTTTGTTTAAGTTAGTTAAACTTTAGGCTGAACCAAAAGAAGAGTTAACCATAGGTTAGTAGGATTTCCAAGACGAGTTAGAGGTGGGTGAACTTATGGCACCGCTTCCTTAGAAATTGGATTGATTAAATATATCAAAAATTGGCCAAAGTGAGTGTAAAAGTCATTGCTTGCACTTCTTGGTTCACTGTGCTCTAGGTTTACACAACTTTTCAATAGAGTTATGCATAGTTAGAGAATGTATATAGTTGTATGACAGTACATGTTATGTAGGACACAACACTAGATACTTAGATGGCAATACTAGAGGTTTCTATACTAAACTCTTCGTCAAAGGGTAGGGCCACTTCTAGTTGGAAGGTGTGTGGGGGACCATTGGTCTCTAGTTGGAGGTAAAGCGCTTGGGTGATGCTCTCCCTCTTACAAACGACACGCTGAGACTTGTGAAATAAAAGAAGTAATCTAGATAAGGATACCTTGACCTTGTTCTCTTGTAAATTAAATGAAATTGTATATATGATCATGAATTCTATTTATAAACTATATTTGAAAAGATGAGTTTCATTTACTTGAATTTTAATTATGATATTTCAATTACGCAAATGTTATATGAAGTTCTTTATGCAACATGAAAATTGAAAAGGAAAAAAAATATTTCCTATTTTTGAAAACATTAAATTATTCACTTAATGAATTAAAACTTAGGTGTAAACTATAAAGTAAAGATTGGGCATGTTACACTTCCTTTAAACTATACAACAATTTGGTGGCATTGCACACTTTTTGTTCTTGACCTTTAATTGCACATCCTTTTGGTTGAGTCATATACTACATGTTTCTTTGAAATCACTATTCAAGAATGAAATCTTCATGTCTAAGCCAAGAAAGCATAAATGGTAGTATACCTCATTGTATGTGCAAAAATTTCTTCATAATTTATGCCCTTTTATTGGGCACATCCCTTGCTTTATGTTTTTCAAGTGATCCTTCCACTTTGTACTTGTTTCTAAAGATCCACTTGCAACTATTAGTTATAACCTAGTGGAGGATCAACCAACTCCCAAGTGCCATCTTTTAAAAGAGCATATTACTCAATCTACATAGCCTTCTTTCATAGTTCAATATATATGCTCAACTTCTTTAAAGAAGAAGTGGCTATGAGTCAACTATTATATTGAATTCATTAACAAGTTACCCTAATTTAAATTCTCCATTGGATTGATCTTGTATCCTTACCTTGTATGAACCTCTTGTTCATGTCTTGCTAATTTCATCCTCTCAAATTTTTGTAAGAGTTTATTAGAATTTTTGGCCCAATTTTTGAATCTAGGTTGAATAATTGGTGCTTTCATTTTCTTGATCAAAAGCTTCATTATGTTTCAACTAAATTTTTGTGTAGTTTTCTAGAGCCCATGTTAATCCAATGAAGTTTAAAATTATTCTTGGGACTACTAAAATTATTCATAAAAACTCTAAAATTCTTCATTACGAGATTTATTCTTCTACATCCTAAGTCAAAGATTCCAAATTTTGATCCAAATTACTTATCCCCCCTCAAAGTGAGGAATTTCATTAGGATTTTATTTTCAAGGGATAAACTTGACACTTTTTTAAGGTGTTACAACTAGCATTCATAAGGATTTTCTTTCCAAGGGATATTGTTTATGAGGTTTCACAAAAAATATTGTCACAAATAATAAGAGATTTCTTAAATTAGCTTCATTTCATACAACCTATATGATTTTGATGAATCAAAACATTCAAAAAAGATGCATTTATGACAATGATGATCCAACTTACTTATTTTCTCTTCAGGAATCTAAGCATCGTACTTGGAGCCAAAAATATTAAAAAGTCAAATAGATGGAGGATGATGAAACCAAATTTTATATGGGGCCACAAGGTGCAGAGTAGATGAAGGAGATCTATTTGGTAGATAAATCGTTATTTTTGTTATTTATGCCAAAAAATATTTGTTGTATTCCTTTGAAAAATAACATTGGCCTAATCATATTCATGATAGTTCTATTCATTATTTCAATGACATAATTTCATTATGAAGTACTTGGAATAGTGAGATGATGATTAATCCCATTTTGACAAAGGAAATCCTAAAAGAAAATTGATGTAAACTCTCCACCATTATTTCTTCAAATAGTACCAATTTGATTTTGAGATTTGTTTTCAATCATAATGTGGAAATTCTTAAGAGTTTCAAAAGATTTACATTTATTTTGCAAGAAATAAATCAAACATTTGACTATGACCATCAATTAACAACACAAAACATTTCAACAACCTCTAGTAGAATTTATTGGTAAGGTCCCACACAAATTGGAGTGAATTAGATATTTAACTTTCTTTGTTATTTCCAAGTTGAACTAGGGAAAGTATCTCTATGTTTTTTTTTCAAAATGCAAGCTTCACATTTTTTAATTGTCTTGGGAAAGTGGGAAAACCTACAACAACATTATTTTGTATGATTGTAATGTTTTGATTAAGATAAAGGGGAAAGGGCCCATACCCATACAAAGACAACCAAAAAGGCCAAAAGAATGAGTCTCACCAAAAGTGAGAATGAAAAAACCAACCAAAAACTAGCAATGCTTTTAACTGGAACATGTAACCGAGAAGTAGGAAACAAGGGTCGTCACCCTAAACAAGTGACTTAACTGTCACAACACCAGAAAAAGGATACAAAGAGGTAGTAGAAGGACCTTTCCTCCTCCTACGAACAACAATCCAAGCAATAGTTCCTAGCACAAGGGGAAACAAGAGGAGACACCCCCTCTGGAGGGATAACCTCACTAGAAGGGGGAAAGGAAGGATGAGAAGACCCATCACCCAACATAGACATTTGGAGAGGAGTAGAAGAAGTCGATGAAGAAAACTGAGAGCACATAATAGGAGAAGCCATAGTAGGAACAATAGGGCAAGACAAATCCACACCAGAGGAAAGGCACTCATTGCTCCCCTAAGAGGAGGCATCCGTCAAAGAGTTAGAAGCATCGATCGCCAAGTGATCATCAATAACATCCTTCCATCAAGTAGTTGGGCCATTGTGGCACGAGAGAGAGCAACCTAAAGCCAAATGTCAATTGGTAAGAAACAATGACATCTGAAAAGGAGGCCCTCATAATCAGTTAGTTGAGTCCAAGGCTGAGACCCAAGCATCATAACCACATCCCCGTGAAGAGGCAAGGATATGTCAATCTCCATATGAATGTGAGCGAAGATAGAGTGCCCCATGAAGGAAGTGGAATCATCAACCTTCAAGAAATGACTGATAGAGTTACCAATGGACTCATAATAGGAATCCTCCCATAATTGTAGGGGAAGATTCAGAAGCCTAACCCATACCAAATGCACATGAAGTGGTTCGGTAAGGGGGTTAAAGGAGACAATCCAAGGTTTGAGCGAGAGATAGTGCTCTCCCCAAGCCCACATTTTACCCAGCACCAAGTTTCTATCCATTGAAGAGGCAAAAGAAACAATGAAAAACCTTAGCACGAGGGAAAATCTCAATCTTACCAACCACGAGGGGCCTCCAAGAGTCTAACACCCAATTGTGTAAGTTAGGAAGAGAAGGCCAGAGGTTGAGAAACCTACACACCATCCCATGGTGCTGATAGAAAGCTTCATTTTCAACCACATCCTCACCATAAACCACCATCGGAGATTGTTTAGCACAAGGAAGAGGGCGAAAAGAATGGGCAGGAACGGATCTGGTAGCCTAGGAAAAGCTACGGACACCCAAAGGAGCAGGCATAGGAATAGAGGAAGCAACCCGAACACCAGAAACTGGCTCTAGCACAGTTTCAAGGACAACAAAAGACCTAACGAAAGCAGGGATATAAAGCCCACAAGGTTATCGCAACAAGACCCGATGGCAGCAAAAGTTGAGTCAGTCGGAGAAGCAACAACAGAGAACCCGCCGCCAATAGGGAACCCACCACTAGAGATAGCGCGAACAAGGCCGTTTGAACGGTAGGCCAGAGAACGGCTGGCATCAACACACTCACCGACCAGCGAAGGGGAACGTGAGGAGGGCTCAAAGCACATGGAAGGTGTGGCCGGAGTAGTAGGGACAAACGGAAGTAGAAGAGCACGAGCTACAAGAGCAGGAGGGGGAGACTTCATTTCGAAACCTCCTTTGTGTTTAAATAACTTTCCTCCTCGTGTGACTTGATTATATATGATTTGTTTTTACGACCACTCGTCCATCTTCCAATAAAATGGAGTGGCCTTGTTATCAAATTGGCACCAATCATAGTAAATTGAGGAAGATACAATACATTGTAAAGTACAAAAAAATTAAAATTCAAGCAATTTGAGAGGAATGGTTCCTTTTCTAATAGATTTGAAACTTGTTTTATCTATCAATTAGATAAGACCACAAATACCTTTTTGAAACTCTTCAAATTAATGATCATGAAATGTCATATATTTTGTGGCTCCAAATCTAATACAATGATTCATTCATTGAATTATAATAGGTAGAATTTGATATAGAAAGAAAAAACTCATCATGATCGTTGTCCCATACAAACTAGGCTATTTTTTATTCTTTGTCATCATGATGGATTGTATCTTTTTGTTTGGAATAATTTTCTCTTATCCAATGACATTTTGCATGAATGGCTTCATGACTACCTTTTCAACCACACTGTTAGGTAATACAATGTTGTCGATCTAGTTGTCCCATTAAAATTATTCTCTACCAATTATACCTCATCTTCCTGTATTCCTTCATTGGCCTCTACCTCTTTCTCACTCACTATAGCTACTTCTAGAAGAAAATTCTTAGTAGAAGGCTTGCCTTTTGTTAGGTGAGACATATATTGTCACAAGTTGCATCAATCTTTCTCTCAAAGGATTTTTCTTGTTTAGCCAACTTATAATCAAAAGTGATTGTCTTCAATTGATTTCTTGCTTGTAGAGACTCTAAGTAGGTTGAATGAGTTAGGAGTGTCTTTATGAAATATATACGATAGATATCATCTTTTTCACGAGTAGTAGAAACATCTTATTTTATGGCTCAGTTTTCAAAAGCCAAACTCAAGACATCACCATTTTTCAGCTCAAGGTTGAACAACTTTAAATGCAACTAAATGAACTCCAATTTTGAATGTGAATCAAATTGTGTTCTTAATTTTTTAAGTGCATCCCAAGCTGATTTATTGCCTTATAAGTATCAAAACACATCTCTATTAGCTAAAGCCCTTGTAAAAGTCAAGGCTTTGAGATTCTTATATTTGTAGACTTCCTTCTCTTTAACAACTAGTGTTTATGTAGATTAGATGTCTCCATCACAAATCATTGAAAATGAAAATATTTTCAATTTTTCTATACCATTCCATCTAGATATTATTTTTGGTAAGATTTCATAGACCATTATCACAATAAATTACATATTATTACTTTAATTCTTTGCACAAGATAATTTATTTATTTTTATTTCTTTTATTTATTCTGAAATATATATTTTGTATTTGAACGTTAAACTTGTATATAGCTTAGATTGTTTGTGTTCTGATATCAATTTTGGATTTGAAAAAAAAAAGAAGGAATAACCATAACAGAAAGGTAAATTTATTATAGTTTGAAATAAAGATAAATATGAGTCTTTTAAAAGAGGCAAATATAGAAAAACTCAAAAAACATCTAATTTTTTTTCCTGAAAAATATAGAATTCACCAATTAGTATCATCCCAATTATTAAACATGAAACCTAACAAATGCTTTAAAATATAATATGGCAAGCAACTCATCTGGAGTTATCTTAATTGTTTTCAGCTTTCGGAAGGATGGGTTGAATGGATTGTCATATATCATAATGCCGGCCGTGTTCAATTCATATTAAAAGGCTCTACGCGGTGTTGCCGACCTGACAATAGATTCTGAATTTCTCGTTCAGAATCTCCCCTATATAATGTTATATCATGGTTTGTAACTCACACACATCCACACTTCTCTCTATCACTGTTCTATCACTTCCTATACTCTTCTCGAGAAAAATGGCAGGCTGCTTGCGCTTGAGCTTAATTATCCTGTGTGTATTTATATGTTATTGCAGTGAGCGTGTCATGGGAGGAGATCCTGACTCCATGCAAGATTTCTGTGTTGCAGACAAGCAAGGCCAAGGTAAAGTGCATGGAATTTGTGTGTCTTTTAAAGCTTTATATGTACATGTAAAAGTACTAAACAAATATGAATATGAACATGAACAGTTTTGGTGAACGGCTTCTCTTGCAAGGACTCCAAAATGGTTTCAGCAGACGACTTCTTCTTCGGAGGGCTGGGACGAGCAGGGGATACAAACAATGCTGTGGGGTCTAACGTAACAGCAGCAAACGTTAATCAGATTGCGGGGCTAAACACTCTGGGGATTTCGATGGTCCGCATAGACTACTCTGTGAGTGGAATCAATCCTCCCCACACCCATCCAAGAGCCACAGAAATCTTGGTTTTACTCAAAGGCCAATTGCTGGTGGGCTTCATCGATACAACAAATAAGTTTTACAGCAAGGTGTTAAAGAAAGGAGACGTGTTTGTGTTTCCGAAGGGATTGCTACACTTCCAACAGAATGTGGGGCAGCGAAATGCGGTGGCCATTGCTGCGTTGAGCAGCCAGAATCCAGGAGTTCAGGTTACTGCCAATTCTCTGTTTGCAGCAAATCCTTCCATCCCAGATGGTGTATTGACCAAGGCCTTCCGAAGTGATGAAAAACTTGTCGATTTCATTCAGGGAAAATTCATGTAATAGCTTCCAGGGCTTTCTACTGGCATTCTTTATTTACCATTTCTCAGTTAATAAATGAAAAAAGCGGCCAAAAGGCTAACGAAATAAAAATACATTAGTGGCAATACAAAATATCATCAATATCTGAATCAAAATTCGAATGAAAATCCTTGAAGAAACATTGCTAGATTTGAAATACATTAGTGGCAATATAAAATATCATTCGAATTTCTTTTATATGGTTTCTATGATTTCAATTAATTGCTTATAATTATTTGAGAATTTTCAATATATAGATTATATATTGAAATATTTAGTATAATATCTTTGTTTATAATTAAAAAAACTTTTCAATATATAAAAATTGTATATCGAAAATTTCCATATAATTTCTATGTTTCACTCAATTTTTTATAATTATATTAGAATTTTCAATATATAGATCCTATGATTTTCGATATATATATGGAAAATCTTCATGTAGTTTCTGTGATTTTCAATTAATTGTTTAAAATTGTATGATAATTTTCAATATATATATCAATGGTGTAGTTTTGTTCCAAACTGAATGGAAGGAATCCACACCATCCAGTACAACAGGATTTGTTTCTTATAGCCACAACTCGGGCATCTCTTACTACCATAGTTTGTATGGGATTTGCACCTGTCCCATTGGATGGGATACACCACACCTAGTGTGTTTGGATATATTTTATTCAATTTTAACACTTATTATGTCTCGTGGGCTTTGAATGGATGCGATGCTCTATCTAGTTTAAGCATGCCATTATGTTTCCTGGCCTTTAGACCTAGGCCTCTGCTTTCAACACTTTAGTTTGTCAAATGGGGTTTGAAATTGAGCCTTTGGGCCTCAGCTTTGGATGTTCATTCATTCCACTTAGGTTTTCTAAATGGCAATTCTCTCTTCATTAATTCTGTACCGTTGCTTTTTTTTTTGGTAAATTCCTATTGTGGCAGTCAACTTTTGCTTCAATGTCACTAGTGAGGGATATTGCTTCAGTTAGTCACATTATTTTGCATGGACTAACTAGGATTTGAACATAGGTTCTTATCTTTTGTTTTAAAGCTATTACTGAGGGATACCTCTTCTATTAAAGTTGTAGATCTCCCATTTTCATATGGGGATGCTCTACCATTGAGCTACAAGATTCTTTGTGACTTGAATTTTTTTGCATCCTCCTTTTTGAGTTCAGCTGCAACACATTTTCTCCAATGCCCTCTCTTGAGGCACACCTTAGTGCTCAAGCACCAAATAATGCTGCTATTTGATTTGAGGCACAGTTTGGTTCTCAGGTATTCAATCTATTTTTGGTACCATCTTATTTTGCAAGGACTGGTTAAGACTTGAATACAGGACCTTCCATTTGCATGTCGGGGTGTTATACCATTGAACTACTGATGCCTTTGTGACCAGGATTTTTGACAGTCTCCTTGTAACAAGAATTTAGATGTGGCTCATTTCCTCTGTCAGGCTGTCCTAAATTTGCACCTAGCCTTCAAGTTGAAGCTAACGATTTATATAACTACGAGTGATGGAGCCACCCCAATTTTAATGGAAAATTTGTAATTTTCTAGAAGGGAGATACGATATTTCAATGAAATCCAAAAACTTGATCGTAAATAACCAATTTTTACCCACCTTCAACAAATATGGTCATACTTTTTATGTGCCAGTCCAGAGTTTGGCCATGGCTTTGAGAGGAGATTGATGTTGGGTAATATTAATTTGTTAAATATCAATCCTAGTCAACTGTTGATAAAATTTTGAATAATTGAGATCCCTTTCTTCCCCTGTTTCTACCTCCTTTCTTCAGGCTGCTTGGGCTCTTGGGCCTTCCTTTATTATCTGGAACCTATGGTTGGAGAGGAATAGGCGGATCTTTCAGGATTCGAGGTTGATGGCTCCTCACCTTTGGTGGAAAATTTTACACTCCTTAGGGGAAACTATTGCGGCTAAGTGTGATATGACTATGCTGGTGGACCCTCGGATGTTGGTTGTTGTAATCGTCTTCATCTTCCTCCTCCGCAACGACAGCTCATGCGCAACAGATGCAGGCATCCTACCCGAAGGTGAATAGGGAGGGAAGATGGACCCCTCCTCCTCTTGGAGTCCTAAAAATCAACTCGGATGGCTCTTCTCGTGGAAATCCTGGTCATGCTGGCATTGGGGGTGTGGGTCGGGATAGCTCTGGAGATGTTCAGTTTATTTTCTCTGTGTATAAGGGTCTTCATACGAATAATCTTATGGAGGCTCAGGCCATTTTATTGGCTGTGGAGCGGGGCAGTCAATTGGGATGGCGAAGGATCATATGTGAGTCTGACTCCCAGGTTGTGGTGAACTTACTGAAAAGGCAGTATTTGGATAATGTGAGCTGGCAGCTGGCTTTGATTGTGGAACAAATTCTCACTCTTTCTGCCTCTCTGGAGTATATTACTTTCAATCATATTCCTCGTGAATGGAATGGTGTTGCTGATTGCTTGGCTAAATGGGCTTCTGATCATATTCATGATTGGAATTTGGTGGATCGGGGTCAACTCCCCTGGATTTGTCTCATCAATTGGATCACTTGGTTGAACTTGATAGGGCCATTTAATGCCCTTGCTTTGTAACGTTTCCTTGATTTAATAAAATTTTTACCCCCTTGATGTTAATGTACAACACTCTAAACTTTGGAATTAAACGTGTCATAAGGGGAAGCAAATCACCATGAAGAAATGAGAAACAAAAATGATATGACATCCTCTTAAAGGAAACAAATGGTTGTCTATCTACTCTATCTAATTAGGTATACATATGCATACTTAACAAAAATGGAAAATGCAAAGAGTACATTATTTTAGATAAAATAATTGGTTTTCCTTGTGCAACCCTTAATCTTTCAGTGGTACAGATGAGTGGTGTCTAGAAATAACATGATGGCCTTGGCCTATGAGAACAAAACTGGAAAATGCAAAGAGTACGTTATTTTACACAAAATAATACGTTATTTTACACAAAATAATACGTTATTTTACACAAAATAATTGGTTTTCCTTGTGCAACCCTTAATCTTTCAGTGGTACAAATGAGTGGTGTTAAGAAATAACATGATGGACTTGGGCTATAAGGCATGGTTGATGCCTAAGAAATTCAATTCAAACATCATTCTGCATCATGAAAAATGTTAAGCAGATATTGAACTGAACAGGTCATAACTAAGTTGGGAGATGAATGTGGTGTTAAAACGGACCATTAAGATGGATTTGGGGTTGATGCCGATCATGGAGTTCGAGCTATGACATGGATCATTGAATGTATATATGCATTGGAGCTTGGGTTGTAGATCATACTTGTAATGTGCAATCAGATCCACATGGAACTATATCTATGCTCTTCTATTTCTTTATAGTAAATTGTCTGATTCATCGTACATTTGTATTCTTACTGATAGAACATGCATGCACCCAAATTTATGTTTGTCGTATGAGCTTTCATCTTTACAATTAATTCTTCAAGCTTGACTTGATTGCCTTTATTAGGATTTTGCGTGCTAGGTTATGACTGTAAATGTATGCATACTTGCCTCAAATATCATTGCATAGCAACAAAGTTAAAGGGAAATGTGTTTGTTTCCTCTGGTTAATATAAGTTATACCCTTCACAAATTCTTTGTTTTCAAGGTGTTTTGGCTGGGCCATCTATCAGTTTTATTATGTAATTCCTGTGAGTTGGTTCTTCGTTTTGCAATCATGTGTATTCTAGAGAGCCAGAATGCCTTTCTCTATATTCTTATCTGCTTTTTTCTATCTTTTCTAGGGTTATTCTGATTTTGCTGATCACTGAAGATACAACACAAATATGGGGGGTTTTGCTGATAGATTTTTTAATTTAATTGCAGGCCCTGTTACAATAGCAGAATTTTGGTTGACGTTATTTGTGTGAGGCGCTCGATTACTGGTGACATTGTTTATGATGTTTTCAATTGAAGAAAGCATTATGATGGCTCTAAAATGTTGTGTTTCACCTGTAATTTTTTTTATTGTGCCATGATTATTTAAATTGAGGGCACACGATTAACTCTAAATACAGGTTGTAATTATGTTTCCTTGATTGGTGTGTTAATGTCTCACTTATATAATTTAGGGCTCATTTTGATTTGGAGAAACATAAATAGGGTTTTGTTGATATTTTTTAACTTGTGTAGTCTGCTTCAATGTACAATACACTTTTGTTGTTTGTTGCAATTTTTGAACTTGTGTCAGTGTCAAAGTAAACTTTAGAGGGTTCAAATCTTCATTCTAATTGCAACATCCATGATGTCTTTGAAGTCTTATCTGCTTAAGAGTGTGCATAAATAAATATTAAAATACAAAATCTCATCTCAGTTAGAAGGGTTCTTGAAAGCATGAATACCAAAGTACTTGGTTATGCCATTCTTGTTGGATCTTGTTCAAAGATAGCTTTGGTTACTACCTATCATTTGTTTCAGCGAATATTGCCTTTGAATGCCTTTTTTAATATGAAATAAATAACATCACCATCATTGTTAGGAGGCCACCCATGGTAGGCATCTGGTATATTCAAAAGTTAGGAGCTTCCTTTTTCCACTAGAAAGTTAGAATTTAGTGTATCTTGCAAAATAAATGATTAGATTGTTCCATAGTAGATTCCACTTTATCTATTCTAAACTGAAGGGTGTCCACTGTTTGAAATATGATTGCAAACATTAAATCTTATTCTTGTGAAGAAACCTGTATGACCATATATAGGTCTTGGGAGAATTATAATTGCTAGGGTTCTTGACGTAGTTTACTAACAGGCTGCCGTTGCATTGACTTTAGTCTTTGGATAGTCCTATTAGTAATCATTTGCAACATATGCACATAAAGGGATTCTATTGTGAGATCTAATTATGTTTAGGTGTTGGTAAATCACAGGTTTTCATGAGTGAAATCTATGTATGTCAGTAATTCACAGGTTTCGATTAATGTAGTTCTTGGTATTTGAGAACATTGGTTTCTCTTTCATTTGGGCTATATATTCTGATTAAGAATGGTTTTTCTTTTTAATGGACTAGACTTTATATCAATTCAACTCTTCTCATATGTGAACATTTCAAGTTATCTTTCATTAGGGTGATATATTCATGCATTTGTTTCTGATTTTATGTTTTACCGATTAAGAATGGTTTTATTGTTAATATGGTTTTCGTTTGATTCTAGAACAAAATAGTACCTGAGGAGTAGACAAATTAGAGATCCAATTTTCTGTGGAGCATATTTAAGCACCATGAATTGGATTAGGCAGTTGCAGAGTAGCTTTGGGATTCCATCCCTTCTCCTTATTTGTCTGATATACTAGACTCAGGTTTCTCTACAACTTCCCTTGCAACTTTTTTTTTTCACTTTTACAAGAATGCTTGCTTTTGTATCTAATTTTCATCTTTGTGCACTTTTTGGAACATAAACTGACATCCACCTAGATGATAGATGATTCATAAGTCAGTTTGATAACATAGGTAGAATGCTGGTGTTTGTGTTCCTCTCGTCACTGCCTCAGTCATCCGGTTCCTCCTCTAATTAGCTGTATTATGGTCTGGCCTTGCATCTAAGCATAAAAAGTCCACATTGTGCAGTAAACATATTTCAAGAAGTTTTCTAACAAAAGAACAACACTTACATCACATTATGTGAGGCATAATCCTCAATCCTGTTTACATTCATCAGTTCAAGGAAAGATATCATTATAGGATGCGCTCTTTGGATGACTAAGCCCTCATATCCCACAATTGAGTACAAGTTTTAATGGCATTGAGGCCAATTTGTGGAATTCGTTAGTGACCAGGAACTGAACTAGACACCATCAGTTACTATGTACTACTAGGAAATACTCAGTAAACTCTTTTTGGCTTACTTTGAAAGAATTGCACTTTTAAGTTAGTAGAAATATATGTAGCAAAGAATAGTTGCATGACCTTTTCTTTTCTCTAATGCTGTTAAAGCAAAACTTGCCATTTAACCAGCTTGAGTTCTCTCGATTATAGGTGCTCATGTTGTTGCTTTCATGCTGCATTGCATGCAGAATGCTTAGATAATATAAGTCGGCAAAATTGACATTTACTTTAGCTATGACAGTCTTGCTCAAGATACTCTACTAAATTAAAGGATACAAATTTTCAATACAATCACTAGGACACATGAGGATGTATTTCTAGGATAGATGGAAGTTGGATAGAAGGATGGTCTTGAGTCTTGAATTGAAAGGAATTATGTGTTTTTCAGCTCACATGTCCTTCTAAGTGCATCTATTTGACAACTTGATCTTATTTTTCAAGGGTTTAGATCCTTTGCGTGGACTGCAGTTTCATACCACTTGAAGGATGAACTTAAATTGATCCCTTCCGCCTCTCAATTTTTGGTTTCAATTGCATTTTTCCCATGGAGTATAAAACCTCTATATGGGTAGGCTTCATTTACATTATTTTCACAGATCTCACAATTGAGTACAGGTTTTAATGGCTTTAAGGCCAATTTTGTAGAATTTGTTAGTGACCAGGAACTGAACTAGACACCATTAGTTACTATGTACTACTAGGAAATACTCAGTAAACTCTTTTTGGCTTACTTTCAAAGAATTGCACTTTTAAGTTAGTAGAAATATATGTAGCAAAGAATAGTTGCATGGCCTTTTCTTTTCTCTAATGCTGTTAAAGCAAAACTTGCCACTTAACCAGCTTGAGTTCTCTCGATTATAGGTGCTCATGTTGTTACTTTCATGCTGCATTGCATGCAGAATGCATAGGTAACAAGTAGGGAAAATTGACATTTACTTTAGCCATGACAGTCTAACAAGTAGGGAAAATTGACATTTACTTTAGCCATGACAGTCTTGCTCAAGATGCTCTACTAAATTAAAGGATACAAATTTTCAATGCAATCACTAAGACACATGAGGATGCATTTCTAGGATAGATGGAAGTTGGATAGAAGGATGGTCTGGAGTCTTGATTTAAAGGACTTATGTGTTTTTCATCTCACATGTCCTTACAAGTGCATCTATTTGACAATTTGATCTTATTTTGCAGGGCTTTAGATCCTTTTCGTGGACTGCAATTTCATACCAGTTGAAGGATGAAATTTAATTGACCCCTTCCGCCTCTCAATTTTTGGCTTCAATTGCATTTTTCCCATGGAGTATAAAACCTCTATATGGGTACGCTTCATTTACATTCTTTTCACAATTTCTGATTTAAAGATTTAGCTTCCTTTGAAGAAAAGCCCCGAAGATAACATATGGAATAGATTTTACAACACATTTGCTATCTTTTCACAATGATGGTTTCATTTTTTAGTGACATTGTTTCCTTTATTTGCACTAAAGTATGAGCTATATATATGTAGAATATTGTCAGACTATGTACCCATTCAAGGCAGAAAGAGGCTGCCCCTCAATTCCAATGTTAATCAACGTAATTAAACTTCTTTCCCGCTGTAAATTTTAAATTTAAACTGTTTGGTCTGTGCCGTGCTATGGACTTTTTGGCTCTGTAATTCTTCAAACAACACCTCAATCTTCTGTAAGTATTTGCATATATGTCTATTAATTTTGCTTTCATGGGAATGTTTGATTTGAAAGGTAAACAGAGAATGAGTCTGAAATTCAAAGTACTATCTTGATTGTCAAAAGCTAAAGAAGAATTTTAACAAAGTTTTATATTCCAAGTTTTATTCTCTAGATTTCATTGGCTAGCCAGTCTATATATTCTAGCCAGTCTATATATTCTGTAATGGCTTCTGACTTTTTGATTGGGCTACCCAACTGGTAGCTAACTATACCTAGTAATTTAAGTTTGATGGGTTACAATCATTAGCATACTTAAATAACTTTGCCCAGTTTAATTGAAATTCTCTTTGCTTCCATTCTAGACTGTATACTTGCAAGAATTTCTTACAAATACTTCCTAATCTCCCTTTTCATTGGTTATGCAAGAACTTAAAAATTCTAGAGAGAATTTCTTTTTGCCCAAGTTAGCCATTGATTGCAATCCCATAGCTGATGAAGAAGGAAATATGTATTGTGAAAGTTTCTTTCATAGAATTTAAAGTTACAAATTCACATTTTATTTATTTATTTTGCCTTCCATAGCTAAGTTCACAAACGGGTACTGAAATGGATGGTATTAGTTGCAGAAATATATTAGTGAGTGTTATGTAAAACAAAGTTCAAGCTGAAGAAAATCAATAAATAGAGGAAAAACAAAGTTATGGGGAGCTGTGAAAGAGGACCAGCAATAAGACCATACAAACGTTCTATGACTCCTCGCCTTCAGTGGTCTCCTCATCTCCATCAGTGCTTTGTGAATGCAGTAGAAGAGCTTGGGGGCAGAGATAGTAAGCCTTCTGATACAGGATTGATAAATTTTATATTGTTCTTTTGGGTTTCTTTAGGTTTGTATGTTAGGGAGACAATGCTATTATTTGAAATTCTCTTTAGCTGAAAAAATGGTTCAATAAATTGCAGAGGCAACTCCAAAGCTAGTTCTTGATCAGATGAATGTCAAGAGGCTTGAAATCTTCCATGTTAAAAGCTACCTCCAGGTTCATAAGTTTTCATTATATACTGACATTTTTTTGAATGTGTGCATAATCTAGAGTTTAGTTTATTTGACTTTGAATACACTTAACTCAGGCTAATTGGGTTTTTTGTCCAATTTGATTCAGATATACCGGTCTGTCAATGAGGAAGAAGAAAACAATGGTAATTAACTGTATCTGAGCTTTGGTATAATGTACACTAGATGTAGATAATTCAACATCATTTTGAATTGCTTTATTTGTGAATGATTATAATATTCAGTCAAGCAAGGATCTCTAAAATATGTTGTGGGTGTTCATTTAAAGCAGAGTCAAAGTCCAAAAGCTTTACACCTCAGCAGATTCAGAACTACAAAGAGAATTATTTCACACACAACCATACTTGTCAAAGTTCACCAGAAAGGTAAAGGTTAAAGTCCTGATTTGATTTTCAAATTAGGCCTCCTTGTTTCTTTATGATTTGTTCTTAGATAATCTTCCAAATTGTACATACAATATCTGAATCTTTACAACATTCTAGATTTTATAAGAAAGTTATATTTCATTTAAGACCATGAACTTATATTCTTTACGTCAGACTGTCTAATCTGCTATATTTGTTTTGGGTCCTCATTATAGATTATGGTCAGAAGAATCAGATGCTATGGTTACTACATCTCTAGAAGAACTTCCGTCATTAGATAATGTTCCAAGTATAAGTAGAGGCTACCGAGATTACATGCAACATGAAAAATTCAAAGACAGTTTTGTTGTAAACAAATGTAATACAGAAAATGCAATGGACAAGCCTATAGAAGGGGTATGGCACAATAAGAAGAGGAGAAAAATCATGTTTAAAGATCAAACAACCAAAGAAAAAGCTTTTGTAGCTAATGTTTTTACTCCAAACTGTGCATCCCAGACAAGTTTGAAGGTGGGGTTCAAAACCATTCCTTCTACAAAATGATTATCATTATTTCTATTTTAAAATCTAATTGTTTTATATCTTATTAAAACTACTTTATATGTATCTCTCTTTTACATATATTAAGTAATATTTATACTCATAATCTCATATATGCATGGAATTTAAGTCTACTGATTTGATTTTGACAGGCCAACGAGCTTGAGCATCTTGTTCGTTTATTATTATTAAATCAACAATGTGAAAGTATTGTGTAAACCAAAGCATAAACCTAGAAAACTAATAATATTGTAGCACAAGTTAGATGCAAAGAAATACAGAAGATAATTAAATGGAAACACAGAATAATAGAGAAGACACATATTTACGTGGTAAAACCTTGACAATATGTCAAGGAAACATCCACGGGGCAAAGTATCGGTATTCTTATTGCTCAAGAGAATTTGATTACAACTTTCACACAGTTGTTGCTCTTCAATACGATTCATTGCAATAATCATTTAGCCTTCAAGGCAGTCAGATATAAATAATATCTTCAACCTATGTTGCATATAGAAAATTCAAGCTTTGTATTTATTGCTTTGTTTTATTTGTTTCTAAATCTTTATCTTTTGTTTTAAATCTTTATTTTTTCCAAAAGGAATCCAAAGATAAGACTTTGCTTTATTTCCCTTATCTTTCCAAAACATAAAATTTGCTTTCTTTCTAATTTTATTGTTGTCATAATCTAACAATCTCCACCTTGACAACAATTTACTTGATACTTGCCCATGCCCATTCATCACCTTTTTTGCAAGCCAAGAGAATTCAAACTCCACTTCAACTTCTCTAACTGTACTAGTTTTGTCAACATGTCTACACAATTTTCTAGTGTATGAACTTTCTCAAGAGCTACTTCACCTCCATCAATAACCTGTCTTACAAAATGATATTTAATCGCTATATGCTTAGTCCTACTATGATAAGTTGGATTTTTAGTTAGATGTATAGCACTTTGACTATCACAAAATACAATCACCTTGTCTTGCACTTTTCCAAACTCACCCAAAAGACCCTTCAACCAAATTTCCTCTTTGCAAGCATGTGAGACAGCTATATACTCTACCTTAGTTGTGGATAAAGCAACTATTTCTTGAAGCTTTGAAATCCAACAAATAGATCCTCCTACAAGATACTTAAAGACATAACCTAATGCAGATCTCCTTTAGTCCAAATCACCTGCAAAATCTGAATCAACATAACCACAAACTAAACCACTACTACCATCAAATAATCACTTGCGCCTCTAAGATACCGAAGCACCCATTTCACTGCTGCCCAATGCTCTTTACCTAGATTTTCCCTGTATCTATTGACAACACCAACTACATGTGAAATATTTGGTCTTGTACATACCATCGCATACATTAAACTTCCTACTGCATTAGTATACGGTACACGAGACATATAATCCTTTTCTTCTTTATTAAGTTAGGACATAAACTTGAAGAAAGCTTAAAATGGGAAGCTAAAGGGACATTAATTGGTTTCACATTTCTCATACTGAATCTTATGAGGATCTTCTTCACATACTTATGTTGCGATAACCAAAGCTTACCATGTCCCCTATCTCCGTATTTCCATCCCCAAAACTTTTTTTGCTGCTCCTAGATCCTTCATATCAAAAGTCCTAGCCATCTGAGCCTTTAACCCATTGATCTTAACTATGCTTTTTCTTGCTACAAGCATATCACCAACATATAACACCAAGATAATGAATAAACCATTTTTCAAACTTTTGAAGTAAACACAATGGTCATACTCCTTGTAAAATTTTGGCTTATGTCATGAAGGAATTAAACTTCTTGTACCATTTCCTAGGAGACTACTTCAGGCCATACAATGACTTTTTGAATTTGAAAACAAATTTCTTGTTGCGATCTTGAACAAACTCTTCTAGTTGTTCCATATATATCTCCTCATCCAAATCTCCATGTAAAAATGTTGTTTTAACATCTAATTGCTCCAACTCAAGATCAAGTAAAGCAACAAGTGCTAAAACAACTCGTATAGAAACTAGCTTAACAACTGGTGAAAATTTTTCATGAAAATCAATACCTTCCTTTTGAGAATACCCTTTTGCTACCAGTCTTGCTTTGTACCTTTCAACTTTATCATCAACTCCCTTCTTCAATTTGAAGACCCATTTGCAACCAACAACTTTCCTACCCTTTGGAAGTTCTACTAGATCCCATGTTTTATTCTTCTCCAAGGCATCCATTTCTTCTTTCATTGCTATTTTCCATTTAGCACTTTCAACACCATCCATTGTTTCCTAATAACTAGGTTCCTCATCATTAGAAATCAAAACAACAAATGAAACATAATCATCATACCTTTTAGGTGGATTTTTGACCCATGTAGATCTCCTTAGATCTAGTTGTGGAATTTCCACATTTCCCTATATATTTTTTGCATTCTCATCTTCTTCTTCAGAAGCTTCTTCTTGCTCCTTGTTTTCTGTAGATGGATGAGTTTCCAATTGAATTTGTAGATGTTGAGGTACTTGTTCCTGTTTTAAATCAACTTCTACAATATCTGATTTTATGAGAGAAGATTCATCAAATACCACATCTCTGTTAATAATGACTTTGTGGGTAGTAGGATCCCACAATCTATATCCTTTAATTTTGTCACCATAACCAACAAAGCTATATTTCTTAGATTTGGGATCTAATTTAGAATGCCGATCTTTTGAAATAAGAGCATATGCATCACAACCAAAAAATTTCAGATTTGAATAATCACAAGAATGACCTGTCCATACCTCTTCAGAAATCTTACAATCTATTGTAAGGAAGTTGGGATCGAAAGTCATAAAACCATTGTTTACACTCCTCAACAAAATGGGGATGGAACACACATTACTATCAAGGGCTCCTTTAAAACTACCATTGATAGAAAGTTTAACTCAAGATAAAAAAAGCAGCCATTTCTCGAGAAGAAGAAAAGCAATATGAGATCATTGATTGTAATCTCTCTCTTAGTATCGAATGAATACATTTGGAGATAGGATTTTTGGTGAACAATTTTTAGGTTTGAGTTTGAAGAGTTGGTATGTTGGGGTCATCATGTCAGTTTTTTTTACTAAGTCACTTTCTTCATTGTAGTTAATATATTGGCATTTTATGTTGAAGGTGGTCCTATCATAAAAAAAAAAATTGGCATATTGACCATAACGTGCCTGCCCTTTACAGTAAAGATTTTTTAGTAGTTTTCATGTTAAAATGATATAGTGAAACTTATTACTTTATTGGAAAATTTCTTCAATAAATAAATTAATTTTGAAACAAATTTTATGGCATAATTATTTATTTTACCTTTGTTTATGATTTTCATATGAATCTAGCATTTTTTTAGAAATTGATTAGAAACTATGTAGTTGAATTCCAATAAATTATCATATAATTTTATATGTAATATTCAATTTAGACATGTATTTATATGTGGAACTGAAATACAAACAAAATAACTAACATAAATATATACTTTGATGTCAAAGAGAGAAAGACTAATTTAAATGTGATAAAAGATAGAATAAATGGAATCTAAGATTAGATTAGATTTTGAAAACAAATGATTGGGACAAATGTGTACTATAATATATAGAACTATGAAAACACCTAGAAAGATTACAAGTATGGCCTTGAACTTGAAATTATAGCCTTAAACTTTTTGGGAGGGCCTAACACTTGACATTTTTTGTTGTCCACTAATTTGATCATAGTTTTTGAACTAAAGCTCAATTTTAAATAGAAATAGATCGTTGAAATAATAAGATAATGAAATCCACCTATTTCGTTCTTATTTTTCTTTCACTATCATGGTTGGCTATGGCAGTTGGAGGCATAGCTGGCAGTTTAATTGGTGGCTATGCATTATCTAACTTGAGGATCCAAATTGTCAAGTTTTAAGACTATCAAGCAAAGGATTATTTGCGTTGTTTATTCATTTCCATGCATTATTTTGATAATTAAATTTATCAAAAAAGGAGGTGTTTATAATTCTCTATATCTTTCACACTATTTTTAATGCATTGTTTATTCGTTTGCTCAAATTGTTTGATGATGGTGAAATGTGTGTCTATCAAAAGGATCTATATCTATCATTTGGTTTTATGGATTGATGTTTGTTGTTCAGTTAAAGACCTAACACCATAATTCATAAATGTCAAGTTTTCTATTAGATTCATAATTTTCTATCTTTTCTCTTCACTTCACTGATTAGCTTTAAAATTAAACAACTTTAACTCAGGATCTTCTTCTTCTACAAGTACTAATCTCTCTAATCTAGCCACACAACAAGTTCTTGGTCTTGCTCATCTGTCAAATGTATTTGAAATGACATTTGTAAGATTCTTTTCATCTTGCTTCTCTTTCATATTAAAGGATTTCTTTTTCCAATATTTTCATGGATTTTCCTTTTAACTATTTCTTCCCTCAACTAATTCCTACTTTCAATTTCTCAATGCAACTATCTGAACCAATGAAATTTGAAAAGGAAGCTCAATTGGTGCTCATTGATGCCATAGTCTCACCTTCCAAAATCATAAGTGCAAATTGATAGTGGACATTAGACATTGCACACAATCCCCTGCTGCTTCTTATCTTGTTATACACATCACATATCCATGTTGCTATGATCGGAATGAAATATTCATAAAACTATTTGAAATTCTATAAATTAGATATTTCATAATTCATTGCCATCTATTGAATATCATATTTTTGATTTAGACAATTCATTGAAGGATATTTATCCTCTTGTTGATAAAACTTATCAAACAAAATTTATTATTAACACAGACCAACTTCCATTACACTAAAATCCTAAGTTGTCAGTGAGGGCAACATCATAGAGGTTTTAAAGGGTACCGATGAGGGTTGAGGGTCCCACGTGACAATAGTTTACCCCCCCAGTTGAGAGGTCGACAGACACAGTCGAATGTGAGACGAAAAGAGTGTTAAGAGTGGGAGTCGAACCCTCCCCAGCAGAGTCGCCAATTTTGTTAGCACAAACCGATTGCCACTACACCAAAAGCCTAAGTTGTCAGTGAGGGTGACATCAGAGAGGTTTTAAGGGGTACCAATGAGGGTTGAGGGCCCCATGTGACAATAGTTATCTCATCAGATTTATGCTCAAATATTTTGTAATATGGATATTCATATGATGTTTGTTTGATTTCACCTTATTGCATTATAACATCATTTGATGTTTTCATATAGACAGTTGCGAAATTTTTATAATTTCATCCTTTATCATGCTATGATATATTATTTCATGGTGACTATTATTTTTATCTTTGCATATGACCTTAATTAATGTGCATTGGTTCTTCCTTGCTTTATTCTTCTAGTGTTGAATACCTTAAGCAATACTTCAAACAAAAGTCTTATATGTTACACCTATTACTCATTTATCTAATCTTCTAACTTGAGCACTCTTCCTATATTTCCTAATGAACATAATTCTCTCTCTTTCTCTCATTATTCACGTGTCTTGTGCATCTTCACATTCTACCTTATATGCTTGATGAATATATGGTGAACGACACAAAGAAAATATTAACAATCAAGTTTTCCAATCTAATTAAACATGTAATTAAACCATCAAGATTAATGACATGATGGAGAAGTGAACATAACTATTCCAAACACATCAACACCAAATATGTGTAGAGAAAACCTTGGAAAAAAAACCACCACCAAAAAATCTCAAGCTTGCATCAATCAAAGTAAAAAATTACATCGATATAATATGCTTATTGTTACCTGATTTTTAGCTTTCAGCTGAAATCGGGTAACTTAGTGTTTATTCTTTTTGTGTTGTTTGTTTAAACATTTAAAAGATAAACCATAGTTTTCTATGTCATCAATATGCATGAAAGAGATTGTCAAATGAAATAGATTACATTCCATTCCAATGTTGCAATTACAACAAATGAGAAAGAGAACCATATGTGTTACAAATGTAATCTTTATTGATAATCATGAAAGTGTACATGTCCCTCACAATCCAAGGGACTAACTTTACTTATTCAATGAAAATAAAGAAGAGAATATACATGAATAAGTGAATAAATACAAATGTGCATATAAGGAGAAATACTAGTCATTGCCTAAGAATGACTGGTTTTGAATGTGTCATCTTGTCCTGTTGCTGCCCTGAGCTACTTGTGTCTTTCCTAGCTCCATAGTTCTCCTAGCTCCTACATCTAGCAATAACAATGATGTTAGAGCAATGCTATAAGCAATGAAAAGTCACAAACCTTACATGAACATACACCTATGCATGTATAAATTGATCTCTAGATGCATTAAATAAGCAACATATCATAAGTGTCCCTGAAAACAAGAAAGAAGTGATCAAACACACCTATGATATGCTTTGTTTATCTAACTATTTGTTCCCTGTGCAGATTTAGGACAATTCTTGTTATTATTCGTATTCAGTTAATTACAGCATATGAGGTAAATGTGGCTCCCGCGAGAGTAGAGCTTAGCATGCTACCTTCTGATGTTTTAAGAGGAATAGGAAATTGAGAAACTTGATCAAAGATATACATGCTATTAATACATTAAATCAATACGGAATCACACCAATTGATCAACTTTCATTATCAGATTCAAAAGATGCATCAAGTTCAATTATGCATCTCTTAAATAATGAGGGAGCAATCCAAGGTACTGCCAAGTCCCTCTCACCTTAAGCCTATTGGACAACCACACATCACATAGGATGGTAAACTTTCAGGTCACCAACATAGGTGACACGTGTCTACCCACTAGGTTAAGGTGAGGAGACAGTGTTTATTTGTTGCACATGATTGAAAGGGCTAAAATGTTGTGGAAACCAGATTGAAAACATGTGGAGCAGCAAGCATTATTGTGGAAACCATGAAGGTTGGGATAGTCCTCAAGAAAAATGCATGCTACATGTCATGAACAGGACAACAACAATGGATCAAAATCATGATCTTATGCAATGAATACAACCATGAATGCATGCTACAAGATAGTTAGATCATTACCTATGAAGCAGCATGGGGGCATGTCATCACACTCAAATGAAGCAACCATTCACATCAAAATACAAGTATGGTGGAGGTAGCAATAATCATATTCCTATGTAGGAATGGTGTGGCAATGTTAAGAGCATGAAATAGTGTCACGAATACATTACAATGGAAAAGGGAGCAGCAACATGCTCATTTCAGTCATGAAATTGAAAGAAGACATTGCTATAGCTACAAAACCATGAGGCAATCCATAAAATTGAGGAGAAGTCTAGAGAGCAACCAATATTAAGATCATGATTATAAAAGATTGGAAGACAGAGGTAAATATCTTTGATAATGCTAATTGCAATGATAGTCAAGGGTTGTCAAAAATAGTGTTATATTCTATTCTATGTAAGGACTATGGCATAAAGCACAAGGTGAGCAAGAAGGTGCATGGATAAGGCCACAATGTAGTTGTTGTATCAAAATGTAATGCATAAGGAAGAAAGGCACATTGGTGCAAATGAATAATGGAGATGCATTGTTTATTATCATTGTATAAAATAGTGAACTTCACAAAGAGAAATGAAACAAAAGACTGTATTTTTATCATTGAAAGGAAGATATGACAAAGTTGCAAGATTGTATTAAGATAAAGATACCTTTACAATCAATGTCAAGAGCTTCATAATTGACATCTAGTTCTATATGACATAGATGCAACCCCTGAAGATAAAATTGTAGGTTTAAAGGGTAGCATGGAGGATAAAATCTCATGGAATTATGCTTCTACACCTCAATGTGCATGAGCATGTTTCAAGTTTTACAAATAAATTTGTTTGCATACATTTATTGTATGACCCACATATAGATCTTGACATGTTTCAAACATTGGTGGACTCAACATGTTGGTTTCAAATGTTGTCAAAAAGTGTATCTTGATGGTTCTATTAGTTGTTCTTGTGACTTTGTGTTTCATTCATATGGTCAGATTTGAAAAGTAGAAGACTCAGAAGCTAGTATTTTGGAAAGAGTAATAAAAGACAGTGCTATGCATCACAAGTAGCCACCAAGCTGTAAAAGGGCAAGAAAAACTATTGACCTTGAAAGGCCTCCTAAGGAGTATTTAGATGATCTTGATGACTTTTCAGAAAATTAGGAAAGAGAAATGAGGGAAAATTTGGTTTCTTTTAGGGTTGCACAATATCCTTTTATAAGGATTCATCATTGTAATTTATCTCTCTTGGATGAATACATTTTTAGCTTTCAGAGCACCCTTGCTTGTTTGTCTCCATCTCTTCTTTTGTGACAGGTTATTTGCATGCAGGTGATCTTCGAAGTCGTGAAGTTGGCTTTCTCAACTCGATGCTTTGTGTCTAATGTCAACACTATGCTCCTTGATTCAATGGTAAAGGAACGGTCAGTTTCCCCTATGTAAGGAATTCCACACAAACAAATAGAAAGCAACGATTGCCAAGACAAGCTTAAGTTCCAACCCTCATCACGATTAAGGTTAAGCGAATGATCCTTGATTTCAATTATTTTTTTAAGCTTTATCTTGAAGAAATTATCTTCTTTGGATAAAATTTGGGCACTTTCTAAATAGATGTGGTGCTTGGTGGAAGAGGAGTGGTCGGTCAGGGCTGATTTGGCGGTGTGTTCATGTCTAATGTCGGCACTACGCTCCTTGATTCTGGTGGTAAAGGAATGGTCAGTTTCCCCTATGTAAGGAATTCCACATGAACAAAGAGAAAGCAATGGTTGCCAAGACAAGCTTAAGTTCCAACCCTCATCACGATTAAGGTTAAGTGGATGATGGTTGATTTCAATTGCTTCTTTGAGCTTTCTCTTGAAGAAATTATCTTCTTTGGATAAAATTTGGGAACTTTCTAAACAGATGCGGTGGTTGGTGGAAGAAGAGTGGTCAGCCAGGGCTGATTTGGAGGTGCATTCGTGTCTAATGTCGGCACTATGCTCCTTGATTTTGGTGGTAAAGGAACGATTAGTTTCCCCTATGTAAGGAATTTCCACTATGGTTGTTATGATATTTTGTAGCTCTTTATTGACACTTATTGTTCTATCTATCTAAAAATCAAGATTGCTAATTATGTTTCCAATTTTTAGCTTAATATTTTGGATATTGTCTTTACAAAGGTCTAGATTTGAGTGCATCAATACAATTAAATACCAAATGTTACCAAAAACCTCTATTTTATTCTTCCTCAAAAACTAATTTTATTCTTAATGAGTTAAGTCTAAGTACTTGGTTTGAGAAAGTTGCAAAGAAAATTTTCATGAAATTAAGAACCAAAATTTTCACCATCTTCAGGTTCATGGTTACCCAGTATATTTTCCCCTTCCCATCTTCATCAAGACTAATTTTCAAAATAGGCTCTCTTTTCCCCATAAATTCCTTTCTCAGACTAATTAAATTGGTTATCCTAAGGCCTTGGGCACCTTTACTTGGACATAATGAGTTCTCCAAGGATCTTGGAATTGTTCATCATAATCTTATACCTCTTTCAAAGAGTTTTTTTCTAGATCTTGAGTTGAAGCATATTGGTCATTTATTGGTGGGCTAGAAAAAATCTTGTTTCATACAAAGCTTCCTTGGAAAAAAGAAATCATAATCTTATTTTGTAGTCCTTCTCAGATCCCCTCTATAACTCTAGTGATGTGTATCTTATTGTAATTTAGAAATTGCATCAACTTAGGTGAGGTAACCTTCACTTTTTAATTTATTTTTCTTTATTTTAAATTTTCCCTTTTAATCACATTTTTTTTATATCTTTTATTTTGGCCAGCTCATCTCTTTGGGTTGTGACCTTTTGAAGGAACATAAGTGCAACCTATATATAGGGGTTTCACTCACTCTCTCATTTGTAATCATTCACCCACTCTACTAATGAGGGCTTAAAATATAAAAAAAGTTCATAGTTTATCATTACAAATATTTTACTTTTTCCATTAATTGAGTCTCATCTCTTTTATTTGTGCAATTTATTTTTGTAATGTTATTAGCCTTTTTATAGATACACTTTCAACCTTAAAATAAATAAAAAAATATTCTCAAATGAGAATCATTATTGTTGTACACCTTGCCACCATCATATTCTTCATACTTTGAAAACCATCTTTTATGGAAGGTCACATGGAAGAAATCTCTAGATTCTATTAACCATAGACCTTCTAATGCATGAGTTACCAAGGCCACAACAAAATCATATGTATCATCTTGAGAAAAAATTATAGACTAATTGAATCTAGAGATCATTTTCTATTTCTATTTCTCCTCTTAATAGTATCTATAGAAATTTCTAGTCTTGCAAAATTCCAACACTTAGCATTGGTCTTTCCAAGAGATTTGGATAAACATTTTTATTTATTATTGTCCTTTTTATTTTCTTTCTCCTTTGGTCTTCTATGAACAATGAGGGCCTCCTTAGTAGATTCAAAATATGTGTACCATGTCTCCTCTAAGAGAAAAGTAGCCACTATCTCATCCATTTTGAGATACAAGGTAGTGCTCCCAATTTTCATCACTAATTGATCCCATGAGTCCAAAAAAGAAAATATAAGTGTTATGAAAACATCATCCTCCTCCATTTTCACTCCAAAAGAGTGCAACTAGGTCACATCATATTGAAATGGTTTGAATGCTTGGACATAGAACCATCATCTTCCATTCTCCAAGAGTACAAATTACTTATTCAAAAAGTGTATTAACCAATTGGATTTATCGTAGCACAAGTCTCTCATTTTTTCCAAAGAGCTTGTGTGGTGGATTCTTCATGTACATTTAACAAAACAAAATCTACCAAGTAGAACCTAATAAGGCTCTTTGTCTTTCTATCCAATAGGTCCTAGTCAACATGTGATATTTTAGTGGGTTTGAATCTAGATACAACATCTCATAAATATATATCTACAAGCATATCCTCCATCATGAACTTCCATATCTCAAATCTCTATCCTTTATGTTTTGGTCATTTTCTTGCAATGTAAGATCTTGTTTTGCACAAGCTCCCACTCAAACAAATATTATAACAAAAAACATTTTCCCTAATACCTAGGACTTGAGATTATCAAGTTATGAAACCAAATAAAAAGAATCAAATATGCAAAATATGATTTCAATGTACTAATCTATGAGAGAATGTATGTGCAAAAAATAAAATGATCATACAATTACGTAGAAATAAACATAAAAAATTATATATTGTAACATGGTGACTTATGCAAGAAAAACTCTTATCTAGGAGAAAACTCCCACACCCCAAAACAACTCAATTTACAATTCAATAATCAATGATTACAATGTGTAAGAAAATTCTAAGCCTTTACAAGAATATCACCTACAAGATATCTAAAGAAATTTTTGTAGCATAACAATACCTATAAAACTCATTATATCAACCCCTAATATGTGTACATATATCAATAGGCACATTCCATGAGATATAGTTCATTAAACTAAGGTTCTAAGTACATATTATCATATTCCAACCCTTGTAGTAGAGAGAAATTATTATGCCCAATACCTACTTTGGTTATCTAGAACAAACTCGCTAAATTGCATGTGTCATTTTTCACAAGCATATTCCCCTTCTTCAACCACATGAGGAGGGTTGTGTTAGATACTAACACCCACAGGTAGAGAATCAACCTGAACCACTAAATTTGTGAAGGATAAATCACTTGCAAGGATGGGATTTTTATAGTGATGAGGTTTACTAACCTTTTTGATAGGTTCATTTGAATGATGGGGTGGTTTAGGTTGTGCTACCACTATCTATTTGACTTTATCATAGGGTTTTGGCTAGGAATGAACTATTAGATTCAAGGCATTAGAAGGAGAATCATCCTTAGTTTACCATTGTTGGGATAAGAGCCTTTGTTGATCTCATTATGACCACCATCATAAGTGCCAACATTCATCCAACCATCCTCATGCTTGTTGGAATCACTCGCTAGCTTTGAGGTTGGTTTTGATTTGTGAGTGATGAGGGAATAACCTTTGATTTAGTGTTCATATGATTGATACCTAAAAAAAGTGTTGGGAAGATTTATATGCAAGATATGTTGCAACTGGTGCATGTCACCAATTTGTATATCAATATTTTTCTTTAAATCTTGGGAGAGATCTATTTTGACACAAACTCTTTTCTATGGGTGAGTGGAATAAATTTTATCCATTTCCATACAAACCACCCTCCTAAGGGAGGAATCAATACAATTTAAGAAGGTCAACAAGGAAAAGAAAAATAATAAATTCAACCTACATAGACACTTTAAGGGCCTAGTGTTCAAATACAACAAAATACCTAATTCAAAGAAAGAAAACTAAAATCAAGCTACAAGCATACTAGGGACCATGTTGAAGGACTAGATTTGTGTGATTAGATTCTGCAAAGCAAAAGAGAAAAAATTGTTTGTGGGGGACCCAAGTGGCATTAACCCAGCCATGTATACTTTGAAATAGTATATGAATTACAAAGTAACCAATAAGAGTAAATTTCCCTAAATATTTGTAAGCATTATCAAATTCAAGAACTAGAAGAATAACATCGAGGGGGCCCATGCCTCAGGGAACACCTTAGGAACAAACTTCTAAGACATTTTTTTACAGGCAACACCATTGCTTACTCCAGTCCCCACCATTTCAATTAACAATTAAAAGGGAAGATTTTGATACTATTATAAAAAACTAACCTCCTTAAAGACAAGAACTCACTAAGAACAAGAAAAACAATCATTAAATTAGAATAAATTCCCAACTTTTTTCATTTTTCTAAATAATAATAAATTACGAACTTGAACCCATTACTTTTTAGTTTCAAGATAAACTACTTACCAATCTGCCTATCACCTTATTCATGATGAATGATAAATATAAGTGATAAATTGAAAAGAAATTTATCTCTAGCTATTAAATTGAGTGATAACTATTTAATAAGTCATTGCCTTCTGAAAGCTAAGATACCAGTTCACTCATAAAAACCATTGAATTTGGGTCTCGTTTGTACCTGCTCAAATTGTGTTTGTTGCAAATTTTTGTCTACCGCAAGACCATTTTAAAGTGTGTTAGCTGAAAATATTCATCTACCATAAGACCATTTCAAATTTTGTTATGTAAATATTCATCTACCAGAAGCCTATTTCAGTGTGTTAGTTGAAAATATTTGTCTACTATAAGATATTTCAAATTATGTTATTTGTAAACCTTTGTCCACCAGGGACATTTCAAGGCATCATGATCATTACGCTATTATGCTCAACATGATATGGGTTTTAATATTTTATAACATATAATTTTGAGCTAGTAGATTTGGATTATAGGCAAACTTGTACAATAGGTACTGGCATATATAAAAAAAAAACACACACACACCCACTACCCATGTATCTTAGGGTTGGAAAATTATCAAAACAAATTAGCACTCAAATATTTAATTGACCACCAAGGCTTTCCCTTATAGAGAATTCAAACAATTCATGAAGAATGTTAGGCCAAGATTGGAAAATAGAAATGGAAAAGCATGAAAAATATAAATTTATTGTGGTTTGAAATGAAGATTTACAAGTTTATTTATTAGGTAAAGGAGGAGTTAAATTGTCACTAATAAAACAAATCAATAAAAGACTACCTAAAATTAGATGTATTAATCTATAAGATTAACTTGTAAAGATTAATATTTGCAATCCTCTTTAATTTAAAGTAATTACAATTAAATCAAGCTTTCCTCTAATATTCTCAAACTTCTCTCTTTCAAGTACCTTGGTAAGAATTTTTGTTGGCTGGTCTACAATTGGACAATGCTTAAGTTATACACTACCATATTATATTTTACATGATGTTGAATCAAATAAAAATTTATGTTGATGTGTTTAGTTCAATAGTGAGAAATTAGATTTTTAGTCATTTTGATTGTAAAATGTTTGTCAGCTAGGATGCCTTCCTACAAATATTCAAGAATCCTTCCAACTCATAATATTTTCATAATATTTTCTTTGTTGTTGTGGAAGTTGCCATACAATCTACCTCTATTCAAGACAAATTTGGCATTGATTACTCCTTAGATTTCCATGAAATGACTATTGGGTCATCCCACAATAATGGGTTACACTTTTTGGCCAAACTTGACATTGAAATCAACATTTTCAAGAAAACTTCACTTTCTGACACTTATAGTAGGTAAATTATTAGGAATTTGAAAATGATGTAAACTAGTGATTTGTGAGAGATTTTGTCTGTAGATTTTAAATATATTTTTTTAAAAAAAATTGGAATTAAATTGTTTTTTTTTTTGCGTCTCCTTTGATAACTAGTTTTTAATAGTAAACAACATTTTTTAAAAGTGATGTGTACTTCGACACGCATAACTTTTTTTCTACAAAGGATAAAATTTTGATTCTTTTTAATTTAGGTTGCTAACATTGGTATCTATTGGTTTCATTTTGTTTCATAACGTTTTGTTGAATATTTTTTTTTAATTAAGTTTTGAAGTCAAAACATTTACAATTTAGACATAGGTGCACTTCGGCACGCATAACTTTTTTGGTATGTATTGAAATTCAATTTTTTTTTTTTGTTAGAACGAGGACATCAATACCTAGAGGATATATATTTTTCAAATTTTTTTCCTCAAATTTACTATTTTTCCACAATGATTTTTCATCGAACTTGAGGTTCGGTGAAAAACCTATGTACAGTAAAACTAAAAAATAAAATATAAAATAAAAACAAAATATATTAAATTTATAGTTGTTGGAAAGCACATTTCGATCACTACAATCATCCAACTTGGTTTATCAATTTGACTCCATTTGCACCTCCTTCTGAAGCTTCGATAGTCAAAAAAATGCATAAATTTTGAAATGGTGGAGGGGAAGGTGAAAAAAGGGGGTTCATTAGAATTCAGAACCCCCCTTATATGGTGCAAAAGAGGGTTCATTAGAAGGGAGGGTGGTTCATTAGAAGGGGGGAGGGTTCATTAGAAGGGGGTGGTTCATTCGAACCCCCTTCATTAGAAGGGGTAAACCATTTTAAATTTTTTTATGAGAATTTCTAATTTTTCTTTCGTTCGAAAAATTGTAACCCACTATTGTGGGTTTACCCTATTGATCATAAGTCCATTAGAAAATCTAAAGTAGATTTTTTCATCTTCCAAGTTACCTAGACATAGTCTAAATTCGAATATTTTACTAATGTGAAATTTTCTACCTTAGAGTATTTGAGCCCATAATCTTGAATCCTGAAAAAATTGTATTTAATTGCATCAACAAACTTTGCAATATCATCTGATTTGAATTTTTAAAACTTTTTCATAGGTGTATTGAGTGGTTTGAAATTTGGCATTCTAAATTTTGTCAAAAGCTCACTATTATATTTTTGTTGGGTGGTAGAATATATGTTTGGGTTTTAAATCACTTTAACAATAAAGATTAATGAAATTCTCTTAAATCAATCATTCCAAAGTCTTTCTTCAATTATCTTTCATGATTGTAATGTACTTGTCATTGTTATCAGTTATAAACAAATTCCATAAAAGAAGCTAGATAAATAACTATTCTATCAACCTTTTTGACAAAAAGAAATGCTATCATCAAATTCAAAATATTCAAACTTTATTTTTAGGAGGTGTTTGATGAATTTTTATATCACAATTGTAGAACTTCCTTTAAACCATATGATAAGCTTGAACACTTTTTTTCTTAATCTTTGATTGCATATCCTACAAAAAGTACATTTATGGGATATTGATTTGAAGACTTTGATGTAAGTCTATGAATTTACAATAGGAGTAAATCTGTCAAATTTACGCAAGTAATTTCCTTCTTATTTGGTGTCTATATCTAATCTTAATGAAAAAATTATCTCCCAATATATAAATATTCAAACAGTTTCAAACAAAAGACCCATAAATTAACCTTTAAGAACTATGCTAGCATAACATTTCTACTATTGATTTCTAAGGAGCTTTGACTGTAAAGAAAAAATTAATAAATTTTTTTAAAAATATAGCATATATAATTTGATATAAAATTAATAAGAAGTAAAGTTCATTATGTGATATTTTATTTGAAAAATTTCTTAGAGATAAAAAATTTATTATAATTCTTTATTGCATAGACCAAGACAATAGACTTATATACTTTAATCTAAACAAATAAATGAACTCTTAAGCCGGACAGTAGACCGAAAAATAAATATTCCCTCGCAAAATTTGGATTTCTTTTCCTTTTAAAAAAATTAATTTCAAATAATAATATGCAAGCAACTCATCTGGAGTTATCTTAATTGTTTTCAGCTTTTGGAAGGATGGGTTGAATGGATTGTCATATATCATAATGCCGGCCGTGTTCAATTGATATTAAAAGTCTTTACGCGGTGTTGCCGGCCCTGACTTTGAATCTCCCCTATATAATGTTATATCATGCTTTGCAACTCAAACACATCACACTTTCTCTCTCAGTCTTCTATCACTTCATATCCTCTTCTCGAAAAAAATGGCAGGCTGCTTGCGCTTGAGCTTAATTTTCGTGTGTGTATTTATATGTTGCAGTGAGCGTGTCATGGGAGGAGATCCTGATTCCATGCAAGATTTCTGTGTTGCAGACAAGCAAGGCCAAGGTAAAGTCTGATGCATGGAATTTGTGTGTCTTTTAAAGCTATCTGTGTACATGTAAAAGTACTAACAAATATGAATATGAACATGAACAGTTTTGGTGAACGGCTTCTCTTGCAAGGACTCCAAAATGGTTTCAGCAGAGGACTTCTTCTTCGGAGGGCTGGGACGAGCAGGGGATACAAACAATGCAGTGGGGTCAAACGTAACAGCAGCGAACGTTAATCAGATTGCGGGGCTAAACACTCTGGGGATTTCGATGGTCCGCATAGACTACTCTGTGAGTGGAATCAATCCTCCCCACACCCATCCAAGAGCCACAGAAATCTTGGTTTTACTCAAAGGCCAATTGCTGGTGGGGTTCATCGATACAACAAATAAGTTTTACAGCAAGGTGTTGAAGAAAGGAGACGTGTTTGTGTTTCCGAAGGGATTGGTACACTTCCAGCAGAATGTGGGGCAGCGAAATGCAGTGGCCATTGCTGCGTTGAGCAGCCAGAATCCAGGAGTTCAGGTTACTGCCAATTCTCTGTTTGCAGCAAATCCTTCCATCCCAGATGGTGTATTGACCAAGGCCTTCCGCAGCG
Organism: Sequoia sempervirens; assembly: GCA_007258455.2. Lineage (NCBI taxonomy): Eukaryota > Viridiplantae > Streptophyta > Pinopsida > Cupressales > Cupressaceae > Sequoia > Sequoia sempervirens. Next base: position 234,622,668 of record VDFB02105785.1, read on the forward strand.
ATAAAGCACTTGTCGATTTCATTCAGGGCAAGTTCGTGTAATAGCTTCCAGGGCTTCCTACTGGCATTCCTTATTTATTTCCTTAGCGGCGGGCTAACGAAATAAAATGATGATTATTTTGTTAAGTATGGTTCAATCTTCTTTAGAAACTAAAGAATATCTATTATGGCTGCAACATTGCAATTATTTTGGAAGCTTAATTTTCAAGGTCATTAGACCCTTCTCACTTATGCATTCTCTAGTTTCATACCATTATTTTCTCCATAGGTAACTTGCTCTCTAAATTGAGATCTAAGTTCTTAGATATCCAAAAAGCATGGCAATTAAAAGTAAACACCAATACTCCTCTTTGTTGCTAGTTCCAACGGTGAAGGTGTATATTCTACAAATCTCTTGCACTACAAAAATAGAAGAACTATTATACTCGATAGTGCATACATATTGGTAAAAATAGGGTGCCCAAATATACACCCTTAGCAAGCACCATAATTGCATTTCAATTATTAAAAATCTATACACTTTCAATCTTCCAATAGAAATATGTATTATTTTCTTGAAGTAAGCACGAGCTAATGTTTAATTTCAAAGACATGGCACTAATCCCAAATTTTGATTCACACAAATAAATGATATTATCAATTCTTCAGTTAATATTTCTTTTGTTCTTAATGGTGATTCTACTTCTTGGGGCCCTCCTTTACCAATCTATTGTATAAGTTTTGAATTCACAATTTCTTCTATGGAAGAACATTTATAGTAAATTGATTTATGTTGATAATATTGCTTATACTTGCGAGCACAAAGTGGAAGGTGGGAAAATTCCTCATAGCATGTTCAAGTTATTCCTTCTAAGTTATCTATCTAATAGAAAAATGAAATCAATGAGGATTTCAAAAGTAAGCTTGATTCAATTGTTGAGTCGACACAAGTTTAATTTTCTTGAGCCTATGTTGAACACCTTCAACAAGTAATATTTTCCATGAATTTGAACTTGATAAACTTCAATATAGATACTCCTCATGATGCTATCATTTATCCAATGATTAGTGAAAATACCTTTTCTTCAATTTTGGTAGCAATTGGAAGATTAGAGTGAAATCTCTTTTTCAAGAATTAATCTCCAAGGCTTGAACTAATCTCTCCCTCGAATTAACTATTGATAGAGAGGATAAATCAAATATGAAACAAGTTGTTAGTGAATAACTTCTCAAATACAATGACATGAAGGATGTTGATGTTGAGAACAATATTGTTAAATTAATAAAAAAAAATAGTGTTGAAATATACATCAATACTTGAAAACCTTAATTTAATGGGTGCTTAAATAGCAAGCCCTTGCAAATAATAATTTGAATATTCACAAGTTAACCAATCTATCCAACCTAAGAAAAGAAAAGGGATGAATTGGCTTCATAGGAATAAGAATTCAAAGGGTTTCCTAGATAGTCCTATTAAACCTCCTCACAACTATCAACCAAAGATCCAAAAGAAGAACCAACAAAAAAATAAATTTTATGGTAATCAACAATAACAACAACCTTAGTTGTTTCATATTTAATAGTTTGGGCAATTCCAATTCCAAAGTCCCCTTTAAAATTCCAAGAAGGGTGGGACCTTACCCCAAACCTCCCAACCTCATTCTTGTTGTTCCACAAGGATGTTTATAGGGAAACATATGATGGATCCAAAATGGTGGTTTAGTATGGTAAGAAAGGAAATATGTCCTATTTGTTCAAAAGAAACAAGGGAAAGATTGATCCCTTGTAGATCTACTCATCATTGTCCAAAAATTAGTGAGTTGTATACCCTTCTTACTCCTAATTATCAGTGCCTTCTATGGTTTATTCAATATTTCATGGGAAAGCTAGATGGTTGCATCACAAATTCTACTATTCACAATCTTTCCAATATATTTATTTCTATTTTGAAAAAATAAATGTTGGATCTTGGCCTCAATTTTATTTTGAGTATAGCTACTACACCTCTTAAAGAACTTATTAAAATAATTAATTATTTTTCTTGTTGTCTCAAGCTTAAGTGGCTATTTCATCCCTAGAACTAGTTTGTTAGCCCTTCTTGTCAATTTTCTACTGATAATTATGATGATGATGATGGTCAAATTACCCTCTTTAAGGTTCATAATCCTATAAGGAATCCTAAATAATTTTATCCTACATTGGAGGATATTGTTGATGAAGAAAAACTCTCTTTTAACTCTTGTCTCTCTTTGGTGAAGGTTTTGAAGACTACTATTTTCCCTTGACACTAGATTCAAGCTATCCATTCTCTTAGCAATGGTCCATCAATTGTTATCCATCCTACTAACAAGAATCGAGCAACATCACTATTATCAACAAGGAGTGGTATGTTTCAAAATGTATATGATATCTCTCTAATTCTTATGTTTATGTTGAGGTACATTTCATTTCCTATGAACTTATCTTCCTTAAGGTGAATTATCTCTCTTTTAGAGAAAAGAGGGATAATTTAATAAGTAAATATGAGTTCTAGTTCCTCATTTAATTCAACCTTTATTTTGTCAAATCTTGTGTGTTCTACATCCAACCAAAGATTCATAAGCCTTTCTTAACTGGTAGACCAATATGCTCATATTGTGGTTATTTTTTTGAACAAGCATCCCCTAGCTTCACTTTTAGTTATTTCCTATCCTAAATAACAAACCAAAACACTTGATGGATTTAGATTCCCTCATTCATGATCTTAACACTCTCTAGTTTCTTAACACTCTATAGTTTATTTTTGAAGTTTTTCTCTTCACTTTTTATGTTGAGAATATTTATCACAACATCCCCACTGATACATAGGTCTTCAAGTTCTTCACTAATGATTTTTTCCCTCTTGGAAAGTTAAATTTCATCCTTATCCTAAACTAGATTTTTTTTATTAAGGAACATTACTTTGAATTCAATTGAAAAACATACAACTAAAATATTTAGGGACAACAATGGGTAGTAAATTTATCATTGTCTATGCATGGTGCTTCTTTTATTTCCTTGAATAGAAATTAGAAGGTTTCCTTAATCTTTATCCACAACTCTTCTACAAGCATTTTATAGATTATGCATTTAGTATTTGGTATGGTTGTTATGATATTTTGTAGCTCTTCTTTGAAACTTATTGTTCTATCTATCCAAAAATCAAGATTGCTAATTATGTTTCCAATTTTTAGATTAATATTTTGGATATTGTCTTTTACAAGGGTCTAGATTTGAGTGCATCAATACAATTGAATACCAAATGTTACCAAAAACCTCTATTTTATTCTTCCTCAAAAACTAATTTTATTCTTAATGAGTTAAGTCTAGGTACTTGGTTTGAGAAAGTTGCAAAGAAAATTTTCATGAAATTAAGAACAAAAATTTTCACTATCTTCAGGCTCATGGTTACCTAGTATATTTTCCCCTTCCCATCTTCATGAAGACTAATTTTGAAAATAGGCTCTCCTTTCCCCATAAATTTCTTTCTAAGACTAATTAAATTGGTTATCCTAAGGCCCTTGGGGATCTTAACTTGGACATAATGAGTTCTCCAAGGCTCTTGGAATTTTTCATCACAATATTATACCTCTTTCAAAGAGTTTTCTTCTAGATCTTGAGTTGAAGCATATTAGTCATTTATTGGTGGGCTAGAAAAAATCTCGTTTCATACAAAGCTTCCTTGGAAAAAAAGAAATCATAATCTTATTTTGTAGTCCTTCTCGGATCCCCTCTATAACTCTAGTGATGTGTCTCTTATTGTAATTTAGTAACTACACCAACTTAGGTGAGGTAACCTTCACTTTTTAATATTTTTTCTTTATTTTAAATTGTCCCTTTATATCACTTTTTTTTTTTTCTTTTGGCCAGCTCATCTCTTTGGGTTGTGACCTTTTGAAGGAACATAAGTGCAACTATATATAGGGGTTTCACTCACTCTCTCATTTGTAATCATTCAACCACTCTCCTAATGAGGGCTTAAAATCTAAAAAATGTACATAGTTTATCATTACAAATATTTTATTTTTCCATTAATTGAGTCTAATCTCTTTTATTTGTGCAATTTATTTTTGTAATGTTATTATCCTTTGTATAGATACACTTTCAATCTTAAAATAAATAAAAAACTATTCTCAAATGAGAATCATCATTGTTGTACACCTTGCCACCATCATATTCTTCATACTTCGAAAACCATCTTTAATGGAAGGTCACATGGAAGGAATCTCTAGATTCTATCAACCACACACCTTCTAATGCATGAGTTACCAAGGCCACAACAAAAGCATATGTATCATCTTGAGAAAAATTTATAGACTCATTGAATCTAGAGGTCATTTTTCTTTTTTTGTTTCTCCTCTTTATAGTATCTATAAAAATTTCTAGTCTTGCCACATTCCAACACTTAGCATTGGTCTTTCCAAGAGATTTGGATAAATATTTTTATTTATTATTTTCCTTTTTTATTTTCTTTCTCCTTTGGTCTTCCATGAACAATGAGGGTCTCCTTAGTAGATTCAAAATATGTGCACCACATCTTGTCTAAGAGAAAAGTAGTCACTACCTCATCCATTTTGTGATACAAGGTAGTGCTCCCAATTTTCATCACTAAGTGATCCCATGAGTCCAAAAAATAAAATAGAAGTGTTATGAAAAAATCCTCCTCCTCCATTTTCACTCCAAAAGAGTGCAACTAGATCAGATCATATCGAAATGGTTTGAATGCTTGTACATAGAACCATCATCTTCCATTCTCCAAGTGTACAAATTACTTATTCAAAAAAGTGTATTAATCAATTGGATTTATCCTAGCACAAGTCTCTCATTTTTTTCCAAAGAGCTTGTGTGGTGGCTTCTTCATGTACATTTAACAAAACAAAATCTACCAAGTAGAACCTAATAAAGCTCTTTGTCTTTCCATCCAATAGGTCCTAGTCAACATGTGATATTGTAGTGGGTTTGGATCTAGATACAACATCTCATAAATATATATCTACAAGCATATCCTCTATTATGAGCTTCCATATCTCAAATCTCTATCCTTTATGTTCTTGTCATTTTCTTGCAATGTAAGATCTTGTTTTGCACAAGCTCCCACTCAAACCAATATTATAACAAAAAACATTTTCCCTAATACCTAGGACTTGAGGTTATCAAGTTATGAAACCAAATAAAAAGAATCAAACAATATGCAAAATATAATTTCTATGTACTAATCTATGAGAGAATGTATGTGCAAAAAATAAAATTACCATACAATTACATAGAAATAAACATAAAAAATAATATATTGTAACATGGTGACTTATGCAAGGAAAACCCTTATAGGAGAAAACTCCCACACTCCAGAACAACTCAATCTACAATTCAATAATTAATGATTACAATGTGTAAGTAAATTCTAAGCCTTTACAAGAATATCACCTACAAGATATCTAAAAAAAAAATTGTAGCATAACAATACCTATAAAACTCATTATATCAACCCCTAATATGTGTACATATATAAATAGGCACATTCCATGAGATATAGTTCATGAAACTAAGGTTCTAAGTACATATTATCATATTCCAACCCTTGTAGTAGAGAGAAAGTATTATGCCCAATACCTACTTTGGTTATCCAGAACAAACTCACCAAATTGCATGTGTCATTTTTCACGAGTATATTCCCCTTCTTCAACCACATGAGGAGGTTTGCGCAAGATCCTAACACCCGTAGGTGGAGAAGCAACTTGAACCACTAAATTTGTGAAGGATAAAGCACTTGTAAGGATGGGATTTTTATAGTGATGAGGTTTACTAACCTCTTTGATAGGCTCATTTGAATGATGGGGTGGTTTAGGTTGTGCTACCACCACCTATTTGACTTTATCATAGGGTTTTTGCTAGGAATGAACTATTAGATTCAAGGCATTGGAAGGAAAATCATCCTTAGTTTAGCATTGTTGGGATAAGACCCTTTGTTGATCTCATTATGACCACCATCATAAGTGACAACATTCATCCAACCATCCTCATGCTTGTTGGAATCACTCGCTAGCTTTGAGGTTGGTTTTGATTTTTGAGTGATGAGGGAATAACCTTTGATTTAGTGTTCATATGATTGATACCTAAAAAAAGTGTTGGGAAGATTTATATGCAAGATATGTTGCAACTGGTGCATGTCACCAATTTGTATATCAATATTTTTCTTTAAATCTTGGGAGAGATCTATTTTGACACAAACTCTTTGCTATGGGTGAGTGGAACAAATTTTATCCATTTCCATACAGACCATCCTCCTAAGGGAGGAAGCAATAAAATTTAAGAAGGTCAACAAGGAAAAGACAAATAAGAAATTCAACCTACATAGACACTTTAAGGGCCTAGTGTTCAAATACAACAAAATCCCTAATCCAAAGGGAAAAAATAAAAGAAAGCTACAAGCATAGTAGGGACCATGTTGAAGGACTACATTTGTGTTATTAGATTCCACAAAGCAAAAGAGAAAAAATCGTTGGTGGGGGACCCAAGTGGCATTAACCCAGCCATGTATACTTTGAAATAGTAAAAGAATTACGAAGTAAACAATAAGAGTAAATTTCCCTAAATATTTGTAAGCATTATCAAATTCATAGAAGAATAACATACAGGGGGTATTGAGATCCCGTGCCTCATGAAACACCTTAGGAACAAACTTCTAAGGCATTTTTTTACAGGCAACACCATTGCTTACTCCAGTCCCCGCCATTTCAATATTAACAATTGAAAGGAAAGATTTTGATGCTATTATAAAAAACTAACCTCCTTAAAGGCAAGAACCCACTAAGAACAAGAAAAAAAATCATTAAATTAGAATAACTTCTCTATTTTTTTCATTTTTATAAATAATAATAAATTACAGACTTGAATCCATTACTTGTTACTTTCAAGATAAACTACTTACCAACCCTCCTATCACCTTATTCACACACCATGATAAATGATAAATAATAAATAATAAATAATAAGTGATAAATTGGAAAGAAATTTATCTCTACTATTAAACTGAATGCACATTAATAAGCCATTGACCTTCTGAAAGCTAAGTTACCAGTTCACTCATAAAAACCATTGAATTTGGGTCTCGTTTGTACATGCTCCAAGTTTGTGATGCACGACATTAATCTTGTCAAGCAGGTCAAAGACGATATGTGGCAGTGATTTATTTTACTTTTTCCTGGCATTCCACTCTATCTACAGCATACCATACTGTTAGGACTACAATTGCACAAAGTCCAGACACAGTATAAAGTGAATCCATCACTATTTATTGTGAAATGTTATAGAAAATAGCAACTGCTCTACTCTAAAAATCAAATATAAATGACGACTCTGCAAGCTACTCGCATTTTCTTGAAGCCCTTTCGACTTTGTTGTCTCTGATCGTGTCTCTTCAGACGTGATTTCTCTTTGCTCATGCGAGAGAAAGAGGGATGGTAGAGAGCCAATTCCTAGAAGAAATTTTATATATTCTCAAAATAGTTTTACCACTATTTATATTTCTAACTCTTCAAACTAGAAATAGATATGATCTCAAGCTACAAGAGGGGAATTTACCCTTTTCACATGCATTCTTCCTTGATAAACTAAGATAACAACACCATTTCAAATTGTGTTAGTTGCAAAATTTTGTCTACCACAACACCATTTCAAAGTGTGTTAGTTGAAAATCTTCGTCTACCATAAGACCATTTCGAATTGTGTTGCGTAAATATTCATCTACCAGAAGCCTATTTCAATGTGTGTGTTGAAAATATTTGTCTACGATAAGATCATTTCAAATTGTGTTATTTGTAAATCTTTGTCTACCAAGGACATTTCAAGGCATCATGAGCATTATGGTATTATGCTCAACATGGTATGGGTTTTAATCTTTGATAATCTATAATTTTGAGTTAGTAGATTTGGATTATCAAGTGATACAAGGCAGACTTGTACAATAGGTACCGACCAAAAAAAACACCCACTATCCATCTATCTTAGGGTTGGAAAATTGCTAAAACAAATTAGCACTCAAATATTTAATGGACCACCAAGGCTTTCCCTTGTAGAGAATTGAAACAATTCATGAAGAATGTTAGGCCAAGATTGGAAAAATAGAAATGGAAAAGCAAGAAAAATGGTAAATTTATCGTGGTTTGAAATGAAGATTTACAAGTTTATTTATAGGGTAGAGATGGAGTTAAATTGTCACTAATAAAACAAACCAACAAAAGACTACCTAAAATTAGATGTATTAATCTATAAGATTAGTCTTAGTCTGTAAAGATTAATATTTTCATTCCCCTTTAATCTAAAGTGATTACAATTAAATCAAACATTCCTCTAATATTCTCAAACTTCTCTCTTTCAAGTACCTTGGTAAGAATATTTGTTGGCTGGTCTACAATTGGACAATGCTTAAGTTGTACACTACCATCTTTCACATGTTGAATCAAATAAAATTTTATGTTGATGTGTTTAGTTCAATAATGAGAAATTGGATTTTTAGTCATTTTGATTGTAAAATATTTGTCAGCTAGAATATCTTCCTGCAAATATTCAAGAATCCTTCTAACACATAATATTTCCTCTGTTGCCTCAAAAGTTGTCATACAATCTACTTCTATTCAAAACAAAGTTGACATTGACTACTCCTTAGATTTCCATGAAATGACTATTGATATTAAGTCCATTAGAAAACCTAAAGTATATTTTTCATCTTCCAAATCACCTACATAATTTGCATCTAAATATCTTACTAATGTGAAATTTTCTACCTTGAAGTATTTGAACCCATAATTCTGAGACCCAAAAAAATTGTACTTAGTTGCATCAACAAACTTTGAAGTATCATTTGATTTGAGTTTCAAACTTTTTTTCATAAATGTATTGTGTGGTTTGAAATTTAAAATTCTAAATTTTCTCAAAAGCTCATTGTTATATTTTTTTTGGGTGATGAATATATACTTAAGTTTTTAAATCACTTTAACACCCAAAGATTAATGAAATTATCCTAAATCAATCATTCCAAACCCTTTCTTCACTTATTCTTTCACGATTGTAATGTACCTGTCATTATTATCAATTATAAACAAATCATCCATGAAAACAACTAGATAAGCAGCTATTCTCTCAACCTTTTTGACAAAAATAATTGCATCATCAAATTCAAAATATTCAAACTTTATTTTTAGGAGGTGTTCGATGAATTTTTATATCACACTTGTAGAACTTCCTTTAAACCATATGATAAGCTTGAACACTTTTTGTTCTTAATCTTTCATTGCATATCCTACTAAAAGTACATTTATGGAATATTGCTTTGAAGATTATTTGATGTAAGTCTATGAATTTATAATAGGAGTAAATCTGTCAAATTTACCCAAGTAATTTCTTCCTTGTTTGGTGTCTATATCTAATCTTAAAGGAAAAATTATCTTCCAATATGTAAATATCTAAACAGTTTCAAACAAAAGGTCTAGAAAAACTATGCTAGCATAAAACAGTTTCTACTATTGATTTCTAAGAGCTTTGACTCTAAAGAAAACTTAATAAATTTATTTAAAAAAATAATACATATATAATTTGATATAAAATTAATAAGAAGTAAAATTCATTATGTGATATTTTATTTGAGAAATTTCTTAGAGATAAAAAATTTAGTATATTATAATTCTTTATTGCATTGACCAAGACAATAGACTTGATATACTTTAATCTAAAGAAATAAATGAACTCTTAACCAAGACAATAGACCAAAAAATAAATATTCCCTCGCAAACTTTCGATTTCTTTTCCTTTTAAAAAAATATAATTTCAAAGAATAATATGGCAAGCAACTCATCTGGAGTTTCTTAATTGTTTTCAGCTTTTGGAAGGATGGGTTGAATGGATTGTCATATATCATAATGCCGGCCGTGTTCAATTCATATTAAAAGCCTTTACGCGGTGTTGCCGGCCTCACAATAGATTCTGAATTTCTCCTTCACAATCTCCCCTATATAATGTTATATCATGCTTTGCAACTCAACCACATCCACACTTCTCTCTCTCAGTCTTCTATCACTTCATATCCTCTTCTCCAAAAAAAATGGCAAGCTGCTTGAGCTTGAGCTTAATTTTCGTGTGTGTATTTATATGTTATTCCAGTGAGCGTGTCATGGGAGGAGATCCTGATTCCATGCAAGATTTCTGTGTTGCAGACAAGCAAGGCCAAGGTAAAGTCTGCTGCATGGAATTTGTGTTTCTTTTAAAGCTTTATATGTACATGTAAACGTACTAAACAAATATGAATATGAACATGAACAGTTTTGGTGAACGGCTTCTCTTGCAAGGACTCCAAAATGGTTTCAGCAGAGGACTTCTTCTTTGGAGGGCTGGGAGGAGAAGGGGATACAAACAATGCAGTGGGGTCAAACGTAACAGCAGCGAACGTTAATCAGATTGCAGGGCTAAACACTCTGGGGATTTCGATGGTCCGCATAGACTACTCTGTGAGTGGAATCAATCCTCCCCACACCCATCCAAGAGCCACAGAAATCTTGGTTTTGCTCAAAGGCCAACTGCTAGTGGGGTTCATCGATACAACAAATAAGTTTTACAGCAAGGTGTTGAAGAAAGGAGATGTGTTTGTGTTTCCGAAGGGATTGCTACACTTTCAACAGAATGTGGGGCAGCGAAATGCGGTGGCCATTGCTGCATTGAGCAGCCAGAATCCAGGAGTTCAGGTTACTGCCAATTCTCTGTTTGCAGCAAATCCTTCCATCCCAGATGGTGTATTGAGCAAGGCCTTCCGAAGTGATGAAAAACTAGTCGATTTCATTCAGGGCAAATTCGTGTAATAGCTTTCAGGGCTTCCTACTGGCATTCTTTATTTACCATTTCTCGGTTAATAAATGAAACAAGTGGCCTGGAAGGCTAACGAAATAAGAATGGTGATTATTATTTTTGTGAAGTGTGGGTCAATCTTCTTTAGAATCTAATATCTATTATGGCTGCAACATTGCAATCATTTTGAAAGATAAAGTTATTATTTATCAAAAAGAATTCCTGGAAATCAGTAAATTAAGAGTATCATAATAGACCTATATTATGATTATTATTTCTTATATTAACATAATTTTTGACAGAATGAATGATATGCAAAAATAGTAAATGGTGTAAATTAATCAAGGAAAAATTAAAAATTGATATCGTTTGAGTATAATTCAAGTGTTACATTTTTGGTCAAAAGTCATTTAAAAGGTAAAGGGGTTTATAAAGGCTTAAGTGCTTCTTAAAAAATAAGGGAAATATAAAATAAAAATAAAAGTTTTGCTAAGTCTAGGCGTCAAAAGTCAAGAGGAAGTTAATTATTCGATTTTACTTGATCCACGTAGCAAGGAGAAACATTAGGGTTTCATGTTAAATGGTGTTGAAGGAGTCCAAGAAAAAGAGGATGCAAAGACATATGTAGACCCACATTGCAGACCTTCACCTCTAGATTGTAGAGACTTAGTCAAGCAGACGACACGTTGTAGACCGAGGAGGAAACATAGAAGGCTACAAGTTCATGGAAAACCTTGGAGGCATCCTCAACATTGTGTTCTCCTTGATCCTTCCATGCAACATCAAGCACGTGGAAGATAAAGGAAGAACTAGGTTTGTTTGCTCCTTTTTCTGCAAAGCTCTTTGTATTGCTATGAGGGGGCGCCATGTTTATCTTGTCTAGCACAGAGTTCATGAGAGAGTTTTAAGGCATTCATTTATGAGAGATTTTCTTGTTTCAGTCACCTTATTGGGTTATAGTCTTTAAGGAGTCTTTGTTGTCTCTTTGTCATCGTTTTGTCACTTCCTACATTGATAAAAGCACTAAGATACCCAAGGATAGAGGACAGATAGAACTCTTGATGTATCCATTGTGTAGGTGATCATACTGCATGTATTAGAATTCACAGGATATATGATAGTCACATGCATGACATTTATGACATTAGAGAAGGCTGCATTGAAAATTCCCTAAGGATCATGCTCATGATAAGCCTTTTTGTTATTGAAGAAGAGAAAGAAGAATATAAGTTTCAAATGACAGTAACAACTAGGATGTCTAAAGAGTTTGTAAAAGAATGTGATAGTTCCCTATAGTCTGCTAACTATGAAGAAGACACAGTTTGATGCCCTATGAAGTATTCAAAGAAAAGAATCTTCTAAGTGACAGTTCAAAAGAGCAAATGAACAGTGGTATATAGGGGAAAAAGGTGCGTGACAAGGCTAGCACGAAGAAAACTATGATCATAAGAAGAGGGCAGTACAGTGGATGGCAGTATGGATGGTGCTAATAGTTAAAGAATGCAAGCTCCATTGATACCAAAGAATTTGTGTTCAAAGAGGTCACATATTTTCTGATAGGCTATGAGTGTTGGAAAATTGACAGTGAAAATAACATAGTGTAAAGACTCCAATGTTGTAGTCAGCAAATCAAGAGGAAATAAAAATTGTCAAAAGGGATAGTCATAGGTGGCAATGACAAGATTTTTATGACAGTAGTGTGAAAGAGTTTAAAGGACACTTTACAGATAATAGTGACAACACCAAACACAATGAACAAGCATGAACAATTAAGGATAGAGCATAAATAAAGGACTGTAATAGGACAACTATCATGAAACCCTTGAAATAATACACAGTCAAGACATGATAGGACTGTTACTAAATGACAGTCAATGGAATGATAGTACAATGGTAGCTAGTAAAGGGAAATAAGAGATATTTGTGAAGATCTAAGGAGCCTTCAATGGATAAATCTAGAGGACAATAAATAATTGAATGAGAAAACACCAAATAAGGGCAAGAGCCAAAGGTTCACGATAGTTCCTTGCGAAGGCACAGTCATTGCAAGCAAGGACATCACCATGGTAGTCTTGTCACTATCAAAGAAGATAGAATTACAAACTCGTGAAGAGTAAACCTTTATCATCAATGCATAACAGTCACCACAATAAGCATGATAAAGGTCTACTAGATGATAAGAGGTAAGTTCTGTGTTTTGAAGAGAAGACATGTAGTGTCAAAAGACAAACAAATGGACAGTGTAAAAGACTGCAGAACAATATAAAAATGAAGCAAGAGTTTTGGTTTTGTAAGTTGTTGACACAGAAGACAATCCATAGAAGGTATTTAAACCTGCACATGATGACAATCATCTCTATGTTTTAAGTAATTCATGAAGAATTGAAAGGACAGCCAAATAGGGGCACCACCTGGCACACTGTTGGAAACTCTGTGCCCCAGTTAAAAAGTCACTTTGATCCACATCTAGAAATGACTAGCTATCAAATTTAACATACAAATGACCAATGGATGACCATTTTTTTCAAAAGCTATGCTCTCAGCTTACTTTTAGTAGTATATGTTTAAGCTGCATTTTAGGAGGTCATGTTTAGTGTACCTATGAAATAGTACACAACTAGCAATCATATTTTATGCTCTCTAAGACTAGTGATTCTTTTTGAAAATTGATGTCACTTATTCAGGATATCTACCACTTATGTCTAAATGGAACACTATTGTACTAAAAAACCAAAGGAATTCAACATAATTGAGCAAGATAGTAAGAACAAGCCTCACAAACCATGGAAAAGCATGAAGGATAGTCAAGAAACTCATTTGTTATTTTTGATAAACAACAAAGGATAGAGAAAAGAATGAAAAATGGATGGGTCAGTCACAATATAGTAGAAAAAGGTGACAATTTGGTAGGGGTTTTAAACCTTAGGGGCCTTAGATGAGCAAATGAAGTAATAATTTTTTATTTTTTTTATGTGAGGACCTAGCAATGAGAGCAAAGAGGACAATCTAGAAAAAGGACAAAAGAAGACATAAAAATTGATAGACCATACTATGACACCTGCATGCTAGCTAACAAGGATATGAATGCAAGAGACATTAATATAATATCTAGTTAGAAATTACAGGGGTATTGCACGGTTTATTTGAGGAAGATATAAGAATGGAGGAGACTTCTATGGATCAAACAAGTGTCAAATCTTGTCCTAAAAGATCTCCCACACTCTATTAGGTAATTTAATCATTTATAAGCATTTTCCACATGTCATGTTAGCAAGTTTGAGGAAGCTCTAGTAGTTGAGAGTTGAATGAGGAGTTATAACTCATTTCCATGCAATTATGAGTAGTTGGAGAACATCTAGGGTAGTTTGATGAGTTGTGCAACAAACGTAGAGAATATAGGGTAGTTTGACCCAGTTTGAAGCATCTCCAAGCATCTAGGATATGTTCAAGGAGTCTTGGCTGATAGAAAGGGTCAAGGCAAGAAGTTTTATTCTTAGTATAAATATTGATGTCATGAAGGACATCCATAGTCTTCTTATTCGTTACATTGACATCACAAAAAGGTATATAGGAGGGAGTATAATGTAGCTCTACCTTTGTCAATTCCATGTTTAATTTTTATTATATCTTGCTAGTGTAGGAATTCTAAGGCAAACACTCATGGTAGGACCATTCTTAGAAGCTTGTATAATAACCTAGTGAACCCATATACTCTTATGACTATACGATCTACACCAAATAACTAATCTCCTCCATGGATTGAACTCAAGACAGTCATAAATGTTTTGGTCAATATAGGAATATGTTTATTTGAGAGGAAGGAAAGTGTGGGCATGAGGAATAGCTCTATAAATGTGAAATAGTGATTGGTCAACTAGAGGATAAAGGTTCGTATTATAAATAGCTCACATCATTTACTGAAATAGGAAATGATAGGTTGGTCAAATGATAACATTGATTGAGGATCAAATGTGCAAGGATGGATGGGTACTTGAATGTCCTTTTGATCCCTATGTTTTGTAGTTGCATGGCTATCTACTCTTCAAGGTGCAGGGAGAAGTCAACCTAGACAATATTAAAAGTAGATACCAACCAACCAATGGGTATCAAAAAGCTATTTTGGAAATATTATTTTGTCATTATTTAGCCCTAACATTGGTAACAATGGTAACAATGGAAAAAAAATGATGGGCGGGAGAGATTTTTTGAATGATGGCACTGGGCAAGAGCCAACGGTATTTTCTCTTTCATTCTCTGCTATGAATGTCAATGAGGCTCTACAGGGGTTTGTCATCTCTGCTCTAGTCTTTAAAATGCACTCTAGTGCGGAGTGTGGCGTTGTTGTTGCATCTGGGCAGGGTTTGGATGGTTGCAACAACACTGCTCACTCTGCATTTGGGGTTGGCCCTCCTGGGTGGTCGCCGAATGTGGTTGGGGTTGCGACTAATGTTGTGAAGAATGTTATTCTATCTAGTGATGTTGCGCTAGTTGAGGGATTTTTCCTTGTTTTTGCTGCGGAAAGGATTGTCCCTCCTTCAATTGCTAGGGATTCTTTGGGTTAGGTGAAGTCCTTCTCCAAAGCTGCTAAAGGGGGTGCTCAGCCTCCTACTCATTCTCATGTTCGTCCTCTGCCATGTGCTAGGGATTCCCCTGTTGTGGTCTGTGGACTTGAAGTTGCTGAAAATGAGGATTATTATTTGAAGCAGGGGGTGATCTGCAGGTTTAATGGCATGTGGCCATCCCTTCCCAATCTCCATAACTGGGTTTCCACCTCCTAGAAGTTGGTGTTCTTTGGGTAGATTGAGCTCTATCCTAGTGCTAGGGGTTTCTTTTTAGCAACCTTTGCCTCCTCTATGTGTTCGATAAGGGGTGGATGTGAGGGATTCATTCTTTGTCCATCTAACCTTGGTCTCAATCTTTCAATCCCCTCACAGAGTCATTGAACACCAAACCTATTTGGGTATGTTTACTAAATCTCCCTCTCCAATTTTGGGAGGATTCATGTTCGAACAAACCCTCTTTTGGTTTGTTCGAACCAACTAGTTCATTCGAACTCGCAAAATAAAAAAATTTGGCATGGGGTCATTTTTTACAAGTTTTCCTTCCTCATTCAAATTGTAAACCACTTTTGTGGGCTTACCCAGGAGTGATATGTGATGAGCCTATACCTATCTTCTGTGATAATACAAGTGTTATAAATATTTCAAAGAATCAGATAATGCATTCAAGGACAAAACATATATCTATCAAATATCATTTCTTGAGAGAAAAGGTATTGGAGAATAAAGTTAGATTGGAGTATGTGCCTACAAAGGATCAGATTGCAGATATATTTACCAAGGCTTCCAAAGGATACTTTTGAGTATATTAGGGAGAAGTTGGGGGTCATTGGCCCTCCTTTGATCTAGGTGCACATGGAGGTCATGCATCAATCTAGTGGATCTATAGATTCTACATTTATCTGGATTGATGGATGGGTCCACTTTGCAAGGGGAGTAGAAAGTTTCATTGTTGCAATATGAGTTGTGTGGGTGCACTCCTAAGGGGGAGTGATCAGAATTTGTTGTCTTTTCCATTGATGTCAAAGGGGGGGAGAGAGCATGTGAAAAATAGTAAAAAGGGAGAGAAAAAGAAGAAGCTGAAAGGGAGAGAGAATATTGAGAATGTACATATTGTTGTCTTTGATGGTTTTTCACATCATGTGTTGTCGTCAATGACAAAGGGGGAGATTGTTGCAAGTATGAGCAAGTTTGGTTATGTTTTCATTGATGTTGTCATTGATGTCAACACAGTACAGGATGTTGTAGGTTGTGCATGTATAGTTGAGATGTTGATGAGATGTTGTGAGTACATGGAGCTATCTTTATGATGTTGCAGATGAGCTGATATGATGGGTTACCAAGTTCTTTTGAGAAAATTAATAAATAGAAACATTAGAGTTGTGTGTGTTCAGAATGTGCTCTAGTATGTGCTTCACATTTCTTCTATGTTGATCATATGCTTGTACAGATCTGAGGTGTTTTTTTCGAGCTTCTTTTGGTGATATCTCCTAGTTTGTAGCTTCTAGTTTGATGGAGAATGAAAGATGCGTTCACTAATGTGTGAACTAGTTTGTTAGAGTTATTTGTCTATGGACTAGGAGAAATCTCTCTGCTCCGCAATCCTTTGTCGGTTTGTTTTAGGTCTTGCGGATCTGGAATATGTCTTGTAATGGTTTTCTTTGTGTTCTGGTAAAGATGTTCATGGTTTGGTACTCTGGAAGTTGAGTTTCAGAGTTGTGTGTGTCTGTGTAGTCTCGATGGACTGGTGAGAATTGTTTTGAGTTTGAAGGTTGTTGCATTTGCTACGGATGATTCTGAAGGAATCTAAGATGTGTTATAGTGATTGGATGAGCATGTTGCGTTGTCCTCATGTTATCTTCTTGATGTGGAAACATGTACTTCAAAGTTCATTTGTGTTTTCATTAGGTTTGGTCGACTTAGTGTTTACACTTCATATGAAGGATTAAGAATTAATTAAGGAAGCGTGTGATTGATCTAAGATGTTGTTTTGGGTCTTGGTTAAGTGTTGGTTTGGTCTGCTCTCATTCCTTTCCACCGTGGGAATGTTGAGTTTCTGACCTAATTTGAATTTATGAAATGAAGCGTGTGTAGCCGACCTTGGAGAAATTTTCTAAGGTTGAAGATGATATAAATACAAGTCGAGATGTTACAAATTAATGAATCAATCAATCCACAAGTTTAAGAATCATAGTTTTGTGAAAGTGAATTGAGGCAGCAGTACTTTAATGTGTTAGATTCTTGAAAGCAGTGAGCTGATGATGTCTATAATTCTTTTGATCAAGGCTATGGATACATGTGTAATTTGTTGTGGTGGATCTTTCTGTAATCCTTTCTTTCTGTAGGCAGTGAGCATCCTTCTAGAAATTGAATCCTATATGTAGGCAGTGAGCCTTTGTATCTAGACAGTGAGTCATATTAGTAGGCAGTGATCCTTTATATCCAAAAAGTAAGTCCTATCTGTAGGTAGTGAGCCTTTGTATCCAAACAGTGAGTCCTTTTGGGTAGTGAGCTCTTGGCAGTGAGCCTCTTTGTATAAATTTGTGCAATTACTTTATATTGTGAGCTAATCCTCATAGTGGTTTTTCCCTTATTAGGTTTTCCACGTAAATCTAGTGTCTCTTATGTTGATTTTGCTTTATGTTATCTGCATTTCATGTTTATACTTAATAACAGAATAAAGTGGTTGTGAAGTTGATAAGTGTTAGAAGTTTTGTGTTTGAATTTGGTGAGAACTGATTCACCCCCCCTCTCAGTTGTCTTGCGCCTTTCAACAAGCCCATATTTTTTGTTGCGTCAAAAGATGAATCTATCAACACCTAATACAAATGGTAGAGACATGGATCACACGGGAGGTGGTTAGTCCCTTGTCATGAATCTTGAGGTGAGTGTTGACCATCTGCCAACAATCTCCCCCTCAACATTACTTGAGGGGATTTGAACTTGTGACCCAACACTTTGATACTAATTTTATTGGCCCACATTTATCATTGCATCAAAAGATCGATCTATCAATGCCTAATACAAATGGTAGAGATATGGATTGCACGAGAGACGATTAGTCCCTTGTCACAAATCTCAAGGGAGTGTTTCCCATCTACTAACAAATTTTTGAACACCTAAAATATTGAGAGGGGGGTGAATTAGTATTCTCTAAAACCACTTAAACATTTAAACATTCATTCCACATAGCATATTCAATTTTTAGTAAGAAAGGAAAGCATGAAAACATCCATCAAAACCACATAACACATGAACACCAAATTTTTACATGGAAAATCCAAAAAGGGAAAAACCAACGTGAGGATTAACTCACAATACATTATAACCAATTACAAGATATTATAGAAGTGCTCACTGCAGGTGGGCTCACTATCCTAGTGGACTCATTGCCCACATAAAGAAGAAAATATAGAAGAGAGAGGTGGCACACATATAGAATGAACTATTATAAATGCATATACAACATGCTAGAATACAGTTCCACTAAAGCACAATATACAAAGTCAACACACTTCATATCACTCTACTCTAACACTTAGCTTTGGTCTATACTCGCATCACTTTCACACAATTCACATCAACAGTACTTGTACACTCACTCTCCACCATATCCAACACTGAAATGATCTTATACTTATATCCATTTCATCCCAACATCAATTACATCAACCTAATTGGATGTATCATGCAAAATATAACTTGTCAGCTCAACATACACACCTCACGCCTTAATTCAAACTTGTAACGCATAAGATAGGTTGGAGTGGACCTATAATAGGACCCTCATAACATATCAATACTTACTTAACCTTCACAATAGCCCAAATATATTAGGTCGGTACCACTAATGACCTAACATCAAAATTCACCAATTGAACAACCACAAACCAACACGTGGAGTGCCAAATTTCACACCACTTGGAATATAGGTGCACCTGATGCCTATCAACATCTCTATAAATTTGTAAGCCAAAATATTATTCTACAGTGAAGTGTGGATTCATCAAATCATACATCTACACTAGAAATACAGTCATTTGTAAACTGAATATTTTGTCATTCATAACTTCTTCACTAGAGAATAAAACAATGTGAAAATCTAGATTTAGACTCCTTTAACATCCAACAAAATTGCATTAAAACTAGAGAGAAATATTCTTCAAGGTGGACCAATGTGGACCAAAATACCGAATGTCCTATATATTGAAAATTGTATTTTAATACTTAGCGAATTTTTCAACTACTGGACCTATACCAAATCAAACCTTCTTGCAACTATACACTAGTTTATCATCTATATACCCACTCATGCTTCACCAAAATAGTTTGCACATCAATCTCCATACCAAATCATAATGTTGACTTCAATGACAACATTGTATAGATCTACATATTTTACACCCATGCTCATGTTGCCAACAAGCATGTATCAATGACAAACTCCTTAAACCTCCAACATCAACCCTTTTAGAGTGCACTCACATTGTGAAATAGCTTGTTCATCACCATTTATCTACCAAATCATCACCAAAATATTGTCATGATGTCGTCGAGGTCGAAGAGGTAAGTTTTTTATTTTTAGTATAAAAATTTGATTAAATAGATAGATAGAAATGGTTTTATGTTGATTTTGTTTAATTTACAAGAATTGAGAATTCCCCGCCAATTGATGAAAACCCTCATTCACCAATGCATGTAAATCATGCTGAAGAACAACTACAAAAAACCCCTCTAACAATGCCTCAACATCCTCTTGTGACACAAGAAAATATATTAGGGAAAATAGGAAAGAATAAGAGAGAACTTGAGGCAATAACTTAAAGGTTGAGAGATCCATTAGGAACAAACTCTCATAGGTCTGCACTCATCAGTTCACTAGAATTGATCATCTCTCACATATATATCCATGAGTGTCCAAATCAACTCTTAGTCAAAAAATAGGGAAGAACAAAGATAATTTTATGTATAAAAATTATCTTATGACCAAATAAAACAAAACAAAAAATTTGACTTGTGTGCATTTTTCATTGGGACGAACTAATGCACCATACACAACACTTGCAAGAGGTTCTCTATCCATTGTTTCCACCACAAAGGAATAAAGAATAATTTTTGGGATAGGTGGTTGATGGTTTTTACCATCCTCCATACAATAACAATGAGGTCCCATAACAATTTTTGAGAAAACTCTATTACAATTTTTTCCTCAATGAGATCCTAAATTATTTTGATATACATAGTTAAGGTACAATATGCCCAAAGCCAAGCATCGAGACCCCTTGCTAGACCATAGTTTGAGCATGTCACTATCCTTTCCATTGTGAAGGAGGGAGTTGAGGTCGAGACCCTACAATCCATTAGCTTGTTCACTCATACCCTTTTATAGCACACTAGGCCTCTTGCATAGGGTGATGTAGGTGAGTTTTTTAATTATCGACCTTAATCTCACTTATGTCAAAATTGTGGGTGTCTTTGTGATTATGGGTCTCGGGATGATCAATATGCACATGCCCAATTGTGTGACACATCTATATTGGACCATATTTTCTTGGAAAAAGAGCTACTAGATCAAACATTTGGCATTGATAAACAGATAAGTTTGAGCAAGGAAAAATTCAATTTATTAAATATTTCATTTTGAAATGTAATATTAACTAAATTAATAAGTTGATTATAATGATATTTTAGGGTTAGATTTTTCACCCTACGTTTGGTGACCCTCTGCCTCTTGATTACTCAATGATGTTGAATCCACAAATATGTACCACATATATGTAACTAGTAAAGAAATTGTAAGGAAGCTAAGGTAGCGGAACAACTTCCTACACTAACCTTGAGAGGAGAATAATGCAAAAAATTTACAGATCTTTAACAATTACAAAAACTTAAATAGAAATAAACACAAGTATCATGCATAACACAACACAATGATTTATGTGGGGAAAACCCTTTCGAGAGAAAAACCTCACACTCCAAAAGTCGCCCAATATATTATTTAGATTTCAAAATATTACAATATACTTGCAGAGCAAGCTTCTCACAAGAGTAACACCACCAGAGATCAAGAGACACCATGACCACTATCAGACTCAGAATACACACACATCTACATACATCCAACCGCTTATAACAAGCTTTTTGGAACCTTCTAGAATTAGGGTTTTACAAGGTCATTTTTCATTTGACATGTTAATGGAAAAACCTTGACGTGTCAACAAGAAAAATCCTTGACGTGTTAGTAGAAAAAAAACCTTGACGTGTCAACGGGAAAAAGCCTTGACGTGTCAGCAAAAAAAAAATTGGGGCGCTGCCCCAAACCCCACATCTTGTTATGAGTGTACAGTATTTGCATGATCAGTTGCCACATACTAACATACATCCTATCAATAAATTGTTTATAATTGCAAGGTTGAGACACATTTTCCCAACATAAATAATAAGTATAGTACATGTGAATAGTTCATCCCTATATAAATGGTAATTATAACTCACACTGGATGTTGAACAGGTTAGTTTTGGGCCTTTGGCATCAACACCTATCAGTTGAAGTGGTCATACATCTTTCACCAAGGTAAGCTTGACTATTTTTTAATCATTAAATATTTATTTAAAATAATGTTATGTAGATTTTGGCAATTTAATAATGTTGTTTCATTTTCAGATGATGATATCAATTGATACTCCTCTTGGCATTCTTACCATAATGGAGCATGGTGTTACCATAGCAATATCATCTTTAATGTCTTTAATAGAGGCATTTAAACCATATTAATAAATTTAATATTATATTTGTTATTTTATCTATCTATTAGTGAAATGTTGAATGATATTTATTTGCAATTTAATTTTTTTCTTGATCCTTGCCATGGGGCTTCGCAACTCTAGATCGTGAATATGCACCTCTTATAGATGAAGAGTGGCAAAAATTGATTTATAGAGATTATGAGTATGTGGTAAGTGATTACTTTGTTATATGTCATTCTATAATTTAATATATATATATTAATGTGTATACTTTTATTATATTAGGTTCAACTCTAGAATAGTTTAGAGAGGAGGCATGGTCCTTTGTTGTATGCCTATATGGAATTTTTGCACATATATTTTTGTATTACAAATATCTAATAGTATACACCTATATGGCTTCGTTATAAGCATGTATGAATTTCTTGTACATATTTTGTAATTTTACTGACATATACCATTGTATTCCTATATAGTTTTATGGTTAATACAATTTTTTTACCAATTGTATCCATATTTTCTATACACTTAAAATTGGCCTGACTGATATTGTACACTTGAATCTGATTACTAACACCGTTTCATCAAGGAAAGTCATCCCGTTTTTCAATTGTTTAATTAAATTATCCAAGTTGTTTAATTAAATGCATCAATTTCTCATCTATTAATTTAATATTTTAATTTCATTAGGTTAATTCACCCCCTTCCACACTAACGTTTCATCTTGTTTAATTGGATAATGTAAATTATTTAAATTAAAACCCCTTATGTCCTCTCATTCAATTGAATAATCTAAATCATTTAATTAAATGTCACTTACCCCCTTTTTCATTAAATAAATCAATGTTTTAATGATAATCCTAAATTCACTCAACTTGCACAATTAAAACTTTGTTTTAATTAACTAATTCCTAATTTTCCTCACCCTCCCACTTGCAAGGGAATATTCCCATGGAATATTCCTCCTTTGCACATTCCTCCAAAAAGGGAATATTCTCATGGAATATTCTTCCTTTGCACATTCCTCCAAAAGGGAATATTTCTCATTTGTACATTCCTCCAAATTTGAAAATATCTTCTAACAAACTCTCTAACAACTTTGAAAGTGTGCTTCCTTTGATCATTGTGAGCCATCGATTGACTCTTTGATCCATGTGATCTTGCATTCTCATCAATTGATGAGAATCCTTGATCCATGCCTTCACCTCACTTTTCATCTCAACCATTGATTGATCAAATCAATCTTAGCCCTTGATTCGCCATTTTCTCTTATAAATACCTCACATTTTGGAGAGAAATGGATCCACAATCCACAATCATTTGAGCAAAGTTATGTTGTTGAAATGCATCCACACTTTCATCCATTATCATTCTCTTGAAGCATTTTTCATCCATTATGGTTCAAATCATCCATTTTCATCAATCTTTTATCAATAGAATCTATTCAAAAGCTCATTTTATCAAAGGGATTGTGAAAGGGTCATCATTCCACATCAATACGACACCAATACCCCAATGGGATGACGTTTGAGGCATTAGAATAGGTTTTCATTATTCATTTCTTGTTGTTTATGTTTAATGGCTTCCTAATTTTAATGGTTTTCAAGTATTTCATTGGGATTGTAGTTTAGTTAGTTAAATATTGCTTAAATTTGTATGAATCTAGTGTATTTAGCTCATTCTATGATTACAATCACATTTTGGTGCTAGAAGGATGGCTGAGCTAACATTATTTGATAAATTTATCTTGAGTTTCCATGATTTGCAGGTTTATGGGCTATAATGATGATATTGATGGCTACAACGATGCTATTGATTTTTTGCTACAATGACTCTTTTGAATATAGTGACACCTTTGAAATATTGTGACACATTTGATTTTTGGCTATAGACACCTTTTAATATAGCGACGCATTTGATGTCATTGGTTTTTGCAGAGTGACGCTTTTGACTTTCACTAGAGTGACACCTTGGAAATATAGTGACGCATTTGCAGAACAACGACACTTTTGATGTTCACTAGAGTGACGCCTTTAACGGCTACAGCAACGCTTTTGCAAGGTAAAGGAGAGAGCTAGATTTTAATGTTTGCTTGGATTTTTCAATTTAATTCACTCTCTAGTTATTTACTGACTTCTAGTTTTTTTGAGGCTAACTAATTTTGTAGTTTTTACCCCAACTTGGTGGGGTCATAACTTTCTACTCAGTGCTTGGTATTCAAATCCGTTTGCACCATTGGAAAGGTCTCTAAGAGTACTAACTCAGTCCCTAAAAAGTGTGCGTATGGCAACCAATTTTTAGGGACTAACGCAAGTTTCAACCCCAAATTCCACTCTGAAGGCCTTCGAAAATGCAATTTACTAGAACATAGAAAATACTGAAAAAAATTAAAAATTTGGATTTTTGGTTTTTCTTAGTTTGGTTTATTGTAAAAGTGTTTTGACACTTAGGGGATGATATATAACCCCTCATATGCTACTTTTTTTTCATGTTTTAGGACTACTAAATTTCCATTGGGTTTTAAAACTTACAATCTTAGGACAACTAGCTTTCAATTGGGCTTAAAATTCACAAATGATTTAAGTCTTTTCAAAGTTGGTTAAAATTAAACCCATATAACCTTATTTTGTGATATTGGTTAAAATTGAACAAATACAAACATACACTTCAATTTGGTGCTTAAAATGAAGTCACCATCACCTTAGTAGATTAAAAATAATGAGTGTATTGCGGATGATGTATGTGTCTCGATGTTCTCAATTTGTGTCATTAAAAACCTTTGTGTAGAGGCCAACCTTGTTTTTTGAAACATTCTTTGAAAGTGGTGCCTTGGAATTTACTTCCAAGAAGTTACTTACTGTGGAGAAAATTTTGCCTTCAAACATTTTGTTTTTTGGCCTTTACTTCTTTTCTGCTTCAGGATGGCTCCGCGCACGAAAAACAAAGGTTACTCTCGCATAAAGGTGTGCAATGCGCCACGTGGTGGTTGTGTGTATTTTTATATATCATTTTCCTTTAGGGATTGAATTGGGACACATGTCTACTTGGTGGGGATTTCTTCAAATTTGTTCTCATAAAATCTCAAATTGTTCGCCCGCTTGCCACGTCATCCATTTCGTCGGGTGAATCATGTCATTCACGGATGTTTTTCTTTTTGGGCGGAGTTTGTCGGAGGGCACGACGAAGATCTTACTTTCGAGTTTGAACCTTTGGGATGGCATCATCATTCCTCATAGCTGATTGGATCGTGTTTTAGATAGGCTATGTTGAGATTTGATTATCTTCTGGCAGCATATCTTCACAGAACTTCTACATAATCTGGAGCCATTAATGAGGTAGCCCAGGACTTTATGA
The DNA here is from genome assembly GCA_007258455.2 of Sequoia sempervirens. Classification (NCBI taxonomy): domain Eukaryota; kingdom Viridiplantae; phylum Streptophyta; class Pinopsida; order Cupressales; family Cupressaceae; genus Sequoia; species Sequoia sempervirens. Next base: position 234,648,157 of record VDFB02105785.1, read on the forward strand.
GAAAATATCATTGTGATCTAATCAAGCCCTAGATCAGATTGTGATCAATCAGGTGCGTACATCTGGTGGTTGTTCATCTCTTCTGGTTATGGTGGTGGTTCTTTCTTCTGGCTATAAAAAGGGGTTTGTAGCAATGATAGGAAGAATTTTGTTTTTTAGTAAAAGAAAATTTAGTTCAAAGATTGTTTGAAGATAGATTTTCACAGAGCACTGTTTATGCTCTATGGCATGTATTAGTTATCAAGACTATTAATCGGATTGGAATCCGACCTTTTTTTCAATTGTTTTATTGCAAAACTGATATTATTAAGGAGAAGATTTTGAAATTGTGCATTTAATGACCTTTATCATGAATTTCCCCCCTTTATATATATCATTTATGTTGAAAGCTCTATGTCAATTTTTTCCTAGATAGTTTGGATAATTGTTCTACATGTTATTAGATTCTATGTTTAAAAGTTATCTCTTGGAAAAATCAATCATGTTATTGTACTCTTTCCTTTTTTGGTAGAAGATTATGTTGAAAGACATATTTTGTTGTAAGAGCAAGGGAAATCCTGTGAATATCTGAGTATCTTTATAATCGTTGGGATTTTTTGCTTTTGTTGGACCTTAATGGATGCTTCCCAAGGGGAGATTTGAATGACCTGACTATACTTTTTTTTATCCTTTGTTGCTTCGTTCTCTTCCCAACAATGAAGGGTTTGTGGCATTTTGTGTTCATTTCATCAGAAGTAGGAGATTTCTAATCTTTGAAATGTTGTAAAAGCTTTGGTGCATAGCCATCTTTTTATTTTCTTTGTATTTATCTCCCCCTTTTCCTAAAACCCCAAAGAAGATTTGAATTTCTTTAAAAATTGTGAAGGTCATTCAGTGAGGTGCAATTTGGTCCCCCACTCGCTAAATTTCCCATAAGGTTGTTTGGAGAGGCGCAAGCTTTTATGATCAACAATTCTTTTTCTAGCACACTCGGTGGGACCTGAAGTTTTTCAAACATTTGATTGGAAGTCAAAAATATTTCATAAATCAGACTAAGAAGAGAGGTTGGCAATCTCATGCCTAGAGCTCAAACAAGAGCATCTTCCAGAGGTAATTTCCAATACTCCCAACTACCTACTTCGACACCTAAGAGGAGACGACTTGCAGGTTCCATATCACCGGTCAGGAGAAATAGAGTAAGAAGTGCTAGCCCATAATCTAGAGCTTTATCCACTCCACTAGGAGGTTGAACCTTCCAAATCAAAATACCTATCTACCCTGCCCATAGGAATTTATTCTTAGTGGCCCACTTAAGTGACCCCGCTCCTAGAAATTTTGCAACCTAGGATAGCGGTAACCCACTACAGCCACCTACACCCCCAGATGTATGGCACACCATACCCACCAATGCTCTTAAGGCAATCCCGAAGTTTTCTAGGGAGGATTTTAAAACCCCTTCCAAGCATCTCCATGATATTGTGGAAGTTTGAAAATTCCATAGCATCACAGAAGAAAATGTGACCCTCAGATTACTGGTTGCATCTTTCAAAGGAAAGCCTTAGGACTAGTATAGATCCTTGACTTCTGGTTCCATTTGCTCTTGGGATCAACTCAGAGAGAAATTGTTTGAGTGCTTTTCAGAGAAAGGAGATTGCTCCTCTTTGTTGCAACAATTAATCACTATCAAGAGGCCCCCACAAGAGGTCATGAGCGACTTCAACACTAGGTTCCACAAAATTTGGCAAAGGATTCTTGTGATGGCTAGACCTCTGGTAGCTATGTCATTCATGTTCTATCTAAAATATTTCAATTCAGACATCGTATTCATGGTACAATCAATGGGAGGAGATACCTTTCCTGATGCATAAGATATGGTTGTGCACATAGAGAACAATCTGATTGACAGCGAGAATCTTCCACCATGATTGTCGATGCCCATGTTTGTTGAAATCTCTAGTGGCCCTCAAGAGGAGACAACTTCTAGCACTTCTACCCCAATCCCTAACACATTGACCACACCACCACAATCCATGTATGTGTACCCAAGTGCACAACCAAGTACATTGGGCTCCTCTTCACTAGCGACAGATGTCAATGATATGAAGAACCTTATGTGGTCTTTTACAAATGAGCTAGCCCTTATCAAGTGTCAGCAGGCAACACCTTCGAGGCATCCCATGCAAACCTATCAAGGAGGAAGGTCATCTTATCAACATGACGCATATCAAGGAGCTCTAAAGGGAAGTAACCAACAATAGGCACCTACGAACTAGATAATTCTGGTCACCATGCCACTTCATACTATCAAGAATAGCTCGAGCAACAATTTGGTCCCATGCTAGAACAACCTAGAAAAAGATGAGACCACATGGTGTTTCTCGTGTAATGATAGTCATATGCCCCAAAATTGTTCAAGGGGAAATCTTCAACAGAAGATAGCAAAACAGAGAAGCCAAGACATGTTTTCGAACACAGAAGAATATTAGTCTCCCAGAATGGAGAATGCTCGCTTTAGAGTGAAAACACAAGGGATGAACCCTTAGAGCAAGAGTTGGATATCTCACCAGACCAAGCATTATTTTCTTGGATGGAAAAAGAAGACACAATATTTACAAATGATGTTTCAACAACTAGTGCCTCAAAGGTACAATTGGACTACAACACGCGGTCCAAGAGAAGACTCACTGGAGAATACATGCAACGAGCTCCACAACTTCCACAACCACAAGTAGATCAAGCCTCACAGATCCGTCCCACTTAGCAATTGCAATCTTTTCCATTACCAGAGAAAGATATGGAAAAAGCACTGAGCCCATCCATGTCAGATCAGCCTCTTCTTAAGACAAAATAAATACCACCATTCAAACCTAAGGTCCCACCATTCATAACACTTAATGCAGTGGAGAAACTAAAGAAGGCACCCACTAATGTGTCTCTATGGGACATTATATCAATTCTAGAATAGAAGACGTTTCTCCATGAGGCATTAAAGAAAGAGGAACAAATGTCATGGACAGATACAATCTCACCACACAATCAAGATAGAGAAAAAGGGCCCACATCGGACCCTCGACATTTGAGAGCCATGGAATACATGAATGTCATAGACAATATGGATGTAAAAGAGGTAAGAAAACCAAAGCCTGACCCTTTCTCTTTAACACTTATTGTGGGGGATAATATTTTACACAATAATATGATTGATTCAGGAGCTAGTACCATGGTCATGCCCAAGCAACTGGTCGACACCCTGAAACTTAAATATGAGCCTCTTGAGAAAGGGATCATGCAATTATATGAAAAGAAAGTCCCATTCGTTGGTCGCATCAAGGATTTATCTTTGACCCTTTTCTCATGTCCAAGCCAAACCATCACGCAAGAAGTAGTCATAATAGACATTCCCCCAATTTTTGGGATGTGTCTTTTGAGAGACTTCATAGTGAAGCTTCGAAGATACTTGGTGTTTGATTGGTCTCATTTGATACTACGAGCAAAACATGGGGCAAAGATGAAGATATTATCTGAATCCTTGCACCCTAAAGATATAGCAAACAACACGGTCATGTTCTTCGAAGAAGAGCATACCTCCTCAAAACAGGAGATGTATTGTGCAAAGATGTTAGAAGAAAAAGAGGACACAAGTGATCGGACCCCTGAAGAAGAGGTCCTACTCAATCAGTTTATTGATTTCGACCTATTCGGGAACTTCCATGCTACCAGTTTAGGCACCTATGTGATCTTCGACGATGACCAAGTCTTCCCAAAACTGATGAAGGAACAAGAGGAACCTAGTGGACTGGGCGACAATAGTCTATGGGTGCTATATTTTGATGGTTCCAAATGTAAAATTGGTTTTGGAGCCGGAATTTGACTAGTACCTCCAACTAGATTAGATACCCTCAAAGTCTTCTGCTTCTAGTTCCCATGCTTAAATAACAATGCAGAGTGTGAAGCTTTCATCCATGGTTTGATTCTCGTGAAGCGGATAGGTATAAAGATAATACAAGTGTTTGGAGATTTAGAGTTACTTGTAAACCAGGTCAGCAAATAGGCAGCCGCAAAAAATGTAAGAATGAGGTCTTACAGACATAGAATATGGAATTTTATCGAGGGTTTTGAAGCTTTTAACATATAGCTTATTCCACAATCCTAGAATTCAGTCATATATTGGATGGCTTCAATTGGCTCACAGTTTGAGCTAACCCTTGAATCAACAAAAAACTAGAATGCAATGCATACCATTGTTCAACCATCAATACTTGACAATGATCAAAATTGGCAGGTTTTTGAGGACGACATTCAAATTGTTGCTTTTCTATAAAAGTTAGGGAAATATTCCAATCATTCACAATCTAAAGCTAGAGGGGCTACTGAAGGACAAGTAATTCAATTAAAAGGAATAAGCTCCCACAAGGCTTGATTTCTCTTGAAAATCTCTTTGACTATGAGGATGCAAGAAATAACAAACAAAGATTCACTACCAATGAAGAAGACTATGAAGACCTCAATGTAGGGAACGACAGAAAGTTAAAATTTGGAAGAGACCTCCGGCAAGTGGACAAGAAAAGATTGAAAGGCTTGTGTGCTAAATACGACGGGGTCATGACCTAGACTTATGACGATCTCAAAGGATATAATCCAGGCATCATTCAGCATACTATCGACTTAGCCAAAGGCTCAAATCCTGTCTGACAGAAACAAAGGTCAATGAATCTGAAGGCCAAGGAACTGATGGTACAGGAGCTTACAAAATTTATCGAATCAAGAATCGTATATCGATCAAACATTCCACCTAGGTATCCTGGCGGCATTCATCTCTGCATGGATTTTTGAGACTTGAACAAAGCTTCATTTGAAAATTCTAAAGACTATGGCCATATTAGAAATGTTATCACTGGTCGACAGTTTTTCAAGTTATAACCAAGCTTATGTAAAGGAGGAAGACCAGCACAAAACAATTTTCGCATATGAAAATATTCCCTTCAAACTCTCCAATGCAAGTGCTACCTTTCAAAGAGTGATGGATATCGCCTTCAAGGGATTGATCAATAAGATTATCCTAATATATCTGGATGACCTGACTATGTTTTTAAAATCAAAATATGGTCAATTTGATCATCTAGAAATGGTCTTCCAGAAGTTTCAATAGTTTGAGATTTCTTTAAATCCCAAGAAATGTGTCTTTGAATTACCACAAGGATAGTTGTTGGGCTTTGTAGTATCGAAAGAAGGAATAGCACTAGACCCTGAAAGGGTACAAGATATAATGGAGCTACCGATTCCAATCAACTAGAAGGGGCTACAGTCCTTTCTGAAAAAGATCAACTTCTTTAGTCGGTTCATCTCAGATTTCACGAGCATTACAAGACCTATCACATAGATGTTGAAGGACTTAGCGTTTAAATGGATTCCCGAAGGTAAGCTTTCTTTTGAGCAAATAAAGGCATCCATCTCTATAGCTTTGGTGTTAGCTAACCCAGACTTCTCCAAAGACTTCCTAATCTACGTCTATAGTGGTCAACATAGTATAGCTTTGGTGCTTACGCAAATAAGATGAGGAGGGAAGTGAAGAACATCCCATAGCATTTCATTCCAGGACTCTCAAAGGATATGAAACTAGGTATAACTTTGTTGAAAAATAGGCCTTTTCTATTGTCAAGAGCCTAAATAAATTCTAACACTTGGTATCGGCCAACAAAATCACCATCCTCTTCACCCGCCCCAGCATTAGGGAATATATCACCGAAGGAAACATAACCAAGAAGAGGGCCAACTGGATCACCAAGATCTTGGAATATCATGTGAACATCAAACCAACCAATTTGGTTCGAGGGAGAGGTCTTCGAGAATACCTCGCATAGGAATTAGGCTCCCAGGTGGAAGAAGAGCTGCAAAACCAAGTCTATACAAACTAGTTCAAGTTTGACAAGTCATGGGTGGCTGACCGAACGCAATTTATGCAAAAATGGGAAATATTCGACCAACATTCCACCTCAAAAAAGATGCTACTATTGACTGCATGGCACTAGGTATGTACTAATTGATGAAATTTTATTTAAAATAAATTATGATGGAGTCATGCTCTGTTGCATAGACAATCCATAGGCAAAAATGATTCTAGGTGAATTCCATAGCACCCCCATGGGTAGACATTTTTCACCAAGACCACTATTTGAAAATAATGTAGGCAGGCTATTACTGGCCTTCAATGTTCTATGAGGCTCATCATCTTGTGCAAAAGTGTACTCAGTGCCAATATTTCGTTGGCAAACAAAAGAACTTTGCCATGCCATTAAGTCTGATCGTGACCGAGGAACCCTTTGCACAATGGGGTTTCGATTTTGTCAAGATGATAAATCCCATCTCTAGTACAGGTCACAAGTGGATACTTATGGTGATCGACTACTTCACAAGGTGGACGAAGGCCATTTCCCTAAAGAATGCTATAGAAGCAAAAATTGTAAATTTTCTCGAAGAATTGGTAGCAAGCTTTAATTCGCCCAAAACCATCATGTCTGACAATGCACAAGTCTTTGTAGGCTCTGGGATGTCGAACTTCGCCCTTAAGCATGGGGTCTACCTCAAGACTTCATCCAATTATTACCCGCAAGGAAACACATTAGCAAAATCAATTAACAAGAACCTAATTAGGTTAATAAAGTGCATTGGGTCAGAACACCAAAAAGAATCTCATAAGCATTTGCGAGCGGCTTTATGGGCCAACATAATTACACCTAAGAAAATCCTAAAAACCTCCCCTTACAAATTAATGTATGGAAAGGAGGTAGTTTTACCCATTTCCATAGAAATTATGGCACTACAATTGCTAAAATATTTGGAAGTCAAAGAAGACAACAGAATGGAAGTAAGATTGGCAGAGCTCTTAAGCCTCGAAGAAAAGAGAGAGAAATTGTTTCACACAATTATTGAATGCCAGCAGGTGGTCAAGCATTGGTTTGATAAAAAGACCTACAACCCAAATTTTTGGGAGGGGATTCTTGTGCTAAAATACAATGAACGAGCTGCAAAACCAAGGCAACATGCAAAGTTTGATTCATTGTGGAGGGGACCCTTCCACATCCATGCATGCAAAGAAAGGAATACATACAAGCTAGAGGATATGAATGGTGATTTTTTGGATATATCATTAAATGGTATTCATCTGAAACTGTTCAATTGAAGTGTGCACAAGTTCATTAAAATTTTACAGTTATGTACCATATGTAAAATTTTGTAAAATATTTTTTTTTATGAATAAAGCCATGAGAGTGAACACAAGCAAGCAAAAAAGTACTATATTTTATATTCATTGAAATATTTACAAGATAGTACATGCTTTCAAGCCTAAGGTTTCGAGGGAAGCTTAAAATATTCCCATTCAAAACCCAAAATTACATCTCTAAAAAGCAAAAGATGAGTCATCATAAAAATAGCAAAAGGAAATTTTAGCCTCTGTCGATCACAACAATAAAACAGATTTGTTTCTAGGGTTTCTCTAGCAAGGGAGCAATGGGGTTATCAACACACAACACACAAGGCATGTGGGCATGGCACAGACCTTCAATCCTCGATGTCAGGGATATATACTAGGAACTTGAAGTGATTTTTCCAATCAAGCCCAGGAATGTGCTCCATGTTATACATCCTTAGCAGGAAGGAAGCTGCAGGTCGAGACAACAGTCGATGGCGCTCCCAATCCATAGTTTGGAAGTTTGTAAGAGAGGACAGCCATGGGACCGCTTTCACATAATTGACATGCCTTTGAATATTCATGGTGGATGGAATATTGACACCAGGAATTGCAACTTGGATGATTTCGCCGAGCCCATCCAAGTATGTTAAATCAAACATAACACAACACAACTCTATAATCCAAGGCTTGGAAATGTTCAAGTCCAACAATGAGGCCATGAACTAGGAAACTATGTTCAAGTTGCACCATGACTGGTTCTCATCCTTCACGTAATCCTTCCTGATCACCCACTTAAATGTGAAAACCACGAGGTTGTCCTTCATTGGACTATAAGGTGTTTAATCTGTTCACTGCTCACTTCTCCTAGGAAAGAGTTCTTTAGCTTCTGACTCAAGAGCTGAATTGGGGTTCCTAGACCAGTCATACTGGTGGCAAGAGCTTACAGACCAAAAAAAAGGAAAATACAATGGAAGTATCTCACCAACTCAATACTAACTTAGCGAGTATTTTCGCCAAGCGAATGTTGTTATTTATAGAAAAATATGCACCGAGGAGGTTGGCATTGTAAAATCTATCTCCTTTCAGATGACAATGAAAAAAAAAATTAGGTGATGAGAAGCGAGCAATAAATCATACGAAAAATATCTAACCAAGCCTTAAGAAATTAATTTGAGCATTGGGAGTAAATGCTTGTGTGTACAATCTGCCACCATGTGTTTGTCATCATCATCAACACTAGCCTACTTACCTATGTGAAAGGACATGTCTTAAAAGGCTAAATCTTAATTAAATGCAAATGTATTTTTGAGGTACACTTCCCATCGCTCAAAGCATGATTCCCATTGCTTAAATCTTAAGCTATCAAAAAGCGGCATAGGGAATGTACTAAATACATTCGCATAGTGAAGTTAGCATTTTCAAGGAGTACAGCCCCCCACTTCATACATATCACCTCGCTGGCAACACTTAGTGGGCCATTAGTAATGGAAAAAAATTTACTACATGTATGTGTGAGGATTGAATGCACCCAAAAGGAAAAATTTTGGCTAAGTGTTAGGTTTTCTCAGCAACTATCACTCTGAAAGAGGTTTCTGTGAATTCTTCCAAGAAAGCAACAATGGCAGAAGCATCATCCTCTGGTCGAGATGTTGGAGTCTCATTCCAAAGGTCAAGATACACCAACATCTTTGGATAAGTTTCATATGCTAACACCCCAACACTAGAGGACTGGAGATTTACCCATAGCAAAGTCATACAGCCAGGCAACCCCATTAGGGAGGAGGCAGTCAAATATTTCACAAAAAACATTTGCGACCCAAATCTTCATGTAAACCCTAAGAGCCTCAAGGAAGGGGAAATGCAGAGAATGTTTTCCCATGGGTCAATGGATGGTTTCACAACTCGTCTTTGGCATTGTGGTTTTCCACAATTCATACTGCCCTATATTCATCCATGCCCAGAGCTGGTTAATGCATGTGCAAAAAATTGGACAAAGAAATTGGGGTTATTACTAGCAACAAGATAAGGGTTATCATTAGTACAGAAGCCATCCAAGATATGTTGTGCATCCCTGCAAATTGGGAGGCCGAGATATTCCAAAGCAGAAGAATGAGAGACTTCTGGAGAACTAGAGACAAAAGTTAAAATTCTATAGGGACAAAACAACTAAAGGGTCATCTATAATAATCAGATAGTTTTTCCTTTGGCATACAGAGAGTTCAAGTCGGATGTACATGTCATTTTCTCAATGTTGGCCTTTATTTATGGCCATGAAAGTGATGAGGAAGTCTACGAGATCCAAATGGGCTTAGCCTTCATGCTTAAGAAGGAGAGGAGTAAGAAGAATTTTGATTTTGCTGATGTAATCACTGATGGAATGATGGAACAATTGATAGATTATACTATCGCCTTTGAGTTTAGGTATTCCTCTTTCCTAGTATACTTAATTTTACACTAGAACCCTAAAAATTTTAATGGATATTTGTTTCTCAGTGAGTTTGATGTGGCAGGGTTATACCAGCTAGTTTTGACCTGGACCCATGTGCTTTCTAAAACATGGGATTACTATTTTTTTGTTGATTATTTCCTACAACCAATACTCTTGGATCTATCTCCACGCTCTCCTGGTAGGTTCTCCCCTAAAGGTTTGGAATGGATGGAAAACCACCAAACCCTAGTGGATTATTTCTTCAGAGCAGATTTTTCCTTCATCAAATTTCATGGTTTTGTTGGGGAACCTTTTAGGCTTCCTAGATTTGTAACAGATAGAACCCTCACATTGGAGGCATTCCGCTAGGCATCCATTTCCAACAAAGCTTACGGTAGTGGGAGACATGAGAAAGCACTTTACACAATTCCCCTTACCATTTCCAAAATTCAGGATAATGCTTGTGAAGTAGGAGCAGGAGGTGATGACTAGCAATTTGGCTTGCCTGGGCCTGGTCCTTATTTGTGATACATGGAAGTACAATCCTATTGGATGTATTCCAACTGTCAAACACTAAGAAAGGGAGTACTTTGAGTCAAGGAAGAACTCAACCTAGGAAAGGGTGGAGATCTACATTGACCTATCCTTCATACCATTTGAATGACCCCAAGGGCATGACTTCAATTTCAGAGTGACAAAGTTCTAGCAAAGCATCCAGATGGGCTAATCCCTTGAAGCACAGTTAATGAAATTAGGATGGTTGGAGAGGAAGAAAGCTGAATTCTGGAGGTACCAATAGGAAATCAAGAACCTCGATGCCTTATACGGAGAGGTTAAGTCGAACAATGAAAATTTTGACGAGATCTATGACACTGAGGCTGGGTCTGATAATAGCAATATTGAATCAGATCAGGAGATAGAACAAGAGCATGCACCAGTTTCCTCCCCCTCACCTCAAGAGCCTGACATAGGAAAAAGGAAGGGAAAGGGGTCAAAGCACGAAGGATCGCAAATCACATCCTCCACCAGCACCCTACTAAAGGGAAAGAGGTCCCGACAATCTCCGAAAAGACCTACCATAGTTCCAAAGACCTAGGGTTTGTCAGGATCAATCACCAAAGAATTTGAATCAACCAGTGCACCCCTTGCAAAGAGGAGACGATTCCAATACTTAGGCGGACCGGTTGTATCAAATAGAGAAGAAGAAGTGGACTAAGCTCCACTAGGATTTTTGACTTCGATGATCCAGTTAAGTCTTGCACCTACCATCCTTCCTTCTAATGCATCTTTGATTGCTCCTACCCCCCCGCCTACTAAAATAAATCCTTTGTCCATGGGTTCCGACATCCTCATCCTTAATACACCCCCAGCCATATTTGATAATGATCCCCACGAAGAAACCTCACACACTAAATGAGCATCTTTCGCTTCGGCCATAATTAATTCTTTGATTGCCTCATCAAAGGAACTCATTGTAAATAATGATACACCCATGCTACTAGTTTCATCATCCTCATCTGCTTCTTAGAAAATGCCTCTTTTTTCACCCACTTCCCCTTTTACTCTGATGGGTGTCCCTCCTTTTTAGTCCATAAATGGCATCCAACCCTTTTCAATGATAACACTTCCCTTTGCCTCTCTACAACCTTAGACAGTCAAGGCCTCTCCTTCTGTCACCCTCTTTAGTCTCCCTGTTGGTGTTTTGCTTGCCACATAGAGTATTAAGTCCCCACAAAGCCTTCAGACTCATATTGAAGCAACAAGGCAAGTCCAACAAGTAAGAAAAAAAAAAATTGTGAGGAAAAGCCGTAGCAAATCCAGCTACTCAAAAGTTGGAAACTTGTTTTGACGAAGAGTGAAATTCTCTGCTAATCACGGCTATGAGGTCATGGATGTCCAAGCGAGAAGGAGAAATGTAGTTTGAGGATTACAATGTCCAAGATGTGGGTCTAAATTTAAGTGAAACTCTTCCATGCAACAAGGTATTCTTGGCCAAAGCAACTTCAAATGTGGTCTATACTGAGTACGAAAAGTTGGATAAAAAGTTGAAGAAGCGCGAGGTAGCATTGGTGAAGTTGATCAGGATTTGGAAAGAAATTACAGCATCAGGGTGAAGAAGGGGCCCAGAGTGAGAGGGATCAACTTCATACTGAGGTAGAAAGATTGAGATGCAAGATCGTGGTCAAGTGTGAAACAATTGCGGAGCATCAACAAAGGAAAAAGAAGCTGGAAGGTGATATAGCCAAAATGAACGCCATATATAATGAGCTGCAAAAAGTACTATGTGAGATGGATCAGGAAAAGGAGGATATGCAAAAGGAATTGGCTAGTGTTCGATCTCAAGCCTCCGATGATCTTCAAGAGGCCCAGCTGAAAATAGAAAAGGAGAAATGAGGAAAGTAGGACATCGAGTCTATTTTATAGACTCTTGATGAGGAGATTGGGAGGCTACACTCTGAACTTACAAATTCCCTCCAAGAGAAGATTCAATTGCAGGAAGGCATAAGAGCAAGAGAATCCCAATTCTAGCAGGAATTGGCTACAGCACGAGGAACTGAGCTCCTCCCGGTACATAAAAATCAATATCTACTCATTGGGAGAGAATCGTCGTTGCAATAGCAACCTTGAAACCAATTTTGCAGTTTCTAATGAATGCTTAGGAATTAAACACAAACATCTGCCCATTGGTTAACCAAATTATACACATGATCACTCCCCATGCTAAAGAATCAAGATTCTTGATCTCGAAACTATATAAAGTGACTAAGGAAGCTTTAAAAGATGTCGGGATTCCTAACCGAAGAGCAGCTGCAAGAAGGGAAAACAAATTCATCATTTGCAACTAGGTCGCAATTAGAAGTAGAACATGTCAAATGTTATTGAATAAAAAGGTCAAGGAGATAAAGGAAGAGTTTAAATTTCTACTCCAATTAGGATTACCTGCCCTTTTCTCATCAAATGGAGGAGTGTTGACAATAGAATAGATCGCAGAAGCAATCAGGCTCAAGATCTAGGACTCCACAACACTTCAGAGTTTAAGATCATCACCCACAGTCGAGGAGATCAAGAAGGAGATCCTTCCCCTTTCCCGATTGTACTATCAAATTGGAGTTATTTCATCAAGGTGGGGAGGATTTTCTTTCAAAGAGGTCCTTGATCTTGATCATGCCTATGAAACATTGTGTGCCCTCGTCCTTCCCATCGATGGAGATTGGGAAACCCAACATGCCACTTTCCTCAAACTCTGAGAATTATTTGAGATCTAGGTTCATGCCTCCATAAGCGAAGGCCCCCCTGTGAGTCGCCAGAACTGTGGAGCAAATTTTTCCTTCAAATATTTTGATTTTTAGGCTTTACTTCTTTTTCGCTTCAGGATGGCTCCACACCTAAAAAACAAAGGTTACTCTCTCATAAAGGTACACAATGCACCATGTGGTGGATGCATGGATTTTTATATATCATTTTCCTTTTAGGCCAGAACATGGACACATGTCTTCTTGGCGAGGATTTCCTCAAAGTTTTTCTCATAAAATCTAAAATCACCCACCCACTTGCCATGTCAGTCGTTTCGTCGAGCGGATCGTGTCATCAATGGATATTTTTCTTTTTGGGTGGATTTTGTTGAAGGGCATGACAGAGATCTTACTTTCAGGTTTGAACCTTTGGGATGGTGTCATCATTCCTTGTAGCTCATTGGATCATGTTTTAGACAGGATGTGTTGAGATCTGATTGTCTTCTAGTAGCATATCTTTGTGGAACTTCTATAGAATTTGGAGCCATTAATGAGGTAGCTTAGGAGTTTATGAGAAAAGATCATTGTGATCTAATCATGACCTAGATTAGATTGCAATCAATCAGGTGTGGACATCTAGCATCTATTCATCTCTTCTAGTTGTGGTGATGGTTCTTTCTTTTGGCTATAAAAAGGGGTTTGTCTCAGTGATAGGAAGATTTGTTTTTTTTAGTAAAAAAAGGGTTTTTAGTTTAGAGATTGTTTGAAGATAGATTTTCACAGAGCACTATTTACACTCTATGACATGTATTAGTTATCAGTACTATTAATCAGATTGGAATTCGACCTTTGTTTTTAGTTGGTTCATTACAAAATAGATATTTATTAAGGAGAAGCATTTGAAATTATGCATTTTATGGCCTTTATCATTAATTTCCCCCCCTTTTTATATCATTTATGTTGAAAGCTCTGTGTCAAGTTTTTCCTATATAGTTTGGATAATTGTTCTATATGTTATTAGCTTCTATGTTTAAAAGTTATCTTTCAAAAAAATGAATCATGTTATTGTACTCTTTCCTTTTTCTGTAGAAGATTATGCTGAAAGATATATTATGTTGTGAGAGCAAGGGAAGTCATGTGAATAGCTATGTATCTTGATAATATTTGGGTTTCTTGCTTTTGTTGGACCTTAATGGATGCTTCCCATGGGGATATTTGAATGACCACACTGTGCTTTTTTTAGCCTTTGTTGCTTCATTCTCTTCCCAACAATGAAGGGCTTGTGGCATCTTGTGTTCATTTCATTAGAAGTAGGAGATTGCTAATCTTTGAAATGTTGTAAAAGCTTTTGTGCATCACCATATTTTTATTTTATTTGTATTTCTCTCTCCCTTTTCCTAAAAATCCAAAGAAGATGCAACTTTCTTTAAAAATCTCAGAGGTCATTCAATGAGGCGCAATTTGGTCCCCCACTCGTTGAATTTCCCATAAGGTTGTTCAGAGAGGTGCAAGATTTTATGATCAACACTTACCAAGTCTGATTTATGGTTGAGGCATCTAGAGCTTTAGATTTCATTCTTAACATACCTCTATTTGACTCCTCCATAGGTTGCATGTAAAATCATCCCTTTGAGGCATGAGGTAAGCCTACCAAGAAGAACATACCCACTTGAGCTAAGGTTGTTATTGCTTGTTGAGTCAGTTTGACACTTTGCTTGGTTTCAAAAATAACTTAAACAAGCATCAACATGATCATCAAATTTCAAACCCTTTGGACTTAGTGTGAATATCTTTGAAAAGTCCTATATTGCTACTTGTTCCTAAGGTTTTTATCTTTAGAGGCTTCTAAATATTTGCACTTATATCTTAATTCACACTTTCCAAAGTAAATGTAGGGAACTATGGCCTTAGCTTCTTGATTTTCACATATTGGACTTTGTGGAATGAAGGTTGCTTAGACATAGACATTTTAGTTTGAAATTAATTAAGAATTGGTAAATAAAGAAATCTCACTAATTCAAAGTTTGAAACCAAATGAATACACCACACATTGGGCTTATTCTCAAAAACACATTGACTCCCAAGCAACAAAGTAAAACAAGGAAACTATTTCCAAACATTGAGTTCTTAGGTTTTATCACTTTAGAGGTAAAGCACATTTCTCACCATCTTATTCTTGTAAAATAAAGGTCCCTTTTAGGTTAACACATTTTGGGTCAAACATCTCATCCATCTTCACACATTTTACATTCCACTTCACAAACAACTTTGGAAACTTTTGGACACATCAACATTTAAGACTTAGGCTATCATCAAACCAATCCCCTAACTTAGTTATTTGTGTGCAAATGAATCCTTTTTCATACACTTACTTGATTTAGTCATCGTCCTTTTGAACAATTCTATCTTAAAGGTCACAATTCTACCTTTAGATTTACAAGTTCATTAGCACCTTTTATCCAAGACATCAAAACATCAAAGTCTAAAGTGTTCTCCAAAAGTTTAGAAAGTTTATTCCCCATATCATTCGCCATTTTTCATCGTCCACTCACACCATTGGTCCAAAACACCTTAGAGTTTCACTTTTGCAACAAGATCAAAACACAAGAGAGACACAGAGCAAAACCAAAATTTATCTACCATGAGTGACACAAACCAACAAAGCCTTGGAATGAATGAGCTTAATCCTAGAGATTTCACAATTCCACCCTACAATCCATACATGGGGTCATCATATCCTACAAACTACAATGACACAACAAATTTGGGTATGCCAAATCAAAACTTTAGAACATCTTTTCAAATGATAGATTTAAATCAATGTCAAAACTTACCAATCTATCAACCAAATGATCAAAGCATGAGTTTTCAACAAAACAACATTGGTTCACAAGAACAATACATCCCAAACATAAACTTATCAAACTTGAACATGTTAAATCCATACATGGGGAAATTTGGGATGGATTCATTCATATCTCAACAACACATCATCCAAAAAAATCATCAACAATATTAGTATCAAGGTCAAAACATCATGTCATCACAAAATCAATACATTGATTTATATCAACACCTTGAACATCATCAAAACATTGATTTACATCAACAACATCTTCATGATCATAAGAACATTGATGTACGTCAAAACATTACATATCAAACACAACACCAACAAGAACCTCAATCACAACAAAGCTTCAAATCCAACAACACTACTAAACATGAATACACTACTTTAGGGGAGCCAATCGAATTAATGTTAAACAAGCTATTTCATGCTAAACTTATCAATCTTCTAGATTCATTAAATGGGGGTGAAACTATCTTCAAGTTCTCATGGTATGATGATAATTCTTATTCTAAATACCATAGCACAAAAGTTCATGACACGTCAAATTGTATCAAACTCAAGAACCTCATCCAAGACCTCATTGATCAAGGAATAATAACTGTTGATGATAATGATTAAGATTCAATCTTAGATTATCATATTGACAATGTCTCTACCTCATCCAATGATAAAATAAAGATACCTCAAGATTCACTTTATAATCATAATCAAAAGCCCTCACTAATATCTAACAGTGATCCATTTCAAGAAATCTTAACAACATTTGATCTCATGGTTGAAGACATCGACAAGGTTTCTACCACAATTTTTGAGGATAAAATTCAAGATTCATCTGCCAATGATCATGTTGATAATGTCTCTACATCACCCAATGAGTTAGATGACATACCTCAAGAATTTATTCAAAAGCATGATCAACATCTTTCACCAAAGTATAGCAATGGTCCTTTCCAAGACATAATAACATCATTTGACCTCATGGTTGTCGATATTGAAGAAACCCTTAATTTAACGCTTGATCCAAATTCACTTGAAGGTCAAGAAAATATTGAGCCAATACCCATGCATAATGAAGACATTCAAGAATCCTTTGTTGCAAACAATCAATCCTTTGAAATTGATCCATTTCAAGAACATGAACCAAATCATATTGAAGATAACACCACACAAAGTCGAGATCAAGGATCCATATCTCCAAGATACTACCATGATCTAATGGGTATTCTCCAATCCATACAAGATGTTGCAAATAATGATCATGTCCATATATCACATACTCCTCCATGTACCCATGAGATGCTAACTCCCAATGGACATGTAGATGATCTTTATCCAAAACAAGAGTCTCATACTCCTGATATAATTACCAAGGAACAAGAGTCTCCTACTCTTAATATCTTTACACATGGTCAAGGCATAGCATAATCCATAAAAATATCAAAAATTGATCATGAAGAAGACCTCTACATGGATGGTGAATCAGAAACATCCCTTGAGAGCAAACAAAAATGGATCATGAGGAAGAATCTTATATGAATTGTAAAGCATCAACACCTTTTGAAGAAGCATCAAAATTAGACACATCCTCCATACAAATTGAAGAAAGTGAGTATGAGGATATCAAGCATTATCAAAAATCAACAAAGCTAAACAATCATGAATAGTAAGGAAATGGTTTGTCAACAGTAGAATCAAAGCATGTCGGTAATACTCCCATAATACTAGGGGCAACTTTATCTAGTGCAAACACCAACATGGGGAGCATGAAGAGTACTTATGATGAAATGGCTACCAACACTCCAACCATTCATATCATGAATCACTATCCATGCATCATTCCACCCACTAATTGGGACCAACCACAAGAAAGAGGTCTATATAAAAGAAAAGAGAAATTTATTGAAGCAAAAGAGTCGAGAAAAAAAATGGACAAGAAAAATTCAAATGGATACCAAAGAAAAATAAAGGAAATCATCCCTGTCATACCCCATCAATCAAAGAAACTATTGGGAAAAGTCAAAAATGGAAACGTATCCATCAAAACTGTCCATCGATACAAAAGAAAGCTTCAAGAGCGACCTACAAGGTATATCAAGAAGTTGGTCCCAATCAAATCTCCATATCCACCCATCATTGCTCATCCCAAGTTTGGAGAACCAAAGATTCCAAATTTTTGACCAATCCATCTGCATCTCGTATCCCTCAACACATTCTACCCTCCACTTCGACATCCATGGTATCTCACTCTTTATCATAAGGACTCTAAAGGCACTCTATCACGATGTGCACATCTAGGTAAGGTTCACTCTGGTATCGATAAAGAAGATGAAAAAATACAAGGGTTACATTCAAGCCTCTATACCTTAGCAAAACAACTCCTCCAAGCAGGATATTGTTGGCACATCGTGATAGCAACAACATCTATATCAGCACCAACAACGTCTACATCAGCACCACCAGGTGGTTCAACATGAGCATAAACTTTCAAAAAATCAAAAATCAAGAAAATATTCAAGAGAAAAATCATCCTCTAGTGAAAACCACTTTGGCAACACTTTGGGAAAGTATTATGATGAAAACCTAGCAAACAGGCGTCATGAGTAGAATTGAGCATCTATGTGCACCATTTTAGGTGGAAGCATCTCATCCCATCCATAATAAATCTCGCATTCTATCCATCTTATCCATAATAAATATAGGAACCCTTCATTATCCAATCCATTTTCATCCAATATAACTTATCTCGATCTTAGAAAAGGTTCAGTATGTACCTCACACTTGCTTATTGTAAAAATCTTGACATGGGTCACTGTCATTGATCCTAACCTAACCAACATTATCTGAGCCATGAAGCATTGTCCAAAGAGGCATACTTTATCCAAACATGTTATCATATCACAAGATAATCTTTGGCATCCTTTGCATACCCATCCATCAATCCATTCATTTATCCATGCATCCACCCATATCATTCCATACATTGCTAGACATTGGGGGTAGATACTTACATCTTGCTTCGATAAATCTTGAGCTATATCCTATAACTTATGCGGTGATCTAAATAGATCTATAAAACAAAAAATCAAATTGGTCAAATCATTTGTAAGCAAAAATCTAAATCACTCTCCCATGACACATTTTGATGAGAATATGTTCCTTATTAAGCTTTATCTTTTATCAAACATCAATCCAAACAATCAATATAAGTTGCATCTACCTTACACTTCAACATCACATCAAATCATTCCAATAGATTTTATTCCAAGCCTAGCTTCAAAATCTTGATCTATCTTATCCAATCAATCCATCACCATCTCGGGATATATCATTTCCCAATCCTTGTGTTGTTCAACACTATCCTTGCATGGTTGAGCATCCTCAACAATGTTATCACTATTGGTAATCTATCAATCAAATCAATTAATCCTAGCATGGTTTTCAACAAAATCCCAAAAAAGATCACTAAAATCGTCACATATCCATACACTCATCAACATCATGCAAAAAATCCCAAAACATTTGCAAAATCATCAAAATCCAAAAACACTTACAAAATCCAGAAACATCAAAACCTTGTATAGCCAAAAATCCAAAAACATTTGAAAAGTTGTAAAGTCAAAATCCAAAACACATCAAAATCCCTAAATAGGTCAAAATATAAAAAAATAAAAAAACATTACCTTGTCGAACTGCATTGTCTTTGAGCTTGAATGTAGGGAAGGCCATCACTGATGTGCCCCCGAGACGCATTAGGTCAGTCCCTTTGGAGTCCATCATAATAAACTGACAATCCATTAAGTGTTAATATCTCATCAATAAATGGTTACTGGTCAAATTCAATCAAACTACATGGTCTCTGCATGTATAATGTAGGCAAGGCTAATATTTGATAAGCCCCCAAGGCCCTAGGTCAGTCCCTTTTAGGTCTTGGTCAAAACTCAGAAAACCCAAAAACATTTGAAAACTCAAAAAACACCAAAACATTTGAAAACTTGAAAACCCAAAACATTGGAAAACATTACAAAATCCCTAAACAACCTCATATAAACCGAAAACCTAAACATTCAAATATACCCAAAAAGATCCAAAACAACCTCAAAACATTACAAAATACCAAACATTGAAATATTCCAAAAACTCTAAAACCACCCATCCCATTTCGCTTTCACTCACAATAAACCTCCATTCTTAATAAATAAATCGTCACACTCACCCTTTGGTAACACAAATAGAAACAGGTACAATAATCAGCAAAAGTAGAACCTTTAAACGCAACACAAAAAACAAACACTTGATCATTATCAAACATGTCAATAAAAATTTATATCAATGGCCTTTCAAACAACCTATCAACCTGCCACCATCCACTAACATGTCCTAGGATGCATCCTTCCTACAATGGGCATTATCATTGGAAATCATTTTGGATACTTATCCTCAAAATGTATTACACCTTTTGGCAAGAGATATAAATAACATTGACTGTTTGTTTTGATTTTGTCTTATGATTTAAATCTTGTTGACCCATTATGGGGACCTCTCGATGATGTCTATCAAAATGATTTAGAGAGAAAGGAATGGGGAATTGATCAATATCTTTCATTTGTTGTGCTTGTGGGATGTTCTTGTAAAATAAATTTGGTGAATGCTTGTTTTGTTGTGTGTAGGGAGGTTGTTTTGAATAGATTGTTGACTATTGCATATGCTTTGGTATGAAATATTCTAAACTTCTAAACTACATTCCAACAAGGTTTTTGTATTTCAAGGTGTGAGCAAGGATTATCATATCTATTTGCAGAATCAAAGTCCATTGCACTAGATACAACGCCATCCTGGTTATCAATACCTTGATGCATCGTGTCTATGTGTTATATAAAAAATAAGGAATGATGAAGTGTCCCAATTCCTAAAACGAGCATATCATCGATCTCAACACCATATCCAATAAAGTCTTGAAGACACATAGACTTGTTGGACTTATGAATCAATCTCGAAATCAATGGTTAATCCATCCATCTTATTCTAGTTCTTATTCTTCTACTTTTACTAACATTTCTATCCAAGTATTGAATCTATGTAATATATCAAAATATACATGAGGCTACCCATGGTTGATGACTGTTTATACATCATAAAATCTATCTACATCAAATATCTAATATTTCTAAAGAAGTATCTTTCGTCCTCTTTGAGTTGAACTAATCTTGCATATTTTGAGGCATTTTGCACGTTTATGAGCTTGTTTTCTCATTTTGAAGCCTATTTCTGCACCTAAATCAATGTTGAACCTTTGTCGCAATCTCAACCTATAAATTAAAAATTTTGCCCGATCTCTCGAGGGGGCACAGTACCAGCTTAATTCCTTCTGTTGGGGCAATAGTGGGGCATCCAAAAAAATAGGAATTTTTAATTTTTTAATCTAAGCAACAACACTAATATGAAAAGTGTCAGTGTTTGAACCAATGTAACAGGTACCTCGCTTCAAAGAGGGGAAAAATGTAGACACTTAAAATTGTCCCGACTAATATTGCACACTCCAATCTGATTACTAACACCGTTTCGTCCTAAATTCATGCCCTTTTTCAACTATTTAATTAAATAATCCTAGTTATTTAATTAAATGCATCGTTTTCTCATCTATTAATCTAATTAATTTCATTAGGTTATTTCACCCCCTTTCACACTAACATTTCATCTTGTTTAATTGGATAATGCAAATTATTTAAATTAAACACCCTTAAGTCCTCTCATTTAATTGAATAATCTAAATTATTTAATTAAATGTCACTTAACCCTCTTTTCATTAAATAAATTAATTATTTAATGATAATCCTAAATTCACTCAACTTGCACAATTAAAACTTTATTTTAATTAACTAATTACTAATTTTCCCTCACCCTTCCACTTGCAAGGGAATATTCCCTTGGAATATTCTTCCTTTGCCCATTCCTCCAAATTTGAAAATATCTTCTAAGAAACTTTCTAACAACTTTGAAAGTGTTTTTGTTTGAATCATTGTGAGCCATTGATTGACTCTTTGATCCATGTGATCTTGCATTCTCATCCATTGATGAGAATCCTTGATCCATGCCTTCACCTCACTTTTCATCTTGACCATTGATTGATCAAATCAATCTTAGCCCTTGATTCACCATTTTCTCTTATAAATGCCTCACATTTTGGAGAGAGATGGATCAACAATCATTTGAGCAAAGTTATGTTATTGAAATGTATCCACACTTTCATCCATTAGCATTCATTTAAGCATTTTCATCCATTTTGGTTCAATCTTGCATCCATTTTAACTTATTTTCATCATCAATCTATCAAACAAAGCTTGTTTATCAAAGGGATTGGGAAAGGGTCGTCATTCCATATTAATACAACACCAATCCCCCAATGGGATGAGGTTTGAGGCATTAGAATAGGTTTTCATTATTCTGATTACTAACACCGTTTCATCCTAAATTCACCCCCTTTTTCGACTGTTTAATTAAATAATCCTAGTTATTTAATTAAATGCATCATTTTCTCATCTATTAATCTAATTAATTTCATTAGGTTAATTCACCCCCTTTCACACTAATATTTCATCAATTGTTTAATTGGATAATGCAAATTATTTAAATTAAACCCCCTTAATTCCTCTCATTTAATTGAATAATCTAAATTATTTAATTAAATGTCACTTAACCCTCTTTTCATTAAATAAATTAATTATTTAATAATAATCCTAAATTCACTCAACTTGCACAATTAAAACTTTGTTTTAATTAACTAATTCCTATTTTTTCTCACCCTCCCACTTGCAAGGGAATGCTCCCATGGAATATTCCTCCTTTGCACATTCCTCCAAAAAGGGAATATTCCCATGGACTATTCTTCCTTTGCACATTCCTCCAAAAGGGAATTTTCCCATGGAATATTCCTCCTTTGCACATTCCTCCAGATTTGAAAATGTGCTTCCTTTGATCTTGTGAGCCATTGATTGAATCTTTGATCCATGTGATCTTGTATTCTCATCCATTGATGGGAATCCTTGATCCATGCCTTCACCTCACTTTTCATCTCAACCATTGATTGATTAAATCAATATTAGCCCTTGATTCACCATTTTCTCTTATAAATACCTCACATTTAGGAGAGAAATGGATCCACAACCCACAATCATTTGAGAAAATTTATGCTATTGAAATGCATCCACACTTTCATCCATTAGCATTCTCTTGAAGCATTTTTCATACATTGTGGTTCAAATCATCCATTTTCATCAATCTTTTATCAATAGAATCCATTCGAAAGCTTGTTTTATCAAAGAGATTGAGAAAGGTTCATCATTCCACATCAATACGTCACCAATCCCCCAATGGGATGAGGTTTGAGGCATTAGAATAGGTTTTCATTATTCATTTCTTGTTATTTATGTTTAATGGCTTCCCGATTTTAATGTTTTTCAAGTATTTCATTGGGATTGTAGCTTAGTTAGTTAAATATTGCTTAAATTTGTATGGATCTGGTGTATTTAGCTCATACTATGATTACAATCACATTTTCTATAAATGATTATTTGAATAAGTGAATAATTACACAAGTAAAAAGAGGGAATAAAGGACATGTTTTTTTATAATAAATGAAGTTGTTTGTTTTGACATTGGTCATGTCTTGTGCATAATCTATCAACACTTCTTTTTTTATAGAGTTTGATGAAATTCTTCATGGTCTCATACATCACCTTATTCACCTTTCTACCTAACTATGCATAAGCATGTAGACTGTCATCACAAACCTCTTCAATAACTATTCAAATCCATATTATTGTCATGTGTGTCTTAGAGATGTTTCACTAGCATTTGTCTCTGTTTTCTTTTTCAATTGTCAAGACAAGCCCACTTGAATATTGTCCCTCAAGAACATCTCTTACAAGGTTTATGGAAAGCAACTTTACTACCTTCTTCACTATCGTTTATGATTCTTTACTTGCAAATATTATCCTTGGATCAATCATCTGAGGTATGTATGTTGTCTTCATTGTCCATGCAATGTCACCCAAAGACATAGAGATCACTATCATTATGCTTTTTTAGATAGCTATCTATGTCATCTCTTCCAATCTCTAACATGTTCTTGACTCTTATTTATTGACCACTCAATCAACTCATAATAACACTGTACTCTTTACAACATTCTCTCCATTTATTGTTGTCATCTACACTTGATTTTTTGGAATGACCATGCTTTGTCTCATGATAAGACTTTCATTGTCATTAACTCTTACATTCTATACCATCCTCTTGATTGTACATCATCTTACATGTTGTATGGTTTATAGGCCTTTTATGGATTGTGTCACTTGATTTAAAGATTAATGTCATTTGTTAGTTGATTGTGGAATGATTGCTTCTAAGCAATGTCATACATTTGAAAACATTGTCACTATTAGGATTGTATTACTATAAGGAACTATCTTACAACTCCTTGTCATTATTGACCTCTATAGGTCATTTTGACTATCCTTATCTATCATTTATATATATTGCAGCATTAACTACCTGACAAGCCTATTGAGTCACTATCATTCAATGTACTTTCATCGATTATTTACTTTGCATACTCTTCTTTAATAGTTTATTCATTTGCAAGTGCACTTATTTGATTGTCTTTTTTAATTAATTTTATACTAGGTCATTATGAATATGCATTATGTCTATGTTTAGATGCATTATAAATGGTTAGATTCTTGTGGTCAAATAATTCAAAACAAATCCCCCATAGATGTATTCCAATCACACCCTGACTGAGGTATGGTATCCTCTATAGAGGAGGAAATTTCATACCCTCAAGATGATGATATCTCAAGGGGAAATGGTCCTCAACTACCTCAAGGATCAATGCTCAAGTGACAGGATAAAATGGTGAGAGTTCCAGAAACAAAAAGAGTAGGTCATATAGGTCTTTTGGATAGTTTGACAAGCTCTTAGCCAAGGATGATAGTGTGACACATGGACGTCCCCACGATGCACTGACATCCCGTATGAACTGAAAATCGAGAGTATCCCAAAAAACAACAAAGTGACTACTTCTATTTTGATTGCTAGGCACTTTTAAGAGTGCAAGGAAGATAATAGAAAATAATGGAACTAAAATAAAGCAAACTAAATGAAATTTAGATAATAAAATGAAGGAAGAAAAATAAATCACTTACAAAAAACCCAAGCAATGAATCCTCTAGCAATGAAATATCTCCAAAACCTACGCACATAAGATTGAGAGAAAATGTTGGGGTTGTTTAGGGGCTTGCCTTGTTCAAACCCCCATTTTGGTGTTTCAACCTCCACGAAAAGCTAGATAAACAGATAGATAAAAAGATAAATAGACAAGATAAAAAATGCATAGACAAGGGATGTGATAAATCCTAAGATGATCAAAGATACAATACAAATAGATATTATCTGTGAGGCTTGAGGAAGCCAGAGAGAGAGAGAAAGAATATTGAGAAAGTTACATGAGATCCAAGAGAGTTGTAAAGATTGATGTGAGAACTTTGAAACCATTATAGCAAGTTGTAGGGAGTCATGCAAGCTTGAGAGAAAGAGAGAAATACTTATTGAGAGAGAAAGGAAAGAGAAGAAGAGAAAGAGAGAGACCAAGAGAGATGAAAAGATAGATTTGAAAGAGAGAAAAGGAGGGAAAAGGAGGCTCCTGAGAGCTGTTACAAGTCGTTCCGAGCTGTTTCCATTGACCAAGCTAGGTGACAAGTAGAAAAATGCTCAGAAATGGCCATTTGAATGTTGAAATGTCATAGGATGCTAATGTGACTTGCAAACACCCATGCAATGCACTAATGTCCAAAAAAATAACACTAAAAATGGGTGGGAAATGAGGAAAACACAAGGTTAACACAAAAATAATGCAAGAAGGTAGCTACTAAAAAGGGGTCTTGAGTATCCTGAGGGGAAAAAGGTTAATGCAAAGGCTAAGATGAGCCTATACAAATACTAAGGGAGTGGACACTAAAGTGGATATAAAAGTGTAGGTGAAATTGCAAGGGTATACAATTTTTGACACTACATCCTCTAGTCTACCTCTATATACTAATAATGTTGTCATTTCGTCACCTACAAGTGTGTAGTGGTTTAAAGGCAATTTTTGTACTGTCATCAACACAAACCTCCATCTTATCGATGTTTATGTCATTGAAATCTTAGGCTCCTAAAATTTGGATATGATATATTTTCATCATAGCATACACTATCATTTCATCATTTCTCTTGGCATTATCAGCACCACCTGTTACCTTTATATGTGCGGTTTTATAGACAAGCTCACTTATATACTCATTTTTTTAGTGTGAATTAGGTGTTTTACCTAACTAGTCCACTAGTAGGTCCTATTCACATGTTAATTTGACTTAGGTCCTAGGAATATTTCTAGAATTCTTAGGTGTCATGTAATTTCATCTTATCTTATCTTATCATGGAATTTAATACTTGTACCCTAGGTCATTTAATAATTATTGAGGTAGTTGTCTTATTGTATAGGATTAAGACACATGTCATGATCTTGTCTAATCTTATCTCACAACCTTACCTTTATAAGAAAGGAATATTGTGTACAAATTTCATATTCAATCAATCAATATTGCATCCTTAATCATAGCAAGATATTTTTGATATGTTGATGCTATGACTTGCATGGCATGAATCCATGGTCGATTAAGAAGGATGTTGTAAGGTAAGTCAAGATCTAGGACTTGGCATGTTGTCTTTCCTATAGTTGGTCCCACTTGTATGAGTATCTTGATTGTTCCCTCAAAACTCCGCTCAATGTCATCATAGGCTTGAATGGTGACACCTTTTTCTTTTTAAATTACATCTTTGGAATAGCCCAAGTTCTTTATCATTTGAAGGGTACAAATATTTAGGCCTGCACCCCCATCTACCAAGACTCTTTTTACTTTTTTCTTGTAGACATAGACCTGAGGATGTAATGCATAGTTATTAGATGATTATGATGGGAGATCATTTTTAGTAAATGTGAGTTGATGGGTGGATGTAATGTTTCCAACCATAGCTTGTAATTTCTCAGTATTGATATTAGTGGGTAGGAAAGATGATGAAAGAGCCTTTTCTAAGATGTCCTTATGGGTTGGAGAGATCTTCAAAAGTTATAAGATGGAAATATGAGTGGGGGTTTTCTTAAGCTAGTCCAAGAGACTATAATTTATGGGATTTTACCTTAATGGGGTTCTAGGTTGTGAAGGTGCTCCCTAAATGGTTACCTTTCCTCTTCATGTGGTGACTCCACACTTAACAGTAGGTCCTTTTATCATGATTACAAATATTTGATGGTCACATGCTCCTACAACATTATCGTAGGTGTAATTGACTTGGTTATAGACTTTTCCCTTTCCAACATCATTACCCTTGTTGTGATTGGGCATAGGTGCCTTGTATATCCCAAGGCTACTATTTCTAGGTTGTTGATCGGTACTCACCTCACCTTGATCGATAAGGTCTTGGATAATGTTCTTGAGTCTCATACAATTCGATGTATTATGTCCTTTGTTTCGATGAAACTCACAATGATCTTCATCTTTATACCATGAAGGTTTGACTTGAGGTTCATCATAGTGTAAAATCTAGGAGCGTGATTAGGTTTGATTGAATCAGCTTGTGTAGGACTATTTCAATAGGCTCCCCAAGGGTGTGTACTTGCACTATAGTGGGTAATTATTTTTCTTAGGGGTGGTCCTCCTGGGGGATTGACATTGTTAATAGTTTGTTGATTGTTTTGTTGTTGTGTGTTTTCTTTTGGTGGAGTGTTTAGCACAACTTTCACATCAACTACAACATCATTAGTAATGTTCTTGTTTTTGGCCCAAATATAGGGTTTGTCACTCGAACTAGACAATGGAGGATTATATTTGTAAATTTGTATTGGTCCTTTTGCAATGAGGGCCCTCTCAATGTTGATCCCTTTGGATATCAATTCTTTAAAAGTTGACACACATTGCATTCTTAGTTGGAAGGCTAAATCGGTATCTACATTTCCTGCAATGATTTCTACTTGTTGCCTCTTAGGTATGGGCCATTTACACTTGCTTTCCTTATGTCTCCATCATTGTAAAAAGGATGAAAATGATTCTCCCTTGTTTTGTTTAAGGGTATAGAGTTCCTCCAAGGTTACGTCTGCATCAATGTTGTAGGAGAAATGAGCTACAAATTGATCTATAATCTCTTGAAACGTTTTGATTCTCAGAGGTAGGTGTGAAAACCACTTTATGGATTTCCCTCCCAAATTTTTTGGGAAGATACACATAAGGTATGAATCATTGTATAATACTTCCATGTACATGCGATATAGAACTCTCTGATATGCTCCTCTAGATTACCATGTCTCTTGTATTTGTCAAATTTGGGTATCTCAAAATTCAGGGGAAATGGTATCATTGTGATGCTTCGATCAAATGGATAAGGACATAGATCTTGAATCGCATAGGACTTTTTAGTCTTTCCCATTTGAATGTCCTAGATTTTTTGTGTTAATTTTTATATTTGGGATGATATGTCATCTTGAGGATATCTCAATGGTGGAGCATTCATGGTGTATTGCGGGATGGTAGATGAGTTATAAGTTGGATTTTGATATGATGGTGTATTGGTGTTAACATGTTGTGTGGGGTGAATTAGGGGTTGGATTGATATTGTGTATTTATGGTTGATGAAGGTGGTGGTGTGTTGTATGCTCCATATTGAGTTTGAGATGTGACATTTGGTTGAGAACTTGCGTATAGTTGTTGTTGAGGGTTGTATTGCAAACTTTGTTGGTGTTGTTAAACAAGTAATTGTTGTCAAGCATATTTTTGTTGTTGGGATTGTAATGCTTGTTGTCCTTGTAATGCTTATTGTTGTGCAATATCTTGTTATCATGCAATAGCTTTTTATTATACAATAGCTTATTATTATGCAATAGCTTGTTGTTGAGCAATAGCTTGTTTTATTTGAGGAGATGGGATAAGGTGTTGTGGAGGTGAAATGATGTTTTAATTTGGTCTGATGTATTGATCTTGTGGGATGGTATTGTGAGAGGGTTGTTGATGTTGTTTTGGTCGATGGATGCTTTGATGTTGACCTTGATAAGATCGATATTTCTAATATTGTGGAATTTGGTTTTGTGACATTTGATGTTGCGAATTCTGATTTGACAGATTATGATTTTGATGTAGTGAAGCTTGACTTTGATATTGGGGTACTTGATGTTGTTGAGATATTAGATTTTAAAAAAATAATGTTGTGGAGGGACATTATGTTGTTAAGAACCTTGTTATTATTGGGGATTCACTTGATGTTGATACACTTGATTTTGAGACCCTTGATATTGTTGTGACACTTGTTGATGACCTTGATTTTGTTGAGGATTTACTTGATGTTGGGAATTCCCTTGATGTTGAGGATTCACTTGATGTTGGGAAATTTGATTTTGAGACCCTTGATATTGTTGTGACACTTGACCTTGATTTTGTTGAGGACCTTGACCTTGATGATTTTGAACACTAGGAAGATTGGTGTGAATGATTTGAGCATTAGATGTAAATGGGACATTGGTGTTTTGAGCATGAAATGTGGGTGGAATGTAGGTGTTTTGAGCATGGAATTTGGGTGGAATATTGGTGTTTTGAGGGATTCTAGTGTTTTGAATGCCCAAGTTTGTGTAATTTCCTAGATTTTGACCCAATTGATTTCCATGTTGATTGGTAAGGTTTGTTGAATTTGTCCTAGCGACTGTTGGTTGACTTGGTAAATTTGATGAGGATTATTTTGGCATTGGTTGTGTAATGTTATGGACCAAAGGTTCACTTTGAGGATGATGATTCATGGATACAATGTTTGTAGATGGTTGTTTCCTTAATGTGTTCATATCAAAATTTTGGGGAAGTTTTGCACCTCCTTGTGCGAGTTTGAGCATATATTGACTTGGATGTAGATTCAACATTGTATTTATGACATGAGCAAGTCATGGATCTTGTTCCATCTCTAATAATTCTTCAGCAATAAATTATTGAGGGTTATTAGTAATGTCTTCTATGTGAACCCTTGTTTCTTGAGATGGTTAAGAGGGTGCTTGATTGTTCTTTGGAGTTGTAAAACCTCTAGGATTAAAATCAGGCATCCCAAATATTGGCTCACTAGCACTAGCACTTGTTGTAGGGATGTTTGGAACACTAGGATTTGTTTCTATTTTCCTTTTTCTCTTGTGTTGTGACCTTATTGTGACCATAAATTTGTGTCAATCCTAGAAGATGTTTGATGTGAATAATTTAGTTGAAATTCCTTGGTTGCTTCAAATTTTACTAAAAAAGACCTTTTAATAGGTTTAGGACCAATGATGGATGATTTTGTGAATGGGTGTAAGATATGAAACTCTAAATTTTTGGACAAGACTCTAGAATCAAGTTTTAGATGTGTTTGATGTTGATGATGGCGAACTTTACAAACCTTGGGAGTAGACTTGTGACTCCAAGGAAAGTTTGTCCAAAATGATGTTTACCAATTCAACTAAATGCTTAGAAATAGTTTGTTTCTAAACATGAAGCTAAACTAGTCGATGGGGTGAAAAACTTAAGTCTAAGAGATTTGAGTCAAAATCTCAAGTTGCCATGTTTGATGATTTGATGTTGATTGTTTGATGTTTGATCCTAATTGAGAACCTAAAAGGTCTTTTGACAAGTTTCAAGATGGTAAAGGGCATGAAATTTTGTTTTTTATTTTGAGTTCTATTAGTGAGCCAAGATTATTTTTGCATTAATTTAAAACCATTTAGTGTTTGTGAGCCAAAAGACAAAATCAGATAATATTTTAAAGGTTGCTATTTTCTAATTTTGGCAAAGGCATAGCTCTATTTTTCTACAAAGGCGTCAGTATTTGTAAAGGCATTGTTGTTCGACAAAAGCGTCAGACTATCCAAATAGAGGTGTCACTATATAATTTTTTGTTATCCTTGAAAAACACACCATGATGTGCAAACAAAAGCGTTGATTTATGCAAAGGCATCACATTTTTTTGGAAAATGCATCGATCTGTACAGGGGATCTTCAAAATATGAGTTGACCTAATTGTTTGATGTTTTGAATTTTAAGAAACATAGTATACAACATGTAAACTAACTCAATTAGGTGTTTGGATGTTTTTTGTGTGTTCTTCCACAAGAACACACTAATTGGTGTCACTAGGTCTCCACATGAAAACATGCCATGAAATACAACCTATTTAGTAGTTAGATCAAGTTTATCTTCTAAAAGTGGGCTCGCTGATAAAATATCACACCTAGAATGGGCAATTAGAGTATGCTCACGTACATGAAACACCTCTTACCTTGGAAGGAAAAGTACCTTGTAAGGGATTTCGTCACCTCAACTATGATTAGTACATATCAAGTAACTTCATGAGACGATGCTATCCCATTACACCACTAAAAGAAGATGTTTGATGGTCTTAGGATTTTAAAACATATGTCTCGTAGTGGGTAGATCATCGGTGAACATTGTCAGATACATAGAAATCTCCTCGAGGAATCAGAAAATCATAGTCCCCTTGTGAAAGTCTAGTATGCTACATGCATCGATTGAACTACAACTTTCACTCTCATCCTATTTCTATAGCATGCTTGAAAAATTTTCTTGAGGTTGAACCCTTGGGTTCTCTATGAGGATGTATCCCAAGGTAGGCATCCTACTTAAAAAAAGGGGGAAGGATTCACGTTGCTATTTCTCTTCACCAAAGATCACACTAGGTGTGAGGGGAGAGGATACGTAGCAACTTCCTTCGACTAACAATGAACATGAAATGCAAGTTAAAGATGTTTCTCTTCACCCAAGATTGCACTAGGTGCAAGGGGAGAAGATACACATCTAAAACTCACCAAGCACGATAAACAAAGAAGACAATCATTCAACCAAAAAGAAATGATGAAGATTGTTGTTCTTTTTAAGCTCAAAGTACAAGTGATTTCATTTTAAGCCCAAAAATAAATGATGAAGATCATTGTTCATTTTAAGCCCAAAGTACAAGTGAGTTCATTTTAAGTCCAAAAGGAAATGATGAAGATTTATAAGGTTTATTTTAATGCACCAAAGATAAATGTGAGTCTATATAATTCATAAGATTGAAATGACCCTAAGATTATTCCTTCAAAAAAGTGTTAATAAACACTTTTCAACTTGATCCATGCTTCATGAATTTCCAAGTTCCTTGCAAATGTTAGCCTCATAAACCAAAAAATAATAATAGCAAAATAGTTTGGGTTAGATAGAAAAGCAAGTTGAAATTAGATGAAACCCTAAAACTTAAGCTACTTGATATACCTACAAAGGTGTCACCCTGTCTTGCAAAGGTTTCGCTTTGTCATTCAAAGGCACCACTCTTTCATGCAAAGGTGTCAGTTTGGTAAACCTATAGAGGTGTCAAATTTTGGCATATGTGTCGTTGTATTGCAGAAGCATCAACCTGTCATCTACAAATAGAAAAATAAAATACATTAAACAAAAGCATCACTATTTACAATGGTGTAGGCCTTTGACTTGCAAAGGCGTCACTATTTACAAATGCTTTAGTCTACTTGGTTGCATATGCATTGTTCTGCTTCTGGTACCTATAATGTCCAAAAAATTAAAAAAAATACAAGTTAACTAGGACTATGGGTCCCATCGGGCATGCCAAAATGTAACATGGTTAGGTAATATGATCAAACACAATTTAAATTAACTAAGAAAACAAGTAATTGATCATACCAAACCATATTTAATGAGATTATTCACAATTACTAAACAAGATTCAATTGAAACATGAAATATCAGAGCAATGCAATTGAAAACCTAATTAGAAAATGTAAACCTCAATCTCGTTGGGGGATTAGTGCTAGAATTGATGTGGACTGCTTAACTTCAAGCCTAATCCATGGTTGATGATGCAAAAGCTTCAAAGATTGATGATAATGGTGATTCACAAATGCAATTGGCCTAAGAATGAGTATGAAAATGACTAGAGTTTAGTTACTTGAATGTTGTGAATGAGAATCCATGTAAAATGAAGACTATTTATAGAATTTTGGAATGAATCAATGGTTAAATTTGAATTAGCTAATCAAAGGATGAAATTGAAGGAGATAAGATGGAATGGATCAAAGATCAAATCAAGGGTTGATAATGCCTAATGACATGGATCAAGGATTTTAATCAAAGGTCCAAATTGCTTGAGACAATAACAAATCTTTAATTTTAGGAGCATGTGGGAGATATTTCCATGTGGAGGGAAATATTTGAATTTGAAAAGGGGGAATATTCCACAAGAATATTCTTTGAATGATTGGAGGAAGTTAAACAATTAAACAATTTAGAAATTATTTAATTGTGTAAGTGGAGGGAATTAGGAACTTTAATTAAACAATTAGGAATTATTTAATCAAAGATGATTATGATATTTAATCTTGAATAATTTGTATTATTTAATCAAAAGAGAAGAAAATTAGTGTGAAGGTGATGAATTAATCAAATAAAATTAATTATATGATTAATAGGAGAACATAGTAAATTTAATTAAACAATTTACATTATTTAATTAAATAGATGAATTCAAATGAATTAGGAGAGAAATGGTGTTAATATGTAAAATCTCGATGTGTGATATGATCAGGACATTTTTAAGTGTACACAATAATATCCACTATTCGTAACCTTGGTTCATATCTACAAGTGCAAAATCTTTTTGACCACTCTCATGTGTAGTTTTGAGCCCCAAACTTTTAAATTTTAAATTGGACCCACATTCAACCTTTTCTACTAGTCATTATGAGCTAATTAAAGCACAAACTATTTCAAATTGTACACTAGGACGGGTGTAGTTAAGGAAACAACTTAATTCATTATTGTTAGGCTAGCTCTAGATCTAATAGTATTCATATAAGAGTATTGCATCATTGTCTTAAACATACTACATGTTTGCATGTTGTCTTTGATGTTGGATTGATTTCCCTAGGGGCTTGACTAAGGATAACATGCCCCTTATTTAACAAGTTCTCAAATAGTGTCTATAGACACCACCTCACCTTAGATGCATGTATAGCGGGAAGAACTAAATTTTCTATAGTTATATATTCCCTACTAGTTTACTTCCATGGGTCCAAGTTCAATTCATATGGTAGATAATTTCCACACTTGTGGAGATTAGTTTCACATGTTTAGATCTAAACTAGAATAGAGAACAATCAATTTTAAATTTTGAGACATTAATCTAAACAAGACCCTAAATTTCAACATATTAGAGAAAAGCACGACTAGTTTAGCCCAGTCAAATGTGGCGACTGGGTTAAGTAAGCTAAAAAATAAGCCTGTCAAGAAGGACATCAGATCCACTACTAAGAAGAAGGGGAGAGAAGTTTCTCGGGACCAGGTGGACTTGCCGGTCTCCAACAATGAAGGGAGGAGCGTTGAGGATAAAGACTCCAAGGGTGACACCATGGTGGTTGTGAGCTTTGAAGTGGGGTTGGAACAAACTAGTATGAGGAGGTCCCACCAGCTTGCGAAGAACAAAAAAGTGCCTTGGTTGATGAGATTTCCAGTGATTCGGTGCAGACTGACGGTAGGAATGATGGCAAAAAAGACACTATTGAAGAGATGAACAAAGGGTTTGTGGAAGGCACTAGTAATTTTTCTAACATGAACTAGAGGCTTAAGGAAGAATCCACTCACTCTTTTGATTCCAGAGCTGGTGGGGATGAGGAGATCCTGAGTAGGAAGGGAAAGAATGAGGAACTTGGTGTGCTGTAGAAACGGGTTGCTAAATTGGAGCGAAGATTCAGGTGTCTAGCTTGGTTCACTATTAAAATGATTCGTAGATCTGTTGCCACTTTGTCTGATGTCATTAAGGAGGAAGCATATAAGAATTCTGAGGGAGATGGTCCCAACTAGATTGGGGATGATGCTCTGAATCTCTTGGTCTAGAAATGGGAAAATGTTGATAGTTAGAGTTTTGGTCTAGGTGGTGCCGGTGTTCTGTTGTTTTTGTGCTGTGTCTGTGTCCTATTTCTGCTATTTTTGGTTATAGACTTTTTGGTAATGTTTTGAACTAGTTCCTTTTTGGCCCTTTGGGCTCTTCGTGTAAAGGGTACAACACCCTGTAAATGCTGCTTATATAATAAAAAACATATTAGTGAATTAATTTTTGATATTGAAAATATATTCTACTATTTAAATTCAATCTAAACATTACTTTTAATTTATTTAAATTCCAAACTTTCAATTCTAAATTTATTATTTTAATACTAAATCTTAAATCAAGTTGATTGTTTATTTAATTAACTTGTGTATTTATGTATGCATAGTTTATTTCCTTGCAAGTTGAAATGAGAGCATACTTGTAAGCTTTTTCTTATGGTTATGAAGACAACATAACAAAACAATTTTGCTGACAATAAAAATAGATCATAATCTACTTTGATATGTTTGATAGACGAAAAACAACAAAACTAAAGCATTACTTTATTTATTATTGTTAGGCTAAATCTAAATCCAAGAGTATTCATATGAGAGTATCATAAAGCATTCTAATTGCATCATCTACTTGCATCATTGCCTTAGACATACTACATGATTGCACATTGTCTTCAATGTTGAATTGATTCTCCTAGGGGCTTGATTAAAGAGACCATGGCCCTTGTTTAACAAGTTATAGACACCACCTCACCTCTAGTACATGTATAGTGGGAAGATGTGAATCTACTTTAGTCATCTATTCTCTATTAGCTTACTTCAATTGGTCCAAGTTCAATTTACATGCTAGATCATTTCCACACCCGTGGAGATCAATTTCACATGTTTATATCTAAACTAGGATTGAGAACAATCAATTTATAAATTCTGAGACAGTATCTAAATAAGACCCTAATTTTCAACATATCAAAATTTCATAATTTCAAATCATTTATTATTTTAATACCAATTCTTAAATCCAATTGATTGTTTATTTAATTGTTTTATGTTTTTAATTAATTAACTAGCATATTTATGTGTGTGAGAATCACTCCCTTATCACACTCCCTTACAAGTTGAAACAAGAGCAACCTTGCAAGCCTTTTCTTATGGTTAGGAAAACAACATAATCTGTAGTTGAGCATCCTAACTTCACGCTTCCCAAAATCTTATGTGGAAATTGCAAATCACTCCCAATTTTTAAAAACAACTTACTTGGCAAGTCCCCTACTCATAACTAGGGTTTTAGGGCCACATCATCAAATTTGATGCCACAACATGATTTTTGTCGAGGTGTGAAAAAGACTGAAAAAAAATAAGATGGATAATTGTACACTAAGTTATCATCACATGATTTTGTTGCTTTGTAGATCTAAAGAATGCATCGTATTGTAACATGTGGATCCTCCCCTAGTCTGCTTCGATAAGTCCGACGGGAAACAACAAAACTAAAAATTAGGTACCGCCTGTTGACGGCGTTGCATGATTTGGTCCCAAGGATTTGTTTAGTGGACTGCTACTGGTACTGCTCTGACAAAAAATGCACGTATCAAGAATCTATCATAAAATGTCTACGCAACAGTCTAGCTTTTAAAAAGACTCAACGATTTAGCAGAAGACGTAATCTGCTGCTCTACTCAATTGTTTTTGAGATCCCTTGTTTAATACCAACAGGAGCACCTGAGGGATACTCATAGACACAATTTCCCCGATCTTCACATCATCCGCTGAACCAGGTTCGTCAAGATTCATACTTCATATCGATCGATTTATCTTTTTTTATTTTAAATGCTTGGTTATTGTAGTTTATATTCGGTTTAAAAGGTAGACTATATGCCCATCTTTTCTTGCTTGTATTGATGTCAACTTTAATTAAAATGGACAACAAAATCTAATCGTTTGTTTTTCTTTTTCTATCTTGAGAGAAAAGATTTGGGGGGTTTTGATCTTTGTATGCTTAGATAAGTGATTTTGGGCAAGACTGGAAAATGTGATCCGGTGGAGTTTAATTGCAGAACATGAGCTGCATTTGTTATTGATCTGACCGCCAAGACCTGGATGTGTAACCTAATTGGTTTTAGGGTATGATGAAACATAGAACTGAAGCAATTTGTTTTTCTGGGTTGCAGCGTGATCATATTGTCGCAAACCTGTTAGATTGAAATTTTCTCTTTCCTGTTGGTGTTTTTTTTTCATTCTTGGCTTTGGGATCTATGCAGGCATGTGTTTAAATTATTTTTGAATCACTTCCATTAGATGGTAAATAGTTAAATTTTTTTGCTTGCTAAATCGGCAACACTGTCTCTCCCATCAAGCCTAGAAGTCATACCCGCGGGATTCAATCTCACCAAAATTTATCAAGGATTTGCCCTTTATCTTGATCAGGCGGGCTTGCATTATCATGGTCATTCAACACAGATATCATAGCCAGTGGGATTTGAACCTAGGTCATTATCGCGGCAATAGCTCAGCATTGGCCATAGACTATGGCTCATTATAGATTGAATCTACTTCATTTGATATTTTTTTAGTCAATTAATAATTTAATTGGTTAAGCAGTTAAACTTAATGCTTTTCCATGCCCTGTTTCAATTTAGGGATCTAGAGCATTACCTTTCTTAGGGAAACTGTATGGCTCAAAAGGCACAACCAAGGATTATCTAGTCCATCGAAATTCATTTGGGACTTGCATATGCTTTCGTTGCTCTTGGCCCCTGTAATCACAGATGTTTTAACATGGATTGGATACCCAGTGGAGTTTGAACCTGGGTTACATTGCGGCAATTGTTTTGCCGTTCTATTAGACCATAGGTCTGCTGGACTCGTATGCCTTATACTGCTTTACTTGACATGTGATATATATTTTCTCAAGATTGCAAGTGCAAGTTTAGCTTCATTTTCCCTTGAGTGGATGCCAATGCACTTATGTAGTGCACTGGACTCTGGAGCAAATGAAAAGTGTTTGCATGGTACAGCAAGTTGTTCTGTGATGATAATTATAACATGTGCCTACAATAACGTTAAGGTGTTGAGCTGGTTTGTGATGCTCCTTCATAAAATGTATTCACATGCAATATTTCTTAATTAAAGATTCTCGCTTTTGGTATTTATAAGATTAGAAGTCAACATGTCTGCTAGTGGTATTTATTTTCTGAGAGTTGACTTCCGTTGCTTAGATATCAGTTGCCATTGTTCTTCAACGAGCTTCATAAGCTGGCCAATTTTATCGCTCTTGGATGGTAGGCATGCTGCTTATTAGGGCTTACATATAATAATTGTGCGAAACCAGTGTATCAATATGCTAGAGTCCATGTTACTGACTTAAATAAACAGGTTGAGCACGTATTTACTAAGCTTATTTAATACAGGGAAAAAGTCATTCAGACGAAAATTCAGGTTTTTTGAGAACTCTATCTCAGTTATTAGGCATGCTGGCTAATGCAGGACCAAAAATATCAGCAATACCTCTACCTTTTCCGGGATTATATCAAAGTGACGATTTGTCAATTATATAACCGCATACTTGATTTTTGAAAAGATAATATCTGGATTTAACTGTTTTCTATCCTATGTAACCAAAAACAAAAAAATGGGAAAGATGATGCCATTGACAACATGATGGGAACTGGGGGTTGGATGTGGTTGAAAATAAGAAATGAATTAGAAGCACTTTTCCATATGATTTTTTTAATATTTTTATGTTTTCTGATTTTGGCAATACCAACTGGAATATGATTGCAAATCACATCCAAAATCAATTATGAGGCTTAGCCATACAATGTTTGTGCATATTTGTTGTACCATGATTGAATTTCATGAGACCTTATCTTATTTATACTCTCTGTTTTGGGTGCTATTGCTAGTATTTAAAGACCCTTTGTTGTTACCCTTTCAACATTACACTACTGCTTTTCTTAGCCAGCTTCCTTATCATAATGCAAAGAATGATTCTTTTTGAAAGAACCCAAGAAAGTAGACTTTAAACTCTTGTACAGATGTACTACAACTAGTCATTTGAGACAATTGACAAGAAAAAACTAATAATATTTGTACCAAATTTTGAAGATACCTGTTGCTCATGTCATACTTGAATCCAGTCGGACACCGATAAAAAGAAGGGAAAGAGATTAAAGAGCTCTAAACGCGGCAGCATGCATGTGAAATGAACCCTAATTTTATTGAAGCAAATGCAAGTATATTTCAGATGGTATGAGACTACTGGCAGTATGATGCATACATAATATATTACAATGCCTACATAATACAGATGGTACATAAGCTTGAATTGAGAAAAATGCATAGTGAGAAGTGTAAAGAAAAAGCAAAGCGGGTGGATTCCAACATCCCCATGACTGGTAGGCTACTACGCAAGGGTCAAATTTGACAGCCATCCCTGCCTGTCAGGTAAATTATTAATGATAGTTGTCTATTAAACATTTCCCTTAAAATGCCAGTATGCTTGGGGGTAAAAGCTGAAGAAATTAGAGGTCAAATAATGTGACCTATAATCCTTCTGATTTTTTAAACTATTGAAGGTTCACCCAAATTTTCACCCAGCATCCGATACAGTTTCCTGATATTTTGGATTCTATTGTATTTTTAAAAATTGTAAATATTGTAATATGGCAATCAAATTTAACCCTGCTTGCTGCATGTGGTTGCAGCTTCAATATATGGCCCACAACTAGCCCCAAAGCATGGCTATTTTGGTTGAAGGGAGTTTGTGGTGCAGCAAGAAATGGAAAAACCAGTTTGCAGCAACCATTTCTCATTGGGGAAGGGCTATAGGCCCACAAAACATGAACTGGATATTTGCCTTAGGATTCTTTGCACATAAGTTCTATCCACTTTTATGGCAAGGTGCATAATCTATGGTGGAAGCAAGGGTGGAGTGTAATGGTATGACCATGTTTAAAAAAACTCCTCACAGCTGACAAAACATAAATTTAACAAAACATATAGTAAATGAAAACCTTGGCCAACTGACAAATGGAATTATGAATGGCGGCTTTTTGAAAAGGAGAATAAAAAATAGCATATAAATATATAATATCTACTACCCTTTCAAAACAAAAATGAAACAAAAAGTATTAAAAGAAAAATATAGATAGCTTTAGCTGTAAATAAAGTAGTAGGTAAAACTATTGAAATAAAATGGTTCATAAAGTAAAATTAAATTAATTAAATAATGTTGATTAAACAAATAGCTCTTAAAGAAAAGTTAAAATTTATGTGTCCATGTGTGTATATAGTAAATAAAATAGCTCTGAAGTAAAATAAAACAAATCTTAGCTAAATAAAATAGCTCTTTGTCAATTATATCTATCTACTTACCTATTTATGCTGTCCATTTGTGTGTATGAAGTATGAAGTAATTTAGATAGATATTAAAATTTAATACTACTTCTGCACTATTGAAATAGCTATGTACTAAAATAATTTGTTTTTATCTAGCTTTTTGAAAACTAAAATAAAAATAAAATAGCTCTTACAAAAAATTAAAATTTATATGTTCATCTATGCATGTAGTAAATAAAACAGTTCTTAAATTAAAATAACTCTCAACTAAAAGTTAAAATTTATATGTCCATGTGTGTATGTAGTAAATAAAATAGTTTTGTATAAAACAGCTTTATGTAATTTTTATCTATCTACTTAACCTATTCATGTTTCATTGTGTGTGTATGTTACTAGTAGTTTAAATATTAAAATTTAATATCTGTATAGAAAAATAAAATAGCTCTTCAAGTAAAGTTAAAGTAAACAAGCATAGATATCTTAAATACATAAAAGACGCCAAAGAAATTAATCTTGAGGCGTCTATATTAAATTTGTTATTTAGGATAGATAGGTGCCTCAAGATTACTATCTCTCAGCATCTTTCAGATGGATGTATTTAATATGTCTATGCTAGTCTTTACCAACGTGTTGGGTCTAACTTCTAGACACCTCTTTGGGGACAAATCAGATCATAAGTAGAATCATAAGTAGAAAATTGCAATCTCTCTATTGAAAGTCCAATTTGATATGTATTTGAGCTTTAGATTATTCCAAAAGTTGTAGAATATTGTTGTAAAATCAAGATTGCTAAAAATTAACAGAACATACTTGGAAAACCAATATAAAGAAATTTAAAGAAACATGACAAGAAGGAAGAAACTGAAGAAGGATGAGCAATAATAATGTGGGGTGAACAGTGGTGTATTTTTGAAAGCATGCTCAGTAGTTCTTTCTTTTCGTCGTCCAATTTTTGTGAATGGTTCTTTCGATTTAGAATTCCTTTGGTGTGACTTTGTTGATGTTTTAGCAGCTTTGGGCTCATTCTTCCAGCCATGTGTGAAGACATAAAATTGCATATAGCCTTTGGCTATTTATTTTATTGAGATAATTAAGTGAAGAGGCGCTTCACTTGGCAACATTATAATTTCTCTTGGGCCGACCTTCCTTGTAATTCGCAATTATTAATTGTAATTATAATTCTCTATTGTGGCCGACCTTGTACATGAAGAGGTGCGGCCTCTCTCTTATTGTGTATTTATACAAGGTCATTTCTCCTTCATTTGATCATCAAGCAAATTCGAATTATCTTCTTCATACAAGTGTGAATTCCTTCTAGAGCAGATTGCGAATTTTCTAAGTGCAGATTTGAAGATCAAGGAAGAGTAGATTATTGTTTATTATTGCATCTAGAGTTGATGCTGTATATAGGCCTTGAGTGTGGCCTCATTGTAAAGAGATTTGTTGCCATCTTTTATATATAAGAGAGATCTTTGTTGCTGGGTTTTTCTCCCTCAAGAGGAGGGTTTTCCCAGGGTATCTTCTGTGTTTATGTGTCTGATTTTGAGTTAAATTCTGCTTACATAATCTGATTATTAAAACTAACATGGTATTAGAGCGGGTCCAAGAAAAGATCCAATCAGATTTAAGCAGTCTGAGTGAAATGTGAGGTCTGGAAAAAGCTGCATGGGACATTACTATTCATGAAAGTCTTCACTTGGTCATACAAAGCTGACATGAAGGAAACCATGCCTATTGAGAGCAACAATCAATAAGTATTTCGGGCCTTTGAAAATTGATCATGATGAACGAATTAAAGGATGCCATTACCAGGTCGATTGAGTATTCATACCAGCTGAAGCTACCTGTAGAAGGCATGAAGAGCTCACACCTTGTTGATTCTAGACCGCACAAGAATGTTCAAACTGCTCTTCTTGGATCAGAATATTATTAAATCTTCCTTCAGGGGTTGTGGTATTTTATTTGGGTGCATCTGAGGGCCTAAGAGGGAATTCTTTTCTTCCTTCTGTTGATGGAGACATTCTCTCAGTCCAATAAGTTGTTGACACATCAATTTGATTGATGAAGATGACGAGTCTCGGCGTTGAGAGTTACCTCCTTCTCAAGACCAACCTATCGATGGTGTGGGGAGGCTCGATTTTTTTTGTGACTTGATGGCTATGTCGCTGGGTTCCATCGATGCTCTGCTAATGGGCGCTCTCATCACCAAGTTCAGGTACTGAAACAGATGCGAAAAGAGATATATAATTATTATGTTCGCTGGGAATAAAATTTTCAAAATTGTTATTATCTGACTCTGCTATCGGGAGATCGCATTGGCATTAATCTGATCTTTGGGAGGTCACGATAGGTGTGCAGTTTATGAGGGTCGGATGACTGATTCCTGGGTGTTCAAGTGCACAATTAGAGACTTTGCATTGAATGTTTAATTTGAAGTCTTTATCTTGCATTTCCAAGGACATTGAGCATAGTAAACCCTAGGCGAGGTGATTTCTGTGCATTCAATGAAAGTATGGCATTCAAGAAAGAGGGACATTTCACCTTGCAGTCTCTAATCACTGTTTCAGACTCAAGTCTTTCATTTTTAGGGGGCGTTGGAGGTCCATAAACCTGGTCGCTATGTCCATATTATCCTATGTGCTGCCAGAGGTGGTCTTTCCTATGACTGCGTGGGAATTTAAGGTGGAAATCTGATTTAGTCTGGACGCCTGACACCTCAGATAAAGTTGCTGTTTATAGCAGTATGGCTGGAGTCATATTGGGCATCAACAACCCTTCACATTCCTAGGCGAATCCATACCCAAAATTGTTGTTTCGGAAGGAATCGTTGTTTCTGTAGGCTGTACTAAGCTAAGTCAGTATTCAGAAACAAAATTAATAATACAACACTTAAGGAAATTCTGAGATAAGTATTCTTTGTTTGTGCTCTTGCAATTTCCTTTCTTCTGGGTTGAAATTTAGTCTGCTGAGTTGTGCAGATCTGATGTCATTTATTTATCGTGTGTGTGTAGTAAAGATCATGTTTTCTCTTGAAAAATGATCTCTGGGATGAGATCCTTTGAAGACACCTTTCTTTCATTATGAGATGTTCATGCTAGTCGTGAAGATTTCTGAGTGTGACTCAGAAATGAAAGGAGAACTGAAATTTCGATGGTGATTAGTTGGTCACAACGATATCATTCTCTAATGCATGGACTGTGATAGAGCCTTGACTCTTGGAGAGGGTTGGTTCTACATGCTAACTGCATAATGCATTCAAGAAATCTGTAGTTGTGCAGATTGTCTTTTGTTGTGCTGAGTTTAGCACTCTCGAGAGGAGTAAAAGATGGAAGAAAGAGTTATATCAGAATTCAATGAAGATAAGTTCTTTATCCCTTCATTCTAATCTTTTGACATTTGCTACATATTTCACTTATAGGTTGATTTCTTTATTCATGTTTTTTTAATATTGTTCATAAATTCTTAAGTGTTCATGCTATAACTTGAGATAGTAAAACCTTGTATTATTCTAGCCTTGATATTTCTTTGGATAGTTATAAACTGTTAGTAATCTCTCTCTAAAACGCTCCCAGGACGGATCAAGGAGCAAGAAAGTAATGAGAGATTGTACAAGGAGGAAGAGCTTCAGGCATCTTGTGAGGAAGCCATGCCAACCAAAGAAATGATCAAGCATGGAGTCACAACTTGCAGCCATGGGACTGAGTTGGTGGCTAGAGGGAGTTCACTTCCAGAAGTCTTCTTTGCAATTTCTGAGGAAGGGATCAAGAGGGAGTTATGTGACTCACTGAGAAGAAGTGAAGGTTGCAGCGTTGCAAGGCCGATGTTAAAGTCCTTGGAAGACCTCTTCAGCTGCTGAGAATAGAATTGCACAAAATAATCTATCTGGATTTGACATTGGTAGCTCCGCAAACCTATTCAGAATAGAGTGATCTGGGTTGAGGTCGAGGAGGACAATCCTGAACTCTTTACAATATCAGAGGGGTGCTTTGGAAAACTTTCTCTAAGGTAAGCATTGCAGGCAATCTTGGACGAAGAGGTCAGAAGGTTGATGCAAGTACTCAAAGATTCAAAGGGAGCCTACTGAACCTGAAGAAAATTGTAATCTAGTTGATCTTGGTTCTTTATGTGATTTAATTTTTCACTAGAGAAGATCACCTCATTATCAAATACAAGGAGTTAGCTTCTAAATTTGAAATGAAGGACCTTAGATATA
This sequence comes from Sequoia sempervirens, assembly GCA_007258455.2. Classification (NCBI taxonomy): domain Eukaryota; kingdom Viridiplantae; phylum Streptophyta; class Pinopsida; order Cupressales; family Cupressaceae; genus Sequoia; species Sequoia sempervirens. Next base: position 234,692,376 of record VDFB02105785.1, read on the forward strand.
TGCATGACTTCCTTGGTTTAGAAGTATGGCAGAGGCCGGTTGAGATCATTCTGAGTCAAGGGAAGTATACTATTAACATCTTGAAGAGTTTTGGTATGATGGACTGTAAGTCCATGTCTGCGCCTATGGAGTCCAACTTGCATAAGGCTGCAACTAGTTCAGATCTGGTGGATCCCACGATGTACATGCAGTTGATTGGATCATTGATGTATCTAGTCAATACTAGACTAGATATTTGCTATGCAGTGAGTGCATTCAGTTAGTTCATGTGTGAACCAAGGAAAATACATCTAGTTGCAGCAAAGCATATCCTGAGATACTTGGGTGACACAGTTGGATATGGCTTGAGGTTGAGGTCTGCGATGATATCCTGGTGTAGCAGGAAGCAGTCTTCAGTGGCACCAAGCACCGCAGAGGCCGAGTATATTGCAGCTTGTGTGGCAGCTCGAGAAGCAGTGTGGCTTCGGAAGCTCCTTGCAGGATTGGTTGGACAATCATTGGAGCCGACTGTCACTCATTGTGATAATCAAAGTTGTGTGAAGCTTTCTGTCAATCCAGTGCTTCATGACAAAACTAACATGTTAAGATCAAATACCACTATATTAGAGATATGTTAAGATCAAAGCAATCCAGTTGAAGTATATCAGCACTGATGAGCAGAGGACAGACATTCTCCCCAAGCCTCTTTCCAGGATAAAGTTTGTGTACTTTCGAGACAAGCTTGGTATGGTGGAGAATGAAGCCCTAATTGAGAAGGAGTCTCAGTATCAGTGATCTTCTTTAATGCATTTCTCTTTGAGAGAGATTTGAGGTGCAAGCCTTTGTTAATGCATTTCTCTTTGAGAGAGATTTGAGGTGAAAGCCCTTGTTTCCACCCTCTGGGAGAGCCATGGTGGATGTCATGTGTGTGACTCCATGACAACATCACGTGAGAGAGTCCGTGATGATTTTTCTTGTACTTGTGTTTTCACCCTCTGGGAGAGCCATGGTGAATGTCATGATGAGGTGACGACATCACGTTAAGTGATGAGCACTTGTGCACATTTACCATCCATGGGAGTAGCCATGATGGTTGATATCACGATGAGGTGATATCTCTCCTTTCCACACATGGGAGTAGCTATTGTGGTTGACATCACGATGAGGTGATGTGTCTTGTACAGCTGGAAGTATTCCTCCCTAGCTGAGAGGGAGTGTTGATGTTTTAGTAGCTTCGGGCTCATTCTTCCAGCCATGTGTGAAGACATAAAATTGCATATAGCCTTTGACTTTATTTTATTGAGATAATTAAGTGAAGAGGCGCTTCACTTGGCAACATTATAATTTCTCTTGGGCCGACCTTCCTTGTAATTCACAATTATTAATTGTAATTATAATTCTCTATTGTGGCCGACCTTGTACATGAAGAGGTGCGACCTCTCTCTTATTGTGTATTTATACAAGGTCATTTCTCCTTCATTTGATCATCAAGCAAGTTCGAATTATCTTCTTCATACAAGTGTGAATTCCTTCTAGAGCAGATTGCGAATTTTCTAAGTGCAGATTTGAAAATCAAGGAAGAGCAGATTATTGTTTATTATTGCATCTAGAGTTGATGCTGTATATAGGCCTTGAGTGTGGCCTCATTGTAAAGAGATTTGTTGCCATCTTTTATATATAAGAGAGATCTTTGTTGCTGGGTTTTTCTCCCTCAAGAGGAGGGTTTTCCCAGGGTATCTTCTGTGTTTATGTGTCTGATTTTGAGTTAAATTCTGCTTACATAATCTGATTATTAAAACTAACAGACTTGAGTTGTATACCAACTCAATGTTGAATTGAACCTCAACTTTGAAATGAACTTATAGAGATACCCATTAGTCTGTCATCCTTCAGTTGTGTTGAAATATCATGCATCAGGTAAAGTAGATTAGAGAATTCAGCGGGAGGAAAGCTTGTAGGTCATTCTGGTAACTTGTAAGTGTAATGCAACAGGCTGAGAACGGGCAATATCCAGTGATGCACTTCAGCATTGAGTAGTCAAGATGAGAAAATATTGGAGTTTGGATTGTTTGACTTGAAATGAATTGCATATAATATAAAAGCTGAAAAACAGAGTTTGTCAAGTCAGCATCTTCAGCTTATTTTCTCTGGTTAAGAGTTTTCCTGTTTTCCCACCTTGGTGAAATTTTAAGCCTCATTTTGACTTATTCCTAAGAAGATTTGTCACCAGATGTAAATTTTGTTATTAAACATCTAGCTTGAGGTTTATGTTTAAAAAGAAAAGTTTTGTCAAATATCATAATGAAAACTTCCATCTTTGAAACAATCAAAGAAAAATTGTGGAAAATTTGGTTTTGACTTTAAATTATATACCAGGGAAAACCAAGTACCAAATTTAGCAGCATAGAAATATAATTTTTCTGTGTTACACGGGGACGCGTCCCCTGCCCCAAAACCCCCTGTACCCGTCCCCATCCGTCCCAGGGACAGGGGGACGCATCGGGGACAGTCCCCGGCTGTCCCGAATTAGGAAAATTTACAGGAAACGGTAGGAAACGTTTCCTCCTGGCTGGGAACGGTCCCCCGTCCCCTGCGTACATGGAGCCTCCAGAAATTAAAAAAATATAAATTTTTGTTTTTTTAAACATTTTATATTGCTGCTAAATGTTTTGCGGGGCCTTGGCTTTAGTTACCTGTTTTAATTTTATCACACATAGTTGATGAAATCTTGTGAGTAGAGAAACTTAAAGCAGCTGCTTTGAAATGTTTCAATTGTTGGGTAATTTGCTTTCAAACTTTGAAATTCAGCAACATCTGGAATTAGATTGACTTAGTGAAAAGTGAAATTATTTTTATGCATAGATTACTTGTCTTGCAAGGTGTTAGAATAAAAAACATATCATTTCTCCAATAGAGATAAGCTAAATCTGAACTTGACATTATCAGTCCTCTCAGTCAAAGCTACAGAAGATGGTTCTACTCGAAGATGGTTCTACTCGGATGTAAGAAAAACCTAAAAACCTTGAAGAATCCTCTAAAGATAGAAGATTTGGCAACATAACAAGTAAAATCAACAAAAATGGTTCTAATTATGTCTGCAAATAAGATTCAACCGGTGATATCAATTTAGGTGGGGTCTCTCAAAAATTCACAAATCAACCATTTGATGTCAATGTAAAATCCTCTTATGAAACATTTGGATATTGATAGACTATGGTTTTATTGATGTTTGATATTGCTATGATAAAATTTTTATAATGCTTTAATGACATCTATTATGTTGTTATACTACTACTCTCTCGATTTATTTATAAATTATATATTGATATTGTTGTTATCAATTATTAATTTATTGACATATATCTCTCTCTTTCCCTCTCTCTGTCTATAATATATTAATAAATTTTGAATATATATATATATATATATATATATGTATATATATGTATTTTGTATGTCGCCGTCCCCTACTGTCCCCTAAAAATGGGCCCCTAGGAAATGTCCCGGAAACACGTCCCCAGCCGTCCCCCCGTCCCCGTCCCCAAAAGGCCGTGGAACACAGTAATTTTTTCTTGTCTCAAACATGTATGTCATGAAAATTAAAAAATATTTTAACATCAAATTGAAGTCAAGTCAGGCCTAACTTGTTACTTCAAAATATCCACTAATTGATTCTTAAAGAAACTCTGCACAGATTGATAAACATGCTGAGAATCTGCCTACAAGGTTTGGGCTTTTTCTAATGCACTGAAGGAAATGTCTGAAAATAGAAAGCAATTAAGACTGACTGTCAAACCTTTCCAGTTTATTAAGTGGTTTGCTATTCAACTCCTGTTTTTCCTACCATCAATTGCATTCCATTTGGCTGAGTGTTTTGCTAGATGCTGTTGTGGTTACAATTTTTCTTTTTCTTTTTCTTTTTCAATATAACTATAGAAATGATGTTTAGTGAAGAGCCAGTGCCAAAGTTTCCATCAGGAGATGTGAAAGGGCAACACATGAGACGAATCGTAATTCATTTTAGAGTTTTATGATTACCCAACAGCATTGTTAGAACTTTGGTAAACAATTGCTGTTTTGGAACATAAACTTAGGATCATTTAAAGCTTATGAAAACTCAATGTTTTGCTTGAATTTTGGCATATCTTGTTGGTGAGACAAGAAAAACTAACTCATTTGACTCAACCTGTTTTCATTGAAACATCAGGAAGTTTCAAAAATTGAGTGCTTCAAAGTTTAGTACAAGATATTCAAAACTTGTAGTTAATTAAATGGAACTGATAACAATTTAAAGATTCAGCTTTCAGTTATTTATTTGTATTTAAGTATTGAGCTGTAACACCTAATTTGTCTTGATCCTTTTTTCATTTTTGTATTGCAGGTTGAAGAGATTGATTTTTCAGCTGTGTCATGCATTTTTACCGTGCTCCTTGTTTTGGGAGTTGAACTGAAGGTATCATGATCAAACAAGAAATATTATGGTGGACCTTATGAAGGTTTTCTTCATAGAGTCTATAAACTAGCACCTTGATAGAAAAGGCAGAAGGTTCTCAAGTGAAGTAAATTTAAAAGGGATGTTTTCGTTGCTATATGGACTATGGAAGTACCTCTTCAGCAAGACAGAGTTTCATGTCCTTATTCTTGGCATTGACAAAGCTGGGAAAACTGTAATTTTTCTTTCTTTTAGACTAAATTCAGATCCCTTTAAATTCTGTTTTTTATTGTATTGAATGGAATGATAGAAATCCAGGGCAAATTTGATTGCTTGTTGTGTTGAGTTTTGTTTGTACTGATAACTAGAAAAAAAAACAGCTCTTCTCATCATAAATGCTCTCTACAAGTTGGGGCATCTGATAATGCTATGTATTAGTTTGTCTTTCAATGGAAGTTTGAAAGCAATTAATTATGTCTATGTTTTGATAACAGACATTACTGGAAAAGCTGAAAGCTATGTTTTCAGATTCAGAAGGGCTTCCACCTGATCGAATTGTCCCAACAGTGGGGCTCAACATTGGACGTGCAGAGGCTTTCAAATCAAAGCTTGTCTTTTGGGACCTGGGAGGGCAGGTATGTATGATGCGGACATGTGCATATCAGCATGCACCCATAAGATAACAAGGATGTCAATGACACTTAATGAACAATATGTATAGATAACTTTAAAGATTTTTTTAAAGTTATTTTCTTGGCTGTGCTCTTGACCTGAATCGTGTATACTGAAAATATACATCAGAAGTCGAATCCTCTAATAAGAAGATTGGAGATTGACATCTATTAATTGGCAGGGTATAAGTCTCTGCTTGAACTTCTATTGGTACACATTAAAGTGATGTTGTCATTTGCCATATGTTTGTTGTCTTTTTCTCTAGTTCTGTTGGGAGGAAAGGGGTAATTGTCTCCCATCATTGCATACAGATCAGACATATTTAAGTTTTTTCTGTATAGTTTGTTATTACTGTATCATTTTACTTTCATGCTTACAAGATGTCTGTGCATGAGTTATTTTTCCAAAAAATAAACTGTAGCATCTGTTGTAGCACTGTGTCAATTAGTGTTAGTATCTTTGGCTTGGCAGATTGGCTTACGTACAATTTGGGAAAAATATTACGAGGAGGCACATGCTGTAATATATGTTGTTGATGCAGCTTGCCAGTCACGATTTGAAGACACAAAGTCTGCCTTAGGTGAGTCGTAGGCTATTAGCAATTTTAGAAATCTAAATTTTGTTTAGATTCCCATTACAGCATGTTATTGAGTCCTTTAAGAATCAGACTTCAGCTACCATGTGGTTTTAACCCTGTCCTTGTAACCAAGCAGAGAAGATTTTGAGGCATGAAGATCTCCAAGGTGCTCCAATCTTAATCTATGCAAATAAGCAGGTGTGTGAGATATTCCAAGTTATATTTTGCTTTCTAATTTTTATGTTCCTAGTTAAGTTTTACGTCAAATTCAAGATTAATTATCTATTTTTTTGTTCATTTCCTGTAAAATATGATTTTCTTAGCTCAGGAATGTTACACTTGACTTGTAAATTCCCAGTTAGGCTTCATTACAAAGGGGATTGCTGAAGCCTGTAATCATTCCAAAGTCAACACAGCAATGATAGATGCCCCGACTGAGGAGTTTATGAATACAGAAGAAGAAAAGAAAAATATTACCCTCAAAATCGACCTTAATCTCTTGAATCCACTCATCAAATTCAGAGGGCTCAAGCTTCTTTCCAATGCTGCTGAGGATATGATGGAGTTCAGTGACAGAAATCATGCCTGTGCCATCTTTGTCAAGCAACTTGAAAATGTCTATAGTTTACATGTGAAAGTTTCCCCCCTTCATGTTGTGTCACATCATGTCTACGAAATGAGGGAAATTGATGGTGCAACAAATCTGTTCAGGAAGGGAACATGATTTGTATTCACAGAGGTGGACATCATTGTAACTATAGATTCTTAGAAAATTTAAATGCGATTTGCAGAGGTTTTGGGAAGGGCACACTTTTTTTTCTGTAGGGTTCTTCATGGGTTTGTTTGGGATGAACCAATAGTCATTTGCACACACCTTGACAGAATCCCCAGGTGAGTTGGTCCCAAATCCAAACTGGGTATGGACTGGACCCAGATCTGGGCATGGAATGAACCGGTAACTTAGCTATTGGCTAATTTTGGGTTTGCTTTTGAACTACATTATTTGTGAAATCAACAATAGGGTTCTTGGTCATCTGGATTGGCTAGTGTTTCCTTGGTGTGAGGTTGTAGTAGGGTCTTGATTTGGTTTGGGCAAAGTTTGATGGTTGGGTTCAGCCCATCTGTTTGGGTTGATGTGATCTCTGAGCTTGCCTGGCTTTTTGCTGTATGGGTTTGATCCAAGCTGAGCCTGTCTGGATCATATAATATTTGGATTACTGGATTGTTATGGCCTAGATTGTGTGGGTTTGGCTCCAGCTAAATTTGTTTTCCTGAGTGTATTAGGTGTAATGGACTTGGTCTTGGGTTGATCAAGAGGAGTTTTTAGCCAAGAAGCACCTGTGTTCCTGGCACAAGATACTGGAGACACAGTATTTGCTGTAATCAATTAGAAATTGAAAATACCGTAAGGTCAATAGTACCCTGTGGATAATGGGAAGGACTCTTGCCAGAGTCTGATGAGATTTTCTAACATATAGTTAATGATTTGCTCATTATTGAAAAATACATCTTCACTGGTGTAGTCATACATAGAAATATAGTTAGAACTGGAGGCTTGAAAGCCTGATAATGAGTTTGTCATTTAGGGAGTTAGCAAAAGTATAAGCATGGGGGATTTGACATTTTTGAAATGTAGGAAGGTAGTTTAAAATCCTGATAAAAATGAGGAAGGTGGAGTGAAATCTCTGGGTGTGGAACTGACCAGAAGGACGAATTGCTTCAGGTTTGCCAAAATGCATATAACCAAGCTTAAAGCTTCCCGAACTATGAAATGAAAGAGGTGACAATACAAGTCTTATTACAAACACTGAAATCATATCTCTACAATACTCTCATGGTGCATTGAGATGTAGTTTTCCATGATGTATCAGGCAACTTCAATAGCCTGCAAAAAGTTGAGACAGAGCATGCTGATGCAACTATACTACATAATAAATATAACTGAAATGGAATAATCTCACCAAAAGATCCTATATGCAGACAAAGTTTTGGCAAGTTGATCTCTACCTAAGGTGAAGTGACAAAAGGCAATCTTTGGGGAATGGAGATCCTAGCAGCAAGGAATAGGATGATAACTGGTCTTGGATGCATCAACAGAAGAATCCATCCTGTAGATTTGATCCTGTTGTGGCAAAGCTATTTGGAGAAGATCCTGAGGGTTTTATTGTTTAGTAAACAATAAATTTTAAGGAAAAGATGTATTAGGAGCAGTAGTTGCAAGTGCTAGATAAATCAATAGGAATTGCTGACATGGAAGGGCAGGGCTAATAGTATATAACCTTCTCTTTAATAAAATTATGCACGGTATATTTAAAGTGGTGGGTTTATTATAAGCCAGATTCATCCCTCTGGACCTAAAAGTTAAGGTTAAGACGACAGATTTGTCTTAAGTTGAACTCATCACTTAAGAACCTAAGAAGTGTCTGAAGGGCTTAATTGGCCTTGAGGGGTGTTATCTAGATTGAGTTTGCTGCGTGGCAAGACAGTGAAGCTTTTAGTTAGGACTAAGTGGTAATCAGGTAACCTACCGCTTTTTAAGATTTGGGGTCATTATGAACTTGACTCAGCACCATAACTCTATGCAAACAATTCGTGTTTATCATGAGAAGGAAATGCTGGTCAATATTATATGATTATCTGTAATGTCCCTTGTTGGGATATCTCTATATTTTTCCCTAAAACCACAATTCCAACCAAAATAAGAGATGCAATATATTTAAGAATAATGTAATTACCAATTAAATTGTCCTTTATAAGATAAATCTTGGTTTAGGTCCTGCACACAATATTAGTCACTAGAAATTGACATTAAATCATAAGCCATGATATATATATATATATTACTAATCATTAGTAAACATCATGATATCCATGTAATCCATGTACATTAGTCACATCAAAATCTAATTAAGGCAATGGGCCATTCCAATGTGGATTCCCATAATAATCTTATTAGGAATTCGTTGAAATACTTGCAAACCGTAGTCTCAAGTTTGGTCACCCTTGTACTGCGAGAGCATGGAAGGTGGGTCGCCCTTCCATCCCTCAATCCACCTTGGAGGCTGGTCATCCTCCTTGATCAAGCCCAAGGGCATAGAAGGCCGATCTTCTATTCCACCCCTTGGCCCACGAGCATGGAAGGCCAGTCTTCCATTCCATCTTGGGGTGGTGTACTTGACAAGAGTATGAAGGCCGGTCTTCCTTCATCTCTCATGTGTTAATTTTAGGACCAGAATTGAATTAAGCAGAAATAAACAAATCTAAACAATAGAACACAGCATATACCCTGGGGAAACCCTCCTTCTTGAGGGAGAAAAACCCAACAACAATATATCACTTATATATTGAATAAAGGGCAGCAATTTGCTTTACAATTTGGCCAACCTCTAGGCCGATCTGATGAAATGATTATAGCACCTCTCTAGATGCAAGTATACAAGCAATAATGAATTTCGATCTTTTTGAAGCAACTATCGATCAACTATATGAATGCGAACTCCTGCTGGAAGTATGCGAACTTGTCTTGATAATAATTAGATTACCAAATGAGGAGGGAGACGCCTTGAATACATACACATTGAAGTGACTCTTCATGAAGGGTCGACCACTTACATAGTGAGACAACTTTACAAGAGGTGGTGACTTTTTATTAAGTCGGCTTTAATGAAATAAAAAATATAAATTATTATTTTTGAAATGAGATGTCATGTCTCAAGAGTTGGCCTCAATTAATTTCAAATTTATATAGGAGGAAGAAATCTCCCGCTGCTACTTACATCAACGCTCCCTCTTAGCTAGGGAGATATCTTTCCAGATATCCATGTCATTGAGTCTCTCAACATGACACCCACAATGGCTACACCCATTTGTGGAAAAGAGTTCATCACGGAGTCACTCAACATGATATCGTCATGGAGTCACTCAACATGACGTCCACCATGGCTACCCCCATGTGTGGAAAGAAACATGTGCACAAGTGCCCATCACGGAGTCACTCAACGTGATGTCGTCATGGAGTCTCTCAACATGATGTCCATCATGGCTACTCCCATGTGTGGAAAAACACAAGTAGAAAGGATTCATCATGGAGTCTCTCAACGTGATGTTGTCATGGAGTCTCTCAATATGACATCCACCATGGCTACTCCCACGGGTGGAAAGAACTACATCTCCGTCTCAGAGATGGACAAGGGCTTTCACCTCATATTTCTCTGTCTTAGAGAAATATGCATTATAGCAAATAGCAAAGATCACTAATGTTGAGTCTCCCTCTCAGCAAGGGCATCATTCTCCACAACTCCAAGCTTGTCTTGAAAATGTGCAAATTTTACTCTGGAGAGAGGCTTGGTGAGAATATCAACTGTTTGATCATCAGTGCAAATATACTGGAGTTGAATTGCTTTCCGTAGCACCATATCTTTGATATAATGATATTTGATCTCCACATGTTTTGTCCTGTCATGAAACACTAGATTGACAGATAGCTTCACACAGCTTTGATTGTCACAATGAATCATAGTTGGCTCCAATGTTTGCCCAAACAAACCTGCAAGGAGCTTTCGAAGCCACACTGCTTCTTGAGCTGCTACACATGCTGCAATATATTCGGCCTCTGCAGTGTTTAGTGCCATAGAAGTTTGCTTCTTGCTACGCCAAGAAATCATGGCAGACCCCAAACTGAAGCAACATCCAAAGGTGCTCTTTCTATCAGCTACACTCCCGGCCCAATCAGAATCAGAGTAGCCTTGTAACTTTAGATCTTCACTAGAAGTATATCTCAAGCCATATCCTACTGTGCCACGCAAGTATCTCAAGATATGCTTTGCTGCAACTAGATGAATTTTCCTTGGTTCACACATGAACTGATTGAGGGCACTAACCGCATAGCAAATGTCTAGTCTAGTATTGACTAGATACATGAATGATCCAATCAACTGCCTGTACATGGTGGGATCTACCAGATCTGAACTAGCTGCAAAATCACTCAACTTCTTCAAATTTGTTTGCATTGGTGTAGACATAGACTTGCAATCCATCATCCCAAATCTCTTCAAGATGTCTATAGTGTATTTCCCTTGACTTAGAATAATCTCATTGGGTTTTTGCCACACTTCCAGTCCTAGAAAGTAATGCATAAGACCTAGATCCTTCATCTCAAATTTAGAGGCTAACTCTTTCGTGCATTTGACTGCTCCAGTAAGAAATAAATCATCAACATAAAAACCAAGATTAACACCTCACCGTCAACTACCTTGAAGTAAAGATTTGAATCTACATCATTCTTGGAGAATCCCAAGCTCATCAGGTATCGATCAATCCTTTCATACCATGCATGAGGTGTTTGCTTAAGGCCATACAATGCCTTCTTCAATTTGCATACATGAGACTCCTTTCCATGAATTACAAAGTCATCTAGTTGCTCAATGTACACTTCTTATTCAATCACACCATTAAGAAATGCACTCTTTACGTCCATCTGATGTAGCTTCCAGCCTTTAGCAGATGCAATAGCTATAATAGTCTTGATAGATGTATATCGGGCAATAGGAGCAAATGTCTCTTCATAATCTATTCCCTCCTTCTGAGAGAATCCTCTAGCAACAAATCTTGCTTTGTACTTCTCAATGCTCCCATCAACTACATGCTTGATCTTGAAAATCCACTTGGAAGACACAATTGATTTCCCTTCAGGTCTTGGTACAACATCCCAAACATCATTCTTGATAATAGACTGATATTTTTTTGTCATAGCATCTTTCCATACCTGTTGATTGAATGCGTCAAAACTAGAAGGCTTAGACTCAATAATATGACTCATCAATGCTACATAGCCTAGAAACTTTTGTGGTCTCTTGCTTTCTCTAAATGTGCCTTGAGGAGCTGCATACTTCTTTGCCTCTTGCATAGTTTGTCTAGCCCATAGAGGTCTCTTTCGACCTATAGCAATATCTTTCGGACCATTAGTAGGTTCTATGGGATCAACTGGATCACTAGCCTCTTCTGGTTTAGTAGACTCCCGCTGAATCTCAGGAGTATGATCAGGAGAAATGTCCATATCCTGAGGTGTCTCTTGTTCTTCACTATTTATCTCCATGTAAGACCCTTTAGATCTTTTGAATGCAACCTCTTCTTCGAAAGAGATATCCCTGCTGATCTCAATCTGTTTCTGTCCTGGAATGTAGATCCTGTAGGCCTTTGAAGACTCACTGTAACCCACAAATATTCCTTTCTTGCCTGATGGTTCTAACTTAGATCTTTTATCCTTAGGCACATGAATATAAATAGGACAACCAAAAATTCTTAACTGACTAACCTCAGGTTTCACACTTGTGAAGGCCTCTTCAGGAGTCATGTTTTCCAATAGTCGATGGGGACTTTGGTTCTAAACATACATTGCAGTTCTGGAAGCTTCTGCCCAAAGGAAGGTTTGTAAGTCTTGATCATGAATCATAGCTTTGGCTGCCTCAACTATGGATCTATTCTTTCTTTCTACAACTCCGTTTTGCTGAGGATTGTACGGAACACAGAACTCCCTCTTGATCCTTGCCTCAATGCAGAAATTACGGAAACCTCGAGAAGTGTATTCTCCTCCATTACCAGATCTCAAAACCTTGATCCTCTTTCCGGACATATTTTCAACTTGAGACTTGAATTCTTTGAATCCATTGCACATCCTCTGCAAATGCCATCGTGCTCCTGACTGAGCTTCGGTAGACCAGTAACCATCTTCTCCATAGATGGAAGAGCTCTAAAGTGTAGGTGAGCAAGTCTCCTATGCCATAGCTCACTTGAACTGGTAGAGTCATGCAACAATGCTTGAACTGGACGAATAGAAAGTCTATATAAACTCTCTTGTCGGACACCAATTACATGGGCTGTTTTGATGCTAGAGTTCTTTGGCCAAGCAAGAACTTTCCCTTCAGAAAATGCAACTTGATACCCTTTGTCCTCCAATGCTGAAATTGATACAAGATTTCTCTTGATTCCTGGTACAAACAAGACATAACTCAAATGAAGAGGGATGCCAGAATCTAGATGAAGAGAGGTGACTCCAACAGCTTTCACTGAATAACAAGCATCATCTCCGATTATCACTTGCAAGTTGGTTTCTCTTTCTACCAAGTCTGAAAGATGCTCTCGATATCTTGTAATGTGTCGTGAAGCACCACTATCAATCAACCAAGTGCTACTATCGGTTGGAACATTGTTTGAAAGAGTGGAGATGAATAGAAATCCTCCTAAGTTGTCTCTAGATTCCTTTTGAGGTGACACATCATCAACATCCACAGTAGAAGCATGTTGCTTTGGTCTTGTTATACAATCTCGAGCATAGTTACCGTACTTGTCACATCTAAAACGTTGAATGTGAGAGAGATCCTTCTTCTTCTTTGGCTCAGGAGTAGAATCAAATTTTCTATCTCTATTCCTCTTAAAATTGCCTTTTCTCCCTTCTCTTCCTTTCCTTCTGGAAGTTTGAGCAGCAAGGACATGATTGTCTTCATTATGAGAGCTTCGACCATTCCCTCTTGCTGCCAACCTGGATTCTTCTTGAATGCAGTCAGCCCTAACACGATCAAACTTGGGCAATTTAGATCTTCCACTGATGCCTTGGATAAAGGGCTCCCAAGATTGAGGAAGACCATTTAGTGCCAACATAACTAGATCTCTATCTTCAACTATATCTCCAATGGCATATAGCTGATCTTTCAACTCAGTAATCTTCATGAAGAAGGAGATGATTGAATCTCCTTTAGCCATCTTTATATGATGGAGCTGTTGTCTTAAGGCAAAGCTTTGCTGGTGTTGTTGATCTCATACAAGCCTTGAAGAGTCTCAAACATGACTTTGGCTGTCTTCATCTTGGATATAATTGGCACAAGATGATCCTTCATGGAATCAATCAAGATCTTCCTAGCCTTAGTGCCATTCTTCTTCCATTGAGTTTTCTCAGCCTCATTGGATGGCTCGGGCACATCACTCTCCTCGAAATCGAGAAGATCATTCTCTTCCAATGCAATAAGAACTCTGAATTTCCAAGAGGTGAAGTTCGATGCACCATTAAGCCTATCTTCAACCTTGAGTCCATTCACCATCTTCAAAGCTTAGATAGATTCCCTTAGATGAGAAGAAGAGAAGAAGATTTTGCTGCTTAAACAAATCTGATCTTGATCTTGCTTAAACCCACTCTGATACCATGTTAATTTTAGGACCAAAATTGAATTAAGCAGAAATAAACAAATCTAAACAATAGAACACAGCATATACCCTGGGAAAATGCTCCTTCTTGAGGGAGAAAAATCCAGCAACAATATATCACATATATATTGAATAAAAGGGCAGCAATTTGCTTTACAATTTGGTCAACCTCTAGGCCGATCTGATGAAATGATTATAGCACCTCTCTAGATGCAAGTATACAAGCAATAATGAATATCGATCTTCTTGAAGCAACTATCGATCTGCTGTATGAATGCAAACTCCTGCTGGAAGTATGCGAACTTGCCTTGGTAATAATTAGATTACCAAATGAGGAGGGAGACGCCTTGAATATATACACATTGAAGTGACTCTTCATGAAGGATCGGCCACTTACATAGTGAGACGACTTTACAAAAGGTGGCGACTTTTTATTAAATCGGCTTTAATGAAATAAAAAATATAAATTATTATTTTTGAGATGAGACGTCATGTCTCAAGAGTCGGCCTCAATTAATTTTGAATTTATATAGGAGGAAGAAATCTCCCGCCGCTACTTACATCAACATCGTGAACCCATTAGGTTGATTGGCCTCCCTATTTGCAATTCAATTCTCTAAATTCAAAATAGATTATTTTACGAATCCCTTATCACATAATAAAGAGAAGCATGTAGATTATTCACAAAGACAATTAATTTTCTGCAAGTACCACTATTGCATGATTATATATATATATATATATATATATATATATATTAATTTCTAATTATATTTAACTTACTTCCCAATAATATTCTTGCTAATAATACTTATTCCAATAGATCTCTTATTCTGATTTCTAATTCTTTTTATTTTCCAATCTGCTTGCTTGATCCCAATTAATGCCTTTCACAAATGATTTGACCTCTCTTATATACCCTCATACCTTCATGAAATGATGCACCCTTTGGAATAGTCATTTCCTTTCCAAAGGTTATGACTTTTTGTTAACTTAATGTTATTTTATTTCATTCCCAAGTGCTGCCTTATTATATTTATTTTAATTTAAATTGCATCTATTTAGGAATCGCTGCACAATAGTCTTTAATTAATTTTAATCAATTTTATTCATGGATTGCTGCCCTTTCATTTCCTTGCCCGGGTAAAAGCAGCGACTTATAACGTTGCTATCTCTTAGACTTTATGAGTGCTGTGATTTCTTTTCTCATGTGGGTGGGAGCATGACATGGTGTTTGATATTGAGGAATAAATTGGGGCATCACATTATCTACTCATCGAATTCAAAATCATGGCTTTAGGTTAGTTGATAGGGGATATTCAATGACAGCTTCAAGTTTCTCTGCAGCTCTAAGGACATTGGAATTGAATTGCATTAACAATTCATTATGAGCGTTTCTGGTTTCATGACTTTGATGTTCCTCTTCTTTATCAATACCCAAAGCATCCAAAGCAGTCCCTCACTTATTCTAATTGGGTACAAATGAAAGTTGACTCTGAATGTGAAATGTTAGACGCCTTTACTATAGTCTATACATTTTGTTTGTGTCACAGTTGATCTCAGCAAAATTGAAGTTATGTAACTTTTCTGGCCACAAGGAATGTCTACCTTGGTCACTGTGCTTGCTAATCATGAGAACTTCCAGTAGATGCATATTCACTGTTTCATTTGTTGTTTCTTAGTGCTTTTGAGATCACTATTTCTTTCATACTAGTCGCAGTAATTGGCTTTCCCATTAACTTTAATTAATTATTACAGACACTATGTTTTATGGCAATGCCTTTAGTCTGCAATCTTTGATTATGGGCAGGTTATGGATTTCTTTGTGATGTCTCTAACTCAAGCCATGTGGCTTAACGATGCGTGGGCTGTCCTTTCCTTGGATCCCCCAAGAGGAAGAGGATGTAGAGCATTATTGGGTAAGTGTGGAGTCTTTGGCTTGTATCCTATTCTATTCTGAAGTTGTGGGCACGTCTTTTTATGCAACTTAAGTGATTCTTAGCCCAAGGACATAAGTTTTTCGCCTTTTTAAGTTTAATAACTTAAGGGACATGTACATTAAGTGATTTTATTAAACATGTGCCAGAAAGGTCAAGGAGGGGCATGGGATTTCAAGGAGCCTTTTGGCTCATTTTTTAGGGATTTTATTTGGAGCATTGGATTGAGTTGGTAATGGATCAATGGCTGAGGTTAAATCCTTCTTTTGGGTGTCATTATATAACATTTTAGGGTTCTTTTAGAGCTCATTATGTTATCAGTCTTTTCTCTATTGCTGCTGCAATCTTTGGCTTAAGGTTTGAAACCCTTGAGTAACCCTGGTTTCGGAGAGACATACGGGCGCCCCCTAGTCAGTAGGGTGTGTTTCAGAGGAAGGGCTTTGGTCTTTGATTCCCTAGCACATCATTTTCAGAGCTGCCTATTTTTATCAAGTTTTGGAGACCATTTTGGAGGTGTGGTTCAGAGATATCAGAATTAGATTTGGATAACCTACAGCAAAATTCCTGCATTTTCTGGAGCATCCTTGAGGCTAGCATTAGCAAGGACAAGGGTGACGTCTGGGTGAGACCCAGCACTGATTTTCTGAGGGTTTTGGGAAGGACAGCTAAGGTGTTGAAGGCATGTTTGAGGTATTTGAGCATTAACTTTACTTGTTGGTCATATTCATCTCAGAAAAATAAGAAAAAGATAATGTAAGCTATTTTTGAAAGTTTTGGGCAGTTTTTAGTGTGTTTTTTGTAACTTTTTGTTATTCAGAAATATTCAGAAATTACTATTAATTAGCAAAAAAATCAGAAAAATATTTTGAGAATAGATCTAATAAGCTTGTTGAAGGGTTATTTATTTGCAAATAAATTTTCAGAATTTTCTATTGCATATTTTTGGAGATTTGTGTTTTTTGAGTGAGTCTTTTCCATTATCCCTATTTAGGGATATTACATTCTTTCACATGCCTGAATGGGCTGAGGCAGAGGGAACCTCTGATTTTGGATCTGATTCATTGTTATTCTGTAAAACTGTCATGCCCCTGCCCCACGATTAGAGGACAAGAGAGTTGCACGGATGAAATAGAAAAATCCGCCTACTTTAGGGAAGGGCAATTATGATTAACAAATCATTAAATAACGCTTTTAAAACATCATTTCATGATGAGAGGTGACTCTTTGCTAAGAAAGGTTGGAGGAAGAGGTGCACCCCCCTAGTGGTGGGAGATATAAATGGGAGATCACATTATTTGAGGAAGGCATCAAGGAGATGGAGAAAAAGAGAATAAAAGTAACATTGGAAAACTATATTGAGCAGCAGATCCTCAATTTAGAACAGCAAATCAAACATTGAGAGCAGCAATTAATAATATTCAGAAAATTGAGTTATTGCATGAATATTTGAGAATAAATCTATTATTTCATTAAACAGGGATTCTATTAGAAATATTCTAGCAAATTCCTTGAGAAATCATGTCTTGAGTTTGTAAAGTGTTTTGCAAATAGGAAGGACGGCCAGCCTTCCGAGTTCACGAGATGTGAAAGGACGACCAGCCTTCATGCTCTTATCAGGTATGCCACCCAAAGATGGAATGGATGGCCAGCCTTCCATGCTCATGGCCCAGGAGGTGGAATGGACAACCAGACTTCCATGCTCTTGGGATTGATTGAGGAGGATGGCCAGCCTCCAAGGTGGACTGAGGGATAGAAGGACGGCCCACCTTCCATGCTCTCACAATAAAATGATGACCAGCCTCGAGATTGCCATTTGCAAAGCATTTCCAATAATTCACAATGTGATTTGCTATAAGGAATATGCTATATGATGTGTTGATTCAAATATTAACAATGCTGTGATACAGTGATCTAAATATTATGATGTTTTATGTTTGGATTTGAATATTATCATACTTTCTTGGTACCTAATATTACTAATATTAGTTCTTAGTGAGTAATATTGTTTGCAGGTGTAAAATCAGTAATTCTTCAAATAGGGACATTACAAAAACCGATTTTCTTATTAAGAAATTTTTGACTTCTAGTGGAATAAAAGCATGACATGGCTAGGGATATGGTGCTCTCTATACTATTGAACAATAGGATATCAGTTTTAGATTTTGGTCTCATTGCAGTGGCCTCTTCTAGATTTTAACTGGCTTTACTTGAATATTTTGAAGAGTGAAATTGTCAAGATGCATACGCATAATTCTGTTACAAGAGACAATACCCAGAGCTGGATGTCTAGATATCTCTGAAACTGTATTCCTGATTATATATAATATATATTTTAAACCTGTACTACTCTCCCTTAGGAAAGAAGTTTTGACATTGCATCTTCTTCCAGTTGTTGCTTGGCTTAGTTAGTCTAATGTTCTTTCTAGTCCTGCATTCAGTGGAATTTGAATTAAAACCTTTTTTTTTTATTCCCATCTCTTTGGTTGAGCTTGGATTGAATGGATTTTTCTGTAAGTGAACATTTCAAAATTTTAATTACAATCTCTTGTTTGCAACTATTCATTGGATGTGATTATATGCTTCAACACAGGACCTTCCAGGTGCTGTGTCAGCTGAAGATCTGGCAAGATATTTGGATTTGAAAGAGTTAGATGAAAGGCCATATATGTTTCAAGCAATTTCTGCATATGATGGGTAAGATACTAAAAATGTAGAATTCCTCCACACTGGACTTTCTTGAATTTATATTTGCATAGCCAGTCGTGCAAACTAGAGAAAGATGATGTGATGTTCATATTGCTAGTATTGACTGTTTTCTGTACAAACATTGTTGCTGCAGGTTGGGTATCAAAGATGGGATAAATTGGTTGGTTGATGCCATGGAAAGAAGTAAACGTACTGAAGCATTGAGACAACGTGCTGATGTGGTTGTGGCTATTTAGTGACCATAATATCTCCTTTTCAACTGGTTTTCCTCTGGATGTGCAATGCTTTGCCCTGTTTGCCAACCAGATATCCTTCAAAATCGCCTGCAGTGTATAAGTAATGCCTAAGATTGTAGTCTAATACAATATTTGATTTTTTGTACTCATTGGTTGTTGATCTTCGTGATGCAAAATTAACTTGATATTTATTTTCCTTTCTCTACACTCACAATATAAAAAGATAGAAAATGGTACCATATGAAGTTTCAAATTGATTAATTTCAGAGCTTATATAAATTTATACCGTTTTCAAGTTTCCAAGTGATTAATCCGAGGCTTACCTACATGAGTTGGGGCTTTTATGGGGCACGAGAGAGCTGCCACTTTCTTACAACCCTGCAGGATGTTTCATCTCTTTTGAGGCTTCCGTAGATATAGATTCCCAAGGCAGTTCAATGCTTGGAAGTTGATGATACGAGTTCGATAAATAGATGTTAAATGAAAGGATATTTTCAGTTTTCATGTCCATGCACTCTAGGTTATGAATGATATTTCTCTTATTGAATGGGTATAAGCTCTAGTAGTTTCTGAGGAATGCAATAACTTGTGCATAGGATTTTGGATATTCATTTGGAAAATACTGGCCAGTGAGTTAGCTACATTCTTATATTCCCTATTCAATTTTTGTTGCAAAAGTGCATGCCACTCATGGTGTAACGCCTGGTTTATTCTCTTGCACTCAAAGCGAATGCGGTCAAAGAAACCTAAAATAAGGCTCAACTATTGATGAAATTATGAGATGTACTGCAATGTGGAATATCAAATCAAGACCTATATTTACAATTTTGCTCTGATATTAGGATTGATTTAAGCAATTTTTCTGCAAGTCTACATGCTTGTAAATAAAACATGCAATACATATAAATTAAAAAATAGGGCGGAAAAAGACCATGGCACACACATAAATAATGTTACAATTATATATTAGTTATTATGGAAAACATCTGACAGTCACCGTACACGAAAAAGATTAAAGAAAAAACACAGCATACAATTTAAATTTAATATATTTAATTTTCATGTATCTTTATTTTAATTTTATTGGTAACTAGGCAAGCCCTGTGCTGGTGATTGTATTGTCATTAATGATAAAAATTAAGGTTTGAAGGTTTTTGTTTGTATTTATCCTTTAATTTTATATTTACAAATAAATTACGGCACTCCAACAACAAATACGTATTTTGGCCGGCATGGGTAGCGGAGTTGGTTTGGGCCGTGGGTTTGCTCCCCATTGGTTTTGTGTTTGACTCTGCTCTTGAGTTTACTTGGTTGGGACTGGCTTGCCGGCTGTTGGGTCCCTCCGTAGGGGACTAGTCTCGCCCCCGCTTGCCCCAAGGACCCAAGATACAGGCTACTGGGGTGTTGGCGGGGTCGCGGGGATACCCTTGTCGTTAACAAAAAAAAAACAAATACATATTTTGGTTTCAGCTTAAAGCATATTTATTATTTGTCCTAATTTTATTTTCTTTTCAGAAAGAAAATATATATTATGTTAAAAGACTTAGAAAATTATAATTGAATTATATTAGATAATTTGTGTTTGATATTTCGGTTCATGTCAACCAATACATTGTCAAGAATATATAATGAAAGGATTATAAATATAGTACACATAGACATAATTTAATAATGTAACATTGTAAATTGCATATCTTGCACTTTTTTTTATTTGTTTTGGATTCATTTTGATTAGATTGTCACTTGTGTAATGTCTTGTGTATAAGTGATGTATTTATATGTAAAAGTTAGGTTATTGAATTTTTGATTGATCCAAACTTCTCATATATCATGAATTTGGATTCAAATTATAGATTCCTATCCAAATTGTGGCACTAAATTGAATGTAACTTTTTTAAAAAAATTAAAAGTTAAAAATTGACACATTTTGTTCCTTTTTAACTAGTCATTGCTTGTCAACTTAGCACAAAATATTATAAATTATATTCTATGGTGTTGTATAAAAAGACAAGTCTTTGTTCATTGTGATTATTGAGGATATCAATTTGTTAAGAGCTATGTTGCACATTACATCATTATTCTAGCATTGCATTAGCACTTAACATTAGACATCTATAGTAACATATGATTAGGCATATTTCATAATTGTTTGACATGTCTTCAAGTGTTCGTCATATGTTATTGAATTGTCCCATCTAGGGGTTCAATTTTGGAAAATATGATTCTTGCTTAGCAAGCAACTCAAAAGTGCTTGTTAACATTGTTGGCTTTCATTGTAGTTGCAAACTCTTTATGAGATCATAAAATCTAGAAGATTGATTTTGCACATAAAAATATGATTTAATGAAATCTAAATTGATTGTGGCATGCTTTTATGTTAGAGCTTTTTTGTGACACAAAATTAATCTTAACTTTAAACAATCATTTTTTTGCTTTGGAAGTCATCATTTAACATATCTCAAGATTTTGCTACAAGAATAATATTTTACACCATTTATTGCAAATACACTGACATTTAAATTTTCTAAATGTATAACATTTATTTATCAATTTTAGTTTCAACCCTTAATCATCAATTAAATTTGTTTTCCAATATAATTTAATTAATTTATCGTAAAATATTCATATAAAAGTACATTTATTTCTTTAATAATATTAATATCGCAATTATGTAATGGAAACTTATAAATTTATTTATAAAGTATCAATACATTTATATTGGATATGAGTGTAAGTTTCCATGTTCAAGGTGCCCAAGCAATATTAAATTGATGCAAACAACAAATACCCTCAATAAGGAGTCATATATGCTTTAAAACATTTCAGAAGTGGCTATTAATGAAAGTAATGACCTTCAACTAATTGTTATGGAGGTAACTTGTCAATGAGTAATTAATTTGATTGATTATTTGTCTAACTTTATTTCAAATAGCCATCACAATAAAAATGATTTAAGATAAAGTAGGTTAACTTAAAGGTTGGATTAATTGAATGCTTAGCAACTAGAGAAATATTTGGGGAAATGACGATCAACGAAGGCGTTGGGAGCCTTATGCTATGTGTCGTGTGCTAAGGCACTCAAGCCTTAGTCGCGACCTGCGCAACCACTTCTTTCCTTGGCTCACACGCTTGGTGGTATCTCAATAAGTGAGTGGGGTTTGCTATGGTGTGTGAAGTCGTGATTGGTGTTTGGGGATTTTTTTCTCTTGTTGTGTGCTAGATTCGAGGTGTGGGGTGAGCGTGCTTTTGACCGGTGGGGTTTTTGTGTTCTTTTTCTTTGTCTTTGTTTCGACAGTATGGCCTCTAGGGGAGGCTTAAGTATTAAGAAAAACATTTCATTTCGAGAGGTTTTGATGGGGAATGACCCGTCCTTGACTATGCATGCGAATGCAGTTGATTTTTTAAACAAATCTTTGAGTGGGGAGGGCTCATTGCAAAATGAGGCTCCTCGTATCCTAAAGGTAAATGGGTTTCTAGAAAGGAGCCACAACCGGCCAGTTTTGGAGATTCAATTGGAGTCAATAGAGGAAGATGTTAACTACTTGGCTAATCAAGCAATAATTTGCAAGTTCATGGGGATTCAAGTTCGTCTCCTCTCTTTGGAATCATGGGCTTGTCAAACATGGAGCTCTAAGGGTGAGATGGAGGTGATGATGGCGGCGAATAACTATTTCATGGTGGTGTTTAATTGTTTGGCAGATAGAAATAAGGCCTTTGAGGAGGGGGGCTACTTATTTAATTAGGTTGGTCTTTTCATCAAACCTTGGCATGTTATCTTTAATCCAGTGGAGGAGCTTCCATCATGATTTCTTGTTTGGGTGAGACTCCCATGGTTCCCATTAGAGTTTTGGAGGAATGTCATTCTTCATATAATTGCTTTGCTACTTGGCAAGCCAGTGGGTCCATCCTAACAAACTCTAGATAAAAAGGTAATTTCTTTTGCTTGAATTTGTATTGAAATTGATTTAAATAAACCATTACTAGATTCTATGGAAATTTGGCTTGGATCTGCTTCATGGATTCAACAATTAGATTATGAAGCTTTTCCCATTTTGCTATTAGGTTTGTCATGAATACATACATTTATAGAGGAAATTTCCTAGGCTTAACCCAATAGGGGTCTAGTCTCATATGCCACCTCGTAAAACATCAAAGGTAGACAAAGGGAAAGCTCCTATCTTGATGGAGGATGCAGATAAGGATGGCTTTATTCTAGTAAAGTTCCACACCAAGGGTAAAGACAAAAATGGCCTTTGCAGGACAGTTAGGGTGAAGGGGTGTTTAACCGCTTTGAAGTTCTTGATGTTTTGGAGTAGCAAGAGAGGATTCCAAAGGGGATGCATTTCAAGATTGGTAATCTGGAAATAAACTAGGGGGAACCCGAAGAAGATGCTAATCTGGGTAGTCCTTGGGAAGGGCTTCTCACAACATAGATGGATGTAGATTTGGTTCTTGGGGTTTCCTGTTCTTTGGAAATAATTGAAAATAATGAGAGGGTGAGTCTACACCCCCATTGGAGAAGGGGGATATGGACATAGGAAAGGGAAGTAGAAATATTCCAAAGTAGGATGAAAGAAGGATCCAACAAAAAAAAAAGCTAATAGGGGAGACATTGGTGGAATCTGGGTCAATAAAAAATATTGACTCACACTTCTCCAATCCTCTGAAATGATCATCCTCTCTTGGAATGTAAGGGGCTTGAACATTGGCCCTAGATAAAAAGTTGTCTAAGAGTTAATTAGAGCTCATTCATCAGATATAATGCTTCTTCAAGAGAAAATTGTCAATGGATAATATGTACAACATGGCTTCTAAATTGTGGTGGAGATGCCATTATTAGTTCATAGGTGCGCAATACAATGCATGGGGAGTTGCTTGCTTATGGAATCAACTGGAGATTTCTCCTCTATGGTGGCTCTCCAGTAGATCTTCAATTTCTAGGGTTGTTTCTAGCTTGGAGACTGGTGAAGTTATCATGATCTCCAATGTTTGTGCCCTAAATAATTTTTCTGGTAAAGCCATTTTATGGTCTCATATCCACTACATGCAATCCTTAGTTCCTTTCCATCCTTGGATTTTAGTTGGTGACCTTAATTCTATAGTTAGTTTGGAGGAAAAGAGGGGGGGAGTGGAAAGATTAGATCCTTCATTCTTCTTAGAGATAGGATATCTTCTATGAACTTGGTGGGCATAAAGCCTAGTAATGGATTTTTCGCTTGGAGTAACATGAGATGTGGCGAGAATTCTTTTTTAGAGAGGTTTGTCATATTTTTGGTATCTAGATATTGGCTTAGCAACAATTGGGATTCCATCTCTGAGATTTTGGAGTGGCAAGGTTCATATCACTGGCCTATCAAATTCTCAGCTACTTTGGTGGGGGATAAAAATAATCCTTCTACAATTGGGATTCCATCTCTGAGATTTTGGAGTGGCAGGGTTCAGATCACTGGCCTATCAAATTCTCAGCTACCTTGGTGGGGGATAAAAATAATCCTTCTTTTAAGTTTTATCTAATGTGGTTGCATGATCCATGACTACATGGTCGTATGATTGTTTGGTGTAGTAGAGGTAGACCGACCTTTGGCATGATGATGTACCCCTTTGTCAAAAGGTTGCAATTTGTGAAGCTCCAACTCAAGAGGTGGAATAAACATTGCTTTGGTAATATCTTCCAAGATAAGTTGGTTGCTTAGTCTCGTTTGGATGCTATCAACCGCCAAATTAGGGAATATGGTCTTTCAGAGGTTTCCCTCTAAGAAGAGTCGAGTGCTTTGTAGGAGTTAGAGGAATGGGAATTGTGTGAGGAATTGTATTGGAAGCAAAAGACCCCAATTGACTAGCTTCAAGGGGGACACAAATATGAATTTCTTCTTTAACTTAGTCAAGGCTAGAAGGCATGGGAATATGATCTCTTCCCTTGCCTCTTTTTGTGGGGTTTAGTTAACCTCCTTAAGTGATATTTTTAGATAGGTTTCTCAACACTACTCTTCTTTATTCACGAATGAATCATCCTATGGGAAGATGAGGAGAATCTTATCTTGGCTTGCATCCCCTCTTTAGTCTCTTTGGAGGTGAATGAGAAACTTGTTAGGCCCATTTATTTAGAAGAATGTGAGGGAATTTTGTTCCAGATGAAGAAGGGGAAGGCCCATGGACCTGATGGATTCTCGGTTGAATTTTTTCAAGAGTATTAGGAGATCACTAAATTTAACCTATTGGAGGTTATTCAGGAATCCCAAAAGAACGAATAGATGTTGAAAACAATGAATTCTACATTCCTAGCTCTTATTCCCATAAGAGAGGGTACTAATTCATCAAAATTGTTTAGACGTATTTCTCTTTGTAATGTGGTATATAAGATTATCTCTAAATTGATGACAAAGAGACTTAAGCCATGGAAAACAATCTCATCTCTGAAAAGCAAGGAGGATTTATGGTAGGGAAATAAATTATGGATGGGGTGGTAATTACAGCTAAGGCCATTCATTCCATAGAAAATTCAAAAGATAAGG
This sequence comes from Sequoia sempervirens, assembly GCA_007258455.2. Lineage (NCBI taxonomy): Eukaryota > Viridiplantae > Streptophyta > Pinopsida > Cupressales > Cupressaceae > Sequoia > Sequoia sempervirens. The sequence goes on from VDFB02105785.1 coordinate 234,717,623, forward strand.
AATTTTTTATGAAATTGGACATGGCTAAAGCTTATAATAAGGTCAAATGGTCACTCCTACAAAAATTCCTCCTAAAGTTCGATTTTAGAGGTGATTGGGTGAACTAGGTGATGAGTTGTGTAATGACAACTTATTATTCTGTTATTGTCAATGGAGAGCCCTCCAAGTTTTTTGGTGCCTCTTGTGGTATTTGTCAAGGAGACCCTTTGTCTCCCTATTTTTTTATTCTAATGATAAAGGGTTTGGGAAGAAGCATTAAGTTCTAGTTAAGACAAGGTGGTATACAAGGGTGGAGTTGGGGAAACTGCTTGCCTCCTCAATCACACTTGTAGTGTGTTGATGACACCACTTTGTTGGCTGTAGCCAAAATTAGAGAGGCGACTAACATCCGAAAAACATTAAACACCTATCTTGTGGCCTCAGGACAATGGATTAATGAATAAAAATCCTCCTTTTTTTCAACACCCCTCCTCTTATTCAACACCAAATTGCTCATATTATTAGATTTCAAATTGGAGTTCTTCCCTTGGTGTATCTTTGTATTCCTCTCTCTGTTGGACCACTAGCAAGGGGAACTTGGAAAAAGGTATTGGATAAGGTTTGAGAGAAGGTTAGCCATTGGACCCATTAGTGGCTTTTTTGGGAGAGTATTGTTGTTGAAATCGGTGGTCCAAGCTCTTCCCATGTACAGGTGCATGGTCCAGACTACTCGTACAAGCTTCATTAAGGACTTAGATGGTCTGGAAAGGAAATTATTATAGGTTGGTAATTTGGCTTTGTCAAAGTGGAGTTTGGTAAAGTGAGAGACTATATGTAGACCGTTACAGGAGGGTGGTATTGGTTTGTGATAGGCTAGCCTTTCTGGTCAATCTTTGGGTGCTAAGATTTATTGGAGGTGGTGTATTAATCAAGATCTCACTTGGGCCAAGATTCTCACTATTACGTATCTAAGGGGAGTGACATATGAGAATGTGCCAAGAAATTTCCTAATGGGTAAAGGTTCTATGATTTGGGACACTCTTAAAAGGGGTGCTAACTTAATTAAACATGGCCCGTTTTGGATATGTAATAGAGGTTTGAAAGCTCTTTTTTGGTTTGAATATTGGGATGGATTTCCTCCTATACTATCCATGCACCCTCATTTATAAAACCTTTGCAATAGTTTCAATGAGGCTAAATGGTTCTAGGTGGAGGATTATAAGGTTGCTCAAAACTTGGGGCTAGAGGTGGCCTACAAATGGAAGGTTCTGTTAGAGTGGTTGCTAGGGGGCTTTGGTGAAGATCATTATGAATTAAGAAGGATTTTGGTAGGTAAAGTTTGCAATTCTTTGAGGGGGAGTGAAAATATTGCTTGGAGTCTAGATACTAGGGGTATATTAGTAGCCTCTAGATATCAGGAATTGAATTTTTAGAAGTATGGAGGCATAGAAGTCACATAGTGGATGAATGTGTGGAACAAGTTTGTTTGGCCTAAGTGCAATTTTTTTATTTGGTTGGTTGTTCGAAATAGGTACCTTACTTGGGATAATCTTCAGAAGAGAGGTTTCCAAGGTTGATGTATTTGTATTCTTTGTAGTGATAGTGAGGAATTCTCCTCTCATTTTTTTTCATATCTCCTTCTCTAGATTCATCTAGCACTTTTGGTGGGAAGTCTAGAAGTAGGCTTGTGTTCATGCCACTTCTATGGTTGAGTTTTGGAGGAGTTTAGAGAGGCCCCCGATAAAGGCCTTGTTTTTCTAGGTGGCATGGAGCATTGGCCCCACGTGCATCCTATGACAATTGTGGCTAGAAAGTAATCACAAAATATTTCAAGGGAAGAGATTGGTGGTTTAACAACTTTGACAATGAATTATAGGCATGATTCATGAGACAATGTATGAAAAATGTAAGGTTTCTTTACCCAAGAAGGCAAGGGTGGAAGAGTTGATGAAGAAGTTGGATTTTTTATGAGAAAGGTCCAATACCTCCAGTGGTGAAGGGGAGTCAACATACTAGAAGGAAAACCAAGAGAGATGGGAGATGGTCTCTACCTCCTAGTGGAGTTCTTAAGATTAATATTGATGGTTCGTCTAGGGGAAACATTGGGAATGTTGGAGCTAGAGGAGTTAGGAGGGACAATTCATGTGCTATCCTTTTATTATTTTCCATCTATAAGGGAAATCATACTAACAATTTGATGGAATGTCTTGCTATCCTCACAAATATTGAAAGAGCTTGTGCTTTGGGCTAGAATAAGATTGTGCGCGAGTCTAATTCTCAGATTGTGATTACTATTTGTATGATCATAAGTTGGATGGAGTCAATGGACAACTGGCTTTGGTGGTTCAAAAGATTCTTTGGCTAAGTGAGATGATGGATGGAGTTTATTTTTCCCACATTTTGATGGAGTGGAATGGTGTGGTTAATTGTTTGGCTAAATAGGCCTTTGAGCAATTGGGGGATTGGGATGTTGATAGATGAGAGCAATTATCCCAAGATCAAGTCCAAACTTTGGATAGGATTATTGTAGAGGATATGGTTAGTTAATGGGGTACATAGATTGGTTGTTATAAGGTTTTGGTTCTCATGTGCTGGTGAGGATGTGGTGTTGCTGGAAGGATTTGGTTCCCTTGCTTGATTTTGTTGTTGATTCTTATTCTTGATTGTAACTCTTTTTTGTTGATCTATTTTTTTTACCCCTTTATTTAAAAAAAAAGTAACAAAGCTTCTAATACCTACATTAAATAGATAACCTACTTTCATTCCACAAGTGTTGATTTGGGATTGCAAACATGATCATAACAACCATCACAAACAATATGAGTGAATCAAAATTCAATGCCCTGAATTTTGAGTAAATCTCTCCATTAACATTTTATTTTTGATTAATGTAAGCAAGGGTTTTGAAAGAGCCCAAACCCTTGTACAAAAGAAAGAAATAGACAAAAAGAAGCAGGAAACAAGGGTCTTGTCCCTACAGAAAGGTTGCCAAAAGGTTGGATGAAATAGGACCAAATAGGCCATAAACAATAGAAAAACAATGTTCAAAATGAAGGTAATATTGTATCTTAAAACTTGTAAAACTATGAGACTGTAGATATAACTAAGTGTTCTTTGTCACAATTCTTTGTGTATGATTACTCTGTTTAGATCAATTTTACCAATTGTAGAAAGAGACAGAAGATTGTAGAAGAATGAGACAAGGAGATAGAAGTGACACAACATACACGTGGAGAAACCCTTTCGGGAAAAAACTCCACTAGAATCAATAGTGCTTGTATTATTTAACCTTAGAACAAGATTACAATAATACTATATCAATCTTTGATTGATATGCTTCCTTGTCTTCAACAATCCTTCTTCAAAAATTGCAATAAACTCTCATGGAACTCTCACACACTTGTTGCAATTAATAGACAATAATAAGCATGTAAACTCATAAGAGTTGTACAATACAAGAGCATAAAGCTCCTCACAAAAATCTATGCCTAGATTGGGCAAGTAGAGTTCCACGATGTAATATGAATTCAAACCAAAGTCTTCCTCAATTTAGGCGCCCCAAACTAAACACTTAACTGACTTCAGTCAAGAAAATATCTTGCAAGATTCACCTAAAAGTTGGTGCCCAATAATGGTCCCACTTGACTGAGCCTTGTAAATATCTTCTCATGCAAAAGGTGTTAACTGAAAGATGCCAACTGGGGCGCCCGAGGTGGTCCCAAGTCAATCTTAGTTAACTGAAACATATCTCTCCACCAATTCATGCAAACATTATGCATGATTGATCATCCCCACTAAACTGAAAGTATACTAAAGTCATTAGTCATACAACTCAAGTCAACTAAAGTCAACTAGAATTCAACTCAAAATAACTACATGCAGCTGAAGATAACTGAACCATAATTGAACTGAACTAAACTAACACTAACTCATTTGACTGCAAAATCCAACAAAATTTTTTGACGAAAGATGTATAATTTGATGTATTGTCGGGATTTGATCTGTAATTTTCATTTTTTTAAAATTTTATCCCCAACGTTCGTTGAAATTTTGATGAACCTGGGTTTCATCAAAATTTTGACAGACAGTCTCGTCGAAATTTCGACGAACATTCAAAATCATAACTAAGGAAGATTTTCTATTTGTGGTCGACATAAATAAAAGTGAGTTCGCCTATTTATTGCGACAGTGTTTTGCTATACTTGCGACAGTTTGTGGAGAACTAAGGACGATTTTTTTGGGAAAAATCAGAAAAAATTCAAGAAGATATCGCTAGGTTAAGGGTGGTCATTGTATTTTTCCAAAATTCATTTGTGAAGTCAAATTTGTACTTCCAGGTTTGAAAATCATATTTTAAAGCAACATCTCATTAGATTTTATTTTTAGACTTGTGCATTTTGAGAATTTCATTTCTAGATTTTGTTGTGCAAGTTCAATATTTTGATTTTAGGAGTCTAACAGCTAGAAATCATAGTAAAATCATAATTTAATAAGTTTTGGAATTACCATTTTAAAGTGTTTTTTGGGGTCATTAACTTCAGGCTATTTTCTCTTTTGCAGGGGTGGTTGCATGCCAAATGTTTTTGGTGTAAAGTATCAGAATGATTAGATTTTGTTACCTGTCTATGATTAAAAATTATTGGAGTGTGAGTTTGATATTTTTTGAAGATCTAAATATTCAAGCTTGGTAAAGAAAAATTATGTTAGATAATATTAGTCCAGAAAAAAATGAAGAGACAGTTGCTAAAATGTGGGCTAGATTGAAAAGAAAGGGTGATGGGAAATGTTATTGTCCTTGCAATAATTGCAAGGGCTTAAAGACAAGAAGAATTTTAATCACAACAGCTAAGAAACATTGTAGGAAATATGGTCACGTTGAAGGGGGGCATGATTATCGTCCATTGGTAAGTTGTTCATTATATGTGTTTATATTGATTTAATTTGTAAATGTTTATATCGTTTTAACATTTTTTATATAAATAAAAAATCACATGACTATGATCATGGTTTATTTGTGTCTATCATTATTATAAAGGTGGGGCACCCTAGGGCACATGATATGGATTATCATAGCTTGAAGAATGTGGTTTTGCAAGCAGAGGAACATGGAGTTGTGAATATCGAAGATGAAGTTAATGATCATATGGAAGAAGATGATCATGTGCCAGAAAACACAGTTGAAGATGATGGTACAAATACATTGATCCATGACACATTTAGTGGCACAACTAATCATGATGATTGAGATGAATTTAATAATGTTCATGATTTACCTGTACTTGAGAAGGCATGTGAGCACCTTTATGAAGGCTCCCAAACAAATCTTCTCTCTGTTGTATTGTTACTGGTGAACTTGAAGGTTATGAATGGTTTATCCAACATAGCAATCTCACGGATGTTAAGGTATGTCATATATGTCATTTTTTTTCATCTATTTTAATTGTTGTTAGTTCATCACTAGTAAGTAAAGGATGAAATATGTACCATTAATATTCTTTATATTAACAAATTATTCTTTTGTTGTAGATTGATTGGTGAATTTTTGTTACCACCATCAAATATTTTACCTTGCTCATACCAAGATTTATTTGGCATTATAAAAGATATTGGAATGGAGTATCAAGCAATAGATGCATGTCCCAATGATCATATTATATATCATAAACAACGTGAATTTGCAATAGAATGCTCAGAATGTCATATAAGTAGATATCAAATAGATCAACTAACAAAAAAGGTGTCTCGCAAGGTTCTTCGTTATATTCTCATTATTCCAGGTATGCAACAATTATTTAGGTGTGAAAGCTTAGCGTAATTTATGGATTACCATGCATAAAATAGAAGTGGAGATGACATTCTTCAAATGCATGCAGATGGTTCTACATTTAGGGACATGGAGGAAAAATGGCCACACTTTAAAGAAGAACCTCATAATCTCAGACTTTCATTGGTAGTGGATGATGTCAATCCATTTGGAGAGTTGAGATCTATTTACTCGGTGTGGCCTGTTTTTGCTATCAACAATAACATTCCTCCATGGATGTCAATAAAGAGGGAGCACATAATGTTGTCAATAATTGTTCCAGGTATTTGTTTACATCAATTTTCTTTAACGTAGTAGCATCTCATTTGTCTTATTTGTTGCATAATGAATTATATTTTTTTTATTTAATAGTCATGTACATTAATTTATATATATTGCAGTAAAATGGTTATAATAATTATGTAATGTTTATGTTCATTCAACTAGGTAAGTACCAAGTTAAAGATATGAATGTATATATCGAGCCTCTTATCGACGAGTTACTAAAGTTATGGAATGGCATCACTATGTATGACGCCTCTAGACCAATAGGACAAAGACAATTTCAATTCCATGCAATGCTTGTATGGACAATTCATGATGCCCCGTGGCTAACACATTTTTGTGGTATGTTATAACGTTCGACTGCACTTTAATGATATTTAATTTTATGAAGTAGATATCATGCATGTTTTTAAATAATTATTCATTATATATAATTATAAAAATTGACATATTTAATCCAATTATATATCATCTTGCAGGTCTTCAAACAAAGGGAAAAATTTGCATGTCTAATTTGTGGTCCAAAGATGAAATCTCGTCGTTCAACAAGTTTAGGAAAGCAGGTGTTTGATGAGTATAAGCACTTCCTCCACATAAATCATAAGTATCAAACTACTGAAAAACATTTTCAATGGGAAAGAAGAGACTACATCAAAACCACGAAGAATGACACCTCACCTATGGAAGTTGGAATATAATAGAATTAATCGTCAAGGTTATACATTAGATCAAATTGTTTATCTATCATATATGATATTTTTGGAATTTATATTTTTATATTGTGTTGTGTTTACTCATGTTGTAATTGACAATGATTGTCGTTGTTAATTTGTTTAACTTATATGCTTCATGAAGGTCATCAAGGCATTAATGGTCGGCTTCCACAGTGACTGAAAAGTTATCCCAAACAATTTAGTAGGTTGCCCTACTATGAGAAGCTACAAATTGTGCATTTGTTTGATACAATACATATCGAAAAGAATATAACATAAATGTTATGAAAAATATTGGATGGAAGGCATGACAAAGAAAAAATTGTTAAAATTTGTAGTGACATTCAGGAAGCCAATCATGCAATGAAAAATGTCATTCAATTGAATAGTGATGGAGACCAAATTAATATAAATGCCCTTCCTTGGTTATTAACGGAGCAGCAAAGCAATGCTATAAAAGAAGTCATACAAAAAATTTGATTTCCCACAGGATTTGCTACGAACATAAACAATATAATAACAAAGAAAGGTGAATTTGGGCCAAGGATGAAAATGCATGATTGGAATACCTTCATTAAGGTAATTATTCTGGTATATGATATACACTTGTATAATGCATGTACTTTTCAGTGTATTATGTTTACTACTTTTGGAAAAATAATGAAAAGATCATTTTATAATTGTTGCAGTACGTTCTACCTCTATCTCTCCCAGACAACTTGACAACAATGTCAAACACGTTATATATGATCTTGGAAAATACATGAGGTAAGTAGCGATATTTGTTCAATTCGTTGTATAGATCTTATAATTTGCCATTTTTTTTACTTGTTATGTAATATATTGTATATTTTTGTTAAATCTTGTTAATATATTTGCGCCTTGAATCACTTGTAGATGGCCATCATCTAAAGAAATCCATAAAGAAGATATAAATTATTGGAAGAGAAAAATTCCTCATCTAATGTGTGAAATGCAAAAGTGTCTACCTTTGACATTTTTCAATGCACAAGAACACTACCTCATACACCAAGTTGAGGAGATTGAATTGTGTGGACCTGTACACACAAGGTCAATGTGGATGGTTGAGAGGCACTTGAAATTTTTGAAGGATTTGGTTAGACAAAGAACACATCGTGAGGGTTCTATGATGGAGGGATATATGGTATACTAGACCATGGTGTACATTAGTGAATATCTTCCTAAGTTTGCAACAAAGATCCATGTAGATCTCATTTGGGATCCCAACTCCATTAACAAATTCGAAGGGGAGTACCTAATGGGGAAAGGTAAATTGAGGAAAGTGAGAGGTTATAAGATGGTCATGGAGATTAATTAGAATACATTTTACATATAGTTTTTATGTATATTGTACTTATTTAATTATTAATCTTCAATATACATCAATTATTAATTAAGGTCGTATACTGTGGTAATTAACTATTTATACGCTGTTTGTGAATTTCATTTTTTTTATATAGTTGGTCAAGAGTGGGATGCACTACATTTGTATGTCGCAAACAATCTTGATTGGATGACAGTATGGATTGAACGATGTCAACAATCTGGTTGCGCATTAACATGGGAAGGTGTGGCTTCATTGGTTAAAGAAGCTCATCGTAATAGAGATTCCAATGTTACACAAAGGGAAATTGATTTAGCATATGGTTTAAGAGATAAAAAGGTACATATAAATATATTAATCACCCATATTATTTAATTATTTTCAATTATATTGATGTATATATAATGCAGAGGATCCAACAACAACACCAACAACATCATTTCATGAGGGTAAATCAAACCTAATCAGAATTAGGAGAAGATCAAATTCTTAATTCACTTTCTTTTTCCTCAAAAATCATACAACTTCTTTTGATTCTTCAATTCTACAAGACTTCAAGGCAACAAGTTAGCACTCCAATTTCAACAAAACATATTTCATTATCAGTATTCAAATTGACTCATTCAAAGAAAAAACCATATTAGAAAACTTTGACTCAATCAATCAGATTCACATCATTCTCAACCACCATATCAACATCTATACATTCTCTCAGCCTTTCATAAGGCAACACATTATGCTCACTTGCTACACAACCAATTACCAATCCTTCAAATTCCTATATACATCATATCCTCAAGGCAACAAAACACTTATTCTAAATCAAATTCCAAAATGTCAATAACCAAACTTCAATCATTGAAAACAGTCTAAACTTCTCAAATAGCACCAATTCATTTTCCTTACAAGGAAAACTAACAAAGAGAAATACTTCTTGCTATCAACTAGTTAATCGGTCCTTCAAGACACAAGATTCATCATGTTTTGAGAGAAATCAATTCAATACATTAGTGTATAAATAGCAAATCTGCCTGCTCTATAAAGATACTAAGACACACAATAGAATCATCATTCTCAAAACAATATGCATTGCCTTTACAACCTTATTCAAGCATAAATTCTATTGTAACTCCATCCAAATGACAAGGTTCAAGTATTTAAGGTCACTCACTTCCCTATACACACAAATTTCCACTGTCCATGAAATATAAACATTAATTAGCAATAGACCTCCATACCCTAGATCAAGTGAACCACTCACACTAGGTTCAAAACCAAGATCCAAAGGCACATTTAGAGACATGTTAATGCCCATATCATCATATCAAAAAATCATAATGATTTATAATAGAGAAACTAGTAGATTTCAAACTGTACGCCCAATAAAGGCTACTAGAATAGGGCTATTTTACAAAGCATCCACCTTTTTTCCTACTCCAAATTGTTAGAAAACCTCAAACAGTCAAAGTAAAGGTCACAAAACACTAGATTTATCCACTTTCAAAGATTGAAAGACCCATTTAGAAAGTGTATTAACAAACCCTTAATTTTAGGCTGGAAACACCCAAAACAATGAGGGTTTTGTGTTTATCACCCTTACAAGCCTCCAATACTCTGGCCAACCATTGAAAGATGCTCCATTATGTCTGCAAATTCCTTTAGAAACATCTCCTTGGACATGCATACGTTATTTCTCCAATACCCTGCTAGAAACCTTCATTTTCAAGAGGAAAACTCAAAAAATTAACATGCTTGATTTATGCCTTTTTGTTTACATAATATTGCATTATTTGCATTTTTTTGCATTTTCACCTCCTAGTGACTTCTTTTATGATTTGATTACATTCAGATTAGCCTTTTCATAGCCTTGACACACAAATTTAGACTTGAACATGTAAATTTAACATATTAGCCTTTTGAAGGCATTTACAAGATCTAGGTGCTCTTGCACCAATATATATGTTGAGATTTTTTTATTTGCATACATTCGGCCAAGAATAAATATGTTTATGAACTGACGATATTGCAATAATTTTTACATGTTTGACATATTGCAGGTGAAACACCACAAGGCTATGTGGTACAATGGTCATAAATTTTGAATCAAAAAGTTGGATGACACAAAGAAAACTTGTGATTCTGGTATAACTGCAGTCTTTCAAGTGACTAATGTTTCATCTAGAAGTGACATACATCTAGAAGTCTCAGAAAATCAATACTATGGGATTTTGGATGATATACTTGAGTGTGACTTTAAGTCCTTCAAATTAGTTTTGTTCGTCGTCCTATGGTACATGCTACGATTGAATGAAAATGATCTCGAGAGAACTATTATTGAACATGATAATGGATTTACTGTGGTTAATACAAGGTCAATTGAGCGAGCTGGAAATATGCCCTATGTTCTTCCAATCAAATGTGAGCAAGTATTTTACTCAAAGGTTTAAGGTAAACCAGGTTGGTCATTTGTTATTAGACATGATCCAAGAGGAAGGCCAGTAAAGTATAATGTGGTGGAAGAAGAAGATACCAAAGAACTAGAAGATGATGTAGATGATGATCAGGATCAACAGTTAGTTGATGATGTGCTTGATGAAGATGTCAAAGAGGAGGAACTAGATCATGATGATGTAAGAGTTAATGTTCATGAAGATGATATTTGTGTGGATGATGGCATTATCGAAACTGATATCAATGACGATGATGATGATATGACCAATCCTTACAATGTCGAACCTGGATCCGATGATACAGACAAAGAGTTGGATGAAGAAGAAGATCAATGACGTTGAAATGTATGAGTTATGCGATTATATTATCTATTTGTTATTAATTTCTTGATAGAATTATATTTGACTTATGTGGTTACATAATTAATTCATGATATTTACATTGACATATGTATGTGTTATGCGATTATATTATCTATTTGATATTAATTTCTTGATAGAATTATATTTGACTTATGGGAGATCTGATTTTATGAATTTTTATCAATGTGCAGACCTAATAGGTTGTGTCTGAACACTGAATATAAATGATATACATACACATAGACACACACACATATATATGTATGTATGTATGTATGTATTTAAAAATGTAAATGTAAATGCAATTACTGGATGCTCTCCTAGAACAATAAATGCAACATATCATTAAAGAAATCTATATCTATGTATATAAATGTGTATTTCTAAATGCAAGTGTAAATACAAAGAGCATATGGTTTTTTAGTGTTATAGATACAACATATCCATAAATTAATGTAATTGAAATTCTAAAGTCTTCAACCCATATAATATGAAATCGATCAAAGTATTAAACTACATGAGAAATAAATGAAAACAGTAAATGCATATGTATTTGGATCAAATCCTTTTCGCGGTGGACCCTGTTAGCACTCAAAAATGCTGGTTGAAAAACCACAAGAGGTTACCAATCTCTTGGTACACTTTAGGGTAACGTACAAGGCTTAATGACTCAAGCCTTCTTCTCTTTTGGTGCTGTTGAACCTAGGTGGGTCTACCTATACTAACTGAGCAAACTTAATTGATGTTATTTAACTATAGTAATCTATCCACAATGGCAAGTTTACAATGAACAAATGTGATCCTAATCTAACATGAACTAAATGAGAAATATGTTCAGTTAACAGATGTATAAAATGAATTAGATTTATGGATGGACAAGGGGAGACCAGTGCCTTATTGGGTATATGGAGTCTAGTGAATATCTGCAAATGTGGATTTCAATAATGGCAATAATTCAAACTGTCAGGCACATAAATTGTTTACAACTTGTGTAAACATGCAAGTGAATAATTGACAAACTCTTCTTGAGATAGAACGGAAATTCTAGTTATGTGATTCTTTTGATTAATCCAACTAACACTTCCCAATTGTTGTGATTGATTAAAAGATTTTAATCCCTACTTGAGAGAACCAAACAACCAGATCACACATATATAGAAAATGTACAATGATAAACAAAGTATAAACTTGTTATATCAATTTAAACAATAAAGAAGCACCAGAATGGATACAATCAAATAATTGCATAAATTTAACAAACAACTGATACCAAAATCTTAATCCATGACTTAGATATCTTCCTTTACTCCATCAAAATACATGCATCTAAGTCTCTGTATATGAAAGCATTTTGCTAGAAATCTATCTACTGAATATCTCCTAACGCCTATATCTATTGCATTACTATGGAACAGATATAAATACATCAAAACTTGGAAGGGACATGTCCCTACACAAATTTTTTATTTTACTTAACTAATTAAAACAAGAGATTAGGCTCTATTTAGCCATAGATGAACATTTGATAAATGATGTAGATAATCTTGTCTTGATGAGTATCGACATCTCCTAATGCGTTCCTGGCCGATATTTCCACCTTTATCATCCTTTCATTTTGCTCACAGCTCTCGTCCAATGTCGAATCCTTCCATGTAGCATTTTCTAGAATTCTCTGCAGCATCAATTCACATTCTTTGATCCACTTAGCTTTCTCTTTCAACTTTTCTCCATCTTCAAATAGTGTAGGCAGTCCCATATTCGTAACATCAACCAACCCCTTTGCATCTTCTCGCAGTTCCTCATAAAGGTCCTTGCGTTGCTTTATAATTTGGTCACCCTTACCAATGGCCACACTGTCAGGAACATCTCTTTCATTTAATTCTTGTAGCTTTTCTTGAATCCTTCCATCAATTCTCTTGTGTTCTTTCCCTATAACATGGTTCTTTGAATATGCTCCCCATAGCTTATTCAACCAAATCATTAAGTTGGCTTGCCTTTTTCTAATTATTCTAGCGAGTGTATCATATTTACCTTGTGAATATGCAGTTGACTCATCCCAATGATCTTTTACCTATGAGCTTTCAACATATGTTATTAATTTAGGAGGCCCCATTATGACTCCTAACATGTACTTCAAACGATCATTTTCTCTCATGATCCTTTCATTACTCATTTTGTACATTTCCTTTTCTTTGATCAACATTTGTATTTGGGATTTTTTCAGGTTTTACCACATTAATCCCAATGTCTGCAGTCGCCACATGATCTACCTCTCCAATCGTCAAAGTCATGACATGTCCAAATGCTTTCTCAGTATCAATCACCACTGACTTTCTATGAGGTGGATACAAGGCCCATATCATGAGTGATCCTTCATCCGGGTTACATTTGGATCCAACATATATTTCTGTCACCCCCTCTGGACTAAGCTTGTGTGTGGCACTATTATCCTTTAAGAAGCTATCAAATACCAATGCAGAATTCAAATCCAACCCTGGAAAGATTATAACTCCAACATACTCTAACATTTTCCTTCCTTTATCGGGGGTCATATTAGCCATTTCTCTATCCATAGTGAATTTAAAATTATTTAGTAGATGCTCCTCATTGCTTGGTATAATATTATCAACTGTCTCCCTTATCTCCTTACCCTTTTGTTTATACAAGAAAGATATGAATTCCGAGGAATTTGCAAATTCATTGTCTACTACAAATGACCTATATGCCATCTCTCTAGTGTCTATATCTTGGCTCTCTTCAACACTTGGTTCTCTAGGAGGGTAGTTGTAATCTTGAGTTTTTAATCTAGAAATCCTACTGGGTAGGTCTCGTGGCATATCTTCTCCAAATTCCTCATCTCCATAAAAAGGGAACCCTGTATTCGACAAACCTTGGTTGTATTCCTCCACCACTCTCTCTACTTCCTTTGCCTCCAAATTTCTAATCATGTCATCAAAGTGATAAGGCACATGATCATATCCTCCGAAGTTTATCCTTTGTTTGGTAGAATATATCCATCTAGATCAAAACCTTTTCTTGGTGGACCCTTATTCATATTATACTGCATTAATTTTTCAAGGATCAAATCATATCCTTCCTTTGCAAGCATAGTAAAATCACCAAAGCACAAAGTACTAGGCATAAATGCATGTTTCCCAAATGAACCAAAATTCATGAAACTAGAAAAATCCATTTTTCTTACAATTTCCAAATATGCAATCCTATCCAGGACTGTTTTAGGAAAAATGAATAAAGAATCCTCAAAACCAAACACCCTTACAATAGTAGCATCTTCCAAGCAATACCAGTCTCCCCAATTGTGATCAATTGGTCCATTAAATTCCTTAGGTCTGAGGAAGCATTTTATTTCATCAAAAAATGAGTGTGCACAAGGATGACTGTAGAATTCATATATTGGCTTTACAAAATATTCTTCAAAATATAGGTAACTGGAATTAGCAAACCTACTGTCCCCAATGGCAGTCCACAATTGAATGGGTAACAATTTTCCCTCTTTATCAAACTGTGAAACCTTCAAATTTTCTAGCCAAATCCCTAACTCTTGTCCAAAGTACAATACTAGATGCATTAAAAGAGAATAATTCCTAAGGTGCAGAACAATGGATTTATTCTTGATTGCCATCAATGCTAAGTCGAGTTCCTTGGAGACAAATGAAGCATAGTAAAAAAACCTAGAATTATGACATTGAATGTCATCTGCAATTACCATGGGAACAATGGACATATACTCAAGAACTTCCATACCCAACACTTGTCCTACCGAGAAATAGGTATATCTCATATAGGGCTCGAATAAGTCCACATGGAATGGAGGCCTATTGCCATCGTCAAGTGGGAAAGTTTTACCATCTTTTTTAATTCTATGTAAGGGAAACCTCCAACCCTTGTAAGTGGTTTCCATTCTCCAAAACTCCTTTCCCAACTCTTCATTCACAATTTTCTCATTACTCCACCCTTCCAACTTAAAAACCTCACTTATTGAAGCCTCTGATATGTATATGAAGGGTTTCCCAGATGGTCCGCATATGGCCTTAAGTTTTGAGTCATAGTGGGTGGCCAACAATTTTACCAGCTCTATATTGACAAACACATTAGGGAAAACCATCTTTCCCAAGTTTAGATGCCACAAATTAGAAACTGGCTCAAAACGATCTCTTCGGTGAAAGTGGAATCTAAACAATTCATAGCCTCTTATTGGGGTCCAAATGTCTCCTATGTGCTTGCATTTGTTGTCCAATTTTTCCACTTTCGCCCTCAATTGCGCAAAGTTCCTACCTCTGGGCCCAGAGCCAAGCAATTGGTCAATTAAATCCTGATTCAGCTTTCGTTCAGCACCCTTCGGCTCAATTCTAGACTCAAATTTCTACTTCTTACTCTTAGGGTGACTAATCTCACTTTGTTTTCTACCTTTCAACTTCCCCAAGCTGGTGGCTTCCATATTACTCGCTTAAAATTGCAAAAATGAAAAAGTTAAAATGCAGAGGACTTACTGGTTTTGATTGAGGTCTTTCAATTGAAACAATTCTCTGGCCCTTTGTTTGTCTCCCCATTTCCTTTGCTACCAATTTGCAACAATGTTCATTTTGCAATGATTTCCTTTCAATTTATGAAATTACCTATGCTCTATGGCGCCATTAATGTTTTAACTCCAAGCATGAATGTAATAGATTTTTGAATTCCTTACTGTCACATCAAATGATCTAGTCTACAAGACACCTTCAAAATTTGGGCAATCTATACATTAGACCCCAACCAACATTCACTGAATACTCTACTGATTGAGGTAACACTCTACACATCTGACTAATGTCAAAAAATTTCCCATATACATCACCAAGAGTCACCCCAACAATCATTTTGGTTCATTTGTTTCTTCATCGGCTTGACTTTTAGTATCGCTAACACATTCAGTGGTTCCTTTGATGTTATAAGTCTCGCCAATAAAAAATCAAATGAACTAGTCAGCAAGACACCTTCAAACTTTGGGTGATCTATACATTAGGCCCCAAACCAACGTTCACTGAATACTCTGCTAATCAGGTAACACTCCACATTTGACCGATGTTAACATTTGTCCCATATACATTGCCAAGAGTCACCTCGACAATCATTTTGGTTCATTTGTTTCTTCATCAGCTTGACTTTTAGTATCGCTAACACATTTAGTGGTTCCTCTGATGTGATAAGTCTCGCCAATAACACATTAAATGAATTGGTCAGCAAGACACCTTCAAACTTTGGGTGATCTATACATTAGGCCCCAACCAACATTCACTGAATACTCTGCTGATTAGGGTAATACTCTACACATTTAACCTATGTTAACATTTGTCCCATATACATCACCAAGAGTCACCCCGACAATCATTTTGGTTCATTTGTTTCTTCATTGGCCTGACTTTTAGTATCACTAACACATGCAGTGGTTCCTCTGATGTTATAAGTCTCGCTAATAACACATCAAATGAACTAGTTGGTAAGACACCTTTAAATTTTGGGTGATCTATACATTAGGCCCCAACCAACGTTCATTGAATACTTTTCTGATCAGGGTAACACTCTACACATCTGACCGATGTTAACATTTGTCCTGTATACATCGCCAAGAGTCACCCCAAAAATTATTTTGGTTCATTTGTTTCTTCATTGGCCTGACTTTTAGTATCTCTAACACATTCAGTGGTTCCTCTGATGTTATAAGTCTCGTCGATATCTTTTCTTTTGGTCTTGAATATGTCGCCAAAACTCCTACCGATATCCTCCTGTCAGTGTAACTTAGCGTGTCAAGTGAACATTCAGGATTTACATCGATTGCACATGTCTCGCCGATATTTTCCCAGTGCTCCTATCGGTGAAAGAAATGATGGTCTCGCCGATGAAACTTCATCAGTGAGACTTAAACGTTCGGGCCAACATATACTTTTCATTCTTATATGACTTTTCTTGCTGATAGATTATCTTTATCAATGAGACCATAAGCCAATCTCCCTGATATGTCTTCTTTAGTAATCCTAATCGCTACAATAGTTTTGATGTCTCATCGATGTGCTAAAAAGTTGTTGTAATCCATAATAGGTCAGGAAGACCCATACCAACTCATGTCGATGTGATTTGTTTGCCACTATCTTTTATCAGAAGGATTTTCAGGAGTAGAACAAGGTTACCATGGGTAATTATATTCTGTAGGGCCAATTACATCCTTTTCTAACCCAAAATGTAGTTAATTAATATTGAGAAATTTACATGAGTAAATCATTATAAAATTTTGAAATTTTTTATAGTTCCAACAGACCCTTCTTCATGTTGTATTGTGGAAATTTGTTGAGAACCATGCCATAGCCATCCCTTGCTAATACAGTGAAATCAACGAAGAAAGGAAGAGAGGTGGAGATAGAGAGTCAATGGAGATAGAGAGGAGGAGGGAGACAAAGGGATATGGATAGGTAGAGGAGGAGAGATAGAGAAGAGGGGGAGAGATAGAGAAGAGGGTGATATAGAGAGATAGAGGGGGATGGTGAAAGATATAGAGAGATCATGATAGAGGTAGAGAAATATATGGATAGAAAGAGATAGAGAGAGGATTGAGAGGGAGATAAAAAGAGAAATAGAGATAGAGATATAGAGTAGGAGAGATGGAGCTAGGGAGAGATGGAGTGAATAAAAGAGAAAGGGGGGAGATGGAGAGATAGCTAAATAGATAGAGGGGGGAAGAGGGAGTGACATAGATAGTGGGAGATATAGAGAGATAGAGATAGAGATATATGGGAAGAGAAAGAGAGATGGAGATAAATGGGAAGAGAAAGGAAGAGAGGTGGTGATAGAGAGTTGATGGATGGGGGGGTAGGAAGGGACTAGAGATGGTGAGAGATAGAGAGGGGGAGATAGAGAGAAGGGAGAGAAAGGGATATAGATAGGTAGAGTAGGAGAGATAGAGAAGAGGGTTTAGGGTTTAGGGAGATAGAGAGCAACAGGGAGAGATATATCAATCACACTCCCTATATCTCTATCTATTCATCCTTATCACTTTATCTCTCTACCTTTCTTTATCTCTTTGTCTCCCTTTCTATTTGTATGTTTCTAATTATCTCCCTCTCTCTATATATTTTCTTCCCTATATTTATTTGTCTCCTTAAGTGTGCAATGGGTACATTGAAGAGGTCTTAAAGGAGAATTATCATATCTTTAATCAAATGGCATGCTACCTTGAGCATAACTCCCCAAAGACACATGCCATCCTTGGATTGTTGACATGAAACAACCAATCAAAATTTAGTTTCTCTTTTCCCTCTCTCTTTTCCTTTGTATCTCTTATATTTCTCTCTCTCATGCTCTCTCTCTCTCTCCCCCTATCTATCTAAGTTCATCTTTCTCTCATTCTCTATCCTTTTAGTTTCTATATCTCTTTATATTAGCTAATCGACTACATATATTGTGAGATTTGAGCTTGAAATAAATCTCATGCCTAGAAACCACTATTGTGTCATTGGAAAACAAGTTTCAATTGCCATTTAATGGTAAACCGGCTGTAGTGTAATGGTAAAATCCTCTAAAATATCAGATAAAAGCCTATATATACTATTATATAATAATAAATATAATTATATTATATATAATTTAATCTAATATTACTATTATATTAAATATATATTATATTAATTATATTTTGCATTGGGATAACACCAAGGAAAATATAGAATATATACTTTCATGAAGAAAGAACATGAATGTCTATTACTAATCTACAATAATGAGCTACAAAATATAAATCTAATATACCTAATATATATTTAACTAATATATACTTAACTATGTTGTGGAATATTAAAACCTAGCTAAATGGCGCCATAATTTTCAATTTAATTAACATACTCTAAAACCTAACAAAACTAGGTTGTTAGCTCATCAAATTGGAGAAGTGAAAGGTTAATAACAACACCGATGAAGAGTTTGGAGGAGTGAAAACAAGGTCAATACTAGCGCCGACGAAGAGTTTGGAGTTAAAACAAGGTCAATACTAGCACCGACAAAGAGCAGAGGAGTGAAAACAAGGTCAATACCAGCACTGAGGAAGAGTTTGGAGGAGTGAAAACAAGGTCAATACCAGCACCGAGGATGAGGTTGAGGGCACTCAGGGAAAATCGACGACCAAGGGACAATGAGTACTATAAGTTTGGCACCCCCATTCTCTTTAACCTGCAATTTTCATGCCTAGTTTCCAAAGATCTTCTCGTACATTGGCACCCCGGAAGGTCTAGGATTTCATCGCACATAGCCTTCATTGCATGATTTTGAAGAAATTTTAGACTTAGTCCAAGTATATGCTAGGCTAAGCTAGATCTAATGAATGGAAATAGAGGCATATGATTCTTCTTTTTAATACCTCCACCACAAACATATGCAAGGAAAGGTCTCCTCCCTTCTTGGTATTGATAACCTCCTCCACACACAATCCTTAAAAATTATGAATAGAGGAATATAATATTTGAATAACTCAAAGTTGATTCTCTCCTACCTAATGCAATTAGTCATTTTATCCTTACAAACATTTATAGTGATTAATAGAGGCACATAGACCAATTCTTCATAATAGAAGAATTTGATCATACTTTTCCAATGATGGCATTATGAGAAAACCTTAGATTAAATGAATAATTCCTAGCCAAGTTCTTTAAATCATGTCCAATCGTATAAGAGAAGACCACTGCTATGTGTACTTGGATGCCATGGAGAAAGGCTCTTTGGGCTCTTTCATCAATCAAGGTATTGTTAAATTTTAACACCTAAAACTAAGAATGAAGAATCTTTCCTAGGATGGTGGCCATCCCATTATAGCTCTTAGAGTTGTTAGAGATATTTTTGTTTTGAAGTAGAGATTGGACCATAAAATAGTTTCACCATGACTCTACTAATATATCCATCAAATTGACAAACCCTGACTTAACAACCACAAATTCACAAGAAAATTGCCCCTGTCAGCCCTAGGGCATCAATTCAATGTCAAGTTTATTGCTTTAACAAACCCCTAAATGAAATAAAACTCTATCATACCATGTTGCACACCAATCCACCAAGTTACAGTTCCAAGACAGTGGGTGGATTGGTGGATGTCATTTCTATTTAGCCCTCAAACCCTTACACATGAAAAATAGGGCAGTCCCTGTATTTGATTGTTTTCTCCCACAAAATAGTGATCTCAGAGCATATCAAGCTTGTACGAACACATATATTTATCTACACCAATGATCCCAAAGCATTTCAAGCTTGTATGGATCCATACAACACAAAAGAACTTCAGAAAAATAGTAAAAACATAGAAAATTGCTTCAAGAATGTGGTATTTGATATGAAATTTTGGTATCAACAATTACAATGGGATGGGAATACAATATGATAGAAGTGGGATAAGAAATGCATCATTTGAAGAATCAAACCAATATGCAAAGATGAAAGAAAGCGCTAACCCCTTAAACTGAAATTTTTTGTTTTAACTTTAAGTTTGTTGGGTAGCCAATTCTTTTAAGTTATCAAATCCTACCATCATACATAATGAAAATGTTGTTGTTTCAAATGACTATGAGCACTAACCTTCACTATTTGAAGATGTTGAAACCTTGTCATAGAGAACTAGAACATTAATGCAAGCACTCATCCTACCTTAAAATATACCAAAAGTCTCCTAGCAATTAGACATAGGAAGATTTAAGATGACTTAAACAATTTTTATTGCCAAAGCATAAACTTATGATGACTTAACCAGGCCTAGTACACACTCCCTCCCCATTAACCACTTAGACATATGAAAATTAAATGTAAATTTGCTGCTATTTTTAGTCATGTAGGTGTCCAATAAACCACTTGGTGGTGTTTCCCTTCACATTTATTTACTTGAATGAAGAGAAAAAGTCCTTTGATTACAATTATAGAGCACATTTGAGGCCTTGGTTGTGTAACTGGTGGACCATAGTCACATTTAACACTTGTTACAAAGTTCGGGAGTTAAAAAATTAAGTAGATTTGATTTGTGATGGACACATTTGGGCGGTAGTAACAATAAATTGCAATCTATCAAGACTTGATTACCTTATAACCTGTCAAATTCTAGCGATGAAATGATAGATTTATCATAATGTCACCTTGGGATCACATCACCATGAAAGAACTTCATCCAACATCCTTATGAGTGTAGGTACCACCAAATAGGTATTTTTTAGATCTGTCTTCCTCGAGCGAGGGATATTCAAGAAGAGAAGAGGAAAGTGAGACATGTAGTAGGTCTAAAAGAGTGAGATCAACTAGAGGTCAAAAGATTAGAAGAAAATTCGTAAACACATGGAATTTTTTCTTGCTAAAGGGGGGTCATGTTCTTATGATGATGAGAGCATAGGAAACATTGAGGTTCCCTTGAGGTACAAACATCTACGAAAACAATGGGTACCCAAGGAACTTCCTCCAATAAACACTGATTTTTGTGTCAACAAGAGGATATATCGCATAGCACCATCATCATTACATGGTTTGGGATTATTTTGCATGGACAACATAAAGGTCTGTTATGACAAAGTTACTGAATTGATGGAGTATGTGGACCATTACAGTTACAAAGATTGGATGCACTAGTTCGATATACACGAAGTATGCGTAGGTATGCACTATCAACAAATTATATACGATAAAAGATAAGGATCAAAATAAAGGAGTGGCTATGTACATTGATGGAAGGCCAAAAGCATTAGGGAATATTGTAGGGTTTATAAATAGTACATGACCTGGGTCAACAAATAAGCAACCCAATTGCATATTCGAGGCGCATGAGGGAAACCGTGTATTCGTATGTGCGATAAATTCAATAACTGCAGGGGAAGAGTTGCTAATCAATTACAATTTGAATCACTTAGTTACAAACATAGTTACTATGGGGGTGGTACGTACTATGTACCATTTTACCTAACCTCCAATTAATGACTCCAATATACCATTTTATTCTCATATTTTTTTCGTAAGTCTATTGGTTTCATTTCGGTAATGCTTTTTTATATTTATTTTTTGTCACAGCAGAACATTGATCATATGGGGAAGGATCTGACCCAGAGCACAGATCATGATGCATCTTCAACCGCTTCTACCTGACAGGATTACCTCATTGTAATTTTACAAATTAGATACGAGCAAAGTTCCTTGGGTTAATTTCGATAATGTTTTTAATATTCTTGATGTAGTCGACTGATCAGGGAAAGGAACCAGCAGTAGAGGAGAACATCCATAGGGAGGTGCAGTCAATATTATGTGATGATGACATCTCATATTCAACAAGCCCTCTCGATATGTTAAGGAAGACCCAAAAAATTTCTGTGTGTGGGCAATTATCTTGCAACATTGTTTAGTAGAGACCAAAACTAGTTTGGCTTGTGATGTTAACTCAAGGAGGTTAAGTTTCCACTTGTCATTATGTATTGTCCATTTTTGTGCCTTAAAATGGTAAATTTCATCATGATCATACACTCATGGTAGTCCAATATAAACAAATTATATCTTTTTATGTATACTTTTAGTTATCTCCGTCTCCTAATTTTAAATAAGTAATATTATTTTTCAATAATATTTTAACCAATAGATGTGTCTGGAATAATTCACAAACTTATATGTCTGCCTTGAAAGAGCTCACTGATGGAGAGCAGAGGCCACAAAAGACTCTCACTGACAGGCAACAAGTCTATGATTCTGACCTTCTGGAGAAGTATCCATCTCTTCTATTTGTATTTCTAGTTATATCACTTTTTTGCTTAGGAACATTATATTATAAAGCTTTGGTGATTTTTTAATTCCCTTACACTACATTTTTTGTTATTTTTGTTTCAGGAAAATCAAGATGCATTGATCAAGTGTATCAAAGAATATGTTGGCTTTAGTAATGGAAGACCTATAGCTGCATGCATCATCTATAAGTCACTTCTCCAATGACGTTCATTTGAAGTTGAAAGAGCAAGTGTTTTTTATCGTATCATTCAAATGATTGGTTCAACAATTGAGGTATCATTGATTCTACATTTCCCTAGTTCTGAGTAGTTTATGTGGATTGACCCTACAAAATATAATGATTTACTCAAAATTTTATAATGATTTACTCATGTAAATTTCTCAATAATAACTACCTTTTGAGTCAGAAAAGGATGTAATTGGCCCTACAAAATATAATTACCCACGGTCACCTCATTCTACTTCTGAAAATCCTTCTGATCAAAGATTTTGTGGCAAACAAATCACATCAACATGAGCTAGTATGGGTCTTCCCGACCTATTATGGGTTACAAGCACTTTTTAGCACATCAACGAGACATCAAAATTGTTGTAGCAATCAGGATTACTAAAGAAGACATATCGAGGAGATTGGCTTATGGTCTCATTGATGAAGATAATCTATCGGCAAGACAAGTCATCTCGACATGAAAAATATATGCTAGCCCGAACGTTTAAGTCTCACCAATGAAGTTTCATCGGCGAGACCATCATTTCTTTCACAGATAGGAGCACTAGGAATATATCGGCGAGACATAGCAGGTCGGGTAAACATTCAAAACTTACCCCAATGGTATAAGTCTTGCCAATATACTTCCTTGTGCTCTGTCAATGAGACCACAAGTCAGTCCTCCCAATAAATCTTTTTTTTTTAAACTGTAATGTTTCATCAAAATTTTGATGACCCAGTCCGACGAAAAAAAAAGTGTGACGAGGTTGCTATAGCTTTGACGCAATTTTTATCTCATTCCAATGGCGAGATCGTCGAACAAATGATGATTTTTTGTCAGAATATAAGGGAGACTGGCTTATGGTCTCATCGATGAAGAGAATCTATTAACAAGACAAGTCATCTAGGAATGAAAAATATATGCTGGCCTGAATGTTTAAGTCTCACCGATGAAGTTTCATTGGCGTGACCATCATTCCTTTCACCGATAGGAGCACTGGGAATATATCAACGAGACATAGCGGGTCGGGTAAACATTCAGAACTTACCCCGATGGTATAAGTCTCGTCGATATACTTCCTCATGCTCATCGATGAGACCACAAGTCAGTCCTCCCGAGATAGCTATATCTCCAATGCAATTTTGATCTCATTCCGATGATGAGATCGTCGAACAAACGATGAATGTTTGTTGGACTTTCCATGAAACTTGGTCGCAATTCCAATAAACATCTCATGTTGTTCCAACGATTTGGCAGAGGCATGCCACGTGTGTTATGGCTATTGTTTGTCGCTAGATCGACGCAATGTTCATCGATATTTTGACAAACATGAGGTCCCTTTTTTGTGGCAGCAACCGACGAAGTTCAGTCGTGATTTCAACATTTTAAAGCTCGTCGGGATACTGACAAAAATTCAACAACAAATTTTTTTAAAGAGATTCGTCAGAATTATAATCATAGTTTGTTGATAGTTCAACAAACTTTCATCGAAAAGTGGAGTCAAATACAGTAGTGTAAACTGAACTAAACTAAACTAAACTGGACTGAACTAATAGTGCCACTCCAAAATATCAATCCCTAATTTGTAGGATCAAAACATGCATTATTGAAGTGTTATCAATGCTCCAAATAGTTAACTAAAGCAAGGTGGGTTCCACCTTCCATGTGGGCACCCCATGTGCTCCTATTTTGTAGGAGCTCTTCTTGGATGTCCCCACATGTTCCTATCATTTAGGAATAATCACAAATTTCAATTTACATGTTCATTTCATTAGAATTTAATCTCTTTCTAATCCTAGTGTTGGGGAACACTTTCCAAGGACTTAGGAGATACATGAAATATGTTTAGGATTGTAATTAAATGGAATTCTATTCCCAATAAACAACACCAACAAGAGAAAGAGGAAACACCATAGCCAAGTTTCCAAACAAGACAATAGAAAAAAAGAGAGAGCAAGGACCACCAATGTCCCACTTAGACAAACCCAGGTTAGGAGGGAGTTGACATTTCACCCAAAACACGAGTATGAGTATGAGAAGAGGAAGAATAAATGCCTTTCATCCTTCCTATGAATAATACTCCAAGAAATATTGTCATCCAAATTCTCATTATAGGGGGAAGCATGAGGAGAACCCCCACAAAGGTCTCATCGAAAGACGAAGAGGGAGCATCCACATGCATAGGAGAATGTGAATTAGGGGAATTCCCCCATTGGGATTCCATCAGCATGATAAGAATAATGAGGAGGGAATCATTTTTTAGCTAGGTGATCAATGGAGAAGCAAACACCATTTGAAGGGGAGGCCATCATAATCAAGAGGTCGAGTCCAAGGCCTACCTCCAACCATCAAACTAAATCTGCATGAAGGGGTTTGGATATTTTAATATCCACTAGAATGCATGCAAATGTGGAGTGACCCATGAATGTAGTAGGATAATCAACTTTTTAAAAACAACCAATAGAGTTACCAATGGCCTCATGATATGAAGGCTCTGAAAACTATAGAGGGAGATTCATAAGTCTAACATACATTGGACATGCACATTTAGTGGCTCAATAAGATGATTAAAGGAGGTTGACTAAGGATTAAAAAAGATAGAGTGCTCCCTCCAAGCCCACAACTTTCCCAACACCAAATATTTGTCCTCAAAGGAAGCAAAGGAGGAAATGAAAAATCCTTTAACATAGGGCAAGAGCTCAATATTACCCACCATAAGAGGCCTCCATGAATCCAACACCCATTTATGAATATTAGGAAGAGAAGGACTAGATTGGAGAATTTATACACCAAACCTTTACATTGGTAGAAGTCCTCATTTTTCACCACATCTTGGCCACAAACCACCACACGAGATGATTTGGAACAAAGAAGAGGACATGATTTCTTCCTCAAAGGGCTAACAACACTAAAACCAACAACATGAGAAAAGATGCATCCACCAATAATAGAAGTTGTCACCAAAGGGAAGGTACTAGTAAAACCTAAAAACTATTAGCAACAACAACAAAAGATGCAACAACATATTGCACACTAATAACATCAAAATAAGGACATGTGGTTGCACTAGAAACAAGAAGCACACTTACAATAGATGAAACAATAGTAGTAGATGAAACAAAGACAAACAATGCAATAACAAACACAATAACAAGATGCTCACCCATGACAGATGAAATCCCATTAGTATATGAAATAAAGATAAACAACACATCAAAAAACACAGAAGAACCATGAATCGCTGCAATAGGTGGCAAACAAGTAGGAGTAGGAGTGGGAGAGCCCATTTCAAAACTATTGTTGATATATTTTTTAATTTTAATAATTTATTTTTAATTTAAAAATCAATTTATTAAATTTATTGTTGAAATATTTTAATTATACAAATTTTATTTATATGTGATAAGGAAATAAATTCAAAACGAAAATATTTAATCTTTATTGAGTCTTTTTAAATGATGAAAAAATACATGCAATTAGGCTTAAAATTGTTAGACTTAGACAAAAATATCTAAATGACGATAGAAGTATTAAAAATGCTTAGCTTTTTGTTAATTTTGTATTATTGATATGTGAAGATTTTATTGTCCATTATAATTGACTAATAAAATTAGAAATTTGATGATGGATTCTTATTGTGTTGTCTATTATGAAATATGAATAAAGATCAAATTGATACTAGACTAGGTCACACCTAAAATTTGGTCTAGTGACACTTTACCTTCATGAAATCTAGTCCATTTGTCATAGACTTATTCTTTGTTAATACAAACTATGCTACTTTCTTTGATACTTGTTTTGAGCAAGAGATTATGTTGCAAAGCACAGTGGTCCTCTTGTGTGCAAATGGAATACTTATTGACTTTCTTGATAACAAGTTTTTCCCATTTTATAATGATTGAAAATTAAAGACACGCCAATGAAATATGTAATGCTTATGATGCCAATGTTTATGTAATGCAATAATGCTAATGCATATGCTTTATGCTTGAGGTGATTCCAATTTTGCAATTGTAAGTAAGGATTGTCTATAAATAGAAGATCTTAGGTTCTCAACTCAAATTGTTTTTCCATGCAAGCCAACAAGGTAATAATCAAATTTAGAAGAAATCAACCTTGGGAGCAAGAGATACAAAATTTGAAAAGCGACATATTCTAGGAAGGCATAAATCCCATGGGATAAGGGTTTTTCTACTTCATGGAATGTTTTTGGAACAAGGACAATGTTTTGAATATAATAAAATGTATTAGAAGGTATGGGACATCAAAATGTAGCATTTGGTAGGCAAGAGAGGGTTAGAAGAAAATAGTTTTCCTCACATTAGTGAAATTTAATTGTAATAGGAAGAGAAAGTGCAAACATCATGAAACATTCATTTAGATATTTTAATGAAAATGAATTTTCATCTTTATTGGAATTCTATGTGTATCTAGTGACATTAAAGTTCTCATTTTTTTTTTCTCTTTTGACATGGTTTTCAAGACTTTTTAACTTCCTATATTGATGAGATTTTATAAATAAACATTGTGGGATGTGTGCAATCACTCTTTAGACATTTTGTAAACATTTTTGGGAGTTGTAGTTGGAGGTGTTATGAAATCTTTAAGTTTTGGGATTTTAATAAAAGTAGAGACAAGAAAAGTGTTTTGAAAGTTCTTGGAGGTTGTTTTAGAGCTTAGAGAAAGGTGTACGAGTTATGTCTAACAAGCCTAAGTGATGAGACCTTTTTGTAATGCCATTTTTGAATTACTACAATTGTGTTCACCTTTCAACTAGTTTTCAACCAAAGAGGGTTTATATAGGGTAAACTTGACTTCATTCTTAATATTTTGTACTCTATTATGTTTCATTTCCTTATTCAATAAATGTTATTTGAATTTAGTCTTGTTTTCTTTCATTAATTAAGATAGAAATTATTTTGAATGAAAAAATGTGAGGAACATCCTCCATGTTTACTAATCACAATATCAAAGTAATTCATTCCATTCGTGAAGTGGTTTTTGTGAGTTTTTTGCAGGTTCATGTCCATAAAATGGTCAACTAGAAAGGATATATTACTTATATAGAGAAAGATCATATCTCATATGTGGCGAAGAAAGTTGAGAAATATGGAATGTGGAGAATATGTAGATATTGAAACAAGGATGAAGAATGACATTGCAAGTATTTCTTAGTCAATGGAGACCATGGAAGTCCTAATGGGGATCCTCATGGAGAGGTTAGATAATGGCCAATTCTAATTCCAATGAAGGGGAGTCTTTAAAGGGTAATAATATTATACCAACTAAAACTCTATTCAAAGTGAAGGCTACTATTGAGATTCTACCATTTAAAGGCAACGTGGATGCAAGGAAGATTCATCATTGGTTATGCCATTTGGTGGTATATTGTAGCACGCATTCTATTACATTAGAAGCAAGCCATACTCAAATTGGTTTGAGTATCTTGTATTGAATGCTATTGAGGAAAAAGATCCCATCGATTGTTAATAATAATTTAAGAAGATAATTAAGAAATAACTCTATCCCATTTGTCATAGAGAGGAAAAATGCATTGAATGACTACTCTTAAAGTAAAAATACGATCAAAATGTATAATTATAGACTAGTGAATTTTGTAGAAGAGACATATAAATGGAAAAGAAATACAAGATGAAGAAGTATCAATAAAATCTACAAGTCTTCATAGTCATATATGTTGAGTACTTTCCAAACTAAAAAACATAGATGTGTTAGAACTTGAAATGGAGGAAAAGTGAAGCCCTAGGATTTTAATCTAAGGTTTAGGCACCTTTCCTAATGTGTTTCATTTAGAATTTGAGGTAGCGGGGGTTTCATGGATTTGGAAAAGATATAGGATTGAATTACAACTTGAAAGGTCAATCAACCTACCCTTAACCAAACTTGGGATGGATTTTGGAATGAAATGCAATGATAAAACCAAAAAATGATGAAAATGACCTATTTTGATGCAAAAATAGTAGATTCAAAAAGTCCTAGATAAATTCAGATTTTGGAAATGGGCTGAGCAAAGTTTTGTGCA
Source organism: Sequoia sempervirens (assembly GCA_007258455.2). Lineage (NCBI taxonomy): Eukaryota > Viridiplantae > Streptophyta > Pinopsida > Cupressales > Cupressaceae > Sequoia > Sequoia sempervirens. The sequence continues at coordinate 234,746,588 of VDFB02105785.1, forward strand.
CCCGTGGTAAGAATTTTGGGCTGAAAATAGAGGACTAAGTCGCCCAGGGTGTTAGTGTCCTTGTGATTGATTTTCAGACATGATTTCACAATCCTATGGGGCCAAATAAGAGCTTTCTTTCCCCAGGTGTTGCACTGTTAGATCTTTGTCAGGTGCTGAGATAACTAATTTTTTCGTATGTTGTCAAGGTGTAGGGTTTGAATGTAATAATGTATAAATAAGCTTCAATCTTCCTCTAAACTTATTTAGACCAGTAATTTGCACATTCAAAGAGAGACGAAGGTGATGGACTTGGATAATTAGCTAGTTTTCTTCTATTTAGTTTATGATTTTTTAATTTGCTAAATTTATAGACAATCCTAAACCTTATACATATTTTATGTCTTTCATGCATCCTAAACCAGACTTTAATATATTGAAATATAATTATGATATGATGGTATTTGTATGTATGGATGTGTGAATGTTTATGAAATTCAATATGATTATATGTATAATTCATGGTTGCTAATGATATGTATAATTTAGATGAAGCTAACCACTAGTTGTAGCTAGAAGAATTGTATCTCACAACAATTGGAGTGCCTATTTTGCAACAAAAGGAACAAAACCAGATTATAGGGGAGAGTCCAGAATGTTGAAAACGTGATAGTTCTAGAAAATAATGAAGGAAAACCATTGAAATGGTCAACCATGAGTCACTAGATCACCAAATAAGACAACAAGAGAAAGACATGACATGACAATTTTCAGGGAGCACATCTCTATCAAACCATTAGGGTAGAGTTTTAGTTTTACTTCTCTTCTTTTGTCTATTTCACTTATGGTTTTTAGTTACAAGACTAGTCCTCTTCCTATTCTTGAGGGAGAGTGGACATATGCATTTAAATTATGTTTTTAGTCCTTGTGTGAATAAAAATCCTCCCATGCCTATCTATTGGGATCAATGGTTGAGGAGAAAATCTAGTTTAGGATATAGTTGCTAGTTCCAATTTTCATTTTATCAAACAATACTTCATTGTTAGTTTTTTTGTTAATTACGTTGCAATAGATATGTACTTATGAATGTAAATATGTTGAAGATTCATGTCATATTGTAAGAGTTCAATTCCTATGTAATAAAGGAGTTTCAATTTAGTGTCATGAATATTGGTTGATCTAGTAGTGTATATTTGATTTCCCCTGTTGGCACAACAACTCGAACAAGGGCCACTCAAGGTATTGTAACCTACCTTATTTTTTGTTATTAGACTAGATGTTATATTACTGTATTCATTTCAAATAACTTTCATTTATATGCATATGAATGATATTTTGTAACAACACGTTGAGTCAGTCTCTCAAGAAGTTAAGCAGTTAGAATTAGTAGTTCAGTCTTAGTCATTAGCAGTTACAGTATTAAGCCAAAGGTACCCATAGCATAAGGAATAGATTAAGTTATTTCCCCTGTTTTGCAAGTTAACACTTTATTTCCTTTTTCCAGCCTTTACTATTTTCTATACATGTGTAAACTACCTACACTCACTAATATAGGCTATGTAGAGTCCTTGAGTCCACATACAATTCCAACATCATCAAAAGCTTACGAAGTCCTAGTTGATAATTAAATGAAGCCTTTGTGAGGGTTTGTTGAACTGTTCATTTAGTAAAGTCTTGTTCTCTGAATTGCGCATCTACCCATTCACCAAGTTGATTGAACATTAGAAAGGCCTTACAAAAGGGTTGTACCATATAGGGGCTTGCCTCATTCAAACTCCATGTTGGTGTTTCCACCTCCACAATGATAATGCCAATGAAAGTGAGCTTATCCTTTTGAGGGTTAGAGGCTAAATAACAAACAAATGATGAATCAACAATGTATGTAGCTCACCACTTAGATTTGGTTCCTTGAAGGACTGAAGTCATACAAATCTCCTCAAGGTTCACTTGCAAATTGGCTTGATATGTTTGGAAGACCTACAAGGGTTAGTCCTCACAAATAAAATGATAACATAAACATGAAAAAACTCACATAAAACTTGACATGATGCTTCAATGTTAAAATGCTACAATAAATTTTCTCTTGACTTGATAGTAAGTGCTCTTGATCACCAATAATTCCAATAATTGCTACTTAGATTTGAAATGATGAACTAACTAGGTATTTATACACAATTATTCTAATTTCCCAAAGAATAAATATCGATAGCCAACATTTAATATTTGAAATTCAAAATAATAAAATTCCAACTCCGAGATATTGAATTTTGGAGGCAAAATAGGGGGACCAAGTCACCTAGGGCGACTATGTCCCAACCCTATTTTACGGGATGTAAAGTGTCAAGAGAAAAATATTAAATGTGTGCTTTGATTTTGCAAATGAGCTTTCTTGATAAATATCCAAATGGGCCATGGAATGCATAATCTAGGACATTAGATGTACAATTAGGTCCATGTATTTAGGAGGGAGAAAAACATAGTGTGAAATTGTCAAGGGTGATAATTTACAATGCTACATGACTAGGTGTGCTATTCACTTTATAAGTCCTCATAAGTAATGTTGCACTTTAGAGGCTTGCTAGAACTATAATATTATAAATATTGTTTCATGTGCATATATCTCTAAATATCATGGAATATTTGAAATGACACCCTATATTATAGTTGGAGGCACATGAGTAGAATATTCCTCCAAGAACTTAACAGTATTAGTTGCAAGGGTCATGAATAAGGTTATATTGACAAGGCATCCTTGGACATTTGGCACAAAGTAAAAGGGAATATATCATAATCTATGACATGGAGATATTCTAAGAAAATATATAACAATGTAAGATGTCTAAGATAGGGATTAAAAAATTATTTATTTTATTTGGCTTCCTAGGTAGTTGTTTCATCTTTTAGTGGGTTGAATTTGTCATCTTGTTGAGATGAATTCCTAGGTTGTTGGGAAAATTTAATATCCTTCTAGAATGATTCTTGTAATGTTTGAACATGTCATGTTATCTCCTTCATGGTTTTTCTTGGTTGGCTTACCATTTTAGTGGTTTTACTTTCATTTATGTTTCTATAAATTGAGAACATGGAATAGTAGTTTTATCATCATAGTTTGAATCAAGTTTATTTTACCAAAATATTATCATATTGACTATAGGTTGAAGGAAATAATGATTGAATGAGGAAGTTGAGTGTATTGTGTATTCTTATTGTATATTAACATAAGCTTGTGCTTTCTTTGGAGATGGTTTTTTCCCAAACTTTGTTCCCATGTATATCAATGTTCTTTATTTTGTGAATGATCTTGTGGTTTTCATAAATTTTTAATTACACTCCTATTATTATTGATAACCAATTTATTACAACATATTAAATCAAATTTTATTACTAAACTCATTTTTTTATTATACTTTAACCTAAATTCATAATATTTGGTATTAGATCCTAGTTTTGGCTTGATTAGAAGAGGGGGGCATCTTTCTTTGTGTTGTGTGTTTTAGGTTATAGTGGGAGAATTTGTTGATTTAGTGTAAACTAATTTTTTATTATAAAAATCATGGTAAACACATCTAAGGTTAAAATTGAAAATTTAATGAGAAGCACTATGAGTTAGGGAAATTGAAGATGGCGAGTCTATTGATAGAAAGGGGTCAATGGGATAAAGTGATTGAAAAATAAAATTTACTAGTTTAAAGGATGATGACTAGGATACGTTTGATAAAAAATCTAAAAGTACCATCCTATTATCTATTTTTTATTATGTTCTTATGAATATATTAAAATAATCTACTACACATAATACGTGAAAGATATAGATGCATTGTATCAAACTAAGAGTCTTGTTAATAATTCTTTTCTTAAGGGGAAAGTATATTCACTTAGAATAAATGAAGACTTTGTAGTGGATTATTTAATGCATTTAATTTTATTGTGAGTCAACTAGCTTCTATTGGCATTCAAGTATGAGGATAAAAACATAATTTTCCTCTTCTCTTTACTTGATTCAAGGGACAATCTAATTATGACTATTGGTGTAATGAATTCTAAGCCTAATCTTGAAAACATTGTTGTTTATTTGTTAAGTGAATAGTTTGAAAGAAAATCTATGGATGAATTTTATGAAGATGACATGTTTGTTAGGTGTAGATCTAAGGAAAAAGAGAGTAAGAAAAGTGGGAATAGGAAGAGCTCTAAATCTAAGGATAGATTAAAAAATCATAGTATTAGAAAATAAAAAATAAAAAATAATGGAAAAAAATGACACATTGAGGACTATAGCCTTAAGAACAAGAATAGGGATGAAAATTTTATAGAGAAAAGTCTTTGAATGCTTACGCTAGTGGAAATTTATTTCTTACTTGTGTTAATATTGCTAGCGATGAATCATGGTTGGTTGATTCAAGTGCCTAATTTCACATGAATCCTCATATGGAGTGGTACTTAGAGTAGAAAAAATATGATAGATGTGAGGTGTTTCTTGGTGACAATTTCTCAGAAGATTGTTAATTGAGGAAATGTAAATCTTGTTTACACTAATGGTAGAGTAAACTTTTTTATTAATGTTTTCACATTTTAGAGCTTGATATAAATTTGATTTATAATGTTTCAAAGATCAATATTGTTTTTGTGAATGTAACTTTTGATAAGAATGGTTTCATGTTGGCTAGAGTGAATATTATGATGGCTAAGGGGACTTAATTTGGAACCTTTTTAAGAAGTAATTTTCTACGTTCTATGATTCTATCAATGTAATCAAACCATTTAATTCATGTATGTTGTAGCACCATACATTAGGCCACATCGGTGAAAAAGGTTTAAAAACATTAGTTAATAAAGATATGGTTGTTGGTTTTTCAAATTATATTGTTGATTTTGATTTTTGTAATCATTATGTGTTTGAAAAATATAACATAGTTAAGTTTTATTTTGATTAAGTAAAAGATATTTTAGAGTTAGCTCATAATGACATGTTTGGAAATTCATAATGAAAATTTCTCTCAAGATGATGTAGATGCGTTTTTGAATGGCCTTGGCAACTCATGCATCAAAAGGTTAAGCATTCTTCATTTTTTATTGTTGGATTGTTTACAAAAAAAAAAAATTCATTTGTTTGCATCATTTTCTCTATATAAAAAAATATTTTTAAATTAGAATATATACACACACACACACAACACATTTATATAAATTTAATTTACAATAGTTTGAAATTTTAGCCAATTGAAAGGTTTAATGGATGTGGAAATATTGATAGTCGACTATTTTAAATTCCAAATAAAAATTCAATAATTTTTTTTTTTAAAACCCCCATGGGTCATTGCCCACCTCCATGGGTTGTTGGGTCAATCAACCCCTTATAATTTATTTATATATATATTTAAAATAAAATCATTTAATTTATAATATATAAAGTATATTAAAATATTTAAAATTATTTTATTATATACTAATTATCTGTGTATTATATATACAATTAATGTATTATTTATGATTTATATATCATATATATTATATAATTAATTAAATTTAAATATATATATTTACTTTTTTATACATACATAGACACACACACATAATCGTACACACTTTTTTTTTTCTATTTATTTTTAGATATTTAATTATTTTAAGATTCTTCTTAAATACTTTATTTATAATTCAATATGTGAAAATCATTTCCCTTCCATTTATAGTTAATCGAAACTGTAATTTTAATTGCATAATTTGATATGAGGTAGGCAAAATTTATTTTCTCAAATTTTAAATAGATCCATTATCAAATACAATTTGGATCAATAATGTTCCATACAATTGTTTTCCACTAATTAGACCCATTCAAGTCTATTTTTCCAAATGAAGAAATATAACACATATGTTTTCATGAATTTATTACCAAATCTTAAATAGTTCTTTAAGCACAAGAATAAAGAATTTATTTTCCTCCTAATACACATGATTTAATCATGATGAGTAACAAAATATTCCTCTTTGATTATCAACAACAAGTTAAGCATATCATCCAAGGGTTCCTAAAGCTTTACAATCTCATAAAACTAACACATAACATTCTTTGAGAATTATAAGTTGAATGACCCAAAATAGTCTCCATCCTCAACACATGCACCTATCAAGTGAACAACAAGAAAAAAAATATAGGACAATGAATCTCCACCTGACCATAGAGTTGAAATTCAATCCACCCTTGAGCTAGGGATCACATGGCTCTTCCATGGTGCATGTCTATAACTTTTCCCAAAAACACAAAACACATTTAACATTTAGATACATTTACATCAACACAACACCTAACATTTCAAATAAAGGTTATTCACACCATGTTGACAATAACCCTTTACAAACCCTCACTATCACAAAGGATTCCCTCTTGGGATCCTTCAAAAGGGGAGTGGGAACTCAACCTTCAAGGGTAGAAATCAAACACAACAAAGATCAAAATGAATTACACATTTTATTTTCACAAAAGCTCATTCAAGATGCAACAATCACAACAATATCTACAAAAATAAAGAAAAATGGTAAGACCCTACATTAAAAAAACTTATCCAATAGTGAAAGAAATTTGGTGTGGACTTCTCTGAGCCTTCTCCTCTTAAGCCTTTCCTTCCTCAACTCCCTTCTCTCCCTTTCCTCTCTTCCTCTATCCTCCTAAAAATAACTACCAAAATAAAAATTATAAAGAAAATCCAAAAGACAACAAGATGAAAAAAAATCCCTCCCATTCTAAGAAAATAATAGATTAAATAAAAATATAAAAGAAATTTCCTTTTCCAACTACCCAAACCAACTAACCAACTCTCATTTTTGACATTATTAAAGAATGTGGATCTGAAGGGGGTTTAAATCACTTAAAAAGGTATTTCCTAGGTTAAACAAACCCCTAACTCGTATATCTAACACCTAGGGGTAAATTAGAACTCTAAAAACATAATTTAATTCACATAAAAAACTCATAAATCACAAAAAAATAAATATACTAAGAAATAACCCTTAAGGGTAATAATAAAAAAAAAATCACATAAATACATGACCATAAACACATTAAACCACATAAATGATGTTTCAAAATATTACATCACATGATCTTATTTTTTCTATACGAGATAAGATTGATAATCACAAAAATAATACAAAGGAAGTAGCTATGTGACCCCAAATGTGCCATTGGCAATTTCACTTGCTCACTCAACCAAAAATATTAATGTATTATATAAAATAATTAATAACAATAGATGAAGCATCTAACATATATTAAAATAACTTTTTGTAAGCAAATTTATTATTTTCCAATATTTTCTTAACAATCATCTAGGAACTCACATAGAAATGGTTTAAATCAAATAACCATCACAAGTAAACATTTAACACATCAAATCTCTTCTACTCACCTAACCATATAATCATCTAATAAAACTAATATAACTCCATCTAGCAACAATCAATAAGAATCCATCATCTAGTAATATCCATGATAATCAAGACAACCATAAAATTATAAGAATATCATCTACAGATATGAACAACTATCATCCATAAAACTCCTATATAATGTCCAATCATAGAAACACATGAAAACATAAAAAAAGAGAGATGATCATAAAAGGGTGGGGTCTCACAAAAGTGATGCTACATATGTAGCTAGTGGACTTTTTTTCTTGGAAAAGTTGTGGCCCATATCTAATTTAGCTAGAATAAATCTAGCTAGAGCATATGTTTAACAAAAATACTTTCATTTGGAAATGCTTCAATTTACTTGTGTTGATAAGTTGGCTTTAAGTGCGACATAATTTGAGCTCTTAGCCAATTACTCTAAATTCCCAATCATTAAGATCTACTCATGACTAGGGTTTATGTGAGATTTTTTTAGGATATGGTGTCTTTGGTTTGTATAATATCTAGTAAACTTAACCCCATTCATAAATAATGAACTCGCCCAATATTTGAGAAAAGTATGTAGGATTTCCCTATACTTGTAGCCACACCATCTTCTCTTTAGGATACAAAGAGAGTAACTTCATAGGGTTAATCACTTATGAGTGAGCCACAAATTCAAATAGTTGATGGACTTTTATGCCTATGTTTCTATAATCCTAAAGTGTTTTCTCATATACATGAATGTAATTGGAAGCTCAAATATGTTTGAAAATGTCATGAGACCTTGATAGGTATATGAAAAAAAGATGGTAGACCAAAAAGTGGTCAAATTTTTATAATACTCCAAAACATGCTTGCATTTTAGGAAATATAATATATACATATTATGGCTTGAGATATAACATGTTCATATTCTAATGACATCAATTAAATTTCATGATTATACTTGGAAAAAAATGAATTTACCAATCTCAACGTTTGTATATGCATGTAAGGTGTCCAAATCTATGTTTTACAAAATCATAAAAAATATAAAAATGTCAAGTATGATTTTCATTAAGTTCAAATAATTTAGGATAATATTATGAGAAAACACCATTATGGCATCACTCTCCATCTTATCTTTCTAACCATGTATTTTTTTCCTCGTATTTGAATATGTTAAGGTCTTGCTCTTTAATTACTTGTAGTAGTGTCTTTTTTTTTGTAAAAACACATGTATTATTTTTTCATTCTATATACATTGAAAAAATAGAATATATTTGTCCAAGTTGAGGAACATGCTCAAATTTTTATTATTTTCACAATATGTCCACTTTGAATATTAGTAGAAATATATTAAACAACTACATGGTCTTAGTTAACCTTTCATCAAAGGGACTTAAGAAATACTTAACAAAACTCAAAAATTGGAGGGGCATGCTTTGTGGTATCTTATAATTTTGCGACAAAAAATAAAACTAGTTTGTGTACTCTTATAATTTGACCTCTTAATCTCCAACATTTAAAATAATAATAGTTTTAAAACTAGACTTTGAGTACTAGTAATCTTGTTCTTATCACATCTTAAAATTTTAAGCATAGACAACTCAAGTTACTCATCAAAGTTCAAATTTCGTTGATTAAAAAAGTTGCTTTTAGCCACCAACTTTCATACACTTACTATGGTATTTATAAGTCCTCTTCCACCTCACTTCATACACCAAAATGTGCTCAACTAGTAATATACTGTACCAAATTTATCATTTGGAAACGTTTCAATTTACTTGTGTTGATAAGTTGGCCTTAAGTGCGGCACAACTTCAATGAGCTCTTAGCCAATTACTCTAATTTGCTAATCATTAAGATATGCTCATGACTAGGGTTTATGTGAGATTTTCTTAGTATAGGGTGTCTTTGGTTTGTATAATCTCTAATAAACTTAGCCCCATTCATAAATAATGAACTCACCTAATATTTGAGAAAAGTGTGTAGGATTTCCCTATACTTGTCTAGCCACACTATCTTCTCTCTAGGATACAAAGAGAGTAACTTCCTAGGGCTAAACACTTATGAGTTCCCCACAAATTCAAATAGCTAATGGATTTTTATGCCTATGTTTCTATAACCCTAAAGTGTCTTCTCATATACATGAATGTAATTGGAAGCTCAAATATGTTTTTAAATGTTGTATGAGACCTTGACAGGTATATACAAAAATGATGGCAAACCAAAAAGTGATCAAATTTTCACATTACTCCAAATATGCTTGCATTTTAGGAAGTTCATAATATGTACATATTATGGCTTGAGATATAACATGTTCATATTCTAATGATATCAATTAAATTTTATGATTATACTTGGAAAAAAATGAATTTACCAATCCCTAGGTTTGTACATGCATGTAAGGTGTCCAAATTTGTGTTTTATAAAAATCATAAAAAATATACAAATGTCAAGTATGATTTTCATCAAGTTCAAATAATTTAGGATAATATTATGAGAAAACACCATTATGACATCACTCTCCATCTTATCTTTTTGACCATTTATTTTTTTCCTCATATCTGAATATGTTAAGGTCTTGATCTTTAATTACTTGTAGTAGCATCTCTATTTTTTATAAAAACACATGTATTATTTTTTCTACATAATTTTTTATCCACTCATCCAATTTTTTTAAAAATATCTATTTTCACATCCTACACTTCATTCTATGCTCAAATTCTTATTATTTTCATAATATGTCCACTTTGAATATTAGTAGAAATATATTAAACAACTACATGATCTTAGCTAACCTTCCATCAAAGAGATTTAAGAAATAATTAACAAAACTCAAAAAATGGAGGGACATGTTTTGTGTTATCTTATAATTTTGAGACAAAAAAACAAAACTAGTTTGTGTGACCTCTTAATCTCCAACATTTAAAATAATAATAGTTTAAAAACTAGACTTTGAGTACTAGTAATCTCATGCTTATCACATCTTAAAATTTTAAGCGTAGACATCTCAAGTTACTCATCAAAGTTCAAATTTTGTTGATTAAAAAAGTTGCTTTTAGCCACTAACTTTCATGCACTTACCATAGTATTTATAATTCCTCTTCCACCTCACTTCATACACCAAAATGTGCTCAACTAGTAATACTCCACCAAATTTATCATTTTCTAATCACCAAGATCCTATGAGGTTGAGTGCAGAGTGCCTCTAAAATGTTGTCATTACAAAATGCAACTCTAGAAAGAGTTTTAATACCACTAGTATGATTTTATCTATAAAAGATTATAGAAATAGAAAAAAGATGTTGAATGAACAAATCATATATTGTTGTAGTTTCAAAATGACTACGAGCAGGAAAACTATGCCGGTTGGGGAGTCCTCTACTCTGGGCCGGAATACTGGGCTGACAGGGGAGTTTTCTGTTTCTGGTGAGGCTCTCAGGGGTGCTAGAGCGGGTGCTGGCATCGGGGCTGGGGCTAGTGCTGGCGTCAGGGTTGGTACTGGTGCTAGCGCTCGGGTTGGCGCTGGTGCTGGCGTCGGGGCTGGTTCTAGTAAGAGTATCAAGGGTGTTGGCTCATCTATGCGTGCACCTAGATCATATATGAATATTAAGCAAAGTTTTGATGGTTTCATCCCTGTGAAAAACTCCATCACAGTGAAGATTAAGGATGAGTTAGCAGAAGAAATAAGTGATAGTGTAGCAGAGCTTTCTACTCAAGGGGTGATCTGTCGGTTTAGGGGCTTTTGGCCAAGCCTTCCTCAGCTGCACTCTTGGATCACCAATAAATGGGAGCCCCTCATCACTGGTAAAGTTCAAATCTTCCCTATGGCCAAAGGTTTTTTTGTTGCTAAGTTCGAAAATACTTTAGATAGAGACAAAATCTTGTATGAAAATTTCTTTTGCTGGGAGGACAAATACCATTTGATGGTTAAACCTTGGCACTCCAACTTTAACCCAGCTTCTGAAACCTTCAATAAATTCCCGATTTGGGTCCGGTTGCCTAATCTCCCTCTTCACCTTTGGAATGACTCTCTCCTGGAGGAGGTTGGGGAAGCCCTAGGTGATTTTTTAACTGTGGACAATGAATTTTATGATCTTTATCACTCTACCTTTGCCCGAATACTTGTTGAAATTGATGTCTCAAAAGGACTACCTGCTGAGGTTCTCTTAAAACCTTCTAGGGGGTCTTGGATCCAATCGTTGGATTATGAGGGGGTCCCTTTCTGCTGTAGAAGATGCTTCAAAACAGGACATGCTGCTACTCAATGTGGATTTGAGAAGACTAAGACAGCTACTTGGTGGAATGGTGCTTCTCTACAACATTACACGGTGGAGAAGAAATCTGATCCACTTCAGAGCTTCTCCGAGGTGGTGGCTTCTGATTCACATGCTGCTGGGGCTTATGACTCACATGCTGCTGGGCTTTCTGATTCACTTGTTGTTGGGGATTCTGATTCATAGGTTGTTGGGGTTTCTCCTTCCTCCGCTGGGGAAGCTACCGTGATAAATCATATTGAGCATACGACTAGACTATTTTTTATCTCTACTAATGGTGCTTTGTTTCCCACCTCTGATTTCTCTCCGGTTATTTCCACACCTATTCAGGCGAACTCTGATGTTACTTCTCGGGTTGCGGATTTTCATCCTTAGGAAATTGATGGGCTGGCTTGGCAGGCTAAGGCAGCACAAGTTGAAGAAGGCTGGACTACTGTTACTGGAAAAAAATCTAAACCCTTTGGGCCTTCTTTCGATATGACTCTTTACTCCAACAAACAAAACTCTAATTGTAAAATATTGATCCCATAGTAGTGGTTTACAATTTTTGGCCAAACTGGACACTGAAATTATTATTTTTAACTGAATCTTCACATTCGGGCAACTATAGCAGCTAAACTGTAAGGAATTTGAAGATGGTGCAAACTAGAGTCTCATCAAATTTTGTCTGTAGATTCTAAAAATATTTTTTTCAAATTTTTGGAATCAAATTTCACTTCTTTTCCATCTCCCACGAAAATTGATTTTTTGAGAAAACAACATTTTAAAAGTGACGCACACCATATAATGCATAACTTTTTACATGAAGGATAAAAATTCTAATTATTTCAAATTTAGAATTCTTACTCATAGCTAGTGCTTCCACTTAGTTAGATAGTTTTTATTAAATATTTTTTCTTTAATCAAGTTTCAAAGTCAAGCGAATTACAATTCGGACCAGTAGCAACAGGTATAGCAGCGTAACTTTTTTGTATATGTCAAAAAAAATTTATTTTTTGTTGGATCAAGGACTTCAATATCTGGTGCACTCATATTTTTCAAAATTTTGTTTTGATAATCTTCTATTTTTCCACATGTGAAGAACAAATAAATTCATTTTCGATGAAAAACCTATGTTTAATAAAACTTAAAAAACAAATACATAGCAAAACCAAAACATATTAAAATTATATTCATTGGATAGCTTGTTCTGAGGAATACCATAATCATTTGAAATAAATTTTAAATGAATTCATTTGATCCCCAAAAGCTAAATCAAAAGTGATTTTTTATCAGCATTTTGATAGGTGTAAAGGAGACACATTTATAGGTATGGTTTAAAAATAGCGAGGTTCTATCAAGGGGTTTGATCTAAGGTGATTTGATCAAACCCTCTTCAATTGGAATCCTTAAAATGGAACTTTTTAAGGCTTAAATCATTATATTTTCTAAAAATATGTGATTTCAGCTAAAATTTGTTCCTCTCAGGAATTGTAAACCACTATTATGACAGCACCTATTTTATATTTTTAACTTAATGGTGTTTGTTTGTGAGCTGGTTTTTTGTTGACTGCAAGCTGTCTTTTCTGCAGTCTAGTTTTTTTGGCTTTTTTAAGATGTTTGGCTTTTGGTTGTAATGGGTTTCGGATCCCATCAAAATCTGTTTTCCCCCAATTTCAAAAACAAATCATATCTATATGTATGCTTATATTCATGAAACAAGTACAAAGTGTTGTGGGTCTTTTTGAAGAGAAAAATTCTTTAAGAGATGATATAATTTATTATTTAAGATGAGCCTCTCTTCATTACAACTTCAATAAATAAGTATTACTAAAAGTGACCTATGAGGTACAACCCATGTGGGATAAATCCACACTTAAAATGAAATCAATACACTATTACAGGTTCATGTGATGCATATGGAATAAATAGGCACAATAAAATATTAACACATTCTAACAACCCTAATGCTAAGTGTATTCAATCCCACATACCAAATAAGTGTTTGAGTTGAGTAACTAAACCATGATAGTTAGAATGCTCATAAAATAATAATAATAATAATAATAATAATAATAATATGTTGGGATATAAGAGTCCTAACAATGTGATTGATTTAGACCCCATGAAACTATGTTAAGTTGAGTTTCAAATGGAATTGTGATGTATAGGACAATCATTAAGATATCAAACTGCTTCCAGTGACACATCCAAGTATAAATTCGTTTCATATTAAGACTAAAATATAAGTATATTATGTCTTCCTTAAATTGAATACAAATATTATTGCAGATTCAATTTGAAAAACCGATAAAATATGTAATAATAACATTTAATAATACATTGACTTAATATGTATAATATACTATATTATAAGAAGCCAATAGTTACCCTAAGTTTGCCTAGGATGTAAGAACAAAACAATAATGAAAAATGAATAATAAAACTATACACCAAAGTCATCAAATAAAACCAACATAATAAGAATTGGGTGGGGCATGAAATATCATCGAGAAAGAGCCATATCATAACTCTCATATAAAGTGTCCACATGAAGGAACTGTATTTTAAACGTACCATATTATGTGATAATGATATAAAAGTGCCATGCAAGATGTGATCAGTAAAATGATGGCACAATGCTTGCTAAGAAGTTACGTTCTTTTATAGTGTGCATGCATGTTGAAGCTACGAACGCTTAAATTCAGGTGAATGGGAGCAGGGTTTGCGTAAATGAAAATATTTATGATATGATAGGAAAGAAAGTGTAAGTACAAAGCAATTTTTTTTGGAAACATATAAAGTTCAAATGAAAACAGACAATTGGTGATGACACTCATTAACAACTGATGGAACTCATAGAAAAAGTCCTCCTACATGACTTCATATTTAGTGTTCAATGAAGAGAATGATGGCTCCTTGGAACCACGGAATTGTCTTAATTGCACTCTTCTCATACCTTCCTCAAACTTGTGCACTTCTATTTACTTTTAGAAAAATAGTAGTAATTTCTTCCAGGCGTCACTTCTTGTATGGATACAGTTTATGATAGAAAATATCATTAAGGTTAAGAGGGCCTCCAAATATTTGTGAGGTATCTTTGAGTACTCTATTCTTTTTTTATCATGGTGTTTCTATAGGGAACCACCACTTAGTGGATATTTCTAGATTCATGGATTTTGATTTGGAAAAAGGTGTTGAAAGTAGATCCGCTAGTTGATATCAGTTCAATTTATTTGGGGACACTATTAGTTGGATGAGGAATCAATAGGCTATGGTCACTCTTTCCATTGTAAAGGTTTAGTACATGGTAGATACTAATGTCTATAAAGAGGTCATTTGGATTAAGATATTATGTTTAGATGTGGGGTTCAGTCAGGACATTGTTAGAGTTCTGCATGACAATTAGAGTTTAACGGTTCTTGTAGGGATTAAATCCATAAATTTCTAATCATTTTATTTATGACATGGTAGAGGACTGGAGGATAATCATAGAGAAATTTGACACTTTGCAAAGTGTCATAGATGCATTGATGAAGCTAGTCAACATAGAGATGTTCAAGTGATGCAATAAGTCTATGGGATTCTCAGTCCCTTGTAGATATTTGATAGTGTTGGTATTCTCCTTACTCTTTCATGGTGTTTAACAATAGGGATGATATTGGTAAAGATGTATCAACCTTATGTTTAATGTTAAAATATAAAAATATAATTTTGGGGTATAGATAAAAAAATTCAATCTTTAGCATTCTAGAGGTTGATTTTAGCCCCCAAAAATGTCAAAATAGGCTTTAATTGGAGTAATTTGATTATGGTTATGTGGACCTCTTTGAGATATTCAATTAAAAAAATGCTTAATCATCTTAGTAGATGAAATGTTATGGCCTCTAGAAGTTGGGCCTCCCACATAAAAAATATAAGAGCATCTATGATACATAAAAAGGTTGTAAGAGGGAGTTACACTTGTTGACCAATTTATGATGCATGTTATGAATTTTTTTATTGGAGATAATGGATCCAAAATAGAGTGCCTAAGTTAGTTGGTGGATAATTAAGAGCTTATAATAGGTGGACCAAATACATTATTTTTAGCCTATGGACTCATCCTAGGTTTTGGTACATGGGATTTGACAAAGGAATTTGATGCCGCAACTTGGGTGAATTTAGCTCATGCATTTTTAATTATCATTTGATGGTTTGTGTATTGCTTCTCTTATTTACTGAGTTCTTGAGATGAATATTTCATATTAATTTTTATAAGTATTGTTAGTTTCTAGAATTGTTTAATATCTCATTGTTGGTGACACTCATGTAAAGGATTAGACTATGCAAGTATATTGTAACCATTTATTACTAAATAATACAATGAGTTATTTTTGGAGTGTGAGGATTTTATATTGAAATGGATTTTCCCACACAAATCATTATATTATAGTCTATTAATTTTTATCTTTATTTTCTTATAGTTGTGCACTCAATTTAAATTTTTCACACATACCTCCTCTCATAGATTAGTTTGGAAAGTATATTTTGTATCTTTGCTTCCTCTCATGTCTTCCACAGTTGAAGATAATTTTGATAGAGTATCGACTCTATAATGACAGTGTTACTGGTACAAAGTGTATGTTGGAATGCTTTGAATTCCACTGCGGATGAATATTTTTCTATGCAGTTTCAAGGAAGTATTTACAGGTGCCATAAGTATGTGTTAAGTGACAAATGTTTTGGTGGTCTATGTGTCAAGTTGTGAATGAACAATTGGTTCATTTAGTTATTGCTTCACTAGCTTTGTTATATGGTGTCAACCTAAAGGTTTTGGGGTCATGTGTAGTTGAAGTATGTTAGGAGCAAATTTATGGGAGTGATTATAGGTTATGTCGACCTATTTTGATGTTGTACATGTTTTGGCTTGTTTCGCAAGGTGTGTGTGTTAAAGTTCTAAGTCAATAGGTTGTGTGGTACATAGTTCATGCAATTAGGCCAACCTAATTGATGTTTTGGTTGGTTGCAATAGATATGCAAGGTTAATTCATTGTGTAATGTATGAGATGAGATAAGATGATATGTGTGTGTGAGTGTAGAGTGTGTGTGCGAGATTTGATATAGCACTTGTGAAGTGCGAAAGGTGTAGTGGTGGAGTATGAAGTATGTTAAGTCAGTTTTTAGAGATTAATTGGAATTGTATCTTCGACATGTTGCAGATGCATTATTAGCAGTTCATTTTAGTAGTGAGCCACCATTTCTTCTATCTTTTTCTATTATGGCAGTGAGCCACCAACAGTGAGCCATTCTTTCTTTCTGGATAGTGATTCCACATTTTTGTATCAACATTGTAACTAATTATAATATATTGTGAGCTAATCCTCACCATGGTTTTTCCCTTTCTAGGGTTTTCCCCATAAATCTAGTGTTCTTGTGTTCCTTGATGTGATGTATGTTTTATATGTTCCTTTCATTTACTGCAAGTTCAATATGATGCTTTGAATGAATACTTAAGTTGATAAAGTGAATGAATTTTAGTGAATACTGATTCACCCCCCTCTTAGTATTCTAAGTGTTCAACAATTGGTATCAGAGCTTGGTTCCTTCAATTGGCTTGATCGGTGAGGTAGATCTTGGAGGTTGAACACATGGATACAAGGAAATATCCTATCCCTTTGGAAGAGATTATCCCTAAAGGATTTATTGAAAAAGATTATGAGGTTGATATGGAAGGATAACTCAAATAAGCTCTTGATGATTTGGATAAAGCTGAATAGGAGAACAAAGATTTGAAAGAGAATCTTAAGGATGTAGATGAGTGTATCAGGAATTTGAGAGAGAAACTCAAGAAATCTACAGAAAGATTCAAGGAAGCAAATGAGCATCTCAAGAAATCAAATGAGATAATCACTAATCTAAAAGTGTCACAACCTCTTTTTATTGCTACTAATTGAATTTTCTATCCAATCTTATCAAAATTTAAATTTGTGGTAAATTAATATCCTATATCTATAATCAATTTGAAAATCAAATATATATATATATATATATACAATTAATTGAATAATTGATTGAGTCATAACATAGTAAAAACAAAACAAAAAAACTTCCATGTCACTTAAATTTACATATTACCTCAACATGAAAAATTAGATGATTACCTATTCACGCATACTTCTCTCATGTCTCCTAAGTCTATAGTCATTAAATTGAAACCAAACAAAACTTAAGTTCAGAAGTTTGTGCAAGGAGGAATTGTTTGAGCATTTCCTTTGTCTCAGACCTCAACCAGGATTTAGCACAGCAGGTAGGATTCAAACTCTTTTTTTTTTGAATGATTGTGTGTATAACCTCCAATGCATTTAGGCATTCCATAAAACTTATCTATAATTAGTTATCATTTTAGATGAAAAACAAAAAAAATGAGTTTAAATGAAATCATAAAACTTTGATTATTAGTTAGTCTATTTAGGGAATGTTGCAGCTTGTATATTTGATCACAATTAATAGAGATCATTCACTTTTAACTGATTAATCTGAAACATATAATTTTCATTCCTTAATAATATAAAAATAGATTAGTAAAATTGGAAATGCTCTCATGCTTTTACTACTGGAAATGTCACTTGTGTATGCTAGATATAAAAAATTAAATTAAATTAAAACACAATGCATATTTTCCACATTTTAGTCACTGTCATAGAAATGCCATTTCCATCCATTGCTCATAAACATTTCACTTATTTCACTTTTTTTTTTTTTACTTACTATAACACCATACCTTGTTAGTGTATTTATTTGCTGCAAATCAAATAAATATTTCTGTCACAAATATGCAAATCTGATTTAGATAATTCCTATGTAGGTTGCTGAAATTAATCAATATATTTAGGTGCCATAATGTTGAAATGCTGATTTATTGACTGCATTATTTGATTTGCTCAAATAAGTTTTCCTAATAAGCAATCATCACATAGCAACTGGGAATCTGTTGTTTTAGGTATTAATATGCTCCAGTTTAATTTAGGCATTTAGATTTATTCTTTTTAAATTCATATCAACATTTCCAGCAACATAGAATATAAAAAATATATAAGTTACATTTGCATTTGTGTTATCCTTCACTAGATGTAATTAGGGGTAATTTCTACTTGACATTTTGATAAATCACTTGCTACGTTTAAAATAATAGGAATATTTATTTTTACTTTTTTTATGTAGATGAAGTATAATCCGGTTTGAAGTATTAACATTAGTAATCAATAACATTATGAATAAGAGGTGAATTTATTCCAATACGTGGCGATGAGTTCAAAAACTCTAATTGTTAATAGATATAATAAAATGTTATAATCTTGTGGTATTAAAAAAAAAGGTCTTGTTTCTTATACGAATAATTGTATTTCATGTTGATAAAATGATTAGTAATTCAAATCTTGTCTTGTAGAATTTGTTAATTTCGAATATAAAGTTGAAAACCTCTTAAAGTGCTCCTCAAAATTTAGTCATAAGCATATGAATAAAACCTCAAATTGAAATCCCAATACAAGTTTTATCCAAAATTCATGATTCTATGACATATTCCCAAGATTGAGTCTAGGATGAATATTTCATATATAGTCATCTATATAAATCTAATAACTCCAGGATTATCAAATTACTCTAAGGAAAATGTACAATTAGAAGAGTCCATAAAATTTCTCTAAACACATTATTTAATTATGTTAAGATCTAGTTCATTGTATGTTTTGAAGAACATTTCATTTAAATTTATGAAACCATTTTTCCTAGTAGATGAAATATTACTACTTTACTCTAGCTCTAGTGATTTTTATACAATGACACCCATTGGTTGTAAATACTTATAATTTAATCCCAGTCTTGAAAGGAGATTAATGTAATGTTTGTAGATATAATGAAATTAGATTAAATATAGTAACATTGGGAACTATGTACAACATATAGTTTGGATTGAAAAATAGTATTTGAATATGGATAAATTTACCTTAGGCATGTACATGTTATTGTGCTTAAAGTTATAGATTTTTTTGACATGTTCAAGACTTAAGATAATTTAAAATTTCTTATATGAATTCACACTATAACCTAGATTATTAAGTTTTCTCAAAATTTATTGCATAAGTCAAGATCTTGAAAGATAAAGAGGAAAGAAAACACCAAAGGAAAAGAGGAATAATGTGTGTAGCTAATCTTAAAAACTCGTTTTATTATGTTGCATGGTGATACTATCTATGAATGGTTATTGTCTAGTTAATTTCTTTATTCAATGGTTATGATGGAATGCTTCTCTAAAAATGTATTGCAAAATTATTGAATAATGCTTGTTGATTTACTAAATTATCTTGGGAAAGTGTTATTCTTTAAATGTTGTCAAAATTTTATTACTTTATAAATTTTAGATTCTTATGAGCTACTCTCTTATGAAAGTTTATTTATGTTGGAAACCTAATCAAAGAAAGGAAAACAAAAACTAGTAGTGTTCGGTATTCACAGTGCCTCTAGCTCACGTTTACCAGTAATGGCATCGCACTTGAGCTACTGCACCTATCGCCTAACATAGTTGCAATAACGACATCTGTGGCATCGCCCCTATAAATCGTCAAGGAGAAATAAGGAACATTATTTGATTAATTCCAAAGGGAGGGAAATCCCCTTTGGAATGATAACCTAACAAGATAAAAATGAAATGAATCAAATCCGCTAGTGACAACCTAGAAAACCAAAGTAGGAATTTCTAAGGGCAATGTAAATTTGTTCTTTTGAAGTTATTTTTGTTGTCGATGTATGTTATGAAATTGTTTAAACGGGTCAAGGGTGATGAATATTAATAAGAAATAGGTTAGATGAATGTTGTTAGGTAAACAAACAATGGTCAAGTAGACCATTTGTTATCTATGCTTCCCTTCATGGGTAGCAACCGCAGAGGAACTATCTGGGAGGAACAAGAACCCTAGAAAGGGTTGCATACTCGCCTTTTTATAACAGTTCACATAAAACATAGTCTAGAAAATAGAA
The DNA here is from genome assembly GCA_007258455.2 of Sequoia sempervirens. Classification (NCBI taxonomy): domain Eukaryota; kingdom Viridiplantae; phylum Streptophyta; class Pinopsida; order Cupressales; family Cupressaceae; genus Sequoia; species Sequoia sempervirens. Next base: position 234,767,212 of record VDFB02105785.1, read on the forward strand.
CTACATATTTTATGCCTTGATCCCGTTTGGAAGCAGAGTATGTAGGCAGTTTGGGAAACGAAGGATGCTCCTAGTACTCAGGCATTCGAGAATGGGGTTTAGGGTGAGAGATATCACATAAATAGTTATAAGAGATAATCAACTAAAATATATACAACTATACTCAGAAGAATCCCACATGGATTACTTGATTCCCCGAGACCCTTAGGACAAATTCCAAGGCGGGTTTCAAGCCTAGAATTATAAATTACATACCCCTAAGGATGGTGACCTCAGTACACTTCTAGTAGGGAGTGTGGTCATCAGGGAAGCAACTCAAGATTGAATGGTCTCGATGAGTCCAAGACTCTAGCCAAAGCACATACCTATCATATGATAGATGCCTACATCATTTAGGCAGATGCCCATTCTGAATATATGAATAGATGTAATCTTATTCCATATGAATAGATAAAGTGAATTCTTGTTCTGTATGAACAAATGATATACCTATCCCATATGGATAGAAGTTCTCGAGTATACTTGTAAATGAATACTTGAGCACAAAAAAAAATAGTGGTCATAAAGCTAATGAATGTGGAAGTCAAAAGATGAGTGGTTACAATAATGGTATAATGTTTCAACAATTCAATGGTTACTATTATACATGCAATGGATTTGGGAATAAGGATTTTGAATGTATATCTAAAATGACAAGAAGTAAGTTTGTTCAACAAAAAGGTGACATATGTCATAAATGCAATAAACCATGACACATATAGCTAATTTTTGTACATCTAAGAATGTGAAATCCTCTATTTCACAAAAGAAGAGTAATCTGGTAAAGAATGTTGATTTAGTTGAGATGAAGGAAATGAACAAGTTACAAAAGAAAGAAGAGAGTGAAGTGAAAAGTGAGTTTGTGCCAACCCCTAGTGTAGATGTTTCCTCCGGAAACTAGATGAAGAGCTTTGGCTCTAGGGGATTTTTAGCAAAAGATCTTTAAGCCCCCTCCAAAGATATGGTGTTGATGCCCTCAACAAACTATTACATGTGTGGATCGACATGGCTAATCTACTGGTGGTCTCTCCAATATGAAATATCTTGTTGCACAAAATTTTGTGGAGTGATTGAAGGTGTCTATGATAACACATTGAAGGTTTTCCAGCTTTTTGACCTAACTCTATCAACTACAATCAATGCATTTTTATGTCACCAAAAAAGTGTTTATACGTGATTTTGCATAATATTAAGTCATTTGTGAATAAGTAATTGAAGTGAAGTGCAGAGAAAAGGTGATTTGAAGTGATTCCAAAGTGTTGTGTGAAAATCTATCAACAAAGAGTTATTTAAGGTGTTTATCAGTCTCTTACTAAACCCTAATTTCAGAGAAGGTTCAAAATGTTTTCTCCTTAAGTTATTGATGTTTTGGAGCAACCAAGACCCAAATTTAAGAAGTATTTGTATAAATCCATGGAGAAAAATCCTAAAGGTGCATTTTTTAGGGTTCCATATGGTGTGATGCACACAGAGGTTGTGCAAATCTATATCCACACAAGAATGGAAGAATATGATCATACAAATACAGCATAATACTGGGTGAATGAGTTGATTAGAGATGATTTTGCACTAAAACCTAAATTTGAGAATTTGATGAGAAGAGGCTAGATGTATGGAAGAACTTTCCTAATTTATGCTATGAGGATGAGTGGGTCAAATTTGTGCAAGTAGTAGAATTTATGATAAGTTCAAATGGTTGGACATGCTAGAAATGTTAAACAAGGAAGCTATTAGGGTTGTTATAAGGTTGTGCTCAAATGGACATGTTCTGAAAATGAATGCCATGAATAATGATGTGGTAATGAAGCTCACTGATGTGAAATTTGAAAAATGTGCCTTAATGATATTGATGATCTGGTGATGAAGCATGCATCGATGATGATTGGGTATAAGATATTTTATACAAATAGGGAGAAATATGTGTCAGCTACTGCTATTCACACAACTCACCAAATGGTGAAGGAAGGTCTAGACATATATTTATGTGAACTCCTAAGACAATAGTTGATGAAGAACCTACAGAAGACTAAGGAATCAAGGTACCCCTTTTGGTATGGTACCAAAGTTATCTGTTTTCTATTTTACTTTCTTAGAGAAGTGCCCAATACAAAGAACATTGTGTGGTTGGGCAATATTCTAGTTGCTATTTAGATTAGAGATCATTTGAGAAGGTTAGGGAACCTTGAAAACCATAATTCTATGTTGTGGGGTTTCTTCAAGACATTTTAGGGTAGAATGCAAGAAAGGTACAAAATTCTAAAAAGTGTAGTTGAAAAGTATAAGAATGATATAATCTTCATGGTTAGTAGAGAATATTGCATTATGGAAGTAGTTGAAACCAAAATAGTCTGGGTTCCAAAGCTTGGATATGAGGTAACTAAAGTAGAGCTTACCGGTTTTGCAAAAGTTGTGTTGAGCAAGCCAAGAGATCCATCTATGGACAAATTTTGACACATATGCAAAGAAAACCATTCAAGTGAATCTAGAAAAGAATAAGAAAGATATTGAGAAGAATGTTGAGAAGATGAAAACTCAATTGGAAGAGAGTGAAAACTAAGCGAAGGGTTCTACAAAGAAATCAAAAGCTACTATTGTTGCTTTGTAGGGTACTCCAAGTATAAGAAGGTTAGTAGACCGCACATTTTTACCATCATCATCATGTTGAGCTAACAAAGCTGCTAAGTCATGAGGCGATGCAAAGATATAAATAAAAAAGGGCCTATCAGAAGCAAACATATTTCTTCAACAAATGCATGAAGGGAAGGGTAGCTAGGAATTTCCTGAATCTTCACTTGCAAAGTATGTAGCTAGGATATTTTCTTAGGTGGAGGCATGTTAATGATTGCATCAATTTTATTTGTATCAAATTTTATTCCACAATGAAAGATGATAAGTCCTAAAAAATTTCCAACATCAACACCAAAGACACACTTAAGAGGATTCAGTCTCATCTTATAGAGTTTAAGCCTTTCAAAAATAAGACAAAGATTTTCAATGTGATCTTGACGATTCATAGACTTAGCCAAGATGTCATCAACATAATCTTCTAGAATTTTTTGAATGAATTCATGAAAGATAAGGGTCATCACCCATTTGTAAGTTGCTCCTACATTCTTTAACCCAAATGGCATGACCACGTAGCAGAAGGTACCCCAAGGAGTAGTGAAGGCTATCTTATACTAATCTTTCGGGTTAATACAAATCTGATTATAACCTGAGAAGCCATCCATGAAAGATAACAAGGCATGCCTTGTGGTCAAGTCTACAATCATATCAATATTAGGTAATGGAAAATCATCCTTAAGAGAAGCCTTATTGATAACACAAAATTCAATACATATGTGAATGTGTCCATTAGGCTTGTTGAAAATGATAATATTTGATATCCAGAGTGAATAGTCAATAGGATGGATAAAACTAGCTTTTAAAAGCTTTTCTATCTCAATCTTAACTAATAAGGCAACCTTGGGATTCATCTTTTAGATGTTTTTTTTTATGGGCTTAGCATTAGGACATAGAACAATATTATGAGCCACCATGGACTCATCAATACCAAGCATGTCCTCATATGACCAAGCAAAAATATTAGGATGAGAATGTAAAAAATATAATGTTTTTTAGATTCTTCTAAAGAAAGGCACTTTCTAATCTTAATCACGTTCTCATAAGACTTTGGATCTATGCGAACATCGGTAGTATATCCTTTGAGGAGAGTACAATGGCCTTCAAGATGGGAAATATGAACATCATCATCCACATTAGACAAAGGGGCCTTCTCATCAATACTCATAACAGATTCTCCAAAGTACGCTGGTTTGTGCAAGCGATACGAGAATCGTCGTCTATGGTGATAAGAAGGTAAATGAGAGTAGACACCCAAGAATTATTCCAATGCTTCCTCTAAAGAGAAAAAATCTAGAGGAAATTCATTAGATTCTACTTTACTTTCAATCAATTCAGGATGAGCTAGATTGAGAGGTTTGATAAAAATCATGTTGACACTCCACCATGGTTTTTGCCTAGATTGTTCATGAGAGTAACCAAGCCCCAAGTTATACTTGTGAGGTATACATTCTATAGGGAATTGAATGCATTATTCATTATGCCCACAACCCTTACATCCATAACTATATCTAGAAAGAATTTTGAAGCCAGGGTCGTAATGTGTCTACAAATCTTGAGGAGGAGGAGGATCTACATAGAGAGTGTTGTTACAACAATGGGGATCATACTCCTCTACAGGAGATCACAGTCTTCCTTCTTGACATGACTACAAAAATTAGCCTCTTTAACGAAAGAAAGGTTATCTTCCTCAATAGGGGCACAATCGTTATCCTTGACAAGAGATCGATTGTTTTCTTCAACGGGAGGACAACCAACTTACTTGACAGAGGTATATGAAACCATTGGAATGTCAAGGTGGATAGGGTCAACTTTGTACTCTCTGGTGAAAAACTCAAAAAAGTCCAAGGACCCCCATTCATCACTAAGACATTTTTTTATTCAAAAGAAGAAGTAGAAGGGGTAGACTTAAGATTCTCCACCTCGGGACGATCTCCTTTAGGGACATTCATCTTAGGAGAAACCTTCAAATTAGGCACTACTAAAGAGGATGTTAGCACATTAGAAGATAATGATATAATGTAGTTTTTAAGAGTAGAAGCAATTGAGGCTTGACTGGTAGCTACCATTTCACAAAGGTGTATAGCATCAAGGTCAGCCTTGATTGTAATGACTTCATTATTAGGAAAAAAAATTATACAGTGATGTAAAGTAGAAGTTACCACCCACAAAGTGTGAATCCAAGGTCTTCCCAAGAGAATATTATAAGGTAAAGGTCCTGACATAACATAAGCGAGGGTGGGTATTATAATGGGTCCCAACCTCAAAGGCAAGATTATCGTACCTAGGGCTTGACGACCAACATTATCAAATCCACAAATGCATAAAGAAGAAGCAACAAGAGAAGATGAATCAATCTTAATTTTAGGTAATAAATCAATACTGCATACATTGAGAGTTGAACTGGTGTCAATGAGAGTGTGTCTAATACCAATATTATTAATATTAACTATAATCATTAGAGGATCCACTTGCTTATGTACTTTCAAAGGTAGGAGTTCCTACGGATAGAATGTAATATTCAGCGAAACCACATGAATATGATCCATCAATGCATTAACATCCATTGGCCTAGCAAAAGAAGGCAAGAGGATCTTTTGTAAAGCTTCTTGAAGCATTCCTTGATAAACTGAAGTAGATTGAAGCAAATCCCATAGTGAGATCTTGGAAAGAGTAACATAAATTTGCTTGACAAGATCATAATCACTAGATGCTTTAGTAGCGAGTTTAGGTGTTGAAGGAAGATTTGGTTGATAAGGTGGTAAAAAAGTAGGAATGGAAGCAGGTTGATTTAGATTTTATTGATTCCTTCTAGTGTTGTATGTATGAGATACCTCATTGTAAGAGGGAGTTGCAACCTTCAAGAATCTTGTGTAAAGGTCTGATGAGTCATTAGAGATTGGAACCCCACGAATAGAATGGATCCTCTTAGGAGATGGGCTATGTGGAGTCACATAAATGATGGGTCTCTTAGGCCTTTGAGGAGCTACAGAGACTACAACAACATTCATAAACTCTTTGAGACTTGCAAAAATGAAGTAGATGGTTGTGATAAAGAAGTTTGTTTAGGATATCTACAAATAGGAGAAGATGCCTCTAAGAAATCATCTAGGGCATCATCTAGCATATCAAAATATTCCTTAGAAAAAGAATTACAAAAATTCGTAAAACATTGTAGAAAAGATTCAACATGATTAAGTCCACGTCAGGTTCACCAAAATGTGGAGGGGATTCTCTACTCCTAAGTCCCAAGACAAATAGGTTCTAAAGGGAGAAATTTTCTCTCAATCACCCCAATGAAAAAAGCTCAAGTGATGGAGGTTCAAGATGAAAGAGATTGCAAAAACATACTTAAAAGAGATTTTTCGATATATTTTCGAATGGACTTTAGGGACCGAAAGAGCAGATTACATAGGCCTCTAGGACAAGCTAACAAGCTCTTAGCCAAAGGATGTTAGTGCTGGATTTGGATGATAGCATGATGAATTATTGTCTCAGGGATGTGTTGGCATCTCGTATGGACATAGAGCTAAACTCGTACATGTAAGAACACAACATGCACACAAGGAGGACGATGAAAATTTTTGGGGCTATTTTGGGGCTTGCCTCAGTTAAACCCCCATTTTGGTGTTTCCACCTCCAAAGAAAACCATATAGATAGAAAATAGACAAGATGTAAAGTAAAGTAGACAAGACACATGATAAAAGAAAACCCTGCTATGGAGGAGAACCATATCACTAATAAATAGATGAGTGATAAAAGAAAACCTTGCTATGGATGAGAACTTGTATCACCAATAAATAGACAAGAAAATTATGCTATAGAATAGATAAGATAATATAATATAATAAGAGAGTGTTACCAACAGTTAGTGGATCCCTCTTGGCTTGATAGTCGTGATGTTGAATTCTTGTAAGACAGACTTGACTATTAACATGACGTGAATCTAGCAGAGCTTCACCATGTAGAGAAGAGATGAAGAAGATAAAGAAGTTAGAAGGAAAGTAGGAGTGAAAGAGAGTGAGAATGAATGAGAATAGAAGTGAAAAGGAGAGTTTTGTGAGGTTGCATAGGCGGGAAGAGTCGTTACACCAGTGATTCTGACACAATCATGTGTGTCACGGGAAAAGGTCACAAGATTCCCTCATTTAAACTCATAAAGTTTTAGGATGCTAGCACATTGTGTAGGCATCCAAATCACAACTTTACAAGAAATGAGGTTTTGGATTGCTAATGCTTCATCATTGTCCCTTATGAAGTTGAAATTATGAAATTTTGACTCATAAGGATCTTGTCATAAATGTGGATAGGCACCAAAAATGTAGTGGGTCAAATGCACAAGTGTGAAATTGCCAGGGGGTACAATTTTATGACACTACAAGGGTCATATTAAGATAACATAGGAACTCCATAAATATTCAGAGCACAAAGTTCATAAATTTATAATGGATTCCTCTGTGTATGAAAAGAAAATATTTTTAGCCATTCATGTTTATAGAAAATCCAAACACCTTATTGATGGTAGATATGTGGTGGAGGAATATTACAATAGATTGAAGTTCTTAGATAAACATGATTGGAAAGGTGAGAAACAAAAATGGGTAAGGAAGACTCAAGTTTATGATTGTGATATAAAATGCATGAACGAGAAAAATAACATGTTTGTTGATGCCTTTTGTATATTTTCACTTCCTTGATCTATTAACCTCATATTTTGTGATTGGAATACATATATCATGGGAGAATATTCTAATAATGCAATTTCTACTAACATTCTAGATGGAAGTATGAAGGATTATAAGCATGTGAGAGAAAATAGTCTTAATGGGTACAAATATGCAAAATTTTATGTATTTGATTGTAAGATATACTTTTTGAGGGTTGTACATGACACACACATAGTGGGACACTCTAGATCCTATTTTTTTTTTGGGAAAAAAGAGAGGGACTATCATAAATTTGCATCAAGGAATATTTTCTCAAATATATCAATGAGTACACTACCTACTATCTGAATAAAAAAGAACATATATCTCCTCCAAGTCTATTATAACCATTATGTATCCCCCATTAATATTGGTAAAGTCTATTAATGAGATAGATCATAAGAATTTCCAAGTTTTTGTGCTCATTTAGAAGCAAGGTCACTTTTAGAACTAGTTATTACACTCAAAAAATATATGAGAAAATTTAGTGAATATGTGGATGGAAGGAGACTTGAGAAATGACACCACATATAAAAAAGATGTATCAAATGGTAACACCTTGGAGATTAATACTTTAATATTTCTCATCAAATACCCACTAGTATGTCCCCACTCATGACATGATGTGCTTGGGGTGCACAAAATTTTATTGGTTTATTGTCCATACAAATCATTCATATAAAGTTTAGAAATGTAATCACTTTTTAATACATGTGCAATAATTAAACTAACTAGAAATTATGAAAAACCTGGGAGTTTTTGGACCCCTTTTTATGAAAATTTGGAGCAATCAACCCTAGTTCGAACTGATGAGAAACCTCAATATATAGATTTACAACCTAGGTGCATGTATTGCAAAATAAGAGATGTGCAAATTTGGAGTCACAAAGATCTGTCATGCCCTAGCCATCATGCTCATCAATTCCCTATGTAGAAATATCCGCTCAAGATCTACAAAACCTTAATAAAGTAAGGAAATCATCTGAGTTAATGGACTATAGGGTTGGAGTGTTGATACATAAATGCACACATGAAATCTATCAAAACAATGGTCTAGAGATGGCATGAAAGCTAGGGTTCTATAACCTTCAACCACAACAATAAATTTCAGTATGCACAAATAGTTGTATCATGTAATCATGAAATCACAACCACTAAGTTTGAAGAATATGTAAACTAGCATTAGGATGTTTCCATGAAGGATTTTCATTAAATATTTCTCTAATCACATCAAAATTAATTCATAAAATAGTTAGAAAATATATGAAATCCACTTAAAACCATTTAAAATAGTGTAAAAAATACCTTTTTACAAGACATGATTTATTGCATTAAATGCAACATGGCCATGACACCATTCTATGTCAACTTCATGTGTCTTTTGAAGAAAATAGGTGATTCTAGGCATTTTGGTAGGTGCAAGGCCAAAACGAGCCATAAATGAAAACCATCACTATTTTTTTGTAATTGTCATTGAAACCACTCAAATTATATGCCAAAACTATGATCAAAAGGTCTCTCAAGCAATAAATAATATCCCTATGTGAGCTATTAGTACTTCATTTATCATGTCGAGTCCTTTTGTAACATGTAAGCACCTTTCAAGGTCATTTTGGTGAGTTTAGAGTTCAAAAGGAACTCATGCTAAAAACTTGTGGTCAAAGTGTTAGACTTCAAAGATGGTTAGGAATTCATGTCAAGATGAGATGTTGAATGGGAGAATCCCAAATGGGACTAGAAAAAGGAAGAGGCTTTCAATATGTTGAGATTGAGATATCAAGATGACCATATAGTAGGTATTGGGATGGGAAATATTTGGTCAAAAGTTTGACTCTAAAAAGGTTGTACAAAGGATTGCTAGAGTCACAAATTTTTTGAGTCGAAGGCAATAGATACTAAGAATAAGGGTTAGTCAAAAGTTTTACTTTGAAAGATATGAAATATTGAGCTAAGAGTCAAATTTTAGAAGGGGATGGAATGGGGTGCTAGGAAACTTAGAAAAAATTGGGTTGAAAAAGGTGGTGTCAACATGTATGACTTAGTAGAGAACTCTAAAATATGGATGATATCAAAATGTTATCGGCAAAGGTGGATTGAATCACAACTTCAATGAAAGGGTGACATCAACATTAGGGAATTATAGTTGAAAGGAAGGTGAGAATTGGGTGAAAGCGGTATGTAGGGATAGAAAATTTGAATTCTTAGAGAAAAACAAAGGGAATTTTTTTGAAGGAAAAAGGACCAAGGATTGGGGGTTGGACATGCCAAGAGAATGACATGGGTGAAGATACAATTTTGACTACCCAATGAAAAAATAATTTCTAAGGAAAAAGATAATACGTTGGACTTGGGATGGATGGAGTGCATTGCCAACAACCCAAAAGACTAATAAACCCAATATTTAGATAAAGTTTGGCAAACACATGAGTGGATTTTCAAGATTGTTAAGAAGGGAATAACATCATGGACACCATTGACAACCTAAAACTTTGATTATTTATATAACATATAAGGAAATGACAATGAAAAATTCAACACTTATATTTTTTGGGGCTTTGGAAGACATTAAAGCACAAAAACACACAAAGGACACAATAGAATAAGCCTAAGAAAATTTTGACAAAAGAAAGATCCACTTATACTTCCTCATATTGGTTATCACCTATTAGTTAAATTGGTTTTATGACACATAAAAAAGTGAGATGATTCAAGAAAAAACTAACAAGGTAAGATTGAATCCCAACATCGCCAAACCTCACTCTTTCCTTTCCTCATATTAGAGTTTCAAACCTTTCCTAGATCACCATGCCTTCCGTTGAGTCCTTAATTTTTGATATTTGGAATTACGTCATGTGGTATCCCCACCCTCAAACTTTGACATTATCTATTTATGCTATTCAACTCACGTACCTCTTGGCATGACATAAAAGTGCCATTAATGTAATATTTAACTACAAAACTTCTCCATATGGGTTTTCCTACCTCGAAAATATTTAAACTTAAAGGGGTATGGATTCACATGTACATGCAATGTTAGAGGATGAAAATGATTAATTTAGTAATACAGTGGTTGGGGGTTGGTCATCATTTCAACAATTTCTAACAGCTCTTCTCTATCTTACATGCTCAAATCAAAGGATGGCATTAATGTTGATTTCATCAAAGGCCAATGACATTGGATTTATTCTCAAAACTATTTGAATATGTAAAATGAGATATATTTATGGATTATTTATTATTTGAGATGACTATGCATTATTCTCCCAACCAAAACCCTAGTTGACATTGTTTTAAGCCCTAGTGTTTCAATAGTTAGATCTAAGAATGAAAAAACTAAGACTTATAGAAAACTAAAGGATAGAAACCCTTTGGTTTCCTAGGTGTGAGGATTCAACCCATTTACCTAGAAATCTGATCTCACTCAAAGGTCATGCACATGAAATTCAAGGTCAAAGATCTTTAGTTGTGTCAATTTACATAACATTCTTGTACTCATGGGAGTGAATATTATATTTTCAAATGGTAATAGCTATCACAACATTGTAATGCATTTCAAACCAATCTAATGTAATTTCATGGTGTCAAGTTTGTGTCATTTGGCTATTTCTTGTGGGCCTTGTTAGGAAAATCATGTCTCAACCTTACACTTACATGAGGTCACTATTTATAGTAAGTTTACACTTGAGCATAGATTGATGTGTAATATTCCCCAAAGCTTTAGATTGGCTAAATAAGCATGCTCGTAAAGTTTCGTCGTAAGATCATGTATGGATTTCAAGATATTAAATCTTTTTTATTTTTCAAAGTTTCAAAGTCTAGTTTGAATTCCTTAGAGGCATTTTTTGGGCTCTAAAGTGGGAATAACTAGTGTAGCAGGTTATAGATTGATAGATAGTTTCACGAGCTTTCTAGTAGTTCAAACAATTTGTCAGTTGGACACCCGAATCAAAATTTATGGCTTCTAGAAGTTAGGTCTCCTGAAATAGGAGATGTAAGAACATGTTGGATGATGAGTCCAAATAATGACTCATTTTTTATAGGGTTTATCATATGTTGTTTTTATTACTATGGAACTTTAGCACCTCGTTATTAACACTCTCTATGTTATTTCCCTAAATTTATGAACCTTGGGCATGAACGTATCCTTGTGACTTTTGATGATATTAACCTGCTATGTGATATATCTATATTAATTTTACATGTGATTGCATGAATGTTATTCTAAGGTGATTATGGATATACAATTATTTTTTGCACGCTAATGTCACTATGTAGGTTCACATTAAGATGAAGATATAAATGAAGCTTGCAAGGTGGAAGAAGTTCATGCCAGCTAGTCAGTTGCTAAAGAAGTCAAAAAGATAGTCATTAAAGAGGCAAATGTAGGGAAAACTTCCAATAGAGGAAAACTCCCAGCTTGTGTGGAAGTTGTAACTTACCTTTAAATGATCATTTCTATTAGTTGAGTAAATCTAGGAGGTGTTACTATGATGGATCCTCGTTGAGGCAAGTTTGGTTTGACTAAATCTGGCGCATGCAAAACCTCCTTCCTCTTTTTCATGCTTTCAATAAATGGCATCCTCCTATTCTTTTGGAGTCAAATTCCTAGTTATTTAGGGTTAATTAGAAGCTTTCCCTCTATAAATAATGATTAGATGTCCCTTTTCACAAGGTTGGATGTTCTGATATTGTACTTGTATTTTTCAATTTCATGTAATACAGTCATATTGTTGATATGATGTAATCATGTTTTCAATGAATAAAATGATACTTTGATTTGTTGTTGACACAGAGCCAAGGTGAAGACCAAATTCAATAAAAGAACAAACCAAACTTAAACAAAGAACTCTTCTTCACAATGAACTCAGCTTGGTAGACATCAACTCACCCTCAAGTTCTCCAATTACTCAAACTTGTAAAATAAAATCAAAACTCAACAAGGACCCCCAAAAAGGTTGTCAACATCCAAGCAATGACAAATGAAAGAGCTTCAAGCAACCACTTAAAACAGATTCTTTGAATTCCAAAAAATCACCATTTGACCTATGTTTTCCTTGTAGCAATGGGAACCCGGTTTTGGCCAATTTTTAGTCAAACTTCCCAAAACACTTGCCAAATAAAAGATGAAATAAGATATCCTTTTAGGGCCTCCACAAAATATCTCAACATCAAAAAAGACTCTTTTGGACCAAGTAGGAGAACCAATACCCTTACCTTGCTCTAGGCTTCTCTTTTAGCCCTGTTTTACAAAGGAAGTCCCTCTTTTTCAACTTTCTTTCACAAAAACACCCCAAATAGTCATAATACATGTGGAAAAACACCAAAATTTGTGATTTGTTTCTAGATTTAAGTCTTCTTTAATGTTGTCCCAACAAACCCTCCATTTACAAGCAAATACCTAGGGTTTTGGTAAAAGACTCATCTCCAAGGCATTCCAAACTCTGCCAAAGCTTCAAACTAGTTACAAATAATCTGAAAACACTCCCCAATCCCTCACAAAGAACATACAATCAACTTTCATTCAAAACCCTATTTTAGTTACCCAATTTTCTCATAAAGATGGCTCTGCCCTGCCATAAAGTATCACTTCCCAAGCACCAAACCACTTTATTGTGACCCCATAAACCTGTAAACACCTAACCTAACATGTTACAATACATTCCTCTGAGTAACAGTTTTCACAGTAGGAGGAATGGCTAATTCTTCATATGAAACCTCAAATCAGGCCCTTATTGGTTTACACATGTAGTGTCAAGAACAATAAAGATTTCTTTCACTAAAAATAATTAAGGATCCTCAAAATGATTGAATTTATAGGTTAATACATATCAACACATTATACCATAAGATTCAGATCAATGGGATCCTGTACGGACTTGTACACTATAGAAAAAGAATAAAAAAACATAGAAAATATGATAAAATTGTTTGAATGCCTATTGGAATTCACTTCTATATTGCTTCAACAACAACATTTGAGCCTTCAAAAGGCCTTTTATACATTTCCAACTCCAAAAATACCTTTGAAATTTCCAAAACCAACTTTTTTCTTCTTGACCCTTCATATTTTCCTAAATTTGCAAAATAACAACTTTACATTTTCTTGAGAAACTTTTGACATATGAACTCCAAGAATTCCTAAACTCCTAAATACATTGCATATGGTCTTTGATACCTTATTTATTATAAACAAAACTCAAAAACCCCCAAACTCACCTAGACTCACTCTATAACCACCTTGATACACCAAATCAAATTTTGCATTGAAGGGTGTAGGTGCAGTTGCATCTAAGTTAGCTTAGGGAAGACTCATTCAAGGGTGCCCACTTGGTGAGAATTTCATCCATTTAGTTTAGTGGTTACTTTTATGTTCAAGTAATTAGTTACAGTCTTAGCAGTTGTCTATTCCTGCAGCCATTGGAACTCTGTTTTGTGTCTATTCCTGCAACCAAGGTAAACTAAGTAACTTCATATCTATTTGTTGAGATCTTTGTTTCTATCATCCATTCTAGTTTAGTTGTTGATGTTCAGTTTAGCTATTGATTCATGCTCAGTACTTATGCTAATTCCTTTTAAGCATTTTATTTTTAGTATTGTTTTCTTTCTAGTTATAGGATAAGGATGACTACAGTTGAGTCCTAGTGCACAGATAGTGCTAACCCATTTCAATTTCGCGTCCCTGGGTTGACAATGAAATGAACCTTCATGATAAGTAAGATAACTACTTAGTGTAGATATCTAATCTCTAAGTTACAAATTTAAGGGCTTAGTTATTGAACCATTAGAGGAGGCCAACATTGGACACATAAATGATTTGTAGAGGGGGAGTTACATGTAGTGGTGTGTGTTTTGACACATCATAGGTATCTATTATTGGAGATAAGGATAGGTGCCACTTTTTGGTGGTTTTAGCTCATAGTTTTGTAATATCATTTGGCGGTCTCATGTATTGTATCTCCTATATATTAGGTGCATGAGATGGAGGGTGTGAGTAAGAGTCTTATTATTGTTAAGTTGCCTCTGAATCTCTGGTTGATGATACTCTTGTGAGAAAGCTTGCTTTGCAAGTATATTGTAATCTTGTTGAATTTTGAATAATATATTGGGTAGCTTTTGGAGTGTGGGGTTTTTCTCCTGAAAGGGTTTTCACCACATAAATCACTATTTTGTTGTATGAATACTATTTATGTTTAAGTTTTTGTAACTTTTCATATCTGAATTCTTTTTGCATAACCCTCCTCTCAAGATTAGTGTAGGAAGTTGTTCTGCTACCTTAGCTTCCTTATAGGTCCTATACATAATAGTTTATATAGTTATATTCGCTATTGCGTAGAATATTATGTGATTACTTATTTATTAGCTTCATGTTTTGGTAAGCCAAGTGTATTATAGACATATTTAATACATATAAAAGGGTTCTAGCATTTACCTATAATTTAGTATCTTTAGGTGTCAATCTAGGTATTAAGGTTGATTTAAATTCATTAACGAATTTTGGGATTCTCATAAGTTTAGTATTAAATATTAAATATGTAGTTTTTCATCCTAAATTAACCATTAGGGTTACTATTGTGGTTAATGCATAAATTGTGAAGAGAATTTAAGGTTTACTATTATTTGTGCATTTGTAAAGGACATTTCTAGGTCAACTAGTCTTTAGTATAGCCAATTAGGATTTGTTAATTTAGGGTAAAATATTGAAATATGAAGTACAATACTAGGTTGATGATGCTACTGAGTTAACATTAATATAATCTAGAGTTTTCTAAGGTTCCAATTTTAAATATTTAAACCCAAACTATATTTGTCCAAAAAGAGTTTATTTTTTAGAGGTTGTTAATAAAATATTTCCAAGAATATTTTCCCTAAGATATTAAAAAGTGGGTTATGACAAGATGGATCTCTTCAAGATTTTCAATTTAAAAAGGAAAAGGCTCTATTAGCTTCCTAGATCAAAAGTTATTGCCTTCAAAAATTAGGGCTCCATGTTAGAAATGTAAGAGCATCTATGATGCAAAAGCATATTGTAAAAGGGAGTTACAATTGTTGACCATGAAAAGTCATAAGGCACATTTGGTCGGAGATAATGAGCTAAAATTAAGCACCCACATTGGTAAGTGGGTTATGATGAGCTTATGACAGGTGGAAGAAATATGTTATTTTTAGCTTATGAACTATCTTGGGATTTGGGCGATGAATTATGACTAGGGATTTAAGTGAGATACTTTGGGTGCTTTTAGATCATGGTTTTCTAATTATCATTTGATGGGTCATGTAACACATATCCTCTTTCTTAGGTTCTTGAAATTGAGGTTTCATATTGAATTTTGTAGGTGGTATTATGCTACAAGAATTGCTCCATATTTCTTAATGGTTATAAGATTATAAATACTTAGAAGACTTAGACCTTGCAAGTATATTGTAATAATTGATTATTGAATAATACATTGAGTTTCTTGGAGTGGATTTTTTCTCTCAAAAGGGTTTTCTCGACATAAATCATTGTGTTATAGTATGTTAAAATTTTGTGTACAATGTGATTAGTTTATATTTTTTGTGCATACATCCTCTATAGATTAGAAATTAGCTGCAAGAAATTATCCTATCACAAAAGAATGATCAAAGCAATTGATTTGTTGTGCAACCAAGAGAGAAAATATTGAATCCAGAAGAGCACTGATATGTGCAATGTATTAACCTAAATGGTTTTGAATTGTGATTATTACAATGAATGTGTATGCTTTATAAAAGCATGCAAAAGCAAACCCTAGATGAGGATTTGACTAGATAGAGACAAGTTTTCTAATCTCATGCAATGAGATAACTTGTCCTATATTTAGTTCAAACTAATAATAAAAAAGAACTCCTAAGATTACCTTCAATGAACTAAAGTAATAAGGGACTTAATAATTAATTATCAAGTGATTATCCTGATTACTCCAACACCCCCTCTTAAGATCAACTTAGAGAGAAGCTATAAAACCCTGATGTAGAATGCAATGATGAATGCATGGATGGTTCCTCGATACAAGTCTTGATGAGGTACCCATATACAAAATAAATGAATCTCTCATAACTAGAGAAAAGGAGAAAACCTCATGGGAAAAACTCCTCTCCAAAAGAGAGAATAAGAATGATTGCACTAGTGAAAGAAGGATAGAAGGAGAACTCAATGTGACCCCCCAAGGACTACTTTTGCCATGCAAGTACAATATATGTCCCCCCAATAGGAGAGAGAAAAAAAGGATATGAATCCCCCCATAAAGAAGTAGTTGGACTGTGCCAATGATAAATGCCTAAAGATAGAATATGATCTACATGCAAACAACATTTCTCCCCTTATGAAGAAACATATCCACTAGTGATTAGAGAAGCCAATCCAAAAGAATTGGTGAATCAGGAATCCAAATCCAAATGATGTGTACCTCTGAAAACTTCTCATGTGTCCACATGTTGAAAAGCGATGATGTTGATCCAAAATCATGTGAAGACTGATGTAGAACAAGCTACAAAGGCAATGAAGATGATGAGCCAACATCATTGATGTGGTTGTCAACAAAGAGGAGATGAATTCCCTCAAAGTAATCCCTTAGATCTACAATATAGGACTCCACAAATAAGGATGATATGTCTGCTAGATACGAATCCCAAGTAGTTATGTCTAGAAGATGATGGATGTTTTGTTGCATTGAACGAATAGGGGCCAAAGATGTAGCAATATCAAGCTAATTAGGAACAACAAAAGATGATGATGTAGTCTCGATCTAAAGAGTGGGAACATGAATACAAGTCTCTAAACCATTAGAACATGCAAGACTTGTGTTATACTCAAGATCTTCTAAAGTATCATCATCAAAGGGTATGGAATCTGCATATGCAAGAGGGATGAGACAATTTGCAACATGATCCTCTAGGTATGGAGAGATGTGAGGGTCTCCACAAATCTCCCAAAGTCATGTCCAAGTTAACATGTGTCAGGATTTCATTTCACCAAGACTCATATTTATCCTTATCCAAGTTGATCACAGAAGGATGAATAGAAAAAACCCACGATACTCACTCAAATGAAAAAATTAGAGACTAATAAGCTCAAAACTAATAAATAAAATTAAACAATGTCATCCTACACAAACAAATCCTTTCTAAGTATCAAGACATCCAAGTAATTAAGCAAAATGTGAAAACATAAAATACTAAATAAAATATACCTTGTGTAGATTCTAGAAAAAGTGCATGAATAAATCTAAAGAGCTTTGAAATACCTTTCCAACAATGCTTGAATCACAAAAATAAGAGATACAAGCAAAAAGTTATGAGCTCAAAAATGCAAAATGAAGGTCTGACTTTGACTGAGAATAGCAGGAGCCAACAGAAAAATCTAATAATGAAACTTATACCACTAGAAAGAGCTCGGAACCAGCTTTTCGATGATATCTTGTTTGCCTAATTTTGACGTTGTATGCCCAAGTTATGACTGATTTACAAAAGATATATCAAAAAAGGCGAAAAACCTTAGTTGTGGCTAGTGGGTGGCAAAAAAAATTTAAAAGCTTTTTTTCTTTTTTCTTTTTGTCTTTTTTGCATTTTTTTGCAAAAGAGCAAAATTGATGATTTTTTTTTGAATTTTTCTAGAAAAATAGATTAAAAACCAAAAGATTTTTCTCAAGATAAGATCTCTCAAAATCTGGACAGGAGGCTACAGATCTAGAGCTCTGATACCATGTTGAAATTGATGATTGAACTCCACAACACCCAAAAATCACCTGCAAGCAATTATCCTATCACAAAAGAAAGATCAAAGCAATTGATTTTCTATGCAACCAAGAGAGAAAAGATTGAATCTAGAAGAGTACTGATAAGTGCAATGTATTAACCTAAATGATTCTGAATTATGATTATTACAATGAATTTGCATGCTTTATAAAAGCATACAAAAACAAACCCTAAATGAGGATTTGACTAGATAGAGACAAGTGCTCTAATATCATGCAATGAGACAACTTGTCCTATATTTAGTTCAAACTAATAATAAAAAAAACACTCATAAGTTTAACTTAAGTGAACTAAAGTAATAAGGGGCTTAAAAATTAATTAATGAATAATTAATTATCAAGTGATTATCCTAATTACTCCAACATATTTTGGATCTCTACCTCCTTTCACAAAATATCTATAACATTGTGAAGAAAGCTAACAATCCCCCACCCTTTAAAAAGACCTACATTCACAATCTACGAGAAAGAATCATTAACACATTCACAATCTACGAGAAAGAATCATTAACACCCTACATGTAAAAATGGGAGTGCCACATGAAACCAAATGAATGGTTCCACACATTTTTATTAATTCTTGAGAGGTGCTAAGACAATAACATTATTGCAAATGGGACTGAAAATTAGGAGGTGGTGGCAAAAAAATAAGTTGCTTCTTTGTCTAAAAGATCAATGCCAACTTGTCATTCTCCTCAATGACTAGGTAATAAACTTTAGTGAAAAAGGGATATTAGGAGATAATTGCATTTGTCAAACAATTTTCTATTGTATTGCTCTTTATGTAATAATGGTTGAACTTAATAACTTGAAAGCTTTTGCTGATCAATATTACTTCGTCAATAAAGCTTTTTAAGTTCACATTATTTTGATGCAACCATTAATAATAAATTGAGTCATCTTCTACTTCCAAAAATTGACAATTCAAAGATTTAGTTAATTTTGAATCTTTGATTGTTCGATATAAACTAAAGAAATAAAAAGCATTCTTTAACTAAAGAACCTACATGAAAATGCACCACTTATGCACTAACTAAACCCAAATTGGCTTTGTAACTCAATCGAGATTGAGCTTCAAAAACTTTATCTAAAGAAGTTGCCATTTACTCTTTAGACAGTTTTTTTTTTTCGATTACCCCATTAAAGAAGATAGATCTGTTATTCTATTAAAAAATACTAAATACCTGTTTCTTCAAATATAAAGCCATCAAAGAATTTATAAATGCCTAGTCCCTGAAATCAGTTATTAACTAAGTTCAACTTTTCATCCATATTATAAGGGAGAAAAAAGAAATGCTAGGTTAATCAAATATAAATAACAAATGTAAGTGTAGCGAATGAGGAAATGAAAGTGGGTGTGTGACAA
Organism: Sequoia sempervirens; assembly: GCA_007258455.2. NCBI lineage: Eukaryota > Viridiplantae > Streptophyta > Pinopsida > Cupressales > Cupressaceae > Sequoia > Sequoia sempervirens. The sequence continues at coordinate 234,786,718 of VDFB02105785.1, forward strand.
AATTAGGAAATCATAATCTATCAAACTAAACAAAACGAGTTAGCTTTGTACACCATTCATTAATATGTTTAGAACAAACGAAAACATTAAAAACAGTGCATTACACTTTGCAATATCAGAATGACTCTTAAATCATAGGACTTGATATTTATTCAACAGATGAAGTTTACATTAGGTGATGACTGAACCAGAGACTTTGCTCCTCCACAACACAGAAAGAAGGCACCAGGAGAGGTGCTGAACTAGACAACCAACTTAATAAATAGCAGACAGAATCTTCAGATAAGTTACAATCTTTGAAAAGATGGAAACCTGGGTTTAGACAGAGGATCCACTAAATATCCTCTATGCCTTGGGACCAAACTTGATTTTCAAGGACCTGACTTCCTTTTTACTAAGCTGAAAAGCTTTTTGAAGAAGATGGTCCTCAATGCCTGATCCAAAAAGAGTAGAAGGAAGCTTCAGCAATCCAGGATTCTGACTATTGAATGTTCCCACAATGACAGCAGGTCCATGTCCCACATTCATCTGAAAATGCACCAACCCTCTTGGAAACACCATCAAATCCCCCTTATGAATAACTTTGGCATATAGTTTGTTTTCTGATGTGATAAACCCACAATACAAGCTTCCCTCCACCACATACCCAATCTCTGTGGCTCTGGGATGCAGATGAGGTACATTCAATCCCCCCTTCTTAAAATCAGCCCTCACAGCTGACATCCCCAAAGTGTTCAGTCCAGGAAATTGCACAACACTCACAGATGTACCAGCAAATCCAGTACTAGAAGCAGATAGATTTCCCACCTTCCTTATTCCCTCATACACAAAGTCATCCACAGTCACCTCACTGGGATCCTTGCAGGGCAGTCCATTGAGATTGAGGTTGTGGGAAGTACTTGGCTTAAGCTCTCCCACACAAAAATCCTTCAGAGGATCAGGATCTGCTACTGCAGCAATCATAAGAACTAGGATTACGGCTGCTACTGTTTGGTACTTCAGACTACCCATTACAGGTAGATGTAATTTCCAAGCCTTCAATCTGTAGAATTCAGGGCATGAAGTGCTTATGATGAGCCCATTAAAGAAGTGGCCTCTTAAGTAAGGCGTTGGATTCCTTACACCTGCCCTATTCCATAAGGCTAATGATGTTCTATTGAAAGGTTTGCCTATGATCTGACTCCATATAAGAGTAGAATAATAGCAGTGTCCTAACAAATGCTATAGTAAGTATCTGGCCAGCATTGCATTAATTGTACAATAATGTTTTCACTGAATTTAACTTTCAATTTTTAGTGATGTGGGTCTGAGTGTCATGTCATTCTCAATCTGTAACTGTTCCTACCGTTGTGTGATTCAGTTCTCTGATATAAACTCTTCCCATTCGATTCCCTAGTTTTTAACCGGGCTGTCAGCTGAGATTGCCACGCTCTGCTTGGCTAACGACATATAAAAATAACAAAGGCTTCTATACCCTTTATCATCGGTTCAGTCTTTTCTGCAAAAAGTACTGTCCCCCCACTCAAATGTAATGATGTGTCAACTCATTTTCTAAATGATGAAACTTCTCGGTATTCAAAATTTGCAATTGACGCCACCACACGTCATAATGGAACATGGCATTTAAAGAAATCACCTGGCTCTTTCTCTGTGTTTCTTTGATTTTTCCTTTCTCATAAATCCACCCATAATTGAATGTGGTTCGTAGAAGCGAAGTTAAGTTTGCCGGCTATATGATGTGTATACACCGTCATCAGGCCTAAATTTTTTTAACAGTAATAACTAAAATTTAATAAATATGGACAGTAGATATGAGATATTTCCCTTCCATCATTAGCTCAGTGGAACCTTTTGTCATGTTTGATCGACATCTGTACTAGCAGAGCGTGAGAATCTAAGCTGGCACGCCATATGATATTGTTCATGGGCAATGGATAATACATATCCAGTGAAAAATCAGAGCACCCTAAGCACACAAACGGTTGGAACAGTAGCAGAGTGAGAATGACAGGACCATTTGAACCGTCGCTTGGGCCGGGGTTTGTTCTTCATTGGTTTCTAGTTTGACTTCGTTTTTAGGTTTATCCAGTTGGGTCCCTCACAAGGGACTAGTCTCGTCTCAGCTTACTCCTTTTGGAACAGTAGCAGAGTGAGAATGACAGGACCATTTGAACCGTCGCTTGGGCCGGGGTTTGTTCTTCATTGATTTCTGGTTTGACTTCGTTTTTAGGTTTATCCGGTTGGGTCCCCCACAAGGGACTAGTCTCGTCTCAACTTACTCCTTTAAACGCTGGGCTGGATTGCGGGATACCCATCATTAACCAAAAAAACATGCTAAAGTGCAAGCATTATAATACAGTTACTACAACGCTGGTTAACATGTGGAAGAACCGATGATCAGATGGGGGCAGGGCCATGATTCTACAACCATTAACCTCAGGGGCCATGGGTATTGGGTAGCCATAGACCTATAAATAGAATGTCAGCAAGCTGTTAAAGCGCAAGTGGAAGCAATTCAAGGCCTTGACTATTTCTGCTTTTATTGGCGGATGACTAATATTATTGGAACTGAGTTTTACATATAGACAAGAGGCTTGTAGAACACATTTATCTGTAATGGCTAATGGGCAAATGAGTTGTTTCAGATATCCATTTCTTGCAATTCTGGTTCTTGTGATTTCTGCAGCAGCAGATCCTGATCCTCTGCAGGATTTCTGTGTGGGAAACCTTGAGCCAAGCAAAACCCATAATCTAAATCTCAATGGGTTTCCCTGCAAGGATCGCAAGGAGGTAACTGTGGATGACTTTGTATACGAAGGAATAAGAACGGTGGGCAATCTATCTGCTACTAATACTGGATTTGCTAGCACATCTGTGAGTGTTGAGCAATTTCCTGGGCTGAACACATTAGGGATGTCAGCTGTGAGATGTGATTTTGAGAAAGGGGCAGTCAATGTGCCTCACCTGCACCCCAGGGCCACAGAGATTGGGTATGTAGTGGAGGGACGCTTGTATTGTGGGTTTATCACCTCAGAAAATAAGTTATATGCCAAGGTCATTCAGAAGGGGGATGTGATGGTGTTTCCAAGAGGGTTGGTGCATTTTCAGATGAATGTGGGACATAAAACTGCTGTCATTGTGGCAACATTCAATAGTGAGAATCCTGGATCGCTGAAGCTTCCTTTCACTCTGTTTGGATCAGGCATTGAGGACCATCTTCTTCAGAAAGCTTTTCATCTTAGTAAAAAGGAAGTCAAATCCTTGAAAGCCAAGTTTGGCCCTAAGACCTAGAGGGATTTTGCTGTTCAGTGGATTTGTTATTCGTACTAATTTTTCATCAAGCCAAAGATGGAAACTTTATCAGAAGAATCTGTCTGTTAATTTATGAGGTCGGATGTCTACCTCAGAGACCTCTCCTGATACTCGTCTCTCTCTGTGTACTTTTCTAGTGGAGTATCAAAGGCCTGGGTCCTGTAGAAATTCATCTGTTATAGAAGGATAAGTATTGCCATTTAAGATTTATGCTCATCTTGCCAAGCCCAATCCATCCTAAACATTTTCATTAGGTTGGCATTGGAAACCAGCTTGCTTATATTTTCTACAATAAAAGTAAAACAGAAAATTGAAAACCATTTTGCCCATATATAGCAATGGTGGTATACATATATGATTGAGATTTAGCTGGTCTTATCAATCTTTAAATTTTGTTACAGACCTAGGGTTAACAGCCCTACTAGTAAGGCTACATACAAGCGAATTTGTTCTGTAAATTACTGGTTTTATTTCAAATTTGCACTGTTCTATGTCTTCTATTTTCCCGAGTCATTCCGGGGTAATTTGGTTTCCAACTTACGCAAGCCTTAGATTGTTAATTCTGGGCTCTTGATGGAAAGGGGGCCACTTACTCAGCTGAGTTCGATAATTGGATAGCACTTAGGATAGCAGTCATGGAGTAAAGTACAATTTTTGGTTCTAGAGAAGTGTGATTTAAGGAAAATTAAATTGGTTGTCAAATGTCTTTATTATTATGGAAATTACATATCTATGTTCTTATATTTTTGTATGTTTTGGTTAGAGTGTTCTAAATATAATAATTATTTCATAAGCGATATATTTTAGTGTGAATTTGGTTCATGACATTATCATATTCTAATTCTATGTGATTTATTTTTTAAGAATTGATCTTAATTCCTAGATGTTGTGTTATCACCTTAGATTTGATTTGTCACTGTAGACTTAACCTAGATGATTTCCACAATCGTGGATTTGAACCTTTAGCTTTTAAAATTCAAATTCAAAATAATTATCGTTGACTTCCTCTTACAAGTCGTTATAAGCTGACTTAACACACATTTGGTGTTAATTTGAGTGTTATGTTGTATTTAAAGACACTTATCCATTCATTTGAAAATTACCTATGAAATTATGGAGCACATCTAGAACTTGATTTGCAAAAGGAATAAAATGAATCTAGTAGCATTATTAGAACATTACATCAACATACACCAACCTAGGTCTGTTGCACGATTTCTTCTCATCCTTAATCATTGTTCCAAAGTCATTAAATTAGTTCGACTAGGGGTCTGGGTAAGGGGAACATAACCCCTACAATTCAACAAATCCCCAAAGTAGTTCCTAAACATTAGGGCAAGTGAATCCCAACTATCAACTATTTGCTAGTTTAGTCTTGTGGGTATAGGCTCAAGTCTAAACACTAAATCACTTATGTGCTCTTAATGATCGATTTTGCAAACATAGATCTAACTAGAGTGGCACATAGTTAGTTTACAAATTTTGACACTTGTTTAATAATCCTGAAAAAATAATGTTGTGATGAATCAATTCCTAACATCTCCTATATCATTTTACCATCTCCCAAAAACTAGCTAAGTATTACTGTAGACACCTAAATTTGGCCACTTACGTTTGGTCAAATTTATCCTTTTTCATCTAAATATCCTCTTATTTGCATTAATTAAGTAATATTACTATTATTTAATTAATACCCTAAAGTCCTCTAAATCCCTAAGGTATTTAGTCAAATAATTAAATGTTTTACCCTTTATTCCTTTCTTCCAAGGATTATTTATTTAATTCCCTTTATCTCCCATCCATCCAGCTAATCCTAATCCACCTTCTAATCCCATCATTAGGGATGTGCACATTCCTAATCCATGATTAGTATGTGTCACATCCTCCAACTTTTGCAAGTTGGCTCCTAATCCTCATTAGCCACCTAACTTTCCTCTAATCCTTTATCAACTAGTCTAATCAACCTCTTAGTCAACTCTCCCCATCTCCCAAAGAATTTTTAATTCCTTTTTGTTTTTCTAAGGTCCTTTTGAAGAATTTTTAATTCCTCTCCCATCTCCCAAGGAATATTAAATTCCTTTTATCATTCCCATGCACATTAAAAAGGTGTTTTTAATTCCTTTGGTCAACTCTTTGATCTCAACCCTTGATCTTCCTCCCTCTTTCAATCTCCACCGTCCATTCCTATTTCCCTTGCTAAATGACTAACACTTAGCCATTTTTTGGAACCCTAACCATTCTAACCATTCTCTCAAGCATTCAATCATCTCAATCTCTCAAGCTCACACTACCATCTTGCATCCATAGCCAAATCCACCATCCTTGCATCCAAATCAAGTCGTTATACTGCTGAAATCATTTTAGGAGCACACATATCAAGTTATCAACGAGGGAAAACAACTTCATCAAGCTCAAACAAGGCAAAATTTGGTTTATTGTCATTATTAAGTTTGAGTTTCATCTTAAGCCCAATCTTTAGTGTTTTGCTTGTTTTTAGTCTCTTGCTTGATTTCTTGCATTTGAGGTAGATTAAAAACACTGCACACATTTCTGGCACGCCCAGTGGGACCCACATCACGGGTCTGCACTTTTACCTTTTCTGTTGTTTGAATTTTTGTAGGTTTAGGTTACACGCAGTGGCAAATCCGCCCTGAACGGGCGAATTTGCACCTTACAGAGGCGAATCCACTTTAGGAAATAGGCAAACCTGACAGAACGGGTGAATCTACCTGATTAAGAGGCGAAGTTGCAAAACAAGCAAATTCACCCATCTTCACGAAACAGGGGAAATTACTCCCAAAACAGGAGAATTTTCTTTCAAGCAAATTCACCCATATTCACAAAATAGGCAAATTTGCTCTCAAGTAAATTCGCCCATCTTCACAAAATGACCAAATTTTCTCATCAAAACAGGCAAATTTGCCTCATACAGAGACGAATTTGAGGTAAACCCGAGACTTCAACTTTCAATTTTCAGCTTTCGTTTAGTTTCGTTTTCAAGTACTAATCAGCTAACTCGTCTATTTGTGAGTGTGCTTTGTTTTTGCTAACGGTTTGTGCAGCTTGTTCTCGTCCGTCTAAGACCAGTGGTGTCAAACTACTAATGCATTTTCTGCAGAACGATCGGTCCAAGATCTTTAGATACCCTGTCTATTTTTTTTCCATACTAGTTAGGCACATGTAGACTAATTAGAGGGTCAATTAACTTTTTTGTCATACTTGTGAGTGGATTGTTGATGTATCCAATCCCCTTGCACCATTTGGCAATCCTGAGTGACAAGAAATCGTAGTTCACTCTAGTCTAATCAAGTCTACCTAGGAGGTGCTAGTGCGTCTAAGCTCTCCCTTTACACTACGTGTGAGCCTGGGGACTAGCCAAAAATGTCTAGTATATTCTTCCTTTAGCGAGACCTACTTGGGATTTCATCACCTAGGGGACGATTCCAACCACGTGTTACCGGTGGGGTATATAAAGGGGGGAGAGCGAAAGTTGTACCTCAGTCCAGTCACGTCATGTCTGGCGGAGCGTCAAAGCTAGGGTGATACCTAGATAAGACATAAATAGTTGGTTTGAGTTTCCAGTACCTCGTTGGGGCTCCCGACTCATGCTTGTGACGGGCTGGTGTTCACGGTTGTGCCCCACGTACTATGCGTATATCGAGGACTCATGAGATAGCCTTGTTTAGCCTAGATAGAGACCCATGTTTTCGCTGCGGCTTGGTATAGTGCAGGGATGTGCACCATACCCCAAAGTTACTCACCACATACTCCCTTGGGTTGAGATAGAAATCCTCGTAGTGGACTAAGATAGTCCTCGAGTGAGAGTGTGAAGGTGATCCCGTGGCGTTTGTTGATGACTCTGCTCCACTAGAACACTAGCTATCCACCTTCGTGAGAAAGGGTGATCTAGAGAACCACCCCAGTATCACATAGTATTAACCTTGGGTTGTCTGCTCAAGGTGGTTGGCCTACATCAAGTTTGTAAGCCCATATCACTAATTGTAGGATCGTGTTGTCTGGTGTGTCTTTTTTGTGTGATACCAGTGCTTTTCATTTTCAATTGAGTCAGCCTAGCCTTCTATCTATAGTTTATCGTGCTTGTCGTCCTTTGACACAGTCAGCTATTTTGCATCCTAGTCTAGTTCAGGTCATCCGTTTGGGCGAATTTATCTTTGTTAGAGGTGAATTCGCTTGTGGGTCACTTTCTCAAGCAACCTCATTTTTGCCTATTCCTTGGAATAGGCAAGTCTATCCATCTCTTAGGCAATTATGTTAGTCATTTTCTGTCGAATTCGCTTGTTTTCATAGAACACGCAAATTTTCCATCTTTAGGGGCGATCCTGTTTTAAGTTCATCTCATCTTGTCAGTCATCCTCCGTCAAATTCCCCTGTTTTCATAGAATAGGCAAATTTCCCCCCTTTAGGGGCAAACTTGTTGTCAATCTGAGTCAGTTTGTACATCTGTCTGTTGCCCATCAAATTCGCCTATTCTCTTGGGACAGGTGAATTTGCTACATTATTGGGCAAATTTTCTCTTTGCAGGGGCGATTTTGATTCTCGTCTGAGTCATTCGTCCATCTATCTCAACATTTAGGTGAATCCGCTTGTCAAACAACCAATCCCATTTTTAGGTGAAGTTGTTCCCTATTTGTACTATTCAAGAAACGGGTGAGTCTGTCACCCCGTTAGGCAATCTTGAAAGTCAAATCCGCTCGTTTTCCAAAGTTTGGGCAATCCTGCTAGCAGTTTGGGAAAATTTGTTGTCATATAGGCAAAAATTCACCTATTTCTACTGCCTCCTCAGTTTTGGGCAAATTTGATCCCCCAGATAGCCAAATTTGCTCATCAAATTTTCCTATTCTTCTGCCAGCTCAATTTTAGGCAAATTTCCCCCCCAAATAGGAAAATTTTCCTCTCAAATTTGTTTATTCTTGTGTCATTTGAAGTTTGGGTGCATTTTCTTATCAAATTCACCTATTTCTTGTGCCATCTGAAGTTCAGGCGAACTTAACTCCCCAAAATAGGCGAATTTGGTTCCAAGCATAAGCGAGTTTTCTCAAAACAACCCACCATTTGTCTTCTTGCAATCATCATTTTTTGTCCATCTAAAGTCATCGTTTCATCGATCAAATCATACAAGTGCATCTTAGGACATCCCTATATCGTATATTCACCATCGGTTAATCGAGCCCAATCACCTAGACTTCGTTTTAGGGGTTTTGATGCAGCAAGGACTTCTAGAGGTCATGACTTTTGACTCAAATGTCTATTTGGGCTGAAATTTTATGGGTGGATGTGTTATGAGGTAGCATGTGGATTCCCAACTGACCCTATGTTGGTTGGTCCCCATTTTGGCACTTTTTCAGGTTTTGAAACTTTCATCTTAACCCTCAAAATGGCAATTTAGTGTTTTTTTCCAATTTTTAAAAAGTTATTTTTGTTAATGACTCAGAACTCATGTTTCAAATTTAGGATGTTAGTTTTCAATTCGTCCTACCTTATTTTTTAGAATTTTTTGGGAAAAAACTAGACTCTCAAAGATATGCATGTGAAATTACCTAAAATGGCAAAATTTGACAATTGTTGAAATCTGCAAAATCTGGAAAAATTCAATTGTCAACACCTTACATCGTCTAGTTAAACCCCTAAAATTAGTTTAGAATTAATCCCATCACATCCTCAAATCATCATAATATGATCTTTAATCCAATCCCAATATGAGCTTAACCTAAATCCCAATTTGAGCTTTAGTCCATCTGCATCCCAAGATCTTCTGATATCGAAATAAATCTTAAGATCCCTTCATCCATCTTCTAATCCATCCTCTTTATCTTTTTATCATCTCTTCTTTCCTTCCTACTCCCATACCTTCAATCCATATCCATCCCATCCAACATCATAAATCCTTATCCTTCACCAATGCAACCAAAAATAGTAGTCAAGGGAAATCCCAATTACGTTGACGATGATAATGAAATTCTTGTTGATCAAGATGAGTATGATATAGATCCCCTTGATGCTATCATTGCTAGCAAGCTTTCCCCAAGCATCGTCAAAAATCCAATCACTCACCCAAGCAATTTCATCATGCCTTCGCCCACACCTACTAGCACTCCTTGCTACATTTGACAAGGGATATCCAGTGTCTTCCCCATCCGCATATTCATCATATCCTTCATCTACATCTTTCTCTTATCTAACATCCATGTCCTCCTATCCTAATCCACCATCCTCATCTTCCCACTATAATCTTCCATCCTAATATTCCTACTACAATCCACCATCTCAATCTTCCCATCCTAATCTACTATCCCAATACCCTTACTACAATCCACCACCCGCATCCTCTTGTCCTAATCCAACATCCACATCTTCCCATTTTAATCCACTGTCTCAATATTCCCATCTTAATACAACATTTCCATCCTCCTATTCTAATCCATAATCCCAATCTTCCCATTCTAATCTACTATCCCAATACTCCTACTACAATACACCACCCACAATCTCTTCTCCTAATCCACCATCCATGTCTGCTTATCCTAATCCTTCATCCATATCCTCCTATGTCACTCCATCTTCCACTCCATCATGTCCTAATCCTCCACCTACTCTTAGTCCTACCTCCAATCCCATTCCTCCATCTAATCCTAGTCCACTAGTCCATAATCCTAATCCTCCACCAACCTATAATACTTTGTTTATTCCTATCACTCCAACTGAGCCCATAGTATGTAATTTTCTCACTCCAAAAGTCCTCCAAGGACTCATGACACAGAATACATCCCCAAATCCCCATCTTGAAGTCGTGGAACCATGATGCCCCACTCCCCCATGTACAATGACTAGTGATGAGAACCTTCTCCATCCCATACCTATCATTACTGTTACCACCTCTAGCACCACCCAAGCTATTGAAACCATCAAATCTACTAAATCCATTGAGACCCCATCTCCTACTCCAAGAGTCATCAAACCCATCAAAGACACCCAAATCCAATCCACTCCTCCTACTCCTAGATCCACCCAACCCATCGAAGACACCCAAATCCAATCCACTCCTCCTAATTCTAGATCCACCCAATCCATCGAAGACACGCAAATCCAATCCACTCCTCCTACTCCTAGATCCACCCAATCCATCAAAGACATGCAAATCTAATCCACTCCTCCCACTCCTAGTAGCACCATAATCCATTCCCATGAATTTCATGAATCCTCTATCCTTCCATCTCTCCCACTTGAGGAGTCCCTCCAACACTCCACCATCATACCATCCACACAAGACGAGTCATTCCAATAGATTGATCCAAAGCATACCAACATATCCCCTTCTCCACATCAAGATCCTTTGATCCCATTTGGTCCACCTCAAGATCATAGTCCTTCATCCACTTCAACCCATGATCCCCTTGTCACTCAAGATCCAATCACTCCATCGCATGAGCCCTTATCACCCACTGCCACAAATCCAAATCCTATCATGTCACCTAATCCCTCTCATGATCCCTTACCACTCACTCCTGATCAAGATGTTGTGACCCCATCATATCCATCTCATGATCCTCCATTGTCGCCTAACCCTACTATCCCCACACCACTTTTATATTCCCTCAGTACTCTCGCATTCATCCATGGTGGTTTCCTTAAAGAAGAAGAACCGAGCATATACGCCACACATCATCCTCCACCTAATAATGGTCTCGCATAATTCTTCCAAAATAGCAAGAACCCTACCATAGAGTGAATACTCAAGATCATGAACTATCAAGGAAAAGGTTTAGGCCTTCATGAGCAAGGTATTTTAGAGCCCATCCATGTCAAAGAAAATATGCGTACACAAGGTCTTGGATATATCTCTCAAGACTTGCAATCCAAAAATGTTGGTACAACCTCTATACGTCCTCAACGAGCCTCCTCCAAAAGAATAATAGGCTCTTCCTATCAATCCACTAAACCATTTTCTGCCATCCCCCCTCCATCGTATCACCACAAAACAACCATCCATATTCCTCCTTCGTCTTTTGAATCCATTTTGGGTCCTTATGTCCCTCCATCCACCATCTCCCATCCTTCATCTACTCCATCTATTTTGGGTCCTTATGTCCCTCCATCCACCATCACACATCCTCCAGGTACTAAGTCCATTTTAGGACCTTATATCCCAAAACCACCTCATCCATCTTGTCCTATTCTTCCTTTTATCCATCCATCAACTATTCATATCACCCATCATAGATATCCCACTCTCATGTTCCCCGATCAGGATCAACAAAGGCACATACCAACACATTCTCCATCCACATATCATCCCCAAAATCCAACCTCCATCACTTCATTAATGTTTCCTCTACATCATCCATCTCCTCACACCCATCCCATTGCTATTAAAAACACTTTGGATGCTAAAGAAAAAATGCATAAAGCTAAACATCCACATGAATCTAAATCCCCTCATGCCTCCTTAAAAAGACATGTTGACGAAAATAAAAATCAAATCCAACATCCAAATCAAACCCACAGGCCATGAAGGCCCACCAAAGTAAAGATCAAAACCATGTGGATCCCAAAGAAAAAAGATGCAATGCCTTCAAATGAAAAATTTGTAACAACATCCAAAGTTGCTAATCCAAAAGCTAATCATACACATCCTCCATCTCTTAAATCTATTTTGGGTCCTTATGTCCCAATATTTTCTATCCCATCTCCTCCATTATCCCCACATCCTTTGTCCATTAATCCTCCTATCCTTTCACATCCACCACCATATGTGCCAATGTTGGTCCTGAAAACATTTCCCCATCATACATCCCCCCCATCATTGCACCCATACACTTTACAATATCCCATCCATTATCCCACATATCTCCCACATCAAATCACTTTAATCCATTCTCTTACATAATCCATTTATCCTAATAAGGTTGTACCAACATCCAATAGTCACTTCACACATGGGCTCTTAATACCTCATATAGAACTTGATGCTTGAGTCGTTCATCCATCTCCTTATCACATATCTTCTAAATCCACTTATCCACATCCCTATCATTATCCATCTCCATCCACATACTATCCAAAAATCCAAAAATTCAAAAAGTCAAAAAGTAAAACAAAAAAACAAAAAAACAAAAAAAAGTAAAGAGAAATAATTCGTCCAAGGGTGAAAACTTGGAAAACAAGCGCCTTGAATAAGTACCATGATGAAAACCTGGTAAACATGCATCATATGTATATCCCCCATCTAGTTTATTTCCACACTTGGGGGCAACTGCATCCCCTTCACCCATCTCCTCCATCTCACCTATCTTACACATCTTGACTGTCATATCCCATTTATCCCAATCCCTCCATCCTCCTTCTGATCTTGATATAGATAGGGGCAAACATATATACATGATTTGGATACCTCTTGGCATACATTCCCCTCACCTATACACTATCCTAATACTTATCCACATCCATCTACCTTCCCTATCCATCGATCATGTTACCATCAATCTCCCTTCCTCATCCATGCATCCTATCCATATCCATCTCACTCCCTTATTTTCCCGTCCTTCTATCTTCCACCCCTCATGCCTCATCATACATGATATATCTAGAGTGGGGCACATTCTAACCTTGTACCATAGTCCTTAGAGACATCATTCATCGATCCTATCATCCCTTCCATACCACTATTAGTATCTTCCTATCCATCCAAACAATCCTATCCATCTCCCCATCCTTATCTCCTTACCCATCCAAAAGTGTTTTTCATCTCCCCATCCTTATCTTCCTATCCATCCATCATAGCATTCCTTCCATCTCCCATCCTTATCTCCCTATCCATTCATCCCTATCCTCATCCCATCTCATAATCCCTTGTCATTGGTATCTAGCTATAGGCTCCCCCCCTCATGCAGCCCAATGCCATCTATCTCACTATCATCAATCCCACTTCTTTCACACATCTTTCCAATCTCCTATCACTTCTCATCACTCATCTCTCCATCGTATCATCCTCCCAATTCATCTTTTGATGATTTGGATAACTATCCCATCCCTGAGCTTCGTGCAATCACCATCATCCCATCTTATCCACCGGGTTTATCTTGTCTCATCATATTGGCTCCATCATTTTGTCCACTTATTGGTCATCTCATCATCCTTTATCTATTGTCTGTCTTTGGCCTTTACTCCAACTATGTTGCCCCTGCACTTTCATGTAGGCAAGTTCAATCATTTGATCCACCCTCGGGGCTTTTTTCTGTCCAGTCTTTGTCCTCCATCATCGTCTCCATTGTCCTCTTTCCACTTTTATCCATGGTCTTTTATCAAACTACAAGGTCTTTTCCCTTTCACGTAGGCAAGGCTAATCTTTGATCGGCCCCCGAGCCCCTAGGTCTTTAGGGTGTGCCAATCTTGTGTCTTCTCTCTCGTGTCTTGTGTCGTTTCGTCAAGTATGTCCCTATGTAGTTTTTTCTTCACAAACAAGATCCACTAGTATCATGAGATTCAATCGGTTTCGAATATCATGAGTCATTTCAATCACTTAGTTTATTTTCTATCTTTGATCTTAACGGGATGCATCCTTCCTCATCAAACCACATCAATCCCATCCACCTTTCGATCCTATGCCAAAGGAAATTTGAAATTGGTTGTGATCTTTTGATGCTTTTGTCTTTTGTTTATCATTTGAGCTTCCTATTATATCCCATCAGAGTCGCCACAATCCATCATATCGTGGTGTGCTTTGAATGGTCAACATAGGGGCATCTCTTGATCTTTTGTCTATTCTTGTCTTCTTAGTCATCCTACCTAGTACCCACTGAAATCCTTGTGGTCTTGTGTTATGCTGGGGCATCCTTTGTGTTTGTGGTTTTCCAACATTGGCCCTACCAAAGCCCCCATGACTTTGGGATGTTGGACTAACCTTTTGTTTGTTGTGTCAGTCTCATGCATGTGGTACAATGTCATTTGGGTTCCTCATACACTGGTGCATAGTATCTCATGCTATATCAAATTAAGTGCTCATCGCATGGCAACATAACACATAACAATTAACCTGCTTGATTTGGCTACTATCCATTTATCTTTCATTACTCTCCTCATCTATCTATCATATTTTTTTTCATCCTTCCACTTTCTTCATCCTCAACATATCATCATCTCTTCAATCTTCTTAGGATAATATAGATTGGTTATTCTAAGCATCTTTTCCTTCATCATTTTCATTTATTTCAACAATCTCATTTCTCAATCCAATTCTAATTCATTCAATCTATTACAAATCATCTAATCACATCCTTGATCTTGTTCCTATCCTTGCTACAAGCCTTGATACAATCATCATCATCGTCATCATCATCGGGATGTATCCTTCCCTATCCTTTGGTCTTGTTTTGGGATGTTTCCTTCCCTCATCAACAACACTTTCATCATCATCATCGGGATGTATCCTTCCCTCATCACCAACACTTTCCTCATCATCATCAGAATGTATCCTTCCCTATCCTTGTATTGTTTTGGGATATATCATTCCCTCCTCAACAACACTCCATCCATCATCAACCTATTTTGGCTTGTAGCTTGACTGGGGCAACATCACTTTTATCCTTACATCAAATTTTTGCTTTCTTTTCTCTTCATCTTACCGTCCTCTATTCTATCCATCATTTTGCATCATCTTCCCCATCTACCCTTTCATCATCTCATCCATTTCAAGAGCACACCTATCTTCTCTTGAATCCACCTATCCTCTTGAGGGGGCATCCTCAATCCTAATCTTCATCTTCACTCCCATCATCTTTTTTTCCTAGTCACTTCTTTGAATGACTGGGGCATCTCTCACAATCTAACCATCTTCTTCTTGGGGCTATATTTTAATTTTATTTGAAATGATGCTACTTCGTTACACCATTTCAAAGAGGGGTAAAATGTAGACACCTAAATTTGGCCACTTACATTTGGTCAAATTTATCATTTTTCATCTAAATATCCTCTTATTTGCATTAATTAAGTAATATTACTATTATTTAATTAATACCCCTAAAGTCCTCTAAATCCCTAAGGTATTTAGTTAAATAATTAAATCTTTACCTTTTATTCCTTTCCTCCAAGGAATTAAATAAATAATCTATTTATTTAATTCCCTTTATCTCCCATCCATCCACCTAATCCTAATCCACCTCCTAATCCCATCATTAGGGATGTGCACATTCCTAATCCATGATTAGGATGTATCACATCCTCCAAATTTTGCAAGTTGGCTTCTAATCCTCATTAGCCACCTAACTTTCCTCTAATCCTTCATCAACTAGTCTAATCAACCCCTTAGTTAGCTCTCCCCATCTCCCAAGGAATTTTTAATTCCTTTTTGTCTTCCTAAGGTCCTTTGGAGGAATTTTTAATTCCTCTCCCATCTCCCAAGGAATATTAAATTCATTTTCTCTTTCCCAAGGAATATTAAATTCCTTTTATCATTCCCATGCACATTAAAATTCTTAATTCCTTTGGTCAACTCTTTGATCTCAACCCTTGATTTTCCTCCTTTCAATCTCCACCGTCCATTCCTATCTCCCTTGCTAAATGACTAACACTTAGCCATTTTTTGGAACCCTAACCATTCTAACCATTCTCTCAAGCTCACACTACCATCTTGCATCCATAGCCAAATCCACCATCCTTGCATCCAAAATCAAGCAAAATCAAGCTATTATGTTGTCGAAATCATTCTAGGAGCACACATATCAAGTCATCAACAAGAGAAAACAACTTCATCAAGCTTAAACAAGGTAAAAATCAGTTTACTGTCATTCTTAAGTTTGAGTTTCAGCTCAAGTCCAATCTTGAGTGTTTTTTTTGTTTGTAGTCTCTTACTTGATTTCTTGTATTTTAGGTAGATTGAAAACACTGCACACAATTACATTGAAATCCTATATTTTGATTTAATATTTATTGTTTGTTTCCAATGCAAGTTCATTTATCTAGGTTAATTATTACTCAATTACCTTCTTCATTGAATTAGCATATAGATTTTTATGCAAGGTGTTGTTTTCTCTTACATTTTGGTGACTTATCTTACACCCCTAGGGTTTATTCCCTCTACATTAGAGTTTCAAATCTGATGTTATTTTATGACACTTTCTATTTTCAAATTTTATTAGGGATTGGACTCTCTTTTAGTTATGCTTTATAGTTATACATTTTTTAAGGTTGTGTATTGAGACCTCACTTTCCTAAACTCTACCCACCCCTACTTTCCTTTCTAGGATTTCATTTTCTAATTTATTATTTAATCTGACTGCTTGATGATTTGTTGATTTTAAATAAAACCTTGTACACATTTTCTATCATTTAGTCTTTAAGGTTTTGTGAGTTAATTGCATGTCATGATCTCATTTGCATCCTCACATCCCCTTAAGGACAAGTCCTCATATGAAACCTCAAATAATTCAATCCACCAAAAACGGTATTCCTATTGATGTTGCTAATAATGCTCATGATGAGGGTAATTTTGAGGAACATAAAGGGAAAAAAACTATGATCACAATGTATAATGTGATGTAGGAAAAGTGATCCCAGATCTAACTAAGAATACCTTATTTCCACTTAACATCACATTTGGACGCAAAACCAACTAGGGTTGATGATTAGGTTGTTGCCACAAAGGAGAACCAATCTCCTAGGGTCTTGTGTCTCTTTTTTATTGTGATTATGATGGTGATAAATTTGATGTGTGATTTAATAAGCCTAATTGACAAATAACCCTAGATCTAAAGATATAATTTATCGCATAGATGAAAATAGAAAGTAGTAGAAAAGCTTCAGATCTAATACTGAGATACAAAGAGGAACCTATAACAAAAATTTGGGACTGATTTACAAGGACATGGGCATAGGGAACCCTAGACTAGCTTCCTCCTTTACCAGATATGTAAATCTTGGGATGCAAATTACAGTCTGCTCTATGTTTTCTAGAACTGTCTCCTACTAAAACTCCCAGATCTGACTTACACACATGAAAAAAGGGGGGAAAAGTTGTGTTCTATAGGGGCTTGCCTAAGTCAAACCCCATTTTGGTATTTCTACCTCCATGTACAACAAATGATGATGATCAAGAGGGCATACCCTAGGTCATGTAGAGGCCAAAACAATGATAATTGACTAAAATGATAAATGATAATGACAATGTTACCTTGACGTGAAATCCTTGATGAAGTGATGTCACACCACAAGTTGCCACAAATGTTGATCGATGGATGCCTTGATTTCATGAGACTTGCAAAAGGTTAGTTCATAAAACATAATAGATTGTTGCAACTAGCATGTAGAGGATAAATTAATAAATCTTCATAATTTGGCATGAATGATCATAATAGCTCCTTGTACATATTTTGCTTCATTCATCTTGATGTATTGCAATTTTGAGTTTGATTGATGAAAGTGTTGTAATAATGTTGTTAATCTTCCCTTGAATTGTCTTGACTAATTTTAGGATCTTCAATATCCTCAATAGATTTCTCTAGCTCTTATTAGGATTAAAACGATAAAAATGACTTGTATTTATATGCAATTTTTCTAATCTCTTGAATATCAATACCAATAGCTGAAAAATAAAATTAT
Source organism: Sequoia sempervirens (assembly GCA_007258455.2). Classification (NCBI taxonomy): domain Eukaryota; kingdom Viridiplantae; phylum Streptophyta; class Pinopsida; order Cupressales; family Cupressaceae; genus Sequoia; species Sequoia sempervirens. Next base: position 234,804,640 of record VDFB02105785.1, read on the forward strand.
ATTTTCAAATGATAAAATACCTCGACACCAACATATTCAAATTGGAACCAAAAAGGGTAGGACAAGGGCATTGAGTTCCCTAGTCTAGACCCATCCTTGTCGAGGCCTAAAACATTGAGGCCAAATATTAAATGTTTGTTTTTAATCCCATCTTTTAATTTTTAGAAGATATTCATAAAACAGACAATTAAATGCATAATTAGGTCCAAGCACATAGGGTGAGCTAAATCTAGTGTAAAATTGTCAAGGGTGACATTTTTTGTTGCTACATTTAGCCCCCACTTTAGTGAGAGTATGAACTTACACTCAAACTCACACTAAAGTACAAAAAATCCAAGAGGGGTTCAATTATCCAAACATTGAAGAGATAGTATAACATCGAATCTAGGGGATGTGCTAGCCCCTAGATTCAAGATTCTATGGCAAGATAATATAAGGACAAAGGAATTGTAGCATCGTAAATTGTCGCCCATGACAATTTCACACTATGTTTTTCTCCCCCCTAAGTGAATGGACCTAATTGTACCCTAATTTCCTAAAATATGCATTGTGGCCCATTTTAATATTTACTGATAAATTGCAAGTAGAAAATTGAAGCACATATTTAATATTTTTCCCTCGACACTTTAAGTCCCACAAAATAGGGTTGGGACCTAGTTGCCTAGGGAAACTAAGTCCCCCTATTTTTCCTCCAAAATTGAATATGTCGAAGGTGGCATGTTATTATTTGAATTTCAAATATCAAAAGTTGGCTATCATGATTTAATTTTTAAGAAATTAGAGTTTTATGTATAAATACCTAGTCATTTCATCATTTGAAAACTAACAGGCAATTATTGAGTAATTTATGATCAAGCATTATCAAGAGCATTATCAAGCAAGTCAAGAGAATTCATTATAAGATTTATTGCAGAAATTCAAGATGTCAAAGTGTATGTGAGTTTATTTACATTCATGTTATCATATTGTTTGTGAAATCTAGCCCTTGTAGATCTTCAAGAAAATCAATCCAACAACAATCAAACCTTGAGGAGATCTTGTATGGATTCAATCCTTCAAGGAAGCCATTTTTGGGTGGTGAGTTGCAGTCCATTGTTGATTCATCATTTATTTATCATTTAACCATATCCCTCAAAAGGATAGGCTCCCTATCATTGACATTGTCATTGTGGAAGTGGAAACACTAACACGGGGTTTGACTAAGGTAAGCCCCTAAATGGCACAATCTTCTTTCTCTATTTGAATGTTCAAGTCTCATAGTTGAAGAAGATTGGGAGAAGCTTAAACGTTAATTGTTCATTGTTGCATTCAAACTCTACACCTTGACAACAAATGAAAACTCAGTTACAACAATATATGATAGTGCAACAAGTGGAAAAATAAGGCTCATATCTAGCATCAGAGGAATGTGAAATCAAATGTGGAATCCCTCTACTAGGATATACTTTCATTAAGCAACTTGGTCTTCAATTTTCAGCCCCAAATTTATATGTTAGGTGCACAGTACTCTGCTTAGTCCATTTATGTAGTCTGAATTTGTTAGCGACTTTTTGTGTCTGCTTTTATTACATCAGAATAGTTAATCACATCTTTAGCCTAGTCATTTCATTGCATTTCATTTCCAATTTCATTCCAAATTTGGTCAAGGGAAAGTTGACTCACCTTTCAGATTGCAATTCAGTCTTATACCTTGTCGAAATTCATCAAACCCCTACTACCACAAACCCTTCTAAATGAAATAAGGGTGGGTTCCTAAACCCTAGAGTATCCACTTTTTCTTCATTTCATTTTGGTGAACCCGACATGTTAGCATTGCAAATATTCTGAAGTAATTCATCATAGATCTAGGTTTAGAATTGCATTGTTTTGCATTCTTCCTTTAGGCATTCATTTTTGCATCATAAAAGGCATAAAAATTCAAAAAAAATGCATACAATATTGCATTATAGGTTGCAAGAGAGTTAATTTTAGTCATCATTGCTCATATCTACATCCCACTTGCATTTACAAATCTGTATTAGGTCATTTAAATTTGAAATCAAAATTGAAATTATTCATTGCATTCATTTAGATATCTTGCATATAGCTCAAAAAGTGAAAAATTGAATTATTTTATTTCAAAAAGGCATCAACATCATAATTTTTAGATTTTGGCATATTAGAATTAGTCAATTGTTGCATCATAGATTTGGAAATTGCATTTACAATTGTCATTTATTGCTTGAACATTTTGTAAATTGTTGCACACTTGCGTCTTGAATTACATAATCATAAACTGGACAAATTCTAGAAAATATTTAGTGTCACACATATTTACACACAGAAACAAAACTTTAAAAATTATTGTACACACTAAAATTTTGAATTTTGCAAAAACCTGTATAGGACATAGTCGCCCTAGGCAACCTAATCTAGCTAAATTGAGCCCAAATTTACTATGTAGACCCTTGTCTCTAGTCCCTACCTAGATCTGGGCTCATTTTTTGAATTTTAGTCTTGTAACTATCTACTTTGCTAAAAACATTGCTATCTTGATTCATAGGACATAACACAATGTTCTCATTGCAAAAATCTTGTATTGTCATAATCCTTGTTCTATTGACTGATCTTGTTAGGAATTTCAAAGAATTTTTGTTACAAGCATGTGAAAATGAGTTTATTTCTCCTCTTTTGTTATTTTTCATTGATTCCTCTCCCACTATCTCTCCTGTGTGAGGTTATCTTGGTCAAAGAGAATATAATCATTGAAAATCATGACAATCATGTTTGTTCTTCTTCTGATACCTCACCTACTTGTGAATAAGGTATCTTAGTGTTAGAAGATCCAATCATTGAGCGTCATGAGAATCTTGTTTTTTTCTCTCCCAATACCTCTCCTAATTAGGAAGATATTGTAGGACAAGAGGATGGAATCATTGATATATTTCTTTCAAAAGATAGTAATATGGAATGCATAGATGATCTTCAGATGCCAAGTTTTTATTAGACCCCCTCGATTGAAGATCATCAATAAGTAGATAACTCAGTTGAGGTTATGAATGTACAATTGGCCATTAGACCTCATAAGTCACCTCTCATTATAGGACCTCCCAAACCTCATGGCCATATCCTAAACTTTACAAAACAACTCACTAGTAATCATGTGTCGAAGCAATCAAGTTATCATATTGTTTCTCATACATATAAAACAAGGAATAACAAGTACAACCAAGAAAAACGCAGGCCATCCCCTCATCAATATGACTACCACAACATGTTTTACCTCGTGCACCTCATTTACCCCGACATAGTGGAAAGGAACTTATGATCTTGTAGAACAAATTTGTGCTACTCTTGCTAAGATCTCTTTGTGGGATTTAATTCCAACATAACCTATTTATCATGGAATGTTTCAAAATGCCTTGCAATAAGTTGTTGTCCCTCCTAGTACACAACCAAATGATGTAGCATATTTTCTTGAGGGTATGAATTCAACTAATGTGGATGTTATCTTTCATCAAAGTGAATTACTCCCTTTGGAAACACAAAAACAAAATGATGCATTGATGATAATGGTTGTTATTAATAAGACTGGGATTAGGCATACCCTTATTGAAAATGGCTCAAGGCTTAATATTTGCAATGTTAATATTTTAGACAAAATTGGAGTGGATAAGACTTTAATTCAACTAGATACTTTGTCTATCTGTGGTTTTTACAATGTGGGAATATAGCCACTTGGTGTAATAACATTACCTATTAAATTTGGTCATGTTGTGTTGCAAACTCCCATCCATGTCATGCCTCATAATCTTTCATATAATATTCTCTTGGGTAGACCATGGATTGATGAGATGAAAGGAGTGCCTTCAATGCTTCATTTTTTAATAAAGTACACATACAACAATAAGGTTTACACGGTAAATCCTAAATCTAAAAATTGTTTACAAACTGAAACAAGAATAAAGAGTCTTTTTAGAACATTGATGCCAACTTCAAAAGTGGAACCTTTACAAATTGAAGACAAATATGAGTGCCTTTCATTGGTGACAAAGTTGTTGGATGATGATTTGGGGTCATTAGATTTCACACCTACATTCATGGGGGAATACAAGATTACATAATCAAAATAAGAAAAAGACAAAGAAGCCACAATGGTATCAACACAATCTATCACTGAATCATAAAAACCATCTGATCCCACAACTTCTAGCAAGGAGGAAAATAAAAATTAAACATCCACTTATGATGAAACTAATTATGAGAAACCACCTTCCTTGAAAGAAATTGAAGCCATTTATGGAAGAGGCTATCAACTCTTGAAACAATTTGGCTATAATGGAAGAGGATGTGGTGTAAAGGAACAAGGTATCCATGTCCCCATAGGGCTACACGCAAGAAACAACAAGAGGTCTAGGTTATTATCCTTAAAAAATAAAAAAAGCATCAAAAAATCCTTCACTTAATGTCAACGAACAAGGTGTCCATGTCCCCATAGGGCTCAACACGCAAGAAGCAACAAGAGGTCTAGGTTATTATCCTTAAAAAAATAACAAAAGCATCAAAAAATCCTTCACTTAATGTCAAGGAACAAGGTATCCATGTCCACATAGGGCTCAACTTGCAAGAAACAACAAGAGGTCTAGGTTATTATCCTTAAAAAATAACAAAACCATCAAAAAAGCCTTCACTTAAAGTCAATGTCATCATGTAAGATTCATCCCGAAAATGATAAATTTGATATAGGTTAAACCACATCAATTGTTTCTCCTTGTCATGTGGTATTTGTAGTATCACAACATACTCACTACCATGCATGGGGGTAGAAAGCTAGACTTTATGCAATCATATTTCATCTTGCAAGGAGTAGCATATGATCATTTGTCTTGGCTCATCTTTGTCCCTACACGTGGGGGGCAAGGGGTTAGGTAGCCTTGTGTTAGGTGCATTCCTTCTGGTAAAGGATCCCTTTTATCTCCTTAAATATTAGAGTAGCAAGTACACAAACATTTTAAAGGGGGGGCATATAGTCCCTTGCCCATTGTTTGCATAAGACATGGTCCCCTTTTAGTGATGATAGTCTACATCTCCTAAAAAGTGTGACCTTGTCAATTGAAGTGTGGCCTTCTCAACCTACATTAGTGGTGATATTGGGCTTGTTATCCCTTAAGAGTGTGACTCTTCATGGCATACGATATTCCATTTGGTGGTAATACTATGGCTAGTATTCCCTAGAGTGATCTTTTATTCCATGACATGTCCTCTCTTAGTGGTGATGTCATGTGTGATATTCCCTAAGGTGTGGTCCTTCATGTATTGAGCTATCCCCTTTTTTGTTATTTTTTTAAAGTACCTTTTGTTAGGGTTATAAGGCAGATATCTAACAAGTTAAATGTAGATTTGATCAATAAAACAGAGAGATAAAACACAGAAAAATTATAGCAAAAACAAGACAACACAAAGAATTTAACATGGTTCACCCAATATGGGCTACATCCACAAAACCAAAACCATCAAATAATTTTATTATCCAATGCAAAACATATTACAATCTCATGAATAATTTACCCTACTACAACTCCCATCCTAGCTACTTATTACAAGCTTTTTTAGAAGCTTCCATAATTAGGGTTCTACAAAGTTAGCTTTTTATCTTGTCAGTGATGAAGCAAGGAAATAGGACCCTAGCAAGGATACATGAAGAGTGTATAGTATAGCATGATCAGTCACCATATATTAACAATCTCCCACTTGGAGATTGATCCTGGATGACACCGCTACACTTACAACTCCCACTGGAAATAAGCACCTTGGTCCTTGTTGCTCTGTTATACTTTTAACCATGAAGACCAACCGAAGCTGAAGAGGAGCTCAGCTTCTCCCTTGTCACTACCTTTGTAAACATATCCGCTAGATTGACATATGTATGTATCTTTTCCAACTTTACCTGTCCATCCTCCAACACTGATCAAATGAAATGATATCTCAGTTGTATGTGTTTGGTTTTAGAGTGCAAGGAAGAACTCTTTGCAAGATTTATAGCATTATGGTTGTCTGTAAACAAGTGATTTTCAGCCTGTTGTTTTCCCAACTCTTCCATGAAAAATTGCAGCCATATCATCTCCTTTTCTGCCTATATTGCAACAACATACTCTGCCTCTATGGTGGATAAAACAACCACTTTTTGCAATCAAGAAATCCAACTCACTGTTGTCCCACTAACTGTAAAAATATAACCTATGGTACTCTGCCTGCTATCTATATCCCCTGCCAAATATGAGTCAACATAGCATTTTAAATCAGTATTAGAGCCCCCAAAACATAAACATTTATTGGATGTACCTCTCAAGTACCTGAGAATCCATTTTACCGCATTCCAATGCTCAATTCTAGGATGACTCATATACCTACTAACAACTCCTACGACATGTGCAATATTTGGTCTCCTGCATACCATGGCGTATATTAAACTGCCTACAGTTGAAGCATATGGTACCTTGGACATTTTTTCTTTCTCCTCTTGTGTCTTAGGACACATATCCTTAGTCAATTTGACATGACTAGGAAAAGGCGTGCTGACAGCTTTTGCATTCTCCATATGAAACCTCTGCAACACCTTTTCAACATAATTAGCCTGAGATTAAAAAAAAAAAAAAAATTCCTATCTCTTGTAATCTTCATACCAAGGATTTGTTTTGCTTCCCCCAAATCCTTCATAGCAAATGAATTTTCTAATTGCTATTTTAACTCCTTTATGTGATCGATGTCAAACCTTACTACAAGCATATAATCAACATATAAACATAAAATAATGTAGCTATCTTCATCTAACCTCTTAAGTAAACACAATGGTCTTAATTACACTGATTGTAGCCTTGCTTAGCCATAAAACTATCAAATTTAATATACCATTGCCAAGGTGCTTGCTTCAAGCCATATAAACTTTTCTTCAATCTACACACTAGTTTCTCCTTACCTTTGACCTCAAATCCTTATGGTTATTCCATATATATTTCCTCTTCCAAATCACCATGGAGAAAGGTTGTTTTAACATCAAGTTGTTCTAAATGCAAATCTTCAGCAGCTACAATACTTAAAATAGTACGAATAGAAGCCATTTTAACAACTAAAGAAAATATTTTATCAAAATCAATACCCATTTTCTATGTAAATCCCTTTACAACTAATCTGGCTTTAAATATTTTCTTACCTCCATCCTCCTCTTTCAACCTATAAACCCATTTATTTGGTAAAGCCTTTTTACCTTTAGGAAACTTACATAATTCTCAAGTCTGATTTTTCAGCAAGGAGTCCATTTCTTCTTCTATTCAATGCTCCCACTGAACCTTGACATCCACCTACATAGCTTCATCATAACATTCTGGTTCACCAGCATCAGTTAATAAAATAGAATACAAAGAGGGAGAAAATATTTTTGGAGGTCTACTTATCCTTGAAGATCGTTTAACATTCACTAGAGTTTGTGGTATTTGTTGTTGCAGAGCATGAGGAACTACTGGAACATCATTGTTTGAAGTATCATCCATCACTACATAATCATTTTCTTTCTTCTCATGTTGTTGTAGCTGATCTTTGTACAACACCTTCTTATTGAATATGACATCCCTGCTTCTTACATTTTTTTGATTTTCAAATCCCAAAGCCTATAACCAAATTCATCAATGTCATATCCAACAAATATACATTTCTTTGATTTTGCATCAAGCTTGGTTCTAGTTTTAGAATCTACATGTGCAAACGCTTCACAACCGAAGGTCTTGAGAAAAGAATAACTCACCTTCTTACCTGTCCATGCTTCCTCTAGAATACCACAACCCGAAGGATTAGAGGGACCTCTATTAATTAAATAAACAACAATGTTTACAGCCTATTCCCACAAGTTTAAAGGAAGCCCAACATGCAATCTCATAGTCCTTGCATGCTCCATTATTGTTCTATTCATGCGCTCAGCCACTCCATTTTCTTGTGGAGTCCTTGGAACTATTTTCTTCATACGAATACCATTAGAGGAACAATAATATTCAAACTCTTTGCTACAATACTCACCACCATTATCAGATCTAATACATTTTAACTTTTTATCTGTCTCATTCTCAACCAAGCTTCTCCATTTTTTAAAAGTTTCAAATACATTAAATTTCTGCCTAAGGAAATAAATCCATACCTTTCTAGTTGCATCATCAATGAATGTAACATAATACTGAGAGCCGCCGAGAGAAGATACCCGAGTTGGTCCCCATACATCCGTATGCACAAGCTTCAATTTCTCATCTTTCTTTTGCTTCCCATCCTTCATAAAACTTACTCTCTTTTGTTTTTCATACACACAACTTTCACAGAAATCCATATTAACATATTTTAAACCTGGTAAAACATTCTTTGAATGAAGGAATTTCATACCTTTTTCACTCATATGCCCAAGTCTATTATGCCATAGTGTTGATTCAGAATCCACAACAACTGTCTGATTTTCTTCTTGTTGAACTACAACTATTCCTGAACATTGATTTTTATATACAATAGCTAATGTAGAAGGAATAGTATGACCTATACAAAGATATAAGGTTCCTACTTTCACACCTTTGCTACCACTAAGACACCTTTTGTAACCTTCCAATTTTTATCACTAAATGTAACAACACAACCTTCATCATCTAGTTGCTCTGTTGAAATTAAATTTCTCTTTAACTTTAGAACATGCCTTACCTCATGTAGTAGCCAATGATTCTCATTCTGCAAATTAATATTGATTCTTCCCTTCCAACAATCTGACAAGGTTCGTTATCTCCCAAATAAACCAGCCCAAAATCCCCTTGGAAATAATCAAGAAAATAACTTCTATAGGGCATAGCATGAAATGAAGCCCTTGAATCTAACACCCAAGAATCATCAACATTATAAAGGGAAAGAATCAAAGCATCCTCATCAAGTTTATTATTTACCACATTTTCCTCTTTATTTCCTTCCTTTTTGTCTCCTCCTTTATTTTTTCGAGACCAACAACTTTCTTTAAATGACCTAGCTTACCACAGTACCAACAATCCCTCTTGTCTCTAGATTGGGACCTTTTGTCCTTTGGTTTTCCTTGTGACTTCCCACGACTTCTAGAATTGTTTTCTCTCTCCTTTGTTTTGCCCCCACTTTCTGCATTCAAAACACTGCCTGATGTGGATGTTCCACCTGAGCTTTTCCTACAAATTTTCTCACTCAAAATAACACCAACAACATTATCAAATTTCAATGTATTCAAACCAAAAACAAAATTACTAATAGCCATTACCAAGCTATTCCAGCTTTCAAGCAAAGAACACAAAATCAAAAGAGCCCCAACTTCTTCATCAAAGTTTACATTTACAAAAGTTAATTGATTTATAACTGTATTAAACTCATTTAAATGATTAACAATTGACCCACCTTCTACCATTTTCATATTAAATAAATGATTCATAAGAAACACCTTATTCGAAGCAGAAGGATTTTCATATATCTTCACTAAGGTTTGCATCAACTCTTGAGTTGTCTTTGTTGTTGTAATATTGAATGCCACTGGTTGTGCTAGGCATAAACAAATAATGCCAAGTGCCTTTTTGTCCAAAATATCCCAATCCTCATCAGACATTGTTGAGGGTTTCTTGGTTTTCCCTTCCAATGGCCACCATAAATCCTTCTAATAAAGGTAGTCCTCCATCTGCATCTTCCATAACTGATAGTTATTCCCATTGAACTTCTCAACCTTCAACTTACCATTGTTTGCCATTACTCCCACTCAACCGTGAGACATTCTTGCAGAGGATAACTGAACTCAACCTTTCTTTGATACCACTTGTTAGGGTTATAAGGCAGATATCTAACAAGTTAAATGCAGATTTGATTAATAAAACAGAGAAATAAAACATATAGAAAAATTATAGCAGAAACAAACAAGACAACACAGAGAATTTAACTTGGTTCACCCAATATGGGCTACATCCAAAAAAGTGCAGCCATCCAATGATTTTATTATCCAATGCAAAACATATTGCAATCTCCCTAATAATGCCCTACTGCAACTCCCATCCCAACCGCTTATTACAAGCTTTTTTAGAAGCTTCCAGAATTAGGGTTCTACAAAGTCGGTTTTTTATCTTGTCAGTGAAAAAGCGAGAAAATAGGACCTCGACAAGGATACATGAAGAGTGTACAGTATAGCATGATCAGTCGCCACATACCAACACCTTTTGTGGTGGTGTTGTGTATAACACCCCTTGAGGTTTTGGCCTTGTCTTCATCATTTATGCGACTTCTTAAGTGAGTTTTTTGTCATCCTCATGGAAATTTATGTGTCTTCTTTGGAAATTTTTTCATTCATATTCTTAGACATTTATGTACCTTCTTATGTGAGGCTTGTTTGTCCCCTTGGATATTAAAAATTTGGAAAGATAATCCATAGATTCAACATAACGTAGCTTGTGAGGTCATGAACTTGAGCACCCCTTTTAACATGGCCACTGAGCATAACACAACTTGCTTGACAGTAGAGCCATGTGTTTCATGAGTTTCTTAGCATAACACAACTTGTTATCCTTGTGAAACCCATCCTATTGCATGGACACCTAGCATAATGCAACTTTCTATAGCTAGTAGATTCATGTAGCTCGTGAGTGATTTGGCATAACACAACTTGCTAATCCTCATGAGAGCATTCTTTTATCTAACATTTATTTGATGGATGACATTTGGTATTTGAGACAAATTTAAGATTAAGGTCTCTTTTCCTTATTGACTCAAATCCTTTTAGTACTAATCTTGTGTTTGTGTTTGTCTATGTTTTCTTGTGTTTGTATCAGGTTGTGTCATATATTGTGCAGTGTATTGTGTTGTTTCTTGTCATACCCCTCTTGACATATTTTTTCACTTTAGTGTGAATCCAAGTGCAAGTCCATACTCTCACTAAAGTGGGGACTAAATGTAGCATCGTAAATTATAACCCATGACAATTTCACACTATGATTTTCTCCCCCCTATGTGCATGGACCTTAGAATTATACACCTAATCCTAAATTATGCATTTTGTGGACCATTTTAATATTTACTAACAAATTACAAGTATAAAACCGAAGCACTCATTTAATATTTTTCCCTCAACACCTTAATTCCCACAAAATAGGGTTAGACCTAGTCGCCTAGGGCGACTAAGTCCCCCTATTTTGTCTCCAAAATTGAATATATCAAAGTGGTATTTTATTATTTGAATTTAAAATTTCCAAAGTCAGTTGTCGAGATTTATTTATTGGGAAATTAGAATTATTGTGTATATATACCTAATAATTTCATCATTTGAAAACTAACATGTAATCATTGAGAATTTTATGATCAAGCATTACCAAGAGATATCAAGCAAGTCAAGAGAATTAATTAGAAGATTTATTGTAGAAATTCAAGATCCAAGCATCATGTCAAAGTGTATGAAAGTTTGTTTATGTTCATGTTATCATATTGTTTGTGAGATCCAACCCTTGTAGGTCTTCGAGAAAATCAATCCAACAACAATCAAGACTTGAGGAGATCTTGCATGACTTCAGTCCTTCAAGGAAGCCATTTTTGGGTGGTGAGTTGCATCCCATTGTTGATTCATAATTCATTTATCATTTAACCCTATCTCTCAAATGGATAGGCTCCCTATTATTGGGACTGCCATTGTGGAAGTGGAAACACTAACATGTAGTTTGACTAAGGAAAGCACCTAAATGGCACAATCTTCCTTCTCTCTTTGAACATGTAGGTAAGCTTGAAGGTTAATTTTTCATTGTTGCATTCAAACCCTACACCTTGACAACAAACAAAAACTTAGTTACAACAATATCTGATAGTGATATGACAATGTGACAAGTGGAAAAGAAGGCTCAAGTCTGGCATCGGAGGATTGTGAAATTAGATCTAGAATCCATCTAATGGGACATAGTCACTCTAGGTGACTTAGTCCTCAATTTTTAGCCCTAAATTCATATTTCAGGTGCACAGTACTCTGCTTAGTCCATTTCTATAGTCTGAATTTATCTGTGACTTTTTGTGCCTATTGTTATTGCATCAAATAGTTAATTTCATCATTAGCCTAGTCATTTCATTTCCAATTTCATTCTAGATTTGGTCAAGGGAAAGTTGGCTCACCTTTTAGATTGCAATTCAATCTTATACCTTGTCTAAATTCATCAAACCCTCACTATCTCAAATCATAAATGAAATCCCCCATGAAAAAGTACCCAATATTAAGAGTCAAATCCTAGGGTTTCACTTTTTCACCATTTCAATAACGGACATGAACATGATGTACAATGCATCATGACAAACATGAAGCATACATAAAAACTACATAAAACATAATTAAGACACAGAACACATAAGACAATACATGAAGAAAACATGTGAAAGATACAAGGAAAACACAATACCATACACAAAGTAAACACACCAAAGATATAGAAAACATAAGACAAACAATAAAACACAAACACAAGGTCAGTACTCTAAAAAGGATTTGAGTCGATAAGGTAAAGAGACCTCATTCTTAAATTTGTCTCATATACTATACGTCGTCCATCGAATGTGTTAGAAAAAATGGTGCTCTCATAAGGATTAGCAAGTTTCCATATGCTAGATCATTCATGAAACATGTGGCTCTAGTAGCAAGCAAGATGTGTTATAATAGGTGGCCATGTAAAAATGCTCACTTTCATAGACCAACAATCTATGTTATGCCAAATCCGCAGACTATCTTACCAATCATGCTTCAAGGAGCATATAAGAGTTTAACATCATGGGGGATGAATCGATGCTCAACATCCTAAGGAACAAATTGATAACCACACCTCAGGGGTGTTACAAATAACACCACCACCAAAGGGGTATTTCAATAAGTCAAATCTCACAAGACATCAATGAAATCGATAGGGTGATATGACCCCCTTAAAATGCCAACATACTCACTATGTCGGTATTTTAAAGAAATGGGAGATGAAGAGGGGATCTTTGAAAAGAATACGCACCTCCCAAAAATAGTTATCCTTTCCCCCCAAGTGTAAAGGAAAGAACAACCATGCTATAGACTATTGTGTTGCTACAATAGAAAACATGGTTGCAATTAAGATTGTACCACCATGAATGATAATGAGCAAACACATGAAGCTACAAATGCCACATAGTGAGGAGAAACACCATAGAAGAGAGATCATTATTATTTAGATTGATCAAGTGCATCAACACATAGAATAGCACCACAATCATTAAGTTTTATTTTATTATTCAAAGTCTAACATTCATTGGTGGAATGACCATGCACTTAATGATATGCATAAAATGATTTATTTTTTATAAAATTTCTTGCATGTTGGAGGAGGAAGAGTAATCAAGCAAGCTTTGAGAAGCCTTAGAAAATATTATCTTGGTTTAATAAAGGGGGAGGGTGAGATGTAAACGAAGGAGAAGAATGTTGGAAACCTAAACCCAATTTTGAAAGATATGGCATAGAATTCACATGATCCTTAACTCCTTGTTTCGTGTTTTCATTATATCCATTTTTAGAAAGTATTTTATATTCAAGCCCATAAACTTTTCCAACTCAAATGGATAATTCATGCCTAAATGCTTATGAGAAGAATTGATTCTTTAGCAAGAATGCAAATGATTTCTAATTGTTTTAAGGTTGGGCATCATCAATACATGAGAGATGAAAGCTAAAGAGATCCCATCGCCATCATAGGATGATGTTTTTATATTTTTTTGATGTAGAACAAGATTGTGCGAATGAAACACAAGACTCCTTAGGTTTGGCTTGTGATATTTTATACTCTCCCACAAAGGAGGGTGTAAAATCTAATGAACCCTAGTCATCACCAGATATGCATTTGAAGATGAGGCATTCTTGTGTTCAATATTTGTAATAGATGCTACAATATTAGAATCTTTGAGCTTTGATGGTGAGATTTTAAACTCCCCAATGAAACGAGGCATAAAATATAATGATCCCCAATCACCCAAGAGTGTATCCATAGTATCATTACCATTGGAAGGTAATGGCTTCACCTTTGAAAATGGAATCAAAGTACTAAGAGAGTTGGAAGTGTTATGGTCGGCTTCAATTTGTGAATTATAACTTTTTGCATCCACTTTTACCATATATCTTATTATTATATTCATACTTCATCTCATAGTAAAGAGTAGATGAGACTTATTTCATTGCATGAATCCACGGTCTACCTAAGAGAATATTATATGAAAGAGATCCCAACATGATATGGATAGGGGTGGGAAAAATTACGGGTCCTACTTTAATGGGTAGTGTGATTGTCCCCAATGATTTCTTACTAACATTATCAAATCCATGAATAGAAAGATCATTAGGTTCTATGAGATTCTTATCCACACCAATTTTATCTAGAATATCAATGCTACAAATATTAAGACCTGATCCATTATCTATGAGAGTATGTCTAATCCCAATTTTATTAATAAAAACTATTATCATTAAAGAGCCTCATATTGGTTTTGGACCTTAAGTTGAGGTAATTCATGTTGAGGGAAGGTAATATTCAACTTTTTCACTTGCATACAATCAAATAAGGTTGCTACATCATTCAATATGATAGAAGGTGAGATATCAATCTTTTGCAAAGCCTCTTGGAGCATCCCATGGTATGTAGGTGATGTTTGAATAAAGTCCTTAAGGTAGATCTAGTTGGAGTATTACAAAGTTTCTCAACAAGATCATATTCTTTATTACATTGAGGAAGGCTAGGTAGGGGTGGAAGATATGGTTTAGGAAATTGAATGGACATTGGATTTTGTTTTGGTTGCTTATTATTTCTAGTGTTATATGTGTGAGCTACCATGTGATAACTTGGTTGCTGCAACACATCTTGGTGCACATGATTACTTTGAGTGTGTTGTTTTCCAAATTTTAGGATATGGCCATGAGGTTTTGGAGGTCCTATAATGAGAGAAGGTTTAGAGGGAGGTCCAATAATTAATTGTGGTTTCATAACTTCAATTGAGTTAACCACTTGTTGATGTTATTCTATTAATGGAGTACCTAATGCCAATTCTAAACCTTCACTTATACAAGCCACTTTACTATCATTTGAAGGAGAAAATCTATCAATGACTTCATCCTCTTGCATCATGATATCTTCCCAAGTGGGAGAGGTATTGGGAGAGGGACAAACATGATTCTCATGATTATCGATGATTAGATCCTCTTACACCAAGATATCATCACAAGTAGGAGAGATATTAGGAGAACAACAAACATAATTCTCTTGATTATCAATGGTTGCATCCTCTTGTGCCAAGACATCTTCACAAACAAGATTTTCATGATTACTTGAAGAATAAAGACTAGGTAAAGTGATATTAATAAATGTATCAATATTTTATTTTGTTCCACCATGATGTTCTCATAGGTAGAAAAACTATTGGTTGATCAAAGGCCAATATATATCCCCTTTGATGGCATGGAATGGGGTTCAGGGCAGTGCCCCAAATTGTTTTTAGACCAGCCATATTTTTCTATATCAAAACTAGACCTTGAAAAGAAAACATATTATTATTTTCCTTTTTAGGGGTAATGCATTGAATTAAGTGAATTAGGGCCAACTGGAAATGCACATCAAAATCAAACAGTTTTTAGAATACAATTCTAGAACAAGAACCGGATTTGAACTGAGACCATAGACAAAGATTTGTTCAAAAAAAATCATCCCAAACTATCTAGAAAAGAGCACTAGGCGCCCTAAACCATAGAGACAATTTTAGAAAATTTAGTATTTGGAAACCACCTACAGTGCTTAAGGGTCTCAAGTTGCAGAGGTTTAGGTCTGGGAGTAAACAAAATTTTGGAAATGTACAAAAACCTAGTTTTTCTATATGAAGCACACACATGCAAAATACTTTATATTTTTAGAGCAATTTGATATGTTCAAGTGATAATTTTTTACAAATTAAAATATTGTAATTTGATAGATTTTACCAAAAAAATACAAAAAAGCAAATTCTTTTTGGTCTTTTGAAATAAAAATAATATGTAATTCCTTACTTTTCAATGTTTTTCACTTAAATATGCATGTAATTTTGACAAATGAAAGAAACCTAGGATTATACTTAGATTTCACAATGAAATATCTCAGATCTAAGCCCTAAACAAGGAAAAATCAGATCTGAAATTAAGAAATTTAATTCAAAACATTTGCGATTTCTCCTTTAATATATAATGAACAAAGAATGCAAATGCATATTTTTGATAAATGAAATAAATGCCAAAATAAAAACAAGATCTTCAAAGTATCTAAGTGTAGGATATGTTGGGTTCACCAAAATGTAGAGTAGGAAAACTAATCCTAGATACAACTAGGATTAGCCTCTTTTCACTTGACTCCAAATTTGAACATAAACTAACTAGGGTTGATGATAAGCTTGCTCCCACAAGGGAGAGCCAGTCTCCCAGGGTTTGTGTCATCTTTAAGTTGTGAGGATGATGATGATAAATTTGATGTACAATTCAACAATTCTAATTAACACATAACCCTAGATCTAAAAATGCAATTTACACACAGATGAAAACAAAAAGTACCATAAAAGATTTAGATCTAAGATTGAGATACAGAGAGGAACCTATGATATAAATTTGGGGCTTATTTGCAAGTACAATGGCATGGGGTGCCCTAGATTTGCGTCCTCATTTTTCATATCTGTAAAGTTTAAGATGTAGGTTACAGTCTACTCTATGTTTTCTAAAACTATCTCCTATTGAAACTCCCCGATTTGACTTGCACACATGAAAAGAGGTGGGTTGTGTTGTATAGGGGATTTCCTAAGTCAAACCTTGTTTTGGTATTTCTACGTCCATGTACATAAAGTGATGATGATCAAGAGGGCATACCCTAGGTCAGGTAGAGGCCAAAATAATGATAATTGATTGAAATGATAAATGACAATGTTACCTTGATGTGAAATCCTTGATGAAGTGATGTCACACCAAAATTTTCCACAAATTTTGACCGATGGATTCCTTCATTGCTTGATAGACTTGCAAAATTTTAATTTACAAAACATAATAGATTGCTAAAACTAGCATGTAGAGGATAACATAATACATGTTCATATAAATTTGGTGTGATTGATCATAATAACTCCTTGCACATAATTTGCTTCATTCATCTTGATGTCTTGCAATCTTGAAATTGAATGATGAAAGTGTTGTTGAATGAACAAGAAAACTATGAGGGGGTCGAATCATTTGTAGAAAATTAAAACATCAAAACCTTCAATAGTAATCAAATCCACATGCATTCAATAAACCCTTATTATGTTAAAGTGATTAATCATGAAATGTAGATAACAAAAATTGAAATAACAACACCATACACAAGAGAACACAAAATTAATGTGGAAAACCCAATGAGAGAAAAATGATAGTGATGATTAGCTCACAATATAAGTAATTGCAAAATCGGTATAAGGGCTCACTGCCAGAATAGCACACAATGTCCAAAAAGGCTCACAACCAGGACTCACTACCATAGAAAGAACACACGGAGATAGAAGAGAAATGTTACATAGAGAAAAACTTCTCAATGCAACAAGGAATCCACCACAAATGCTCCAACACTTTCATAGCCTTGCATGAAAGATTGTGGACACCTTCAACTCACTACCTTCAAGAATCCAACACTTTGAATTTCGCAATGCTTTGTGCAAATTTGCATCAATACTTATGTAATTCCCATCATACTCTTCAATTGCATCGATCTCAAATCTATCTTGTATCTCTCTTGCATCTTACATAAACACTTCTCTTATTTATATCAACCTCAACCTCGAAAACCTTCTCTGGGGTTGGAAACTATTTGCTACACTTACAATTTCAAATTAGGTCAATACCTAAACATTCCCACAGTGGATAGGAATGAAGGTGGCCCATATAAATCCTTAATTAGGAACCAAATTAATCCTAACACACTTCAACATGCTTTCATAAACTTCGCATGTAGTGCTAACACAAGGTTAGCCAATACCCCTGCTAAATACCATAAAACATTAAGTACATGCTTCCTTAAATCAATCTGAAACTTTCAGACAAAAAAACACCTGAACATGATCTAGAATAATCCACAAAACACCTGTGATCCAACAAATACTTCATCCAAACTTGCATCATATAAATACTTCAACCTAGAACATCTGGTTAGCCTTATTCACATATTGAAACATGAAACGCACACTGTACTATACCAAGTCAAGTGAAACCTTGAATTATGAAAGATAAAAACATTATAAGCAACTTACCAAATCTACACAACCTGAAGCCAAGCTGCGAAGAAATGCAGAGCAAATACATTCCTCCCAGACCACTGAAAACAACATTGAAAAACTAATTCTCACACTAGTGAAGATATCTCACTCTGCACAATGATCCAAAAACCAAAATTTTGAATATAGAAACCTCTAACAACCTTGAATATCATATTATATATGCACAGGCATAGCATCAACACAAAAGAAACACAGAGCACATCCCAGAGCACATTTTGAACACTTGCACAACACTATTTTCTTTGTTTATCAAATTTTCTTAAAAGCACTTGGAAACCAAGTACCAAAGACATCATCTCAACTCATTACACCATTCCAACACATCTCTAGACACTGCAACATAAATATATATCCATGTACTCACAACACTTCTTCAATATCTCAACTACACATGCACAACATGTTTTCCTCTTTTTCACAATTTTCTCAATATCCTTGACATCTTCATCATGCAATAAAATTCCTCAACACATAATTGACATCAATGACAACAACATGTAGGCATTCTATTGATATCAATGAAAACACCTTCATACTTGCAACAATCCCCCCCCTTTTCATTGATGACAACACGTGATGTGAAAAAACATCAAAGACAACATAACAGTTCTGAACACACTTTCTTATGATTTCCTTTCTTTTCTCCCCCTGAATAGATAAAAAGATTTCACATGATACTCTCTCCCCCTTTGACATCAATTGCAAAGGAAAAATATGTTTTGCATTATTCTCCCCCTTTAACACTAAACCAAGATACTTACTTTGAATAATCCCCTTAGAAGTACACCCAACCAAATCAACAACTCTACACAATGACAATACATGACACTGCCTACTACCCTTGAGAGGTAGCCACCAACATTAGTCCATAAAAGAGATAAATCCATAGATCCACTAGACTGATGCATCTCCATATGCATCTAGTTTAAGGAAGGAGGTGCAATAACCCCCAACTTCTCTGAAAGATACTCAAAAGTATCCCTAGGAAGAGCCTTAGTGAATATGTCAGCAATTTGATCCTTTGTAGGTACATACTCAAGCTTCACCTCATTCACCATAACCTTCTCTCTCAAAAAGTGATCCCTGATTGATATATGCTTTGTCCTTGAATGCAACACTGAATTCTTTGAAATTTTAATTACACTTGTATTATTACAAAAGATAGGTATAGGTTCATCATACACTACTTTGATATCTTTCAATGTCTGTCTCATTCACAAAACTTATATACAACAGGATGCTACTGCAATATACTTAGCCTCTACAATGGATAAAGAAAATGAATCTTTCTTCTTACTTAACCATGACACCAATCTACATCCAAGAAAGAATGTACCACCAGCCCAGTCTATATCTATGTAAGGACTTAATATAAAATCAATATCCTTAGGATACCATAAGCCATAATCTGAAGTGCCTCTTAAATATCTGAATATCCTCTTCACAACTACAATATGTGCTTCTTTATGATCTTCTTGAAATCTAGCTACAAGACAAACTACATGCATGATAACTGGTCTAGTAGTAGTTAGATATAGCAATCCACCAATCATAGATCTATATTTGCTTTGATCAGCCTTAAATGAATCATCACCTTTGCTCAACTTACAACTATTCACCATAGGAGTGCATATGAGTTTGGAATCCTCCATTCTAAACTTCTTCAACATATTTTTGACATACTTTGATTGTGAAATGAAAATCCCTTTATCTATTTGATTGATTTGTAACCCAATGAAGAAATTCATCTCCCCAAACATTGACATCTCAAAATCTTTCTACATCTCTTAGAAAATTTCTTACACATAGATTCATTTCCTCCAATGATAATATCATCCACATACACAACCACTATCAATAAAGATTACTATTTGTGGTGCCTTGAATCCTTGTTGTATCAAATATATGTCCAATCTTGCATACCAAGTTCTGGGAGATTTCTTCAATCCATATAATACCTTCTTCAATTTACACACCATATCCGATTGATCTAACAACTGAAATCCTTCTGATTGTTTGATATAAACCTCTTCTTCCAATTTACCATTCAAAAAAGAAAACTCTGCTTCCATTTGATAAACTTTAAATTCCTCGTATGTTGCAAATGCCAAAAACATCTTGATAGCTTCCAGCCTAGCCATCGGAGAAAATGTTTCCTCAAATTCTATTCCTTCCACTTGTGAGTAACCCATACACACAAGTCTTGATTTATTTCTTACCACTTATCCATTCTCATTCAGCTTGTTTCTAAATACCCATTTAGTTCCAATTATGTTCTTATTTTTCGGTCTAGGAACTAGTTCCGAAGTCTATTTTTTTCTCAATTTGCATAAGTTCTCTTTCCATTTCCTTCATCCAATGTTCATCTTTGCATGCCTTACTCACTGTTTTAGGTTCAACTTTAGAAAGTAAACACAGATTTACCTCAACTTCAGCAACTCTTCTTCTTATCAATACTTCATTCCTCTTGTCTCCAATGATTTGATCTTCGAAATGATTGTTTTGCACATACTTAGGGGTCTTAGGGGTCTTCTCCAAAGCTTCTTCCTCTTCAATCTATATTTTTTTCTCTTCAGCCTTTTCTTCTTCTTCTCTGTAATCAAGTTCATATGACACATATCCATCTATTGCAATTGAATTCTAAATATTTTCATCAACCTTAACATTTGCACTCTAAACAATCTTTCTTAGCCCTTTGTTATAACATCTGTAAACTTTGATTTTAGTAGAATATCCAAGGAAGATACCTTCATTAGATCTTGCATCAAAGTTTTCTAAGTTTTCTTCATCTCTCTTGATATAATATTTGCTTCCAAATACTCTAAAGTACTTCGCAGTTAGAATCCTTTCATACCATAACTCATATGTAATCTTTGTGTTGTTAGCATTTTCTTGAACTCTATTAAGTATGTAAGCAACTGTATGGATTGCTTCTCTCTAGTAGAATTCTGATAAATTTGCTTCTTTCATCATAGTCCTAATAGCTTTTTGAACTGCCCAATTTTTCCTTTCCACTACTCCATTTTGTTGAAGAGTTCTAGGGGTAGACAAGTGCCTCTTTATACCATGAACTTCACAAAACATGTTAAACTCATCAAAGGTGAATTCTCCACCTCTATAAAACCTCAAACATTTGATTTTCAGATCCATTTCATTCTCAATGATAGCTTTAAATTCTTTAAATCTATCTAGTGCATCATATTTCTCTCTAAGAAAAGTAGCCCATGTCATTCTAGAGTAATCATTAATCAAAAGCATGAAATACCTGTCACCTTGAAGAATTCTCACCCTTGTAGGACCACATAGATATGTATGTATTAATTCCAATAGTCTGGTAATAGATTGTTTCTTTCCTTTGAAACTACTCCTTGTTTTCCAAACTGACAATTCTTGCAAACAACATTGATAAGCTTTGTGATTCTTGGTAGGTTTCTCACTGCATGAATTGAACTGATTCTAACCAAATTATCAAAATTCATGTGACACATCCTCTAGTGCCATGATCGTCATTAATCTGAGACATAAAGTAATGACCATCAATGGCCTTAAGCTAATAGATGTTTCCATCAGTCCTCTTACCACTAGCAACCACAGTTCTGGACCCTTTTCTGATCTCACATATTTCATCTTAAACACAAGATTATATCCCTTGCTACACATTTTTCCAACACTCAAAAAATTATGCCTTAAACCCTTGACATAGTAAACATCTTTAGTATTATGCTTGCCATCAAAATTGATTGAACCTATTCCCCAAATCTTAGCTCTCGAATCATCTCCAAATTTAACTAATCCACCATCATACTTTTCAATTTTAACAAAATTACTTTTGTCTCTAGTCATGTGATTAGAGAAGCCACTATCAACAACCCAGTAGTTCTTATCATGTTTAAAATGAAAAGAAGAAAGCAAAGTACCTTCAATCTTATCCTTCTTCTCTAGAATACTTTCCTTCACACAAATTTTAGAGCTAGCAAAACCAAAGTTATCTTTTATAGCCAAGAACAAGAATTCATTTTCATCATCTCCATAATCAAATTCATCATCAAAAATACCAACATCTTCTTTGACATAGTAACTTATTTTAATCATCTTTCCTTTATTCTCCTTACTCTTGTTGTTCACAGCTCTATTTGGACATCTTGAAGCATAATGACCTATATTTTCACACTTTTAAAAACTGAAAGTTAGTTTACCTTTGTACTTATCGGTGCCCTTTTTACCCTTCTTACATAGCTTCCACATCATCAAGATCTTCTCCATCTGAATCTTCAATCTTTTTTTATTTTCCAGCCTTAAAAACAATCTCTAATTTTGTACCATTTTTCAAACCAAGTTTTCTCATCTCAAATGAAGTTAGTGTACCAATCAACTGATCTCTATAATAAGTATTAAAATTTGCAAGTTCCTCAATAGCAGATACCTTTTCATTGTATGAATCAGGAAGAGCTTTGAGAACTTTCTTTACCACCCTAGGTTCTTTGACTTGTGCACCTAGACCTCTCATAGCACTTACCAACTCATCAACTCTTTGCATGTAGGTTGAAATTGTTTCATCTTTAGACATTCGCAGGGTCTCAAACTGTGCCTTCAAATTTTGTAACTTTGTTTGTTTAACCTTGTCATCTCCTTCATAAATACTCTCAAGCTTATCCCAAAATTATTTAGCAATCTTAAGATTCATAACTTTAACCAATTCAAAATTTGAAAGATTGTTCATAAGAATAAACCTTTCCTTAGCATTTACCTCATGTGGCTTGATCTCATCACTTGTGCTTCAACCATTCGTTGGTGACGTATATTGATTCTTTATTGCCTTTTCAATTTCAAATTCACTAGCTTCCAAATATCCTTCCATCTTTGTCTTCTAGAATTCATAGTTTGTTCCATCAAATCTAGGGCAATCAATCTATTTCGCCATCCTAGATCTATCTCAAGCAGTTAAGCTCTTCTCCAAGGAACCAAGCTCTAATACCAATTGTTGAATGAACAAGAAAACTAAGAGGGGGGGTGAATCACTTGTAACAAATTAAAACATCAAAACCCTCAACAGCTATTGGATTCACATGCATTTAATAAACCATTATTCTATTAAAGTGATTAATCATGAAATGAGGATAACAAAAACCGAAATAACAACACCATACACAAGAGAACACTAGATTTATGTGGAAAACCCAATGAGGGAATAATCATGGTGAGGATTATCTCATAATATAAGTAATTGCAAAAATTGTACAAGGGCTCATTGCCAAAATAGGACAAATTGTCCAAAAAGATTCACAGCTAGGGCTCACTACCACAGAAAAAACAAAAGAAGACAGAAAAGAAATGTTACACAAAAAACAACTTCTCAATGCAACAAGGAATCCACCACAAATGCCCCAACACTTTTGCAGCCTTGCATGAAAGATTGTGCACACCTTCAGTTCACTACCTTCAAGAATCCAACACTTTGAATTTCACACTACTCTGCTCAAATTCGCATCAATACTTTTGTAATTTGCATCATACTCTTCACTCGCATTGATCTGGAATCTATCTTATCTCTCTCTTGCATCTTACATCAACACCTCTCTTATTTATATCAACCTCAACCTCGAAAACCTTCTCCAAGGTCGGCAACTATCTATTACACTTACAAATTCAAACTAGGTTGGCACCTAAACATTCTCACGATGGATAGGAATGAAGGCAACCCATATAAATCCTTAATTAGGACCCAAATTAATCCTAACACACTTGAACATGCTTTCATAAACTTTGCATGTAGTGCTAAGACAAGGTTGACCAATACCTATGCTAAACACCATAAAACATTAAGTACACGCTTCCTTAAATCAATTCAAAACTTTCAGAAAACAAAATTCACTTGAACATGATCTAGAATAATCCACAAACCACCTGAGATCCAAAAAATACTTCAGCCTAGAACATCTGGTTAGCCTTATTCACACATTGATACATGAAACACACACTGTACTATCCAATTCAAGTGAAACCTTGAATTACGAAAGATAAAAACATTATAAGAAACTTCCCAAATCTGTACAACCTGAAGCCAAACCGCAGAGAAATGCGGAGCAAATACATTTCTCCCAGACCACAGAAAACAACACTGAAAAATTGATTCTCACATTGGTGAAGATATCTCATTCTGCATAGCAATCCAAAAAACCAAATTTTGAATATAGCAACCTCTAACAACCTTGAACATCATATTAGATCTGCACAAGCATAGCATCAGCATAGAAGAAATGCAAAGCACATCTCAGAGCACATTCTGAACACTTGCACAACACTATTTTCTTTTTTTATCAAAATTTCTCAAAAGCACTTGGAAACCAAGTACCAAGGACATCATCTCAGCTCATTACACCATTCCAACACATCTCTAGACACTGCAACATAAAGATAGCTCCATGTACTCACAACACTTTTCCAATGTCTCAACTACACATGCACAACCTGCAACAACCTGTTTTCCTCTTTTTCACAATTTTCTCAATATCCTCGACATCTTCATCATGCAATAAACTTCCTCAACACATAGTTGACATCAATGAAAACACCAACATGCAGACATCTTTTTGACATCAATGACAATACCTTCATACTTGCAACAAATGTTGTAATAATTCTACTAATTTTTCCCTTGTATTGCCTTGAATGATTTTAGGATCTTCAATTTCCTCAATAAATTTCTTTAGCTCTTATTAGGATTAAAATAATTAAAATGGTTTATATTTATATGCAATTCTTCTAATTTCCTAAAAATCAAATACCAATAGCCAACAAATGAAATTGGATTTTCAAATAATAAAATGTTGACACCAACATATTCAAATTAGAGCCAAAAAGGGCTAGACAAGGGTATTGGGCATGCTAGTCTAGACCCATTCTTGTCTGGGTCTAAAATATTGGGGACAAATATTAAATATTTGTTTTCAATCCCATCTTTTAATTTTTCAAAGATATTTATAAAACAGGCAATTAAACCCATAATTAGGTCCAAGCACATAGGGGGGAGGTTTAAACCTAGTGTGAAATTGTCAAGGGTGACAATTTTCAATGCTACACATACATTGTAATGAAATATCTTTATCTTACCAAACAAGTATTTTTTGATATACTTAAAAATATCGAGTCTCCTCATCAATTAGCTACTATTTTATATAATGCATGTTAGTCGGTGCTCTTTATGATACACATATTCTTCATAGTATGGCACCCTTATGGCTCCTCCTTTCAGTGCCTCCTGTAACCTACCATTCCAACTCACTTTCTCTTTTGATTCCTCTTCCTCTCATCCCATTGTTAGCACTTCTCTAGCCTCTACTACCCATGCCATTACTCCTAGTGTGACCCTTTACTCTTTCATTACTACCTCTAGTGTTACCACCACATTTCCTTCCACTAGCATTCCACTCACATCTCATCCTCCCACCCATGTACCTACTAGTGTTGTTCCTTACAATATGTTCCTCATTTCTCCCCTCCTCATTTTATGACCAATTTTTGCTTTAATGTGGCTCCTTGTTTGACTATTATGTGATCACCCTTTACTACCTATAATGAAATGACTTGCACAAGAGAAGAATATAATAGGAAATATGTTGGTAAGAAAATAAAAGAAAGTTTTTCTCATGCTTTTGAAGAATTTTCTTATGAAACTACTATGTATAACCAACCAAAATTTAATCCCCTCTTATGTTATAATATATTTAATTTGTGTTGTTTCTTTTATTCTTTTTTGTTTATCTTCCCTACATTAGATTTTTTTCTAAACTTTTAGCTTTTCCTAGTAAGCCATTCATTTTTCTAAAATTAGAAGGAATATGTTGCATACTTACTGCTCTTCTAAATAAAAGTTCTACTATTAGTTTAGATAAGATTCGTGTCCTCATTTATATTGGAGATATCCAAAAGTCTCAATAAAAAGCCTCGGAACCATAAAAAAATATGAAGCAAAAGACTAGCAATATAGTAATAAGTTTAGGAAATTTAAATACTTTTTGTTCATTCTAGAAAGATGAAGACATATAAATTGATATCCTCTTAGAATGGGACTTTCTTCAACAATTTAACTCTTTCTCTATTTTTAGGTCTAGTATTATTCTAGGTAATCATAAAGAAATAAAATTCTTCAAGTCTCCTTTGAGAAACATTGTTTATAAAATTGGAAGTTTTGATGAAAAAAATAGTCTTATTCCTAAAGACCCTACTACTTTAGCTATAAGAATAATTAAGAACCTTCCTTGAGAATGTTTAAGAAAAATCTTAGAGATATTTCTTTAAGAATCCTACTTTGCATAGATGTTAGATGAATGGATGGACAAATATTTAGATAGATAAAAGAGATTTGAATATTATCTCTTAACATCACTAAAGGACAATTTGTGCTAAAAAATATTGTTTGATAAAACAATGGTCCCATATAATTTTGTTGTAGAGCTATAACAAGAAGTTTCCCCGTAATATTCTATAGATTGGATATTCTTATAAGTATCTTCAATTCTTCTTGTAAAATCTTATTGATGCAAATGTCACCTTTCAAGGTTGATACAACTATTAATACTCTCCAACACATTCTAATCTTGAGTGTTAATTTTCCAAATATTCAGCTTGAATGATACATTGAGCATATAGATAATCAAATTCATGGTGAATGCTATGATTTTTCTACAAGCCAACTAGCTATGAATAAAATTAAGCACTATTACCAATACAAATATATCTTAAATTTTAGTAATCCTTTAAACATTGTTGGCATCCACCTCATAGAAGGAATTGGTATATGGTGCATACTAGAGTGGAATCATGGATAACATATACAAAACAACATGGTGGAATCTTTGTATATAATTAATTGTGTGAAGTCATAGTGGACCCATATGTTTACCACTATAAAAATTTGTTTGTCCTAAAATTAAAAGGACTAATAATACCGGCTATTTGGTACAATATTTCTCCTTTAATTTTAATAAAATAAGTAATTGAATTATCTAGTAGTATAAGTAATATTTGGGGTTACTTGATCTCTAAGTCTCTTATGATCTATAAATAAGAGCTCTTGAATATTCTTTAAAGAACCTTGATCTTGAGCCTTGGAGTGTGTAAGCAATCTGGTTTTAGAGTCCATAAGAAATTGTATGCTCTTCTCTTGCACCTTGAGTGATCTTGATAATCATAAAATTTCTTATATAATTGTAATAAGAGCCCTATATCTTGATTATTGATCAATATCAGAAGTCGTAACCACTTGGTTGCTAGCCTTCATCATTGTTTTATAAGTTTTTTGTTTTACAAAGTGGTATCAAAGCCAATTTCTTACAAAGTGGTATCAAAACCATCTATTTTACCAAGTGGTATCAACATGAAATATGGAATAATAGATGCATTTTTTTACATAGATTACTCCAATTTGTATGTTATATTTCCAATCCTTTATAATACCTTATAAGGACCATAATAATTAGGTTCAATATTATTATCCTTCTTTTGTTATTTCAATGAAATTTTCTTATGGTTTTAATCAAACAAAGACCCAATCTTCCTCTTCAAAATTCCTTTCATTGTAGTGCTAGTCAACATGTTTCTTCATTTTATTATGTTTCATTACTAAAATCTCCTTGAGACTAGAAATTACCTCTTGTTGATATTAAACACGTTCTTCAATTATTCAAACCTTTGGATGTGCCCATAAAGAAGAGGTGATTGATGGTGTATGGCACCCATATAGTTCCAACA
The DNA here is from genome assembly GCA_007258455.2 of Sequoia sempervirens. NCBI lineage: Eukaryota > Viridiplantae > Streptophyta > Pinopsida > Cupressales > Cupressaceae > Sequoia > Sequoia sempervirens. The sequence continues at coordinate 234,832,732 of VDFB02105785.1, forward strand.
CTAGATACATTTTGGATGAGGTATGTGTTATAACACCATTTTCTATTGATATCCATTACACCCATCTCTTTTATTTGTTTGAAACAAAACATTAAAGATAATCTTGCAAGTACTTGTTGACCACCTCAGTCTATCCATATGACTAGGGATGATATGATAAGCTACAAGAAAGTTGAGTGCTCAAACATGAAAATAAGTTAGTCAAAAAATTACTTGTAAATACAATATCATGATCAATTAGTATGAATTTTGGACTCCCATTAAATTTTTGAATAGTATCTATAAAGGATATTACTATAGTACTTACCACCAATGGGTGTGACAAAGCACATAAATGTGCATATAACATTTTTCCTTTAGACCATGGGAAAACTTGTGATGAAATACATGAATTCCTCAACCAACTTTTGTCTTGGAATAGATAAGGGTTGCAAAAGACTTGGATTCATAATTTTCTCCCCTTTGCTTTGTTGGCATACCATGCATTCTACTATAAATTTATAAATGTCCACTTTGATCCTATCCCAAAAGAAACCTTTCTTGATTCTATGATAAGCCTTAAATAATACTAAGTTCTCACCTACTAAAGAAGCATGTAGTTCTGCCATAATCTTAAACTTAAGGCTTGAGTTCGTATATAGCTACAAACTACCCTTGTACCATACATAATTTCCTTCCCATGTAAAATTGTTTGAAACACTTGAATATTGTTGGAGTTTCTCAATGAGATTTTGAGTATCCCCAACTTTTTTCATGCCTTGTTTACCCAATCAATATTTAGAATGGAAATGGCATTTTATAGCGATTATGTAGGTTTATTCCTCCTAGATAGAGAATCATTCACAATATTCTACTTTCATTTCTTATATATGATCTCAAAGTCATATCCCAACATCTTTTGACTCGTTTTTATTGTTATTAAAATAGAAACCTTTATTTCAAGAAGTATTTGAGACTATTATGATCTATCTTTACCTTAAAGTGTCTTCTTATTTGACAATTTCTCTTATTTGATTGCATGCAAAATAACCAACATTCCATTCTCAAATATTGGCTTTAATAAATTATTGCCTTGATTTGGTGACTCTCAAATGCTATGTGTCTTCCTTCTTCTATGATTACAACTCCTATGCCATGTCCTAAAGCATCACATTCGATTATGAATGTTTTAAATTAATCTAGATATCTACAATTGGATTTGTGCACTTGGCTTCCTTTAGCTTATCAAATGCCCTAATAGCTACCTCATTCTACTAAAAGGAATCCTTGTTCAAGAAAGTTGTGAGAGGTAATACTATGCTACCATAATTATTTACATTGATAATAGTAACCAACAAGCCCTAGGAAACCTCATAGATTATTGAGGGTCTTAAACATTTTCCATTCTACTATGGCCTTGATCTTGTGAGGATTGACCTTGGCTCCCTCATGTGAAGCAATATGAACTAGGTACTCTAATTATTTGACTCCAAAAAAATACTTTAGATGGATTATCATGCAACTAATTCTATTCAAGAATGTCCAAAACTTGATTCACATATTGCAAGTGGTTGTCTCAAGTTTGACCTTAATGCATATCTTGTAAGTGGTTGTCTCAAGTAACCAACAAGCCCTAGGAAACCTCATAGATTATTGAGGGTCTTAAACATTTTCCATTCTACTATGGCCTTGATCTTGTGAGGATTGACCTTGGCTCCCTCATGTAAAGCAATATGAACTAGGTACTCTAATTATTTGACTCCAAAAAAATACTTTAGATGGATTATCATGCAACTAATTCTATTCAAGAATGTCCAAAACTTGATTCACGTCTTGTAAGTGGTTGTCTCAAGTTTGACCTTAATGCATATCAAAATGATAGAACCATTTGATCTTAATGCATACACATACCATAATATATACACAATCACTTCCATATACCAGTATCATAATGACAAAATAGATACTAATTCAACTTTAACAATAATGATATATATACAATCAATATGTTAATAAATAAATATCAATAATCCTATAACCTTCTATAAGGAAACCAAGCTTGACTCGACTTAGGTTAACATAACCAAGAGACAACTTAATATCAAACTTACTCTTTTATGAAAGTATCCAAAACCCAACCTATGCACAAACAATTAACTTAGATGGCTTTATTATTTAGTCCTTATCCATACCCTTCTCCCAGGTAATACTCCCCCTCTTCCACTGGAGTGCGCAAAATCCTTCCTGTATATCCACTTGGAAAACAAACACGTAGTTAGCCATATCATTTATATTATATCCATATCATTGTGTATTCATCAATATTTCCATTAAATACATAAAAACATTGCATTGCATTTAATTCATCATCACATTCATCTTTCAAAGCTTCATAATTACAAAAATCATCCATGCTTTTAACATAAGGTGAAAAGTAAATTGTAATTCAAGGATGGAGTGTGACAAATAATAATCAAGAGAAAAGTTCCCACACAATGAGAGGAGCTAAAATACAATGTGTGTCAACCTCTATTATGGGGAAACTTTAAGCACTTATACATAACGAATGTGAAAAATTTCTTGGAAGTGAACCATGGGTGGCCTTAATACACATGTAAAAGATTAGAGCTAGGAATCATAAAGGTATGTCCAAGAATTTTGTTCCCACCTAGATAGAAAGTGTGATTGAACCCAAGGTAGAAAAGGAAAGGACATTATGTGTCCACATAAATACTTTGGAGTGCTCATGCTAATATCTATACAACTAATGGACATATTACTTTTTCTACCATCAAGGGTACACACTCGTGTGAATGTGTGCATGTGGATAACTAGTCATCTAGGCAAGCAAGCAAGTATGTGCAAGGGTGGGTCTGTGTTGGTGCACACATGAGTGTGGGTGTGGGTGTGGATGTAGGTGTGAGTGTGGGTCAATGTGTGCATCCCATACAATAAAAGTTTTAATCATCATTTTGTTATATTGGCATATGTTGAAACTATCAAGTGATACACACACACAATAATTAGTTAATAGCCCATGGCAATGAAAGTTTTTATAATTGTTCGATTATATACTAAGATGCAGGTGCAAGTGTGGGTCGATGTGTGCATCCCATGCAATAAAAGTTTTAATCATCATTTTGTTATATTGACATGTTGAAACTATCAAATGATGCACACAATAATTAGTTAATAGCCCATGGCAATGAAAGTTTTTATAATTGTTCGATTATATACTAAGATGCCAAAGCTAGGGACTATCAAATGGCATGCATATACACAAAATTAGTATAATGGAAGTTTTAATCACCATTCGATAGTATACTAACATGTCAAAATTAGGAGCTATCAACTGATAAAGTTATGATGGCACCAACAATGCATCATTATAATGATCATTTGGGTTAAAATGCCTACAATCTAAATAGAAAATAATGATTGAACTCTAATAATATTTCTTGTAGGTAATGAACATTATATACAATTTGACCTTAGGTCGTTTCTTTGTGTAGAGTATCAAATCAAGACACAAACATCATATACATGATGTTGGCATGTTGTAAAATGTACATCGACCTTGGTGTGTTAACTTTTTTGTTTCTTTATCTCTAATCTCAATAGCCGTTATGGCCACACTCTTCCCAAACCGCAACACTTTGGCTTCAACCTCCAACTCAACCTATAAAATTAAAGTTAGTTATCAAATATAACATCAAATATATGTTCCATATTTGACCATTTTCATGTACAATAGTGATAAATGTAAAGTTCTAGAGCACAAAATCCTACTAAAAACCTAATTTAATTTAAAAAAAAGTTTGGCACAAGAATAAGTTTTTGACTTAATTTGATTTAGAAAGGCAACTAATTTGTGGCATGCAAGTATGATCTACAATAAACAAAAGATATAAAAATTCTAAAATGTATATTAGTAAATGTAGCCAAATATAGCCATGTTTATTCCAAAGCAAATCTATATCTATGATATATAAGCAAACCAACATTAACTTGAAGAAAAAAGCAATTATTTATGTTCATTAAAATTGTTTCATTTAACTTTATGAAAAAAATGTTTATTTTGATCATAGTTTCTTAATGATCTAAACCAAGACACTCAAAAATGATATATAATGAACAAATGTAGAGCATTCAATAATATCAAAAGGTTAGTTATTTAATACAATCATGATTTACACACAATGTGGTAAATATAAGTATGACAATTTGTGTTCATAAATTTGAAGCCTTTACAATACCATAGCCAAAAGATTTTAAACTACTTAAAAACAATAAATGGACCTCACATTATTGAGTCTACACTTCTAATTTGTTGCTTAACTATGTTTTATCAAACCTCAATTGCATATGGTATTTTTGGTTGATACAAACAACATTACCAATTTCGTTGGATAACCTTATTTTGACCGACCAAATGCATATCATGAAGACTTGGATAATTATGTTCAAAATCACTCTTCTTGCATGGTCCAATTTTCTCTATTTGCTAGAAACAAATGTTATGTGTGCATTCTGAATTTGGGCTTTATAGAGGATAGTATCAAATTTGGGTGTTTCTTTTAATGAAATTAAAGCAAACCTTAATCAATGGAACCTGAAGGAACCATGTATGCTAGCTTTATGATTCTTTTTACCAGTCACTACTCAACATGAAACCCATTATTGCCAAGTCCAATAATAGCATGACTGCATTGCACTATTGTATTGACCATCTCATGATTACCGTAACAGAATAAAAGTTCAATTCCGCCTAGCATCATAGGTTAGAATAGACTCTACAAAACCTAGACAATGGAATATAAGTATTTCATGAGTTGATCGGAATCAATTCTACCTAGCATCATGGCTAAGAACAGATTCCTCCAAGACCTCAACAATGGAGTATAAGAATTACATTAGATGATGAATCTAGCCTCTATTGATTTGGAAAGACTTGAGTTGTCAAAATCTGTATAAACTTTATATGGTGACGTTGTAAGGTGTCACCCAGTGCAAGCAGATTGTTAGAATGCAAGGAACTTGAAAGACAGCCACATGTATTACCAAAAGCTTGTTAATATCTAATATGTTCAAAAGCGCATGAGAAATCCCTGAACTTCAATGGGGCATTTGAACCATTCCATTAAAAGCAAAACCTAACTTGCACAAGTTGTAATGAACTTACCTTCATATCTATCGTAATAAATTGATTTATATGTGTGCTCGTACTTTAAAGTCTGTTAAACACTGAACTCTACAACACGAACTATCATTTCCATATTGTGAATCTTGAAGTTTAGCATACCTTTGTGCCTAAAGAGGCGTCATAACCTGGATGCAAACTTTTAATAGCCGTTGGTTCAGTCTTTGACAAAAAATAAAACGATAACCACCAAACATAATAAAAACATTTTTTTTGTAGGGCTATAAAATGGTTATATACATACAGGTACAGCTCATGTTGATTTACTATTGATTTTCTTTAAATTACTAATCAGAAGAAATGAAATTAGGTTAACTTTGGTTTCCGTCAAACAAAAGGAGCAATGGACAGATTTCATATGACAAGGAATACTTTCTTTCAAACGATAAATAAAGTTTTCATTTCTTTTGTTCCTTTTTGGGTAGGTGGAGATTTTACCTGATGATCAAAATAAAGGTCCATATACAGATAATGGATTAAATTAGAAAGAACAAAAACATCAATTTAGAGTTTTATTGTGCCTGAATCACCCAAATTGGTCATGTATTTTATCTCAAATGATTTCAAATAACTCTAATAGAATGAACAATTTCTAATTTATTAATCTCACGCATTTTTGCTGTGGTATTTCTATAAACAATGAGCAGTGGGGTTGATAATCACCATCATGCAGTCCTGTGTCAAGGGACCAGAAATACCATGACAGTCAAGAATTCCTAGGGAAGGTAACCTAGAATCACTGCAACTAGATCCATGAAAGTTAAAAATTGAAACTATGATTCACAGACAAAAGTCCTGTAGGTTTACAAACAAAATAAAAATTGAGCAACCACCAATAAAATACGAACTTACAATCACTGTGTGAAGTTGAGGTGAAGTTGAGGTATAAGAAGTAATTAGAACATAAAATGCTTTCTAGAAGCAAAAATGATGCACCTAGGTCACATTTAATCATATCTAATTCTTTTAACAAGTTTTCACGTATACGGCCACCATTTGACCAACATTGTGTTTGTTATTTTGTGTTTGACCAAGTAAACAAAAATGTTATTTTGTTTAAAAACAAAATAAAAATTTAGCAACCACCACTAAAATATGAACATACAATCACTGAGTGAAGTTGAGGTATAAGAAGTACGTAGAATATAAAATGCTTTCTAGAAGCAAAAATGATGCACCTAGGTCACATATAATCATCTCATTCTTTTAACAAATTTTCACATATATCGCCACCATTTGACCAACATTGTGTTTGTTAACATCATAATATATCACCTTGAGAAATGCATATACCTTCAACACACTAGCATACTTGACCAATAACTGTGCCACAAGACTTGCAAAAGACTGGAAGAATCAGAAACGCAGTTCTCACAAGAATGCCAAAATCATGTTAAATCTCTAGACATATGATTAGAAAATTAATATTATTTCAAATAAATTTTACAGATGAAAATCTCTTGTACTCATGCAATGTAAAACCATATGTTGCTATGTCCATTGCACAAAATAAAAGTAACACTGGGACCAAAAGGAAAATCTGATTCCACTTACCAGTACTACTGCAAATTAAATGGTTGTAAAGGAAGATTACAGTTTCAATGGCATCTCATCCATAGGAAGTAGCTATATATCCAGTGTGCAAAGCTGTTTTTTCTTCCAAAAGTTCTAATCTATTTTTGTGCCCAAGTTCTTTAATTCTAAAGTATCCGATGGAAAAGTCTGAGGCCAATAAGCTAAAGCCAAGTTATGAACAGCCAGAGTGTCACGCAAATGTCAAGTAAATTTATTTTTAAAAAACACATAAGAAAGAAAGAAATTGTACTAAAATCCAAAGATGACAAATGTCTTGCCCTGAAGAAATATAAAAAATGGGCCAAAACCACATCCAGGATAAATACAAAAATCCATCTTCCTCCTTCCTGCTCCTTCCCCTTGTATTTATCACTACAGTAGATCTTCAAGCCTAACAATAGTTATACGTCTAAAAAAGACCACCAGTCCATCGAGAGGTTGCAAAGTTGTATCAATTCTGTGTTAGTTTTATGTTATGGTAGTTAAGTTTGTTTGATGTAATGCAAAAAGTAAAGCTTGAAAGACAACTGATTGTGACCTGCAAGTATCACCCGAAGTTTGGCAATTTCAAATATGTTCATAAACACATACGAAATTCCTTGACTTCAATGGGGAATTTAATTATTTAACCCATACCATTAAAATAATAAAAACCAAAAGTGATAACTAAGTTTTCCCAAAATAAGCTTCAGACATACACTATTTACTAATAATTTGGTTTATATGTGTGCTTATATTTTAAGTGAAGTCTTTTGACCAATTTGTATCCTGCAACATGAACCATAATTTAAACCTTTTGAGTTCTTGAACTTAGCACATAGTTGTGCCTAAGAGGCATAGTAACTTGGATGCAAGTTTTGAATAGTTGTTACTTCTATCTCAACAAAAACTAATAACATAAACACTATGAATAAGAGCACCAAATCTTTTGTTGGAAAATTATGACATGATTAGATAAAATGCACTTCACATTGATTTCCCACAGATTTTATCTTGATTAGTGACCAGGAGAAAGAAAAGATATTAGATTAAAGTCGGTTTTCCATCCAAGAAAAGGAGCAATGGACCACTTTTAAATGGCAAGGGCTACTTTCTTGCAAACATTCAATATAGTTTTCATTTCTTCTGCAAATCATGATTAAAAGTTTATAAACAGATGTTAGATTAAATTATAAGAAGAAAACATTGAATTACAGATATATTATAACTGCATCGTCCAAATTGGTCCAATATTTATCTCAAACAATATCAAAAAACTCTTTCTAGGGCCAATGAACATACATGTGTGTGTGTGTGTGTGTGTTTTGAATGAACAAAACAAATCAACTGAGAGGGGAGGCAGGGGTGAATCAGTTGTAGCAAATTAAAACATCAAAACCCTCAACAGTAATTAGATCCACATGCATTCACTAGACCCTAATTTTGTTAAAGTGATTAATCATGAAATGCAGATAACAGAAACTAAAATAACAACACTACACAAGAGAACACTAGATTTACGTGGAAAAACCCAATGAGGGAAAAACCACAGTGAGGATTAGCTCACAATATAAGTAATTGCAAAACCGGTACAAGGGCTCACTGTCAAAATAGGACACACTGTCCAAAAAGGCTCACTGCCACAGAAAGAAACACAAGAAGATAGAAGAGAAATGTTACACAAAGAACAACTTCTCAATGCAACAAGGAATCCACCACAAATGCTCCAACACTTTCACAGTCATGCATGAAAGATTTCGGACACCTTCAGCTCACTGCCTTCAAAAATCCAACACTTTGAAATTCACACTGCTCTACTCAAATTCGCATCTATACTTCTGTAATTTGCATCACATACATCACTCGCATCGATCTTGCATCTATCTTGCCTCTCTTGCATCTTACAACATCACTCTTATTTATATCAACTTTAACTTTGAAAACCTTCTCCAAGGTCGGCAATTATCCGTTACATTTAAAATTTTGAAAATTAGGTTAGCACCTAAACATTCTCATGGTGGATAGGAATGAAGGCGACCCACACAAATCCTTAATTAGAACCCAGATAAATCCTAACACAACTCAACACGCTTTCATAAACTTCTCATGTAGTGCTAACATAAGGTCGGCCAATACCCATGCTATACACCATAAAACATTAAGTACACGCTTCCTTAAATCAATCCGAAACTGCCGGACAACAAAATTCACTTGAACACGATCTAGAATAATCCACGAACCACATGAGATCCAACAAAGATTTCATCCAAACTTGCATCATAGAAATACTTCAACCCAGATCATCTAGTAAACCTTATCTGCACACTAATGCATGAAACACACTATATTGTACCAAATCAAATGAAATTTTGAATACTAAAAGATACAAACATTATAAGCAACTTCCCAAATCCGCACAACCTGAAGCCAAATTGTAGAGAAATGCGGAGTAAATACATTTCTCCCAAACCATAGAAAACATCACTGAAAAATACAAACATTATAAACAACTTCCCAAATCCGCACAACCTGAAGCCAAACTATAGAGAAACGCAGAGTAAATACATTTCTCCCAAACCACAGAAAACATCACTGAAAAACTGGTTCACACTAGTGAAAATATCTCTCTTTGTACAATGATCCAGAAACCCAAATTTTGAACATAGCAACTACTAACAACCTTGAACAACATATCAGATCTGCACAGGCATAGCATCAACATAGAAGAAACGCAGAGCACATCCCGAAGCATGTTCTGAGCACTTGCACAACACTATTTTCTCTATTTATCAAATTTTCACAAAAGCACTTGGAACCCAAGTACTAGAGACATCATCTCATCTCATTAATTCATTCCAATTCATCTCTAGACACTGCAACATAAAGATAGCTCCATGTACTCATAACACTTCATCAATATCTCAACTACACATGCACAACCTGAAACAACCTGTTTTCCTCTTTTTCACAATTTTCTCAATATCCTCGACATCTTCATCATGCAACAAACTTCCTTAACACATAGTTGGCATCAATGACAACACCAGACTATTGACATCCTGTTGACATCAATGACAACACCTTCATACTGGCAACAATATCCACATATTATTTGACTTTGTCCATTCTTGCCATAGTATTTTTACAAACAATGAGCAGTGAGATTGATAATCACTATCATCCAATCCTGTGTCAAGGCACCATAAATACCATGACATTCAAGAATTCCTAAGGAGGAAAACCCATAATCACTTAAATCAAATCTAAGAAAATTGAAAGTTGAGACTGTGCATTCATGGACAAAGTGTTGTAGGTTCACAAAGAAAATACAATTTTAACAACACTGTCAATTAAACACAAACTTATGATCACTATGTGAAGTTGAAGCAGGGGAAGAAAGTTACTAGAAAAAAAAAATGCTTTCTACAAGCGCAAATGGTGCTCCTAGGTCAGGTATAATTATGTATCATTCATTTATAAGTTCTTCACAAATATGGTTACTGTTTGACTGGCATTGTTTTTTTAACATTATAGTATATCACCTTGGGAGATGAATATACCTTCAAACTTCTGACTTACTTACTGACCGATTAATACAGCAGAATACGTACAAAAGATTGCAAGAATCAGAAACAAAGTCATCAATTGGATTCTAAAATTATCTATTTATCCATAAGACATATGATGGAATACAAAAATCAAATAAATTTCAGAGGTCAATAGCTCTTGTCTTCATGAAATGTAACTAATTGACTGGTTGAGAAGGAAATTACAGTTTCCTTGGCATCTTATTCATAAGTAGTTCTATATCCATTATGCAAAATTGATTTCTTTTCTAAACTTCTAATGTATTTTTCTGTCCAAGTCCAATAAGCATAAGCGAAGTTATCAATAGCCACAGCGCCACACAAAGTGTCAAGATTGATTTAAAAAAATGTAACCAAGAAAGAAGTTAAACAAATCTCCCACAATGACAAAGTACTTCAAGGAAGATAAATCAAAGATTTGCCTAAACCATGTGCAAGTCAAATATTGAAAACCCTCTTACCCCCTCCGGCTCTCTCTCCGTACCTTTATTATAATAATAGTAATATTTTCAAGCCAAACAATACATATAGGTCTAAAAAACACCACCAGTACATAGAGAGGTCAGATGGTTGTATCACATATAGGCTACCTGGTTTAGTGTTAGATCAGGCACTAAGCCCTTCATAAATTTCTAGACAAGATGATTTCAATTCCGGTATAAGACAGTTGTTTTTAGACCACATGCATTAATGATGTTGTCACTGAAACCACTTGATCAATTTGAAGAGACACAAGGTAGTTCGTGTTCCCCTCTAAATATTAAGTCAAAACGATTTCCTCAATTCAGCACAAGACAAGGAAATAACAGAAATCATGTCCTTGCAAATATTCACACTTGTGATTAACAAGTCTTTAAAAGACAGGTTTGTACTTCAGCCCTGAATCTCACCGTAGATATTTAAATAAACGATAGAATAGGAAAAGTATCGGCTTGATCGATTCAATAACTTGCACTCAAAGCACATAGAATTGATCATAGAAAACTAGTAACAAGTGCTGGAATGACAACGAATACGAAGCTTAAAAAAGCCACCTATCCTCAGAAAAGCATTTTAATTCCGGTTTAAGCTAACTCGTCAGCGCCCTGTCAAACCGTTAACTTACATCCGGACAAAACCCTAATTGATTGGAAGTCTGATTACGAGACCCTACAATTCGTTCAATAATACGGAAAAGCAAAGAAGGGAGATGAATCTATTGAAAGCACTCACTCCGATGCGCCCCGCAGAGAGGTAAGACATGCTCATTTCAGTCTGCTCGAACTCCTTATCTGCAGCAATCGTCTTCACAGCTGCCAATCCTACAATACTCGCAGTCATTGCCACCGCCCCTCCATGCAATGTATTATATCTGTTCTGATGGAGTGGACAAAACATTATCAATTAAACAATTGTCCTGACATGTATGTCATTTAACCCAAAACTTTGAGGTACTGGAGATTAGCTACCGTGAGGGAGGGCTTAATGGCGAGGGTGGACAGGACAAAGCCAGTCTCGACACGATCTACTGTCAAATGACGGAGAATTAGCATATGTTTGAAGCCCTTCTCATGAGATTCAGGCGGAAAAGAAACAGCTGAACGAATAAAATCAAGCCGTTTAATGGCTACAAATTGGGGCGGAACCTGGGGGTCGATGTCCAGTAGAGACAGCACGGGATCCATTGGATTTCCAAATTATTGTTAAGCAAGAGTAGAATGACTCCTTTATTGATCTAAAAATTATTAATTTATCTAAAATATTATTTTTTATTTAAATATTATATATCATAAATTAGATAGTTTTATAAATAAAATATTACTACTATATTATCTTAGATAATAGTTATTAGTATAATATTTATAGTATAAAGATATTAATATGACAAAAAAAATTATATAGGTTTAGAGAAATAAAAATGGATTAGTAATAAATAGTTTAGGCACTTGTTAATCATAACAAATAAGAGATATTAGTAAGTAGTATAATATTTAAATAATAAATATTTAAGATTTTTGAGACATTTATCATTTATGTATTGTATTATAAAATGATTTTATTGTTTTCTTGATTTTCATGTAGTTTATAAAAGCTCTTTTTTTATCTAAAATTTTTGAGATAAATGAGATAAATGAAAAAATTTATTGGTTTGAAAGTACTATAATAATAACTAGTTAAAGAAATTATTATAGTTATTCTACTAGACAAGGACTAATAAGTTTAACTTCAATTAATTTTGATCCTCTTAGAACATGAATTATTACAAAAACATCTCATTTTTGTTAGACATGACTCCTCGCACAACAAACACCTCAATTCACTTCCACATTACACTTTTGTGTCATTTTAGATACTTGTCCACATGTATTTATCCATTGGGACGATACCACATATGATAGTGTCTTGTATGTTTAAATTTCCCTTTTCCCATCTTGTAATGCTTTTATGCCCAAAACTTAACCCTAATTTATACCTAACAAATAGATTGGTTCTAAGTTGTCTTATAAATGGGTTACTAAAATGGAAAGGATCCATCATCACTCTAAAGCACCTATACACACTTTTCTTTTTTGAAAACACTACAAGCATGTTCCATAGTTGTTGCACACACTTCAACCATTAGTAACACCTTTGCACACCAACATCCAGGGCTACTTGCCTACTTATTTTTATATATTTTATGTTAAAACATGCTACCTAGATACTTGACCAAGGCAAACTCCTAAATGTGCAATAGACACCCTTTCCCAAACATTTTCTCAACTTTTTAGATTGAAGAAGTACTATAGTAATTAAAACAAGCATTGACAAATTTGTAGGCTTTATGTTAGCAAGTGTAGAAGACACTACCATGAAAGTATAGGTCATGCCCATGTGTGAAGGACATCTCTACAATTGTCATGTGTCCACACTTGTCAAATTCTTTTATGCCTAGAAGACACCTACACACTTGCCATGACACATCCATGCCTAAGAGACATTTTGTGCTAGTGGGGACACTTTCATCTAAGTCAAGTACACTTCAAATTGTGATAGAACACAAAGTTGTCCAAAGATAGAATTTGACCTCTTGGGATTTTTATTTTCCTTCTTCCAAATATTCTACATCTTAAAGCTAGACAATGATGCAAGAGCATCCAAGGGTACCAAGCAATCCTGCACACCCAAAAATAAACTTGTTTTATTTTCTTGATTTTTGGCATGTTGTTGGTTTTGCAAGCATGTTATTTTTGCCCTCTCTCATTTTCAGCTCTTTCATATGGGATCCTTTTTCATAAATCAATAATATGCTTTGAATTTAAATTGTAATGATATTGTAAATGTTGCAAATTAAAAATTATGCTTGGGAGCCAAAGTCCCATGCCCAATGTAAATTGATTTTTATTCATTTGTAACTCCCAAGAATTTGAATTTGTTTGTCATTAGTACTGGAATCTTCTGGGTGCAAGTGCTAGAGGTAGTGGAGGTGCAAGAATGAGATAATGGATGTCAATTTAGAAAAATATTGAAAATTTTGTCAATAAATAATAATTAAGGGGTTGGATGCATGAATCCCACGCCCAAATTGGAGGAGGCAGAGGTTTGAATGACATTTTGGGTAGAAGAAGATGGCCTAGGGTCATAACTATGAGACCCAGTCTCAATAAAACAACCATAACTTTCTCATATGGTAACGAAATCAATAATTTCAAAATGATCTAAGGAAAGCTGAGAATGAGGCACACCAAACCTAGAAACCATTTGAGAAGGTTCAGATGATTGAGGCGGCAGGGATAGACAAAATGTGACAAGTTTTAGAAGCTAAGATGAAAAGAAGAAGAGGACAATGTGGAGTTCAAGAGAAATATGTAGATATTTTGGAGGAAAGGTATGAAGATTTTTGGGGCAGCGAAAGGAAGCTATAAGAAGAGCATGTTGAGTAGATTTGAATCCTTGATGGATGGAGAAAATTTTATAATTATTTCTATGAGAATGAAAGATGGTTTAGTTTTGAATTAATTATTTTTCTCTTTATTGGTCTTCATGATTGTATGAGTTTTTGTGTGGAATGATTGTTATTTGTTGCAATAGAGATATATTGCATTGTGTTTTTTGAGCAGCAGTGTTCCCTTTTCATCAATGGTATCAGAGTGGGAGTTCCTGAGTGTGCAGCCAAAAGCACCGATATGAGGTAGTTTGCACCAGGACTTGTGGTGATGTGTGTGTGATTTGTGTGTAGAAATATCATTTAGTGTGAGGTAGTCTATACCTAAGAGGTTGAAGATTGAGGGTATGTGGCAAGTGTTTGACGAAATGTCAAAGAAAGGCAACAAGTTTGTCATAGTTGTATATGCAGGTGAACATGAGGGAGAGAATATTGTAGAAGTATGCTTTGAGGATCGCATGAAGAAAGATTACAGTGTGAAGAAGCGCAGAGAAAATGAGTGTTGCAGCCCAAGAGAAAAGGATGATTTACTCATTCAGATTGAAAGAGAATGGGATCCTTATTGCAAGGGAAGCAAAAGCTGTAGTGGTGGAAGATACTGAGGTAAAATTAATTTTGATAAATGTTTTTATGAAGATGAATGTGATTATAATGAAGTTGCAGCAAAAGAGTTTCATTTGAAGGACATAGAAGAAAGTGAAGGGGATGATTTATTGATGCAGATGGAAGTAATTGAAAGAGAGTGGAATGAGAAACTTTCAGTTAATGCAAAGGTTGCAGCCAAAGATAAAGAGGCAATTTCATATTTTAGTACATGTTTTGATGATATTGAGAATCTAAAAGTAGATTCAAAGGTTGTAGCAATAAATCTTTTGGATGTATATGAGAGTGGTGAACAGACTAAGGTGAAAGTGAAGTTTTCTTATGATTGTTTGATTGAAAGTATTGAAGATGAAGATTCCTTGATAACAGAGCTTGATAATTTGTTACAAAATGTGGAGAATGAATCTATGGATTGTGGTACTAACACTGAAATGGGTGTTGAAGATCAAATTGTAGTAGCAAAAAAAGAGAATAATGAGGACATGTTGGTGGACATGGAACATCAAATCAATGAAGAGATAAATTCTGATTTTTCTACTTTGTGTGATGAAATAGTTTATGTGAATTTGCATAAAGAGTTAGTGTAAGAAGATAGAAAGAGGGATTATGTAGTTGTAGATTTGTGTGTGGATGTAGCATATTTATATGTAGAAGCTATAAAGAATGCCACTAGTGAGATTTGGTGGAGGTGGTCAGTTTGTGATGGGACAAAAACCACAAAAAAGGAGAAGAGGAAAGGAAGGATTCTTTGGAGGAGGATGGTGAATGTTCCAGCAAGATGTTGGAAGCAGAGAAAGAGGAAATTTTAGAAGAATAAGGAAGAATGATAGATCCAAAGCAAACATATGGTCTTCAAATGTTCATGAGTTTCAATTCATGGAACATTTCACTTACCTTGAGTGTCTGATGAAGGAGCATCCAGGGGTACCAAGCAATCCTACACACCCAAAAAAAATATTGTTTTTATAATTTTCTTGATTTTTGGCGTGTTGTTGGTTTTGCAGGCATGTTACTTTTTCCCTCTCTCATTTTCAGCTCTTTCATATGGGACCCTTTTTCATAAATCAATAATATGCTTTGAATTTAAATTGTAATGATATTGCAAATGTTGCAAATTAAAAATTATGCTTGGAAGAAAAACTCCCATGCCCAAAGTAGATTGATTTTTATTCATTTGTAACTCCCAAAAATTTGAATTTATTTGCTATTAGTGTTGGAATCTTCTAGGTGCAAGTGTTGGAGGTAGTGGAGGTGCAAAAATGAGGTAATGGATGTCAATTTAGGAAAATATTGGAAAATTTGTCAAGAAAGAATAATTAAGGGGTTGAACGCATGAACCCCACACCCAAATTGGAGGAGGGAGAGGTTTGAATGACATTCTAGGTAGAAGATGATGGCCTGGGGTTGTAACTGTGAGACCCAGTCTCAGTAAAACAACCATAACTTTCTCATATGGTAATGAAATCAAGAATTTCAAAATGATTTGGAAAGTTGAGAATGAGGTGCACAAAACCTAGAAACCGCTTGAGGAGGTTCAAACAATTGAGGGGGTAGGGATAGAAATAATTCGATGGGGTTTAGAAGCTAAGACGAAAAGAAGAGGACAATGTGGAGTTCAAGAGAAATATGCAGAGATTTTGGAGGAAAGGTATGAAGAGTTTTGGGGTAGCAAAAGGAAGCTACAGGAAGATCATGTTGAGCATGTATTTGAATCCTTGATGGATTGAGAAAATTTTGTAATTGTTTCTATGAGAATGAAAGAATATTTAGTTTTGAATTAATGATTTTTCTCTCTGTTGGTCTTCATGATTGTATGAGTTTGTGTATGGAATGATTGTTATTTGTTGCAATAGAGATATATTGCATTGTGTTTTGTGAGCAGAAGTATTCCCTTTTCATTAGACAAGCTCCTCCTAAATTTATTCTCTCTATATTTCTACTCTTGGTGGAATCTCAACTTTACATTTTGTGTGTGTGTATATATATATAACAAAAAATGTCACGACCTAGCAATACACCTAGATAGTTAGATACTTATTCATAGTTAAGTATGTTGATGAGATAATTACTTGATTTATCATTTAACAATGGTTTTTGTGAATTATCATTGAACTTATTGAGTTATGGTTATTATTATGAAATTATTGTTAAAAAGTATTTCAAGATTAAGCATATAACTCAACATTGACATGGAATAATTTAAATTTTGACATTAAATTGTTAAAATGCTTATTGTTGATAACAACTAACTACGTTGTGTTGTGTGAGTGAGATAGGAAACAACAATACTCACTCATCATAGAGAGTACCATCGAAGAGAGGTGTTTAATGATCCTAAAGGTGAAGTGTCGTCAAGGAATTGAGCACATACCACATAGAAATATATATATATATATATATATATATATATATATATATATATATATATATATATATATATATATTCATTTAGGAGTGTGTGTGATGTTGTAAATAGGAATTATTTTTATGCATTTCAATCTTCAAATTACTTTGATGTGCATAGAATATTAATAAATTGAAGCTAGCTTTTAACATAGTTTCTTGTTTATAAAATTTCAATAATAATAGTAAATTGGTTGAAATAAATTGTAGGATTTTTTTTAATTATTTATTTGATCAATGCATGAAGTGTCAATTCCTATTATTCTTTACTTTAACATTATTTTGAAATAAGTCGAGATCACTCAAGCTATAGTACTAGAATGAGAGTTGCATAGAAATTATGGGAACTTAACTCCCAAATTAGTAGGTTCCAAGAAAGAATGAAGGGAGATTTGACATGATTTGCATGGAAGGAAACATGGGAAAATGATGAGGCTCCAATTTGACCTCACTTCTCTCTTCTTAGGGTGTAGAAAACGAACTTGATCCTACTTACTTATGTAGTTTTTTGGAGAGATTTTTGGATGGCCATATTTTGTTTTATTTTTTCGTTTTATTTACTCCTTTGGAAAATACTACATCAGGGAACAATTAAAGATAATAAAAAATGGTATGTTAGATCAACAAGATTTGGTGTGCAAGATGAAGTGACATTGCTTTTGGTGATAAAGTTTGGCCTCGAAAAACCTCTCATTGTGGACAATACATATATACAAGCAAGTAAATAATTGTTTTCCTTCATTTAAACAGTATATGGACTTCAAGAGATGAGGAGACATAACATAACAATTATATGCATTCAATTTTTGAGGTAGTAGGGCTATTACTTTAATTCCCACTGAGTTTCATTTGCTTGAATTTTATTAAGACCTTCTAGTAGGCAATTTTTGAGGTAGTAGGGCTATTACTTTCATTCCCACTGAGTTTCATTTGCTTGAATTTTATTAAGACCTTCTAGTAGGAAATTTTTGAGGTAGTAGGGCTATTACTTTCATTCCCACTGAGTTTCATTTGCTTGAATTTTATTAATACCTTCTAGTAGGTCCACTTTTTGTACACTATAAACATTATTTTTCAAAAAGGTACCTAAATTCATTGAGGTATATTATCAAGTATTTTATGTATGCTTGTACATGTTGCATGCATATCTTCTAGGACAATCATAACTACAACATCTTTTGGTACTTCTCTATCATTTATATTTTTATGTCCATTTGTTGATTTTGAGCTCCCATCTTGGCACAAGTGGAAGAATTTAGTTGATTTGTAACCATAGCTTTTAAGTATAATAGATCCATATGAATAGAAGATTCATATGAGTTTATGTTATTTATTAGGCATAATATATATTATTTATTCATTTGAATGTAATGTTGATCATAAGATGTCTTTTCCTTTCACCACACATCTAAATTTCTAGCATTACTTAGAGAGCTAGTAAAAATAGTCATTGTATATTATTCTTATTATATAGAATCTCCTCAAAATATTGTGCTACATATTCTTAAAATTTTGTAGATCATATTATCTTCAAATATTATAGACTATAATCTCAAGAACATGATTCACAATGAATAAATATTGACCTCTACAAGTTAGCTTCAATCCCTTGCAACCACTTCTATTAAGATTCCAAACCTTGCCAGTCATCATCTATGCATTTCTTAGATATATCAATACACATTAGATGATATAATATTACCTTTAGTTAAGTGTTCTTAATTGTAAGTTCCTACCATCATTATGTTCCATAAGGTGACTGCTTGAGAGGGATTTGTCCCCCCCCCCCCCCACACACACACACAATATTAATTATCTCATTAACTACAAAAAGAGGAAATAAAATTCGAGTAAGATAGTATATACCCTAAATTTTTATTGCTCTATACAACCATGTAGAGTAGGATTAACCAATTATAACAAAAATCTTATACCAAAATGAATTATTCTCATTACTAACATTGTGATATATCATAACTTCATTGTTAAGGAAGATATTAATGAAAAAATTTATGCACCATTTTGTTGGAGCAGCAAACAATGAATGAAATATTCAAACTACCAGAAAATGAATCAAGAACAATGCATAAGTCACTAAACTATCATAGAATATGTAGAATACAATGAACATTCCTTCTTTATATAGGATAAGGAGGAAGTAGGAAGGTGAAACAAAAATACTAACTAACCCTCCAAGAGATGTGACACATGTAGAACACTTGGAACAAGTGTGAAAGCCTGTGTCAAGTGTCTATGAGGTGATACAACTAAACCACTGAGCAAATTTAAGCTAGTGTAAATAGGACTACTAGGTGTAGGAACTAGATAAATGATAACTAGATGCATAAAGACTCTTTTCACACAACACCCCCTTTGTTGGTGTAAATAGGTGTTTAGCTAACTAGTTAATTAGTGAGTCATATTTACATGTTAAGTTTACTTAGGTCTTGTAGACGCCTAAAAAATGTCCTAAGCATATCACACATGTCTTGATTTCACTTATTAACACCATTTTCTCTCATAATCACCCTATTTCCTCCATTTAATTAAATAATGTCCAATTATTTAGTTAAATTCACTTTATTCCCCTATTAATAGAATAATTAAGGTTATTTGATTAATTCATCATTTTCATACTAATAATCCCTCTTGATTTAAATAATTCCCAATTATTTAATTTAAAATATTAATTATACCAACTTGCACAATTATATGATTTTTATAAATGGTTTAATTAACTAATTTTCCTCTAACTCTCCAACTTGCGCAAATAATATTCCATTTTCAAATTCAAATTCTTCCCTCCAATTCAAAGTATCTCCAACCTATTTCCATGAAATTGGGAATATTTTGAGCTCTCATTGATCCTCAACCATTGATCCTCCTTGATCCACACTCACCTCATTGATTTCCTCTCATCCATTGATCATGAGATTGAATCTTGACCATTGATTAGAATTCATAAAATCTATAAAATAAAGCCTTCTCAACATGAATTTTCATTCACAATCTTCATAGCATCCTTACTCTCTAGAATCCTTGAGCCAATTTGAGCATTAGAGAACCTACTCTGTGAATCAACCATCTAATATCAAGCTTTTGCAACATGGATTATGTGTTGAAAATGGAGGTAATTATGTAGCTTAATAATTTGTAAAACTATGAGATTGTAGATCTAATTAAGTGTTATTTGTTACAATTTCTTTGTATATGATTATCTGTTTAGATTCATTTTACAAATTGTAGAAGTAGACATAAGATTGTAGAAGAATAAGACCAGAAGATAGAAGTGACACAACATATACCGTGGAGAAACCCTTTCGGGAAAAAACTTTGCCACTAGAATAAATAGTGTTTGTATTATTTAACCTTAGAACAAGATTACAATAATTATTTATCAATCCTTGCTTGAGATGCTTCTTTTTCCTTCAACAATTCTTCTTCAAAACCTACAATAAACTCTCATTTGTCCAAGCATGAATCCACACATCCTATGCCATGCTTCACAAAAGTACACTCTTAGAACTCTCTTCAACTTGCAGCAATAAATAGACAATTGTGAACATTGTAAACTCCAAAGAGTTGACAATCACAAGAGGATAAAGCTCCTCACAAATATCTACGCCATTCTTGTGCAAGTAGAGCTCTTCCGTGAAAAACAATGTCAAACCAAGTCCTTCATCAATTTGAGCGTCTCAAACTAAAGTCTTAACTCAACGTTGATTACAAAGATATCTTGTAAGATTTTCCTCAAAGTTGACACCCAAGAATGGGCCCACTTAACTCAGCCTTGTAAATATCTTCTCATGCAAAAGGTGTTAACTCCAAGATCTCAACTTGGGCGCCCAAGGTGGGTCCAAGTCAATCTCTGTTAACTTAAACATATCTCTCCATCAATTCATGCAAACATGATGCATGATTGATCATCCCCACTTAACTGAATGTAGCCTCATGTTATCTGTCATGCAACTCAAGTCATTAACATGCAACTCAAGTCAAATGAAGTCAACTAACATGCAACTCAAACTAACTACATGCAACTGAAGATAATTGAACCATAACTTAACTAAACTAAACTAAACTAAAATAAACTGATACTAAACTAACTGAAATGAACTCTACTCATGTAAATATCAATTCCTAACTTCTAGGATCTTTACATGGATTACTGAAGTGTTATCTTTCTCCAAACAGTTAACTGAAATCAAGGTGGGTTCCACCTTCCATGTGGGTACCCCATGTGCTCCTATTTTGTAGGAGTTCTTCTTGGATGCCCTCACATGTTCCTATCATTTAGGAATAATTACAAATGTCAATTTACATGTTCATTTCATTCGAATTTAATCTCTTTCTAATCCTAGTGTTGGGGAACACTTTCCAAGGACTTAGGAGATACATGAAATATGTTTAGGATTGCAATTAAATGGCATCCTATTCCCAACATTATGCATTCAATTGAGAAATCCACATCATAATTATGAATCAATCCACAATGGGATTAAGAGTTTGCACATTCTAACTATGTAATTACTTTGAATTATGTTCAATTTCTTAGATTAAATCTTTTGATTGCTTTGCAAATGAATTTCATTGAGTATGGCCTTGTTTGATCATAATCTTGTAGATTCTTAATGTTTTTAGGATCTAATTGCTTCAATTATGTTGTTATTTGATCATTCATAGTTACCATACGAAATTTTGGCACACCCAATGGGACCCACATCCCTATTCTGATCATTTTTTTGAGCTTTTCTTGAATTACAGGTTACAGAGACACTGTGACACTTCTACAATGACAGTTGGATTCCTTTGTTAAAGATCAACACATTTATTAACTATCGAGACCTCTAATTGGTTCTTCCTTTTTTCTATTTGCAAGAAATCTCGACGTCTTTGCAAAAGGGTGACACATCTACAAAATCTCGATGCTTCTACAAGTCAATGGAGTGACACCTTTATTTTCTAGTCGTGCTTCTACTCTAATATTTTTGTCTTTGTCTGTAGATATAGTCTAATGCTTTTGCTTAAAGGTCGACATTTCTTCAAAAGGTTGACGCTTCTATCGAAGGTCGATGCTTTTGTAGAAGGTCAATGCTTTTGTAGAAGGTCGATGCCTTCATTGAGAAACAGTCTGGTGCCTTTGTTAGGTAAAACATTGCTTTGATTTGTTAAGGATTACATTTTGGTTTGAATTATGATTTTAGCTAACCTTTAACTAGTTTTTTTAACTTTAGCTAATAGTTTGCAACATGTGGCATTTGAGGAAAAGGATGGAAATGTAAAAGAATCTATGAATGTTTGTGTTGTAGGTTTTGAGATAATCTAGGATTCATTTTCCCTTAGTGCACCTAAACTAATGTTTCATTTTCAATTTGGTGAATTTAATAAAATGAACCTACAAATTTCATTTTCCCTTGGTGCAAATAAAATAAACCCCACAACTATCACTTTTTTTTGGTGTACCTAAAACGAACCAACAATTTCCACATTTCAATTTGAAATTAAAATTTACTAATAAATTTCATTTTCCCTTCGTGTTTTAAAATTGAACCAAACATTTGAATACTTAGTGCACTTAAAATGAATTATTTGATGTGCTTCGTAAGTAGATGTGTGCATATGCTCTTTCCTTGCGCCTAGTGTGATCTTAGAAATTAGAAACACCATTCATTTGCAATTTGGTGTACACCTTGAGGTATGATGTTGTGTATTCTCTCCCCTCACGACTCCTAAGAATAATCTTGGGGATCAAAAGCAACATCATTTTTGTTTATTTTAAAGTAGGAGACTTGCTTGGGGGCTTCATCACCTCAAGTTTTGATCTCAAGCACATTTCCTGATAGGCTATATAAAGGGGGGAGAACAAAATTTGTACCCCAAGGAGTGGTTATCATCCTTCAAGCCAAGCCTTGTGACCCTCGGTCCATCAAGATGTGTATAGGTGATGAGAAGAGAGGAGACCCCTCTCAACTCGAGCATATCGAATGAGCTCTCTATTCATGGCATACCCCTACTATGAACTTGTAAAATCTAGAAGCCTAAGATCCATTTGTAGAACATCAACTTAAAGTGGTGCAATGTACAAGGATCAATGTGTGAAGTTATTTTCTATGTACCAACCTTTGTTGAGGTGACAATTATCCCTTGTTAGGATATTTTCCTTTTAAGGTAAGAGGTTTCAAGGTGGTACATGACCTCGACATACTATATTCATCCATTCATTTGATGGTATTATATTATTTAGGTCTACTCTAAGGTGATAATCCTGATCTACCACTAAATTAGGATGTGTATCTACAACATGTCTTTATTGTAAATCTACCTGAGATACCAATTAGCGTGGTATTGTTGAAGAAGAATCGTGAGTATTTCCAAACATCCAATTAAGTGAGTCCTACATGTTGTTTAATGTTTTCTATCACTTAACAGATCATTTAAACACTAACAGACTTCAAAAATTTGAACTCCTACCTAGGTCAACTTTATAAAAAATCAACCTCTGAGCAAAAGCATCACTTTTGACTATCGTAGTGTGATGCCTTTGTGCAAATCAACACTTCTATTTTTGTCAAAACAATGCCTCTATTTGCATCTCAACACCTTTGCATATCTCGATGCCTTTGTTTCAGAGTAAAACTAGAAATCTACATTTTGATGCCTTTGACTCAACAATGTGATGGTTATGTTGTGTCTCGATGTCTTTGTAGATACTTCAATGCCTTTGTAGAAAAAAATTCAATGCCTTTGATTGTCAGCAAAAAATAGAGAACCTTGATAATTTCCAAAATTTGAATTTTCACCAGTAGACACTAAAATACTTGGATTCATGCAAAACAAACCTGTAATCACTTTTATCAGTCAAAACAATAGAAAAAAAATGTGTTCATCATTATTTTAGGCTTTTCAAAACACCTCTTAGGTTATCATTGGATCAACTCAACTTCGCTCACCAAAAATAGCAAACCATCAACCTCAATAGAAAAATGATCCATTCAAAGCAACAACCTAACATTTGACATTAATCATTTGGATTTAGATCTTCATCTCATCCCCTAGCTTGGCTTCTTTCTTGAAAACAATCTAGTTTCAAGTATTTAGTTGATTTAGTGTTAAATCATTGTGAGCTAACATACTTTGGAGGCATTAGTCTACTCCCAAAGTTTTTGATCTCATTATCATCTCCCTTAGCTTAAGACTCGTTTGTCTACATAAGCAAGGATTATCCTCAAACATAACTTAACAAAATATCTAGTCTAAGCTTTGTCAAAATTGAAGGTTTCCACATCCTCCATTCATCCAAACAATCATTCAACATTGGTCTGAAACTAATTAAGGTGTTATTATTAGCTCAAATTGAAGAAACAAAAACATTTCAACAAAGTCATTTGCATCCAACATCACAATCCATACCTCCTAGGGTTGATACAAGTTTTATGGTCATAACAAGGTCTCAATACAAGAAAAACATGGAAACAAATCTTAGTGGCTCTAACTTACCTACCACAACAAGTGTTATTGAAAAAACTCTAGGGATGCCTAGTTATGATCCTATAACGTCGTAAAATTGTACCCCTTGCAATTTCACATACATTCTTGTATCCACTTTAGTTTCCACTTCCCTAATACTTATGTAGGCTCATTTTAGCCCCTACATCAGCCTTTTCCCCTCTTAGGATGCTCAAGACCCCTTTTCAACAACTACCTTCACGTGTCAGCTTTGCATTGAACCTTGTGTTATTCCTATTCTCGTTGTTTTGTAGTGTGATGTGTTTGGACACTAGCACATTACACAGACATCCACGCACTGCGCTAGAGTTCCACGACATTTCGATGTTCAAATGATTGTTTCCAAGTTCCTTTCCACTTGTCATCAACTTTTTTCGATGGTAATGACCTTGGAGACCTTGTCACAACTCAAGAAGCTTCTTTTCCATCCCATTCTCTCTTTAAAAGCTATCTTTTCAATCCAATGGGTCTTCTTCTTGGTCTTTATCTCTTGGAGACACTCTCTTCTCTCTTGCTCTCTTGCTTACACAACTCTCTACAACTTGCTACATTAGCACTCTCAAGTTCTAACAACACTCGTGGCTCTCACAACTCTATCTCTCTCCTTGGCTTCCTCAAGCCTTGTAGGTGATATCTATCTTGTGCCTTGTATCTTTGAGCATCTTGCTATTTCTCACATCCCTTATCTATTTTATCTATATCTCATGATACAGGTTCTCCTCCTTGAGTGGGGTTTGCTTTTATCACTCTTGCATTCATTTCATTTCCACTTATTATTTCTTTCTATCTATCTGACTGTTCGTGGAAGTGGGAAAACCAAAATGGGGGTTTGATTGAGCCAAACCCCTAAACAACCCTAACACTTTTCCCTCAGTCTTATGTGTGTAGGTGTTGAATATATCTACTTGTTAGAGGCTTCATTACTTGGGTTACTATGAGAATTTTCTCTCTCTTATCCTCTCACTTTATCATTTATACTTTATTTACTTTACTTTACTTTAATTCTATTATATTATGTTATTTTCTTACATTTTGGAAGTTATTAATAATCTAATCATCAATAGTCACTTTCAATTTCTATAATATTTTTAGTTTTTTGTTCGTACGAGACGCTAGTGCACCTCTGGGACTTTAGTGTGTCGCATTGGCATTTGTATGTCGCATTGTCATCCTTGGCCAAAAAATTGCTAGTTTTGTTCAAAAGATGTCTTGAACCTACTCTTTCTGATTTTGAAACTCTCACTCTGTTCCTTGAATATAGTCTAAGGTAGTTTAGGGAAATTCATTCCCTAGGACTCTCTTGAGAATAAAGAGACTCGTAAGCAGTGAATCCCCCTTCTCTACAATCCTAAAGGGTTTAGCACTCCAAAGAAAAATCAAACACAAACTCAAACATCCCAAGTTGAAGCAATTTACATAGAAGAAATTACCAAAAAACCTTAATAATTCACACCCAAAGAGTTATTAGAGATGTTTCGATACCCTTCCCTCGTTAGAGCACTTGATGCTCTGTTATGAGTGGATCCAAACTAATACATGAAAAAATTTGCACAAGGTGGTGCTAAACTTCCCACAAACATTAATTTTAACACACTAAAAGAACAACCCTTTACACACATAGCATCAATGAATCACCCAGTTGAAAGTGAACCCTTGGTGTACCATGTCATACAACAAATGCCTAAACCTCCTTCATCAAGTATACCAAGTCAACCTATGATCACTATGGTAGGAATGAATTCAAAAAACCTTGCACATCAATACGGAAATCCGTTGAACAATAATCAAGGTCTAGGGAGTCACACAAGTCTAGGCATTCCAAACACCAAAATCCCACCAACATTCACAAGACAACTTAATATCAATGTTCCAAACCAAAACATAATGAACTATGGGATGAATCCATTCACAAAGCCACCTTCACAATGCATACACAAGAATATCCCTAGCATATAACAACCCCAACAAAACATCATGCATCAACAACAACCCCAACAAAACATCATGCATCAACAATAACCCCAACAAAACATCATGCATAAACAACAACCCCAAAAAAATGTCATGCATCAACAACAACCCCAAAAAATGCCATCCATCAACAATCTCCTCAACAACATCAAACTCAATAACATCAACATCAACAACATCAACACCAATACCAAACTCAACAGGAAACCATCCCATGACAACATCAACATCAACCCCAAACTCAACAAAACATCACCGCATAACATCATCATCAACAATCCTCTCAAAGTACCATTCCACAACATCAATACATTCCACAACATCATCAACACCATCAAAATATTTCCTCGTAACAAAAAATTCCATCCACATAACAACAACAACAAAATATTGCTCACCAACAACAATTACAAGCCCAACAATAGTTATATTCACAAAAATAGTTGTTTTGCATAACAACAACAAAAAAAAAACTTGCAACACAATCCCCAACACCAACAATATACTCAATATCAATTGTAACCAAACCACCAATCAAACATCACCTCCCAACACCAATATGGAATGTACAATACACCTCCTCCACCGTAAACCAATCCACAATACACTCCATACAATACATACAACACAAACGTGCCTCCATATCAAAATCTAACATATAACTCATCTGCCATTCCACAATACAACACTTATGCTCCACCACCAAACAATCCTCCTATGGACATATCCTCACAAATCCAAACATTGACACAAAATTCAGGACATACAAATGGGGAAGATCAAGAAATCATATACAATCTAAGATATGTGTCCATACCCATTTGATTAAAGCATCACACTGATACCCTTTCCCCCACACTTTGAAATGCCAAAGTTTGATAAATACAAAGGATGTGGTAACCCTAAAGAGCACATAAGGGAATTCTATGTAACTTGCATGAAGGTTTCCTATAACGATTCATATCTTATGAGACTTTTTCCATATAGTTTGGGTGGGAAAGCTATTGAATGTTTCTCACATCTACCACCCGACATTAAAACATTCCAAGAGATCATAGATCAATTTGTAGCTCATTTCTCCTACAATATTGATGTTGAAATCACCTTGGAGGAATTATACACTCTCAGAAAAAACAAAGGAGAATCATTTGCCTCTTTCCTACAAAGATGGAGACACAAGGCAAGCAAGTGCAAATGGTCGATACCCAAAAAACAAGCAGAGACCGTGGAAGGTAGTCTAAACATAGATCTCACCTTCCAATTATGAATGCAGTGTATCAACTTTCGAAGAACTTATATCCAAAAGTCTAAACCTTTTTTTTTTCCAAAGGATCAGTCCAAATTTATAACCAACCGTCTAGTTCCAATGAAAAACCTCGTATATGGGTCAAAAATAAGAATGTGACTAATGAAAATGTGATGGATGCAAAATTTGTCATAAATGCACAATCTAAATCACACACACAACAAAATACCCAACACAATGTCTAGAATGTTAATCCTTCATGAGGACCACCACCAAGACCTTACAATGTTCCTCGACGACAATTCACTCCCTTAGGGGAGTCCATTGAAATGAACCTAAATAAATTAATATAGTCAAAGTACATTGAGCTTCCTGAGTTTTGAAATTATCCTAAACCCATAAATAAAACCCTCATGGTATAATGACAAGGACTTTTTCCAATATCATAGAACAAAAGGTCATAAGACAAAAAATTGTGTTAAGCTAAAACATCTCATCCAAGACCTTATTGATCAAGGGGAAGTAAATGTTGATCAACCTGGGAACTCTGGAAAAAAAGATCTAGGAATCTATAAAAATCCAATGCCTGATCATGGAAAAGCTAAAGATTCTAGAAAGACGGAAAGTTATAACAATGTGAACCATACCTATGATAACATGGTAGCACATATCATTTCTTCACAAGATGATAAATTGGACATGTATCGAGATACTTTCCTAATGCATGATCAAGATCAATTGATAGTGTCTAGCAATGTTCTATATCAAAAATATGGCATTAAATATGTCTCGGATTGCAACATAACTCCCTCATTTGACTTCATGATAGGACATGTTGAAGAAGCTTCATTGTGAAGAAAAGCCTCTATCATATCATCTGAATCCATTAATTCCATCCAAGATTCTTCCATCCATACTCCATCATCAATTCAAGGTCCATGTCAAGAAAATAATCTTGAGTATAATTAAAGTTGCTTTGAACTAAGTCAAGATCAAGAATCCATATCTTCAAAGTACTATAACAATATGAATAGTATTTTCCAATTTTTTAACAATAGTTACTCTGAAATAAGTCAAGATCAAGAGCCCACTTCCCAAAAATATTACCATGATCTAATGAGTATTTTCCAATCCATCTAGGATTTCATGAATGATGACCATACTTATACACCAAACACTCCCACATCTACCCATGAGATGCTTACTCTCGATGGACACATAAATGATCTTTCTCTAAAACAAGAGTCTCCTACTCTCAACATCCTTACAAATGATGAAGCAATGAAAAAGTTCACAAAACTTCATGGTGATATTCTAGACACGGATCATGAAGTAGATTCCTACAGCGACTGTGAATCTCAAACATCTTTTGAAGAACAATCAGGATCTATTGTTTCTACTACTACTTTTGAAGATTCCCAATAGAACATGGAAGAAGTAGCATCGTGTTTCCAAGACAAATCATATTCAATGGTAGTTTTTCATCGGATGCATTATCAAAGAGAAGGATTAGAACTACATAAACATGGTATCCTAGAATCAAGATAGATAGTCGACAATCCTAAACAACAAGGTATTAGTTGTTCAACAATCAAAGATTCTAAGCATGTCAATGATACCTCCATAATATCAAGGGAAACTTTATCTAATGCAAACATCAACATGGGAGTCATGAAGAGTCCTTATGATGAAACTGTTGCTAGCACTTCACCCATCCATGTCATGAATCATCATCCTCGCATCTTTCCACCTACTCATTGGGATCAACAAGAGAAAATTCTATATCAAAGAAAAGAGCATGTCATCAGAGCTAAAGAATTAGAAAATAAAAATGGAAACATAAAATTCAAATGGATGCCAAATAAAAATATCCCTATCAAACTCCATCATTCAAAGAAACTATGGGGAAAAAATTTTAAAAAAAAGGAATTTCATCCACCAAAGATGTCCACCAATGTAAAATAAAGCTTCAAGAGTGACATACAAAGTATATAAAGAAGTTGGTCTTGATTCCACTCGGAACTCCATATCCACCTTTCATTGCTCATCATTCCAAGTTTGGAGAATCAAACATCCATTATCCAAACTATTGACCAATCCATCTACATCTTATATCTCTCATTGCATTTTTGCATCCACCTCAAAATCAATGATATCCAAATCTCACATTGACCATGTCTTGGTAACAACTCTTTATCATGAGGACTCTAAGGGCACTCTATCATAATGTGCACATCTAGGTAAGGTTAACTTTGGTATCGACGAAGACAAGAACATTCAAGGGTTACATTCAAGTGCCCACATCTTGGCAAAGCAACTCCTCCATGCAAGATATTATTGGCATATCTTGAAAACATATCCATCAGCACCACTAGGTGGTTCGACATGATCTAAGCATTCAAAATTCATGAAATCAAAAAAATCAAGAAAATAATAAAGAGAAAAAATATCCTCCAGTGAAAACCACTTCAGTGGCGCTTTGGACAAGTACCATGATGAAAACCTAGAAAACAAGTGTCATGAGTAGAATTGAGCATCTACGTGTGTCATTCTAAGTGGAAGCATCTCATCCCCTCCATAATAAATCTAGCATTCCATCCATCATAATAAATATATGATCCATCTATCCAATCCATTTTTGTCCAAATCTATAAAGGTTTGGGATACACTTCAAAATTGCTTGTGGATAAATCCTGACATGGTCATTGTCGTTGATCCTATTTTATCCCATGCTATCCCATAGCCTACATATAGCACTATCCAAGTAACCATTCTCTATCCAAACATGTTATCCTATCACAAGATAATCCTTGGCATCCTTCACATACCTATCCATCCATCATCTTGATTTATGCATCTGTTCATGGAGTTCCATATATTGCTAGACACTAGGGGAAGGTACTTGCATCTTGCTTCTAAATAAATCATTATCTATGTCTTATATCTCACAAATGTGATCTCGACATTGTGATATAGGTACCATCCCAAAAATACAAAATCCAAAAGCATCTGAATACATCAAAATCCAAAAACATTTGAATACATGTCAAAAATCAAAAAAACATCCAAAACAAGTTGAAAAATTCAAAAACATCCAAAAGATGCTAAAAATTCCAAAACATGTCCAAAATCCAAAAACATCCATAAAAAATTCAAATCCCCAAAAACATCATTAGCCATCATGTGCTAATCCAATTCAAAATAATTGAACTACAAAGCCTTTGTGCATTCGTGTAGGCAAGGCCATCTCTGATGAGCCCTTGAGGCATAGGTATTTCCCTTAGGTCTTATTCTCTCAATACAAACATGTTGAAAAATATAAAAACAACAACAAATGTTTTGCAAAATACTCAAAAAAATCAAAAACCTGAAAAAATATCAAAAACAAACTTAGAAAACATCAAAATTCTAAAAACAGCCTCAAAATATCCTCAAAGGTCAAAAAAATTTGAAATTTGTTAAAACAAGACAAATATCCCATTTCATTCTCATCCATAATAAACTTACCATCACCCTCAGTTTTGGTGAAGCAAATAGAAACAAGAACAACAGTCATTAAAACATAAACTTTCACACAAAATTATAAGTCTTGATCATTTTCAAACATGTTGATTAGCCCTCATATCAACAACCTATCAAACATTTACAACAAATCAACATCAAATGCATGTCTTATGAATAGATCTTTCCTACAATAGACATCATTTTGGATGTCAATCTAAAACAATTCTCTATGGCAAGAGATATGATGACATTGGAATTTTTTATCTTTCTTTGATTCATCTTATTGTCCTATTCTGATGATCTCTCAAGGATGTCTTTAAAATGATTTAGGGGGATGTCCATTTATCTTATTGTTCTCTTTCGATGATTTATCTTATTGTCCTATTTCGATGATTTATCTTATTGTCCTCTTCTGATGATTCGTTATACTTACAATTTCAAATTAGGTCGGCACCCAAACATTCCCACGGTGGATAGGAATGAAGGAGACCTATATAAAACGTTATTTAGGACCCAAATTAATCCTAACATGCCTTAATATTCTTCCACAATCTTCACATGTAGCATTAACACCAGGCTAGTTGTTACCCGTGCTAAACACCATAAAACATTAAGTACACGCTTCCCATTTGATCAAGACGACATGTAGACCACACAAATATCTTTTATACGATCTAGAATAATCCATGAACCACCTAATATCCAACAATTACTTTATCCAAACTCACATCATAGAAGTATTTCAACCTAGAACATCTGGTTAGCCCTATACACACACTGATGCATGAAACACACATTGTACTATACCAAATCAAGTGAAACCTTGAAGATACAAACATTATAAGAAACTTCCCATATTCGCACAACCTAAAACCAAAATGCAAAGAAATTCAAAGCAAATACATTTCTCCTAGACCATAGAAAATAACACTAAAAAACTGGTTCACACACTGGTGCATATATCTCACATTGCATAGTGATCCATAAACCAAAATTCTGAATATAGCAACTACTAACAATCTTGAACAACATATCAAATCTGCACAGGCATATTAACAACATAGAAGAAACACGGAGCACATACCAGAGCACATTTTGAACACTTGCACAACACTGTTTTGTCTGTTTATCAATTTTTTTTAAATCACTTGGAAACCAAGTACCAGAGGCATCATCTCAGCACATTACTTCATTCCAACACATCTCCAGACATTGTAACACAAAGACAGCTCCATGTACTCACAACACTTCCTCAATATCTCAACTATACTTGCACAAACAACCTGCAACAACTTGTTTTCCTCTCTTTTACAATTTTCTCAATATCCTTGATATCTTCAACATGCAACACTCTTCCTCAACACATAGTTGACATCAAGACAACACCAAAATGTTGACATCAATGACAACGCCTTCATACTTACAACAATATAAACTTGGAGCCTCAACATATGATAATATTTTATATGCATGACAATGCAAATTATAGGACATCTCTTAATTTATAGGTGATGATTATTTCTAACATTCAAGGCAGAAATATTTTATGGTTATAATAGAAATAATAATAATTTTTTGTTTTGCAACACTTCTCTCAATGAATGTCCAACCTGCACATTCCAAGCAATTTAATGAGGTAAGTGGCCACACAATCTAGCTATCTTTTTCTCCTCATTGCTAGTGTAATACATGTTTGAATGGAATTCCATTGGCATTTTAGTTTTGAATTTGATGGTGGATACTATCTAGAAATATAACCAAGCAATCCAATTATCAAATTAGGAGGAATTCATTTTTATTAATAATATAACATACATTTTCTAGAGAATATATATAATTGGCCTCCAATTATCAAAGATGTTTAATAATTTCAAGGGAGATTTGAGATTTTTCCTATAGTCAAAAAATAAAGCAAATAACATGGATCAAAATATAATTTTTATAGATAATCATATTACTAAAAATAGTTTTAAAAATGAATACAACAAGATAAGGCACCCACAAAAAATAGGGGCTTTATGTTTTTAAAATAAGTCATGTTGGGTGATAGCACTAATGTCATGATACATTCCTTCGTCTGTTGGGGAACAGTGGGGCATCAAGTAAAATCAAGAGATTTTTTTTAAAAAAACTAGCAACATCAAGTCTTTGAAACAATGCAATAGGTACCTCACTTCAAAAAGGGGGAAAATGTAGACACCCAAAAATGTCCTAAGCATATCACACATATTTATTTCACTTATTAACAACATTAACTCTCATAATCACCTTATTTCCTCCATTTAATTAAATAATGTCCAATTATTTAGTTAAATTCACTTTGTTCCCCTATTAATTGAATAATTAAGGTTATTTGATTAATTCATCATTTTCATAATAATAATCCCTCTTGATTAATAATTCCCAATTATTTAATTAAAGATATTAATTCTTCCAACTTGCACAATTAAAAGGTTTTTATAAATGGTTTAATTAACTAATTTTCCTCTAACTCTCCAACTTGCACAAAAAATATTCCTAGAGAATATTCTCTTTTCAAATTCAAATTCTTCCCTCCAATTCAAAATATATCCAACCTATTTCCATGAAATTAGGGATATTTTGAGCTCTCATTGATCCTCAACACTTAATTATCTAATACATTTGATATCATTATATTATAATTGGACTAAATTAAAATCATAATCTCAAGGAATAGTCGTGGTTTACAAGAAATATCAAAGATCTCATCCCAAATGTGAGGATGTAATTTCTCTATCATTTGTGTACAAGCTATGAAGCCTCTAATTCTAAAAAGGGATGCATTGATAGGGCCTTTACAAATGAACCATAAATGTTGAGGTATGGGTCTAGAGATGACTGTAACATTGGGAACTTACAACATTCTAGTGTAAGTATGTGATTGGTGGTGTAGATTCATCTCCATAATTGTGGTTGGAAAATTTTTGAAGTCAGTACTCCTAAATCAAATGAAAGATGTTGACCAATTTAGTTACTACTTGTTAAAAAAGTATTAGTTATAAGGCGATCATTACAAAACAAATCTATTTGATTAACCAAGGTATAATCAAAGAAAAAAATTTACTTTACATCCTTAAAGAAGCTCCCCATCACATGTCTCGTTTAATCACCATAAAATTCTCCTTTGTTGTATTTGTTGATGGAGAAACATTTCCTAGGCTATAAAAATACCATCCATCGTTCATTTATCTTAAACACATCCACATTGCCTTCACATGTAACATGATCAAGCACCATTATGAGTCTCTCTTTAATTGATTTGGTGATGAATCTATATATTAGTTTTCATAATGCAATAGATTCAAATGCCTAAAGTGGGGATACATCCTTTTTAATGAGATAAATTCAAGTGTTCATAATTATCACATTTGGACGTTTCTGATTCTATATTTGTATCTCAAATATCCTACTATTCTTATAAAATTACCATCCAAAATTCATTTGTCCCTAATGCTTTTATTACTTACACACTTAAAGAAATTGCTCGCAAGTCCTCTATAGAGACTTTACTCATAAGAGCTTGGTTTTTGTATGAGGAAGTGAGCTAACAAATGTGACTTATCAAAATATAATTAAGACATTTAGAAAAGTATTCATTTCTTATTTTTTAATAGATGGAAGGGTCTATTTCACTCCACTCATCAAGTAGTTTTATTTTTCAATTCTAAAGTAAGAATTACAATAAGGGGGAGTCTTAATGTCTCCTTCCTTCAAAATTGTAATGTTGTATTTTTCTCATCATATGATATCTTCTTACAGATGTTGTTCTAGATTGGAACACCATGAAAAAGAAATTCTTGGAGAAATACCAAGACTATTGAAGAGGATTTGGTAGGAGAAGAGCTAGTATTTTTAGAATGAATTGGAAATAGGATGAACCATTGGATGATTATGTAGAAAGGTTCCAATTCTGCTTGAAGAAAAACCCACATAATAGACTCTCAGAAGAATCCCTGAAGCTTGTGTTTTTAAGAGGAGTCAATGATGATTTTATGGATTCCATAAATCTTATTGGGCAATGGGATGTGTCTCAATTAATATTTGAAGATATTTGCAAGGTCTATAGAAATTACTCAAGGACCTTCACCAAAAGTTCAAGGGAGGAAGAACATCTACCGTTGGCAAGACATCCAATGGGGTTTCAAGAGTGGAGTTAAGTAACCTACTATCCAAGATGAAGGAATACATTAAAAGTCATCTAGCTACTCAGTTGAACACTCTACATGTAAAGAAGTAGGAGGAGGCTAAAGCAATATGTACTAAATACTACCCCAATTACAGAAAAAGAAAAGCCAACTGCAAGTGTAAAAGGGTGGCAAGTATTATAGAAGACAAATTAGAGAAACCAGATTTTCATCCACTAAAAGGTGAAGATGGAAAGCTATTCTATATTGCACAAAGAAGACCATGGTAGCCAAGACAAGGTATGCCACAAGACCCTCTAAATTTCAATACATCTTTTCCAATTGATAATCAAAATTTCTTTGGTTGGAATTCTTAGACTTGGCCAAATAATCCAAACCAATGGAAAAACCCTCAACAAAACTGGAACCAATAGTAACCAAATGTATGTCCACAACAAAATTTCCAAGGTTCCAATTATAACCCTCAATGGCCAATGCAGCAAAATCAGTGGCAGCACCAAAATGTGAATTACAAACAATCTTTGCTACCTTCTTAGCCGCAACAAAAGGCCATCATGACCAATCCATCAAACCCAACATCTCAGCCACCAAGAGCACCACCATTACCTTCCCAACCTACACCTAACCCCAATAACAATATTGTCCAATAGGCATATGCTAACAAGGCTATTCAATACCCCACTTATGGGGTAGAGGTGAGTGATTTTCACCTCAGGTCAAGGAAAACACTGGTTGGGACTTCATCCCCTCAAATCACTAAGATGGTAGATGAGGAACCCACACTTGAATCTTTAGATAATTCACCTTTGGAGCCTAGGTCAAATTAGGTAACCAGACTATGTCAAGTTCAGAGCCTCCTTTCCCTGAGTGTTTAGCCATTCAAAAACATCATACCCAAGCTAAGATAGACCTATTGGGTCAGCTTAAGGATGTCAGTGTCAAAATCCCCCTCATTCAAGCTATCATGGATATCCCAATCTATACTAAGACAATAAGAGACCTTTGTCTTAAGAAACTGGGGAGAAAGAGGAAAGACCCTCATACAGTTCATGTCCTAGGGAACCTTGTTGATATCATGCTAGGGAATATAACTGTCCCTAAATATATTGACCATGGAAGTCTAGTAGTGGATGTTAATATGAATGGGACCCTTATCAAGAACACTTTGATTAACTTAGGGGAAGCAATTAATGCCATGACTAAGGAAACAATGTAGCTACTTCAGCTAGCTAACCTTAGACCTACACCAACTATTTTACAATTGGAAGATAGGTCAACAGTGAAACCTGAGGGGATCATTGAGGACTTAGTCATAGCATTAGATTCATGGGAGTATCCTACAGATTTCATAGTCTTGTATCCAAAGGTCAACCTTGCAAGATATCCACTTATTTTAGGTAGACCATGGTTAGCTACAACTAATGCATTCATAGGCTGTACATTTGGGAACATGATTATATCAAATGGGACTGTGGCCAAGAAATTGGTTCTTTATGCACCAAATCAACCTCATGAAAATTTGGAATAGAATATACGGCCTACCTTGGATGAAGAAGACCACTATTCCCTATAAACTCTCACGACTATAAAACACAACCCCTTTTTGACAAACCAAGATGAGGATGACTTAATGCAAGATATTTTTCATGCAACTTTGTTAATCTGTACCAAGTTTGATCATCCAGATCAAGATTTGGATTAAATGTGTTGGAAGAATATTTTATTTGAGTCTCAATAGTGTCCTCAGCAACCTTGAATCTTTGAATCGCATGACTTTTGTCCTCTTACTCACACTCTTGAACCTCTTTAAGTCTCTCAAGTCCAGCGCAGCATGTAGATTTGCATCTATCTTCAATTTCCAACAATCCTTTTTCTTTGACCCAAGTGACCATTTCACTTACTGCTTGACTCTTTAGTTCTTTGAATTTATCAGTCAATGAATTTGTGTTTTCTACAATGGATTGAGAAGAACTGGTAACTGCTCTAGGAATTATCTAAAAATGTGCCTTTTTCCTAGTTAGTTGCTTAAGTATTCTTGGAGTTGGCTCAACCAAAGCAACTAATGCATGAACCTCAATAAATTTTCTCTTTTCACCAGAGGCAACAATTGATCTACCAGAGACCAACTCAAAATTTTCAAGAATTTCTTGAGCTATTTTAGTGTAAGTTCCAAATCAAGGTCTATTGGGATCAAGAGGGCTATTGATTAACATTTTAATACAACTAGTAGCATAATCCTTTTCAATTTCATACCCCAGCTTGGGAATCCATGTGTCCTTGGTTCAACTGCCTTGATAATGCATCTATCAATGGATACCAAAAATGTTATATCATCCCTATACTTTGTGACTAGTTCTCTTGGAACTCTCCTTTTATTCATTCTTCTCTGAAACTTTCCAAAGAATGCAGCAAGAGCATCTCCTTGTGCATCCAAATAAAAAAAATTCTCATTAATTCTCTGATCTGATGAGCAACCGGTTTGGTATTTACCCAAACAACTTCTCCTATTCTAGGAACTTCTCTCATAAAGTAGAAATTTAGGCATAATATCAATGTTCCATATCTAAATGTGCACTTCTTTTTCTTCATACCACTTAGATTTTCCAATAGTTGTTGTTGGAGCAACTCACAAAGATCATATTATGTCCTCTTCTCAACCATTTCTACAGCTAAATCAATGGTGGAGGTAGAGACATCATTATCACCAAAAATAAAGTGTGAAATAACCAAAATTGCATGCTAGACAGTTGGATTAGTAATTCTAGTACTTGTGTTCTTTGTTAATCCCTTTCATTTATCAATATTATGTTCAGGAGTAGGTCCAGTGGATAATAACCTAGTAACATCTCTAATTCCTTCTTTCAATATCATATGCAAATTGTCAAGCCACACAAATTGATCATGAAATCTGCTAAGTGCCAATCTAATACATCTCTCTTCATTACTAAAGTCTGGAAATCGATCCCATACATCCAAATTCATCTTTGTAATTACATTGTATTTTGGTTTCAAAGTAAAATCTTCTCCACTTAATTCTTCAAACCATAATATGTGAGCTTTTCCATAGGTAGGTTCTTCCAATTTTCTATGAATATATATCCCAATGTCTTCAATTAGAAGAACACCAAGGGGAAATTTTGCAAATGCACCCAAGGGATCGAGTTCTAAGGTTTTAACAAGATACATTTTAAGCTATGGTTCCAGACTCATTGAATTGTCTACTACTCGAGGTATATAGATCACATTCAACAAAATTCAATTGAACAATTTAGAGAGAATAATGTATAGCAACGACTTACCTCTTGCTTGCACACCAATACCAAACTTTGAATTTTTGCGGTATGGAAATGCTCTAGTTTCATCAAAATTCCTCTACACGATTCTTCTCTTCCAAAAATGTCTTTCATCAAATGAGTTTTCTTTAACACACTTAAATTTATTTCTTTGATCTCAATTGCTTCAGCAATAAATGCTTTAGAACGCAAGTAGATGACTTCAAAATTAGTGTATACTTCCA
Organism: Sequoia sempervirens; assembly: GCA_007258455.2. Taxonomy (NCBI): domain Eukaryota; kingdom Viridiplantae; phylum Streptophyta; class Pinopsida; order Cupressales; family Cupressaceae; genus Sequoia; species Sequoia sempervirens. Next base: position 234,871,872 of record VDFB02105785.1, read on the forward strand.
TCTTTTCAAGCTCTGTAGAATTCATTCTTCGCACATGTGCATCTGAAAATTCCTTTCGTATGAAATATGAATTTGTTACCTTAATAAATGCACTTATGTCATGACATGACATCATATATCCTAAAAAAAGTGATTAAATTTTCTAATTATTGCTCCCCCTTAGCCATTGCCCGGATTTAATTTCTGATGGGATTGTCTGCACCGAGGGATGACACAGATGAAATTGATATTTTTTATTCTCCTTGCTTTTTAGATTCTCCTTCCTTTCTCCAGATCCTTTCCATTTCCTTCTTAACCTTTTCGGATCAATCTTAATGATTGGTTCATGTCTCTTTAACGGATAGTCACTTTTCATATTACTACTTATGTAATCTCTAGAAAAGTGTCATAGTATGTTGCAATTATAACAAACAACATTCTTCCATCCAAACTGTCCTTTATTCAATCTATATTAGCACTAGTTAGCCTTGTGTCCAAATAAATTGCAATGATAACAATAGCCATTGAATGGATAAATTGTCTTGTTCAACTTCTGAATTTTGCACTCTATAACTTTATGTTCAATCCTCTTGCATTTACAACATTGACCAAAGAATGATAAAGTATTTTGATTCATTCCATCATTTTGTTTCATTTTATTTTCACAATCTTTTGCCTTATGTCCAAACCTATTGCAAGAATAACAGACACTGTTAAAAGATAAGTACCTTTGAGCATTAGGTTGTATAATAGGAATCCTTCTAGTATTTCTTCTTAGATTATTGAATTATCTAACATTGCTTTGAATCTTCATGTCAGAAGATTGATTTTCTTTTGAAATTTTTCCTTCAAATCTCAAACCACTTTTGTCCTTAGAGGGTTTCTATCCTGCAATCAGTTCATCCAGCATTGTAGAACTTGTCACAAATTTATCCTCATGTCTTCTTACCTTTTCCATATTTGATTTCAGAATTACCACTTCTTGTTCAAGCTTTGCACATTCATCCATCTTCTTTTGAATTTCAGCTTTCTGACAATCTTCAATTCTCCTTTTTTCTTCCAGTTGTTCTTTTAGTTCGGTGATGTCCTCGTCTACTTTCTTTAATTGATCATTGACTTCTCTATATCTTTCCTTTAGCTTCTTAATGAACTCATTTGCTTCTTTCAGGCTATCCTTCAAATCTTTATTTTCTTCTGAATGTTCATTAAGAATCTCTTCTAGAGGAATAAGGGATTTTTTATCTTCCATGTATTTGAATTTCAGGACCTTCTCAAGCTATTAGACTTCTTCAAAGGAACCAATCTCTGATACCAATTGTTGAACACCTAGAATACTGAGGGGGAGGTGAATCAGTATTCCATTAAACCATTCAACTATAAACCATCCAATTATTAAAGCATATTTAACTGCAAGAAAGAATGAATACATTGAAAAGAGCATGATACCATAAGACACATCAACACCATATTTTTACGTGGAAAACCCAAAATGGGAAAAACCATGTTGAGGATTAGCTCATAATATAATATATCTGGATATAGAATATTACAATGGCTCACTACCAGGATACACTATCCTTGAAGTCTCACAGCCTGAAATAGTTTACAAAACAAAGTATGGCTCACTGCCAAGAGATGAACTGAGATAGAATGCACCTTCCTTGTGTTGGAGTTCAGTTTGAGTGAAGCACAATATATGAAACACTCCTCTGCAAGTGTATGCAACACATATGTCTTCTTATTCATACAACTTTGTAGTATTTAGCAATTCTCAATCACTCTGACATTTTTTATTTCATTCGCTCATAGACGATCTCCTCTCTATTGCTTCTTCTATCTCAAAAGAGTTCACATATATACCATATATAATCAAGTACATCAATTAGGTCGGCCTAATTGGAGTAACCCCATTTCAAATCAAAACCAATTTTGTCGGTATTAACCTCAAAAACACATTCATCTTCGCATGATATTAGATGGCATGGACCTATGATAGATCCATTTAACATTCACAGCACATGTTTAAACTCCTTAACACTAATTCATAATTAGGTCAACCAGAGTTAGACCTAAAACATCAAAACTCCAAACGTACATGAAATTCATCAAACATGTAACACAAAAACTTGTTAACACATCAATTTCTTCTTTAGATGACACTGAATAACTTATCTTCAACACCGCAAAACAAAATAATTAATCTTGAGAAAATGTGGAATCTCCTTCAACAATGATAGAAACTCATTGTAGTCTTTAGAGAAGAACATTGTTATTCATATCTTATGTATGCCTTCACATATCACAAAACATCAATGTAAGATGCATCTTGTAGTCACAAGCCTATGTACAAAGTCTTGTAGTGATATCTTTATTTGAGGTGAAATCTAGACCAAAAAATTTGACATATTGAACCAGTATATAAGCAAAACACTATTTTCCAAACTACTGGTGATAGTATCTTTCCAATCGTAAAGCCTAGCCAAATAAAATCTTGTTAGTGGATGCAAACGATGCTGAGATAGACCATATAATATTAGCTTCTAAAATAATCTTACAAATTAAGATAATCTGGACCAAAATACCATATCAACAGACTTCCATTACCGAAGCAAGTACTAATCTATACAAGTAATGTACATCACTAACAATCATCCAAATTTCATTGTTGACATCAATGACAACCTTCCAATTTCCAACAAGGAGTGCCTTTAAGGCGTTAGTAGGAATCGGATCCCAAGTAGCTAGAGTTGCTAGCAGAATGAGTGGGCTATGGCCACTATTCCATGCAACAAAATTTTTGAGTGGTCCTGGAGCATCCATTTGAGGTGGTTGTTGTGTTGTTCTTGAAACCACAACCCTTTGGAAAGTTACAACCACAAGAGGTGGCAGCAATAAACCTATATTTTGTGCTACAAATGACCTTGTAATAGGCTTCGACTCATAAAATATTACTACTAGTTAGGTTTGAATAATCCCACCAGGCGTGCCAGATAAAGAACTGTTGATTCTTAAAACCCTCGCTTCTAGACAAACAATGTCCTATGGGAAGTTTCATAGACGTGGGACTTAATTTTTCTATCTATGAAATAACCTCCGAGATTTTATAAGTTGAATCTCCAATTGCTTTAAGAGGAAAAGGGATGAGAGAAAGCAAGAAAAACTAATATAAAACTAAGGCGATACGTCAAAAACACCTTTGGTATTCACTACTCATTTGCATAATATAGATTGAAACCTCCCAAACATTACAGACAAATAAAAGAGCTCTTGCATGATTCAAGGTCTATAATATTTATAAAATTTTATACTATAAAAGCGAGGAATCAGAAATAACAAACGAATATTAAGTTCACATAGTTTGGCACAGAACACCACATCCTCTTCATTGTTGGGGGGGAATAGATTTCAAAGGCCCAAAGGTACAATACAAAATATTCAATCCTTCTTGTGAGGGGTACCTGCTAAGGCCTTTGAAATGAAAACAATAAACTATTGTTATCTCTATTCAAAAACTAAAAGCTACAATCTATTCTCTTCAAAAAACAACTAAATGAAGTCTCGTCGAGAGAAGAACTAAAGTGGGAATCAAAATTAAATTAACATAACCCACTGAATCCCAAAAATGGAACCCCTTACAATGATATCATCCTAAAATAAATAAGCCCCATTTCCCTACATGGTTGAGACTCTTGAGGCCAAGAAAATTTGACACATGGAACCTCGAAGACACATGTTTCCTTATGAGTGTTCTTCATCATGAAAGTTTGGCAACAGAATCATATCATGGAAATATTTTGGCACCACCATATGCAATCTACAGATCCCAGGCATGGTGTTACCTTAATGCTCAGCAGCCTTCAAATGTTGACGCATGCTTCATCTGGCCTGTCGTGGCACCTTCAACCAATGGTGCATCCTTTTCTCACAAAGAGAGTTCCTTCACTCTTCAAGGTGCATGGTGATGCCACATTGAAACATGGGTCCATACCTTAAAAATACTTGTCTTTAATGTATTGACAGCATCAACACTACCACATGGCACCATAGCGATACCCCAAAAGAAAGTTGGGCGTTGTTTGCAACAAGTGAGTGTGAGAGTCAGTCTTTTCATGTCCAAAGCTAGAAAATAAAGAGGATACTAGATTTGGATGTTTGGCTTATAGTCGCACCCAACTAAGCGCTAAGGTGCATATTCCTCAATGACTTCGTGCAACAAGATATATGTTGTTTTAAATATAGTTATTAGATATGAGAACTTGACAAGCATTGTAAGTTTGTTTGTAGAGTCCCACATTTATGATTTGGGAGACATCATTGATTCTATTCATCTTCTCTTTGATTGAGATGGTTCTTTTTTAGTTGTTGTGAAAGAACATTTTGAACCTCTTCGTCATTCTCCACTTGATCATTCATTACAGTTTCACATGATTGTGGATACTTTTGAGCAACATTTGGAGGAGACATCTTTTTTTTATGTAGAGGAGGAGATTCAACACCCTAAAGACGTTGAGGTCCAAAGGGGAAAATAGCCCTCAACTACCTCAAGGATCAAAGCTCAGGTGACGGGATGAGAGATAAAGAGGTTTATTTACGTTTTGTGCAGAATAAAAGGATGAGAGTTTCAAAGATTGAAAGAGTAGGTTGTTGAGGTCTTCTGGAAAAACTAATAGGTTCTTTCCCAAGGATGACATCACCAAACTTGGACATCCCCATAGCACATTGTAGTCTCGTACTGATGAAAACCAAGTTTACCACATAAAACAACTAAAAACCTGCTAATAGTTTCGATCACTGAATACTCAAAATGTACTAGAATCAAAGAGAAATAATAAATACAAACATGTACTAAAGAAAATGAAAAGAAAATTATAAAACAAAGAAGAAGAAAGAAGACACTCACAAGAGGTCCAAGAATGAAACCTCCAGTAAAGCTACACCTTTGATACTTGCACATAAAAATGAGAAAATGGTTGGGGTTATTTTAGGGGCTTTCTTTAGTCAAACCCCCACGTAGGTGTTCCCACCTCCATAGACAACTAGATAGATAGAGATAGAGAAAATAATAGATGAGATAAATAAGTAAATAGACGTGCTAGAATATTGTGTTAGAAATGTAAATAGATAATGCAACAAGAAAGCTACACTTACCCTCCTTTAGCAAGTGAGAAATGTCGAAAGGAAGAGAGTTGTAACCTCCAAGCTTGTACAAGATATGCTAAGAATACCAAAGCTTTGATGTAGAGAGCCAAAGTACTGTGAAGGTGGTAGAAGATGGGGTAGAAGTGCAAGAAAGAGTGAAAAGAGTGAGAGAATGAAATAGTAGATTGAATGAATGGACAAATGAGAGAGAAAATGAAGTATATGCATGTAGGGGTTGTTCTCGGTGCGGGTGCAAGCTGAAGAGGCATTACACTCGCAGGTAGGTAGGAAGTGTAATGTCCAAACACCTACTACAGCCAAGAATCTTTTCAAGACATTCATGCAGTGCATAGACATATAAATAATGCATAGTCGTCTGCCACAAAAATTCATCTTAACGACCAAGAACAAGTGGGTTAAGGAAAAAATTAAGGGAATATTGCATTATCAAATTAATTTATCTAAAAGTGATATTTATGGAATGTGAAGTTGCATAGGATGCAATTTTAGAAATTACATTTTTTCCCCACTTTAGTGAGCATATTTATTCTAGTATATGTGAGCTAAAGGAGAGAAAGAAAGAGCTTGGATAGAATATACCCAGGATGAAGAGGACACAGCTCTTCAATCCAATATATGTGGTTGTGAAGCTGAGCCAGGACGCGAAGAGGACACGAGACTTCTATACTGCAAAGCTGATTGCAATCTCACCTCAAACATGTTAGTTGTAGATAAACATGTTAGGTGAAAAAGTGAAAATATACATGATAAATTTGATAAAATATAAAGATATTATTGATAAGTATAGCTAGCAAGTTGTGTTATGCTAGAGACCATTTAACAAGTGAATAGGCATGTGGCTGCTACAAACTATGTTGCAAGATAGTCACAGAAAAGACAAGTCTAGTCAGGTTTCCCCCAAGCTAGATGACGAGATCAAGATAAAAGACAAGTCTAGTCGAGTTGCCCCCAAGCTAGACAATGAGATCATAAGACAAATATTTTTAAGAGATATTTTTGAAAAATCAAATATGAAAATAATAAGATATGATAGCCCCCCTTAGAATGATGTGTGCTACGCATAGGAGCATAAGTCATTCTAATGCAGGAGCATCTAAGGTGTACTGGCAATCCTGTGTCACCAAAAATATTTTTATTTTGCTTTGTTTGATTTCAATAAGGGATTAGGTGATATAAAATAATATTTTCATTTGCAATAATGTAAATTCCCTTTGTGTGAAAATGTTAATGTAAATTTTGATGGGAAAAGACCCCTAATAATTTGGTAAAAGTATCTTGTGAAGGAATATGCCCTTTAGGCGTCCCACTTTGGAGGAGGTCAAAGAGGTCTTGTTTGCATGTACATGTGTCATGAAATGTCTTAAAGTGGCATGCAAAAGAATCTTGCATGTTGCTTGCATGTCTTTGCATGCAAAGTTGTAACCGACAAGCCGTATAGAATCTATAAGAGGTGTAAGATGTCATAACCCACCAAATTTGATTGGTCAAGAGTCTAGGCATCCAAGAGAGGGTTGGAATGCATTGGACCACATTTCTCATGGAAAATTTTCAAACTCCCAAGGTTTGGCATACTTTTCTCAAGGTGGTTTTCAGTTGATGGTTTTAGAAACTATGAGTTGTTTTCTCCTTCCAGTTTCTCTATTAATTCATGCCTTTTCATTTTGAGAAGGGGGGCTTGGAGAAGTGACGTTTGCATACCCAAATGCTACCAAAAAATTTCCAAATTGTTGAAGACGCATTTTTTGTAGGTGTTGCATGTAGGATTGAAGGGGAGCCCATGAGCTTCAGTTTGATGTAATATTTTGCATATTTAAATAAAATATAACTTGCAGATTTATCTTCCATATTCTATTCTTTTTATGTATTTGCAGCCTTCTTGTATTGTGTTTAGTGAGGTTTTGTGATTATATTTGAAAGGGAGAGTCTCCCTTTTCATCAGTGGGATCAAAGTAGGTTGTCTTGAGACTGTAAATAGAGTGTCGAAGAGAGGTAGTTTACAGCAAGACCTGTGAGTTGTGGGTGAAGATTAAAATGCCTCCAAGAGTTGCCAATCGTGGTAGAGGTAGAGGCAGAGGTGGTGGACGAAAAGACCCTCCTAGAGATGAAATTAGAGCCCTTAGAAGGAAAATAGAAACTTTGTAGGAAGAGATCCATAGAAGAGAAGTGCATAGAGAAAGAGATGATAGTGAGGATGAAACTAAAGAAGAATTGGAAGAAGAAGAATAGGAACAAGTAGATCCTGGAGAAATCATATTGTTGAGAGCTATATCACAAATTGGAATGAAGCCAAAAATGAAGGTTCCAACCTTTAATGGAAGTTTAAATCCTAAAGAGTTGATAGATTGGATTAATGACATGGAAGAGTTTTTCGAGTTTGAAGAGATTGAAGACCCTCACCGATTGAGGTTTGCAAAAACAAAGTTAAAGGGCCATGCAAGCATTTGGTAGAAAGAAATACAACTTGAAAGAGGAAGAAAAGGGAAAGAAAAAAATTCCAAATGGGATAGGATGGTGGCAAAAATGAAGAGACAATTTATTCTGGTAGATTATCAGTTGGAGCTGCTCAAAAAGATGCAAATCTTGAGACAAGGAACGAGGATGGTGAAAAAATAAACGGAAGAATTCCACAAGGTCCTGATTCGAACAGGAAATTCCAAAGCAAGTAAGGAGAAGGTAGCTCGTTACATTAGTGGGCTAAAGCCAAGCATACAAGAAGAATTGGCATTGGTGAGGATGCATATCAATTTTCATTGAAAGTTGAAGAAAGATTGAACAGAAAATTTAAAAGTAAAAAAAGAGGAAGAGGTTGTGGCGGAAGAACCAGAGGAAGAATTTATGATGGAAATCAGAAAAATCAGAAATTTGAAGACCAAGGTAGTAGCAAAAATAAAAAATAAAAAAATTATCATCCTCCCAAAGATCAAAATCCAAGAGGTAGAGGAAGATCGGGTAGAGGATTCAGAAGAGGTGTATTTCATAGAACCTGTTTTCGATGTGGTGAAGAGGGGCATAGAGCTTATGACTGCCCACACAATTAAGAAGGAACCAATAGAAGACCAGAAAATCGAAATAGAGTAGCAAACATGAATCAGGAGGACATCACATTCTGAAGAAGCAGAAGGAGGTGAAGTCCTGATGACAAAAAGATTAATGTTAAATGAGGAATATGAACCAATTCAAAGAAAGAGATTATTCAAGACAAGATGCAAATGTGAAGGGAAAGCTTGTAATGTCATCATAGATAGTGGAAGCATGGATAACTTGGTATCCGAAGAAATGGTTAGAAAATTGAAGCGGGAGAGGAGAAAGCACCCGAAACCATACCGAATATCGTGGGTACAAGATTACCAAAACCTTTTGATCAACGAACCATGTTTGGTAAAATTTAAAATAGGAGGATATTTTGATGAAATATTGTGTGATATAATTCCTATGGATGCATGTCATATTTTGTTAGAAAGGCCTTGGCAGTATTGATAGGAAAGCAATGCATGATGGTTGTGCTAATACATACACCATAACTAAGGATGGTGTGAAGCATAAATTGAAACCTTTGAAAGAAGATTTGGTTCAATTTTGTGGTAATGCAAGAGTTTGTTTAGTGGATGCAAGAATATCCCTAGATGGTATGAGGCATGAAAAAGTTTTTTTTGCTTTGATTCCTAAGTCTAATGGTGAAAATGTGGAAGATGTTCTAGTGGAGGTTGCAGATTTGTTGAGTTTCAAGAAATTGTTTCTGACAATGCACCCAAGGGGTTGTCACCTGTGAGGAAGATAAGTCATCAAATTGATCTAATACCAAGAGAAAGTTTTCCTAATAAATCGTCCCATAGAATGTCTCCAATCGAGAGTGGAGAGTTGAATAAACAAGTTCAAGAATTGTTGTAGAAAGGCTTGATTCGAGAGAGCCTAAGCCCATGTGGAGTGCCTGTTGTTTTGGCATCAAAGAAAGGAGGAGAATGGAGAATGTACATTGACTCAATGGCTATCAATAAGATCACCATCAAATACAGATTTCCATTACCCATAATGGATGATCTCATGGATTGTTTGAGTGGGGTTGAATACTTCACCAAGATTGACTTGAAAAGTGGTTATCATCAAATACGAATTCGAGAAGGTGATGAGTGGGAGACAGCTTTCAAGACCAAGGAAGGTTTGTATGAATGGTTGGTCATGCCTTTTGGACTAACCAATGCTCCTAGTACATTTATGAGATTGATGAATGAGGTATTGAAAGAGATTTTGGGAAGATTTGTTATTGTTTATCTAGATGATATATTGATCTTTAGTAAGACACTAGAGGAGCATTTGTTACATGTCAGATTTGTTTTTAAAAAGTTGAGGGAAGAAAAGTTTCTCATTAACTTGATGAAGTACAGCTTTATGAAGAGGAGATTAGTATACTTGGGTTTCATTGTTTCAAGAGGTCTCAAGATAGACCTAGAAAAGGTGAGAGCTATTTTAGAATGGCCTACACCTAGAAGTGCTACCGAGGTGAGATCATTTCATGGTTTGGCAAGTTTTTACAAAAAGTTTATTAGAGGTTTCAGTAGTATGTGTGCACTACTAACTGAGACCATGAGAGGAGATAAAAGAGATTTCAGATGGACTATAGGAGAAGCAAGAAGTTTTGATTTTTTGAAGGCCAAAGTGACAGAGCAACTTGTTTTAGCACTTCCAAATTTTAGCAAGGTATTCCAAGTTGATTGTGATGCGATTGGAGTTGTCCTAAGTCAAGAAGGTAAACCCATTGATTACTTTAGTGAGAAGTTAAATGATGCAAAAAGAAAATATTCAGTGTATGATCAGGAATTTTATGCTATTGTGCAAGCATTAAAAAAGTGGAGACACTATATTTTACCTAAGGAGTTTGTTTTATTTACTGATCACCAAGCACTTCAATATAATTTGAGTAGTCAAGGGAAGTTAAATCAAAGGCATATGAAATGGGTAGAGTTCTTGCAAAGTTATGCTTTTGTTTTGAAACATAGGAGTGGGAAGTCTAATAGGGTTGCAGATGCTTTGAGTAGAAGATAAGGTTTTTTGATTGAAATGCAGGTTGAGGTTGTTGGATTCAATGAGTTGAAGGAGTTGTATGAGGAGGATCTAGATTTTGGAGAGGCTTGGAAGGCTTGCAAAGAGCCTATTGTTAATGATAGAACCAAGTGGTTGGATTATTTAATCCAAGATGGTATGTCGTTCAAAGGTAGTAAGTTGTGTATTCCTAGAAGTTCAATGAGAGTAAATTTGATTAAAGAAAAACATAGTGGAGAACTTGCAGGGCATTTCAGTTTTGATAAAACCATAGCACTTGTTGGAGAGAAATGTTATTGGCCTCAGTTGTAGCAATATATCAGAAAATTTGTGCAAGGTTGTAGAATTTTTCAGGTAGCAAAAGGAACAAGTCAAAACACGGATTTATAACATCCACTACCAATACCTAAGAAGCCATGGGAGGAGATTAGTATGGATTTTGATTTGGGTTTGCCAAGGACCCAAAGGGGACATGATTCAATATTTTTTGTAGTAGATAGATTTTTCAAGATGGCTCATTTTCTTCCATGCAAGAAGACTAATTATGTTGGGAATGTTGTATAATTGTTTTTCAAAGAAGTTGTGAGGCTACATGGTCTTCTGAAGAGCATTGTTTTAGATAGAGATACAAAGTTTGTGGGATGTTTTTGGAGGACACTATGGAAGAAGATGAAGATTGATTTGAAGTATTTTTTAGCCTACCATCCACAAATAAATAGTCAAACAAAGGTGGTACATAGAAGCTTGGGTAATTTTTTGAGATGCCTAGTTGTAGATAAGCTAAAGGGGTGGGATTTGATTCTACCTCAAGTAGAATTTGCATATAACAACTCAGTGAATAGAAGTATAGGTAAATCACCATTCCAAATTGTTTATGGAAGCAGCCCAAGAGTTGTTTCATATCTAAAAAAGATTGATAAGAAGAGTGCAAAAGCAGAGGACTTTGTTGAACCCATGAAGAGCATACATGAGGTACGAAATCACATCAACAAAATCAACTTTCAGTACAAGTCCAAAGTTGATTTTAAGAGGAGACATAAGGAGTTTTAGGTTGGTGATGAGGTAATGGTACACTTGAGAAAGGAAATATTTCCAGTTGGTACCTATAACAAGTTAAAAACGAAGAAATTTGGACCTTGCAGAATTGTGAGTAGGCATGATTCAGGTAATGCATATGAAGTAGAGTTGCCTAGTGGACTTAATATTTCACCTATATTTAATATTTATGATCTAAAAAAGTTTCATGAAGCTGAAAGTGATGAAGGTACAATAGGTGAAACAATTCATATATCAGCACCTACTTCAGAAGAGGAAAAAATAGAGGCAATTTTGGACAGTAGGGTGAGTAGGAGTACAAGGAACAAGCAATACTTTGAGTACTTGGTCAAATGGTTTAGGAGGCCTATTGAGGACACATTTTGGTTGTCAAAATTTGAAGTTGAATGTCTTGGTTAACCTCTTGAGAAGTGACAGGGTCACTTTTCTACTACCCTAGGTGTCTGATGCAGGAGCATCCAAGGTGTACCGGCAATCCTGTGTCACCAAAAATATTTTTATTTTGCTTTGTTTGATTTCAATAAGGGCTTAGGTGATAGAAAATAATATTTTCATTTGCAACAATATAAATTCCCTTTGTGTGAAAATGTTCATGTAAATTCTGATGGGAAAAGACCCTCAGTAATTCGATAAAAGTATCTTGTGAAGGAATATTCCCTTTGGGCATCCCACTTTGGAGGAGGTCAAAGAGGTCTTGTTTGCATGTACATGTGTCATGAAATGTCTTAAAATGGGCTGCAAAAGAATCTTGCATGTTGCTTGCATGTCTTTGCATGCAAAGTTGTAACCAAAAAGTTGTAAGGAATCTGTAAAAGGTGTAAGATGTCATAACCCACCAAATATGATTGGTCAAAAGTCTAGGCACCCAAGAGAGGGTTGGCATGCATTGGACCACATTTCTCATGGCATATTTTCAAACTCCCAAGGTTGGGAATAATTTTCTCAAGGTGGTTTTCAGTTGATGGTTTTGGAAACTATGAGTTGTTTTCTCCTTCCACTTTCTCTATTAATTCATGCCTTTTCATTTTGAGAAGGGGAGCTTGGAAAAGTGAAGTTTACATACCCAAATGCTACCAAAAATTTTCCAAATTTTTGAAGACACATTTGTTGCAGGTGTTGCATGTAGGATTGAAGGGGAGCCCATGAGCTTCAATTTGATGTAATATTTTGCATATTTGAATATAATATAACTTGTAGATTTCTCTTCCATATTCTATTCTTTTTATGTATTTGTAGCCTTCTTGTATTGTGTTTAGTGAGGTTTTGTGATCATATTTGAAAGGGAGAGTCTCCCTTTTCATCACTTTCTAAGGAGAAGAAAGATAGATAGATGTTGTGGCATGACATACATAGTGAGATGTATCCATGGGTTGTTATCGCACGATGGATAACACATAAAATCCACACATCAAGAGAAGACAAAGATAAAGAGATTGAAAGCACAAGGGGATCCAAATATTTGGGGTCATAACTGATCATGAATCTATATATAAATATAGTGTAAAATATATGAACTATCACCCCCCAAATATATTGGAAAAAGAAGAAGAGAACAGGAAGACAAAGAAAAAATTGGGTCAACATGGAAGAGGCCTAAATTCCCCAACACTTTACATCGTTCCCAACATGAAAAAAAAAATTTAAGACCAATAGAATGATGAACAGATAGAAGTTTTATGACAGAGTTTCTCTCCTATATCCAAGTACCTACAAGGGTATCAAGGGTCCTCTAGGGGAGAACACAAACATAAATAGACAAGCACGGGGGGACAATCAAGTACACAAATATAATCTAAAGATAAGAAGAGGGACTGCTCTAGTCCAACACTTCCAACAATTCATCTTGCTCCCAATCTAGATTATTATAAGGGGAGGGAAGATGAGATTTTAGGGGAGGGACAACGAGAGCAGTCTCAAGTGACTCGCCTGTAGTAAGAGCCAAGGAGGAGGTTGTCTAAATGTCCTCATCTATGGGCTCCTGCTAGGCTAACAACATTGACGTAGCAAAGATGGAGGAGAGAGTCAGGATTTCCTCAATCAAGTCAAACATGCACTTCTCGGGAGTGTGATGACTGATCAAAAGGAGGTGGATGAACCGGGGAATCATTGCCTACCTTCAGAGAGGGGACTGTGAGAAACTTTGAAGAAGCAGAAGATTCTTTTGTCATGAGAACGCAACAAACCAAACTGGTACAAGATGAAGAAAATGAATTTTTACAAATGTCGTTTGGAGTGAGGACATGCTCTGACTTTTACTTAAGAGGAGGATGTGGAATCCTCTCATCAAAAGCGGAAGAACCAGAATGAGCCACAATAGATATGACCTTTGTGTGAGGCATATCGATGGACTCAGGAAAGGGAGGAAGATTGGGTAGAGAAGTGATCAAGGGAGGTTTTGAAGGAGCGATGAACACCTAGACCTGCTTAGGGTGAGGTTCATCAGGAACCATCGAGGAACCTAGAAGCAAAACTAAGGAAATAAGAGTAGAAGCAGGAATAGGAATAGAGCTAGTGGAGATAGAGGCTAAAACAAAGAAAAAAGTGGAAGGCTCACCCTCGGTCTTCTGCAACGTATCGTATTCCCAGGCCAATTCGGAGATGCTTGCTTGCGAGCAATTCGGTTATGACAATTATGACTACCAGGAATAGAGGCCTGAGAAGACTTTGGGGTGTCCTATTCCACCAGAGGAGTAATCTTTATGGTTGTTATCGGCAGAAGAGTAGGCTCCTAAGAAGGGATAGGAGGTGCTACAGAAACAAAGATTGTGATCTTGACCTCGGGCTCCTAATTTCCTTTCTCTTCTTTGGGAGAAGGAGGAGGAACAAGAGGAGGCCTCGGAGGTCAAGATGTGGGAATAATAGAAGAAGAGCTAACTCCATATGCATGCTTTTTGTTACCATGTAGGGTGGGATGGGGAATTGTGGGCAAAACTAGAAGTTGGAAGTCTAAGGTTTAGATTTCAACATGGGCACCTTTCTTTTTCCTATGTTAGGTACAGTAGAAGGAACTGAGGACACCACTAGAGTTTATGAAATTATAGCCAAAGAAGGTTTATGTGTGGGAGTGTGCTTGTTTGTAGCCTTCAAGGAGGAAGTTGCAAAGGATAAGGCATGTTGTGCACGCATAGACGTCGTCATGGAAATTGTATGAGATGAAGGGAGAAAAATAGCATTAGGGGTCACGACTCTCATCTTGTACCTAAAATAGGCCCTACAGAATATGTCTCCACAAGGCGGTAACGGTCCAACATGAGTGGGCCAAAAATGGTCTAGGGAAAAGCCCCCACACAACACAAGGGGTTTGTATCCTATGTCATGGATGGTATAGATTGTACCATCATAAGGGATTTGGACTACTGATGTGACAATATTCATGGAGACTAGCCATGGAATGCCTAGTCTTTCTCTGAATAGGTCGAATTTAGGAATCACAACAAAAGGAACATCGATGGATTTGGGTCCAACCAAGACCGACAAGGAAATAGAACCAATCAGAGGTACAGAGAAGTCATCATGAGTACGGATCATGGTCTTTGATTCCTCATATTTCTCCTTGTGTAATTTATTAATAAAAAGGGTTTCCTCTATGATAACATTTATCCTATTGGCAAGGTCAATCATAACACCAATCACGATGTTGTCGTTGACCTAAGTGGGGATGTAGAGAGGAGAAGGCTCCATGTTGAGGTGGAGGTTGTGTGGAGTAAAAGCTATATCGGGAATCTTAGCCACACGACTTGTAGGAGGATAGGAATGAATGAGAATGTGTTCACATACAATGGCTAAGTTTGGAAGAAGTAGAAGCATATGTGATTAGATTGACATAATGAAAAGGAAAGGGATTAGTGTAGATCTGGAAATGGTTGTTAGCCTTGGCTACAAATTTATTTGAGTTTGTTTCATATCATCGATTCGGATGGCACCACTATCTATGTGGTCTTGGACTATGTGTCGAAGATGCACACAGTATTTGATGTCATAGCTAGGGACTTGGTGATATTGGAAAAACTTTTGCACGTTGTACCAATTGGGATATGGTTTTTCATCGGGTAGCGGTCTAATTTTTGAGAGAGTGATTAAACCATCTTTTAATAACTTTTGAAGAACATTGGCATAAGATTCAGATAATTTTGTGAAAACTTTGTCACATCCTACGGTATCCTTTTTCAGTAGGAATAGAAACTATTTTTGCTATTGCCTTATTTTTAGACTCCCCAGGAATAGACATGGTTGTCTAACTATGAATATGGGAGGGTGAGGAGGGACCCTCATATTGTGTCATCGTCTACTGGTAGTCTCTAAGTGTCGCACATAGATGGGCGAAAGAGGGATACTTCATTAAGAGGACTTTTTATCTCAATGTCAGCTATAGAATCCCCATGAACATGTGTTGGACATCAAAATCAGGCAAGCATAAGAGATCTGGGAAAAAATAGATTGATAAAGAGATGTAAAGTGAGTCACCTTCTCGTGAGCCCCCTACTTACAATGGACAATATCAGTAAAGGTGACTTTCAGCCCAATGTTAGCTTGGAGCTGTTGCAAGAATTGATTAACCAATTGCTCGAAGGTGAAGATGGAATTGTCAGGAAGGGAGAAAAAACCATTCCAACACGATGTCCTTAAGAGACTGTGGGAATAGTTTTGCTAACAACACATCCTGATAAAGAAATTCACTACACATGGCAGTGAACAATGAGACATGAGTATGTGGGTCACCCCTGCCATTGTACTTATCAAATTTCAAAATTTTCATCCCTTGAGGGATGGGAACTTTTAAGATGCTTAGGGATAGGGGATTGAAGCAATAATAGGGTTGCAAAGTGGATTGGGAACTAGCAATGGTTAGGTTGGCTAATTGTGACTAAAGTCGACCCATATTTTGCAATAAGGTGTTTAAGACGAGATTGGATGGCAGAGGCAGGGGTTGATTGGTCATGGTAGCAAAGGTTCGGGATGTCGATTCAAGAATCTCATAACCCAAAGGAACATGATTTACATTAATTATAGGATTAACAAGAGGCACAGTGTTTGTGTTATCAATAGAAGTAAGAGAAGGTATAGAAAGATTAGTATCCACCATGTGCGGGGAAACCTCTAGCATTGGAAGATTCAATTGTACACCAATGATCTTCGATTGGATATCCTAAGGGTGGCTCAAGACTATCGTGTACGAGGGTACATGAGCCTCTACTATATTAGATATTCCTCAGAGCAACTCAAGACCTTTGTGATATGAGATAAGAAGATTCCTTAGACCACATACGACAGGAGCAGCTTGAGTATACAAATTATCTTTGTTTAAAAAATCCTCAAACTCTTTAAGTCTCTCCTCCAAAGATTAAACCTACTCAAAGGGGACCCTAAGAGAAAACTCATGGTCTATGGGAGAAGAAGACCTAGAAGGAGTACTTTGTTGAGAACTTGTTTGAATCTCAGTGGATGGACAAACAAAAACACAAGGAGGCGTATAGCCAAGTGACAAACCCATGGTGAATTGATTGAATTCAAGACCTTGTCGAGTTAGACTGAACTATCTCCTTGAACTCATGTCTAAGTTTTGAACGCTTTTTACTACATGCCCAAAAGTTGTAGATTAGGTTGTGAAACTCATAAAAGTGTCAACACTCGATCCAACAAACATCCAAACAAGAGAAGAATTTTCAACAAAAAACTAGAGTAAGGACACATTCACACCAGGTTCACCAAAATGTAGAGGATATTCAACACCCTAAAGATGACAAGGTCCAAAGGGGAAAATAGTCCTCAACTACCTCAGGGATCAAAGCTTGAGTGACGAGATGAGAAATGAAGAGGTTTATTTACGTTTTATGCAGAATAAAAGGATGAGAGTTTCAAAGACCGAAAGAGCAGGTTACAAAAGTCTTCTAGACAAACTGGTAGGTTCTTGACCAAGGATGGCAACGTGGCACACGTACATCCCTACAGCACACTATAGTCTTGTACGGATGAAAATCGAGTTTACCACAGAAAACAACTAAGAATATTGATAACTGGATACTCAAAATGTACTAAGATAACAAAGAAATAATAAAGACAAAGTAATGATAAAACAAAGAAGAAAGGAGACACTCACAAGAGGTCCAAGAATGAAACCTCCAATAAAGCTATGCTTTTGATACCTGCACACAAAGAAATGAGAAAATGGTTGGGGTTGTTTTAGGGGCTTGCCTCAATCAAACCCCCACATTAGTGTTCCCACCTCCATGGACAACTAGATAGATAGAGATAGAGAAAATAACAGATGAGATAAAGAAGTAAATAGACATGCTAGAATACTATGCTATCGAAGTAAAATAGATAATGCAACAAGAAAGCTACAATTACTCTCCTTTAGCAAGTGAGAAATGTCGAAAGGAAGAGAGTTACAACCTCCAAGCTTGTACAAGATATGCTAAGAATGCCAAAGCTTTGATGTAGAGAGCCAAAGTACTATGAAGGTGGTAGAAGATGGTGTAGAAGTGTAAGAAAGAGTGAAAAGAGCTTAAGAAGAAAGTGAATGAAAAAGTAGATTGAATGAATGGCCAAATGAGAAGGAAAATGAAGTATATGCATGTAGGGGTCATTCCCGATGCAGCTACAAGCTGCAGAGTCCTTACACTTGTAGGCGGGTGGGAAGTGTAACATCCAAACGGCTATTGTAGGTAGGAATCTTTTTGGGACGTTTGCACGTTGCGTAGACGTTTGTGTGGCACGTGATCATCTGTGACAAAAATTCATCTTAACAGCCAAGAACAAGTGGGTTAAGGACAAAATTAAGGGAATAGTGAAATATCAAATTAATTTATCTAAAGGGGAGGTTTATGGAATGTGAAATTGCATAGGATGCAATTTTCGACATTACACTTCAAAGGAGATATCCTTGTCTTTGGAATTTATTCTACATTCATCTCTATTAGATTCTAGATTGTCATATTCATCAATGTTTCCTAAAACATCTAACTTAGCAATGGCAGTTTGCAACATCAACATAGAAACACATGAGCAAATTTTCAAAGACTTCATATATCTTGAGTTTTCTTCCTTCTTATTCTTTTTAGGAATGGGAAGACATCATTCATACACCTTTGGTTTCTTTTCATAAGCAAAGGAATGTTGTTTGATGATCGTGGACCATCTTCTACATCCAATGTCGAGCATCTACCATTGGCATATATTCTACATTAAGGGGGGGTTCAAATTTTCAAAAACTTCATATATCTTGAGTTTTCTTCCTTCTTATTCTTTTTAGGAATGGGAAGACATCATTCATACACCTTTGATTTTATTTTCATAAGCGAAGGAATGTTGTTCAATGATTGTGGACAATCTTCTACATCTAGTGTCAAGCATCTACCATTGGCATATATTCTACATTAAGGGGGGGGTTCCATGGTCTCTCTTCTCTTTTATGGTGGTACATTTTCCTCACATGGAGTTTTGTCCTCATTTTTCATTGAGTATTTTTTCTTGTATTTTCTCTCTTTTCAAGAGGGGTTTTATCCTACTAATTTATTTATTTTCGTTTATGAGATATTGCATTTGCAAATGGGCATCTAACATGGCCTACTAGTCGAGACCCATCCTTGCATCTTTGCAGGGTCAACCCATAATATTGTGTCCACTTTGTTAGCCAAAGTGGGACATTTAAATCAACATTTTTAATCAAATTTTATCTTTTTTATCACTCATAGCAACTAAACCATTAAAAATTTGAAGATGATGTGAACTAATGATTTTTGAGACATTTTATGTAGATTGTACATGTTTTTTTTAATTTTTAATTAAGAGATGATTTGTTTTTTTACGTAAGCTTTAATATCTTTTTTTCTAGTTAACAACATTTTTTTAAACTTATGTTACTTCGATAAAATATAACTTTATTTGTAGTAAGGATAAAATTATAAATTTTTAAACATAGATTCCTAAGATCAATATCTAGTGCATAGATAATTTTTTTCATATTTTTTGTTGCACAATTTATTTTTATTTTTTTGAAGTGAGATTAATTATAATTCAAACATAAGTTACTTCAGTAACACATAATTTATTTATTTTTGTTGATATAAGAACATCAATACTTAGTGCACAAATATTTTTTAGAATTTTTTTCTCTATTTGTCTATGTATAAAACAAAAGCCTTGATGTTCAATGAAAAACTTATGTTCACTAGAAATAGTTAATAAATATAATAATGAAATTAAATAATTCAAAATTATACTTTTTGAAAAGCTTATAGTAAGGGCTACATACAAAATCAAATTTCTAAATGATTTCATTTGATCACCCAAAAGGTGAATTAAAAATAGTTTTTTGTCAACATTGTGATAGGTGCGGAGGAGACTTCATTGAGGATTTGATTTAAGATTGTGGGGTTATATCCAAAAGATTGATGTAACCCTTTTTAATTAAAAACATTTAAATGGAACCTATCAAGGCAGTGCTAACTCTACTTCTTATCTCTCTAACTCCAAGAAGCAGTGCTAAAAAGATCTCCCAAGAAGAACTAGCAACTATAATCGAATTGGTTAATAATCAGTAGATGGCAGAACTCTAATTCCCAACCATCAAGCTATCATGAATTCTTCTCGTTAGTTTGCATTTTCCTTCATATATGTGATATCTCTCCTCCCAAACTAGTGATATCTATCCTCCTGAACTATCCTATTTCTGGGGCATGAACTGGCCACAAGTGACAAAAAGGGTCCAAAATGGGGGGTTGGTGGGAAGTTGCCGGATTAGCTACCCCGCTACTTTTGTTATCCCCACCAAAAACTATCTCTTCCCACCCATCCCATATTAATATCAAAAATTTCCCTAAGTTTTTTTTCTCTCCTCCCACCAACCATAAATTGAACACCTAATTATTTAGGCAGTGGCAAAAATTGAACCCCTCATTAATTATCTAGCCTACGAATAAAATTGTGAATTTCAGCGGGTTACTATAGTTTGGAATTCCTCCCAGCCTACCCCTACTATTATAGTTTTCTCCCACCCTACTACTACAGTTTTCTCCCACCCACCCTGCATAGGAAAGTTTTATCTACAGTTTGGCAAAACTAGGCCGCCCCAACAGCAACTTAAAAAGGAGCAGCAGCAAAAAAGTGGCAACACAACGGCAACATAAAAGGGAGTAGCGGCAAAACTAGGCCGCCCCAATGGCAACATAAAAGGAGATCAGTGACAAAACAACAACACATCATTTTTTCTAAAAATTATGTAATTTCAAGCAAAAATCAAGATGGCACATAAAGTGGACACACTATTGTGGCAACACCCTGCATGTTTTCTCATTCTCCCTAAGTTACACTTAAAGGAGTGTTGGTGTGAATAGGGGTATTACCTAACTAGTTCCACTATTAGATTTTTTCACAACAATACATAAGATACTTATCACTTTATGTCTCATATCATAAAATTAAAATACTTGTCATAATTTTATGATATCATATATCTCACCTTGACCTCTATAACCAAGGGATTTCCTTTGTAACTTTCAATTCATCATTATTATATATTTGCATTCATTGATAGAGATTCAAATTATTTTTGGCATATTGATCTTTTCATTCTGTGCTTTCTATTTAGCCTTTAGATCGTGGGTGGCTATCTCCATAGCCAACTCTTACATTTCATAATTCTCATTTCATTTATTTTATTTGTAATAACTAGTAACCTAAGATCTTAATTTTTGACACTATCTACCAATAAACTTTTGTCTACTTGTTTTGGCCCTTCATCATAATACCTCGAAAATTTTCTCAGGCGTCCTCACACCCCAACCATGAGAGGGGTCTTCAATAAAGATGTTATAGATAAATTACAGCTTGAAATGGTAGCATTGATCAAAAAAACAAAAAACCATGTCATATTTAAAGATAATTAAACTACAATAAAAATTATAATAAAGTGAAATAATTTTACTTAAAAAAATTAACCTCATGTTTAAGGTGGGAGGTTATCATAAGTACCGTGTGATTGCATGCTCTTTGTCAATCACGAAAGCATGTTATTATGCAATTAGCAAAAGTTGCACCAACCCAACATATATGTTACATAGTGCAAAGGGCCCATGAAAATGCATATTTACATAATCTATACAATTGCCCCAAACTTAAGGTACACATTAGATATCAAACAGCATGTTTATTGCAATCATGATTAAAATATAGATATGCGATTAGTATGCACCCCACTACAAGGAAAGCTTCAATCCTTTTTCTCTAATAAGCTAGCATGTCAAAATTAGGGACTATCAAATGATATAAGTTATGGTGCCATCATGTGTGGCACTACCATATTATTCATAAGTTGGGTCAAACGGCACAAAAACCCATTATACAAAATAATGATGGAACTCTAAAATAATATTTCTTGCAAGTTATTTACATTAAATATAAATTGACCTTAGAAGGTCCTTTCTTTGTATAGTGTATCAAAACAAGATAAAATATTATATGCGTGATGTTGGCAGACTATAGAATGTACATCGACCTTGATATGTTGCTTGTTTTGTTTCTTTGTTTCTAATCTCAATAGAAGATGTTGCAACACTCTTCCCAAACCTCAAAACCTTGGCTACAACCTCCAATTCAACCTACAAAATTTAAATTTGATTATCAAATATAACACATAAAATATATATCATATGTTTGATTATTTTCATGTATAATACTGACAAAATATAAAGATCTAGAGCACACAAATTTAATACAAGAAAATTAATATAACCATATAAAGATGTAGAGCACACAAATTTAATACAAGAAAATTAATATAACCATGGATGAATCTAAAGCACCAATTTGATAATAGAGTTTGGCACTAATATAAGTCTAAGTTGATTTGATGATTGAGTCACATGATATGTTGTATGCAAGTATGTTGTACAATAAACAGATGAGAGGAAAATTACAAAATGTATATTAATTAGACATTAATCATCTTTAAAGAGATCTAAATAATCTAGCTCTTGAATTGACAAAAAAATAAATTATTCATATTTATTAAAGTAGTTTCATTTAACTTATTCTTTGGGGGAGGAGGAAGTTTTCAAATTTCAACAATGTTTTTTTTTTTTGCAACAATGGCATCAGTTTTTATTAAGTTGTTAGGTCTAAGAGGCCTCCACATAGCCAAATTCACCTAGAGCATAATCTTGACCTCATCCTCTTTTGATATTGGAGCTTTGTACACTCAACAAAACTTGATCAACTTCACCATTCAACTTTATAAGCCATTCAATTTCGCCAATAGACTAAGAGCCACTTGACAATGATATAAAATGTCCACATCAAGGAAAAAGACAATGCCAATATTTGCTTTAAGTAATCAATTAGTCATTCAACAAAGTAAGATTTATGACCAACAATAATAGCAATCATAAAATATTGGCTAAAGCCAAATTCTTAGGTTACAATGCCAAAAAAATAAGGAAAAGCATTCAAATTTATACTGTTCGATCACAAAGTGTTAAACCATTGACATGATGGAGGGTCCATTCATTGCACAATGATATTATAACAAACAAACTACCTTGACTCTCATGACCTCAAATCTCAACAATCCTAAATTATTCATTGGGGTGTGACTACAACTACAATGGTGTCCCAATGGCTACTCTAATTCTCACATCAAGAAACGCTTGACCTAAAGAATGAAATAATTGGTTGTAGAGGTTCTTATCCATTGGAGTGTGACATATGATCGTGTAGTGACCTTATCAAAAAAATTAAAGCAAAACTTTAGCAATGGAACATTAAGGAACCATGTATGCTAACATTATGCTTTTTAACCCTTAGGAATACTCAACATGAAATCCATTATTGTTGTGTCCAATAATAGCATAATTGCATTGCACTATTGTATTGACCATCTCATAAATCTTATAAAGGAAGAAAAGCTCAATTTTGCTTTGCATCATGACTTAAAATTGATTCTTCAAAACCTAAACAATGGAATATAAGTATTTCATTAGATGATGCAACTAGCCTCTAGTGATTTGAAAGATTTGGAGTTACCAAAATCTATCTAAATTTTATATGATAGCATTGTAAGGTGCCACCAAGTTCAATCAAATTGTTAGAATGCAACCATAACATTAACGAGAACTTCATGTATTACCATAAGTTTGTTATATCCAATATATTCATAAGCACGTGAGAAATCGTTGTAGACACCCTGAATTCTTCATTTTCTTAATTATTTAAATTAAATATTTATTTAATTATTACCGCTTAACCATATAAATCCTCATAATTAATTAAATTATTTATAATTTAATTAATTATTTTCCATCCCCCCAATTAATTAAATTTTATTTAACTTATTGTGTACTCTTCTTCTAAAGTTTAAATTTATTTATTTAATCTAACCATAGCCACTATTTTTTAATTATTCTAAACCTAATTAATTAATTAATACTCGATTAATTAATTAACAAAACCAAGTCTAATCACTGATTAATATTTTCTTTAAATTAAAATTCTCCCAACTCCCCAAACTTGTAATAATGTGGCATGTGTCTTCTTCCCCTCTTAAATGCTTGCATGCACATGTCACTCTCATCCTTCCACCTCACTCTTTGACCAATCTTTCCTATTGGATGCTCACACATGTGTGAGATCCTCTTCCCATAAAGCCACCCTACACTTTCCTCTTTTCTCCATTTGTCATATTTTTAAACCTACTCTTCAAACATTTTGCCACTTATGTTTTCACTTGTCATCTCCATAGTCTTCCCAATGCGTGCTTACACATGTGTGCACACACCTTGCCCTCTTCCCCATGCCAAGTATCATTTTCACATGCTTCCACCTTGTGACACTAAGGCTTCTCATTCTCCTTCAATCTTAATCATCCATCTCATAGTAAGATCTTGACCCTCCACTCGACCATCCAAAAATTTCTAAATTAAAGCCTTCATCTTCTATTATCATCACTTCATATACCTTAAACTTATGTTGCTAATTTCATCAAGAGCCATCCACACATCAAAGAGCAAATCAAGTGACATGGGTGCATCACTTTAGCTCAATCCAAGAAGGGAAAAAGGTATAGATTTTGAAGTGTTTTGTGTTAATTAGCTTTTATTTTGTGTTTTATGCTTTTTACATTTTCCTCCTCTTCAGGGGCATTTGAACCATACCATTAAAACTAAAACCTAATTTAACCATACCATGAACTAGGCTTCATACATATAGTAATAAATTGATGTTTGCGTGCTTGTGTTTTAACTTAAATCTGTTGGCCATTGTGTTCTACAAAATGAACCATCCCTTAAATATTGTGAATTCTTGAAGTTTAGATTCCCTTAATGCCTAAGAGGCATCATAACTTGGATGCAAACGTCAAATAGTTGTTGGTTGTCGAGACAAAAAATAAAATGATAATCACGATAAACAGGAACAAAAAAATTGTTAAAGGACTAGGAAAGGATTATATATATGGCACCTCACATTGATTTACTATTAATTTATTATAGATTACCAATCTAGAGAAAGGATTTTACGTTAAACTTAGTTTCCATCTAAGAAAAGGAGCAATGGACCAATTTCATAAGGCAATGGATGCTTTCTTCCAAACAGTCAATATGGTTTTCATTTCCTTTGTTCCTTTCTGGGCTGGTTGAGAATTTGCATAACGATTGTGACTAAAGTTCATATACAGATGTTAAATTAAATTAGAAAGAATAAAAACATCAATTTAGAGTTATACTGTACCCGAATCACTCAGATTTGGTCAAGCAATTTATCTCAAATGATTTCAAAAAGCTTTCTATGGGATGAATGAGCACGTTCTGACTAATTCATCTCACACATGATTTGACATTTTCCATTCTTGCCATGGTAATTTTATTAACAATGAGCAGTAGGGTTGATCACAAACATTCAGTCCTGTGTAAAGGGACCATAAATTCCCTGACAGGAAAGAATTCCTAGGAAGGGAAACCAAGAATCACTGCAGCTAGGTCCATGAAAGTTGAATGTTGATACTATGATTTATGGACCAAATGTTGTAGGTTCACAAACAAAGTACAAGTTCAACAACCACCAATAAAATACAAACTTACAATCACTATGTGAAGTTGAGGCACAAGATGTATCAAGTAATTCAAACATAAAATGCTTTCAAGAAGCACAAAGGATTCACCTAAGTCAGATATAATCATTATCTCATTTTTTTAACTGTTTTCACATACATGGCCACCATTTGACCAACATCGTATTCTTTAACATCATAGTATATCACCTTGAGAGATGCATATACCTTCAAATCTATAGCATACTTGAGAATAATTGTGGCAGAAGATTTGCAATAGACGTCAAGAATCAGAAACAAGATCTTCGAAAGAATGCCAAAACCATGTTAATATCTAGATTTTTTATCAAAAATAAATATTATTTTAAATAATAAATTTTAGAGCTCAAAAATCTTTTGTATTCACACAATGTAAGAGCATAAACTGGTATGCCATTGCACAACATAAAAAAATACCGAGACCCAAGGCAAATCTGATTCCACTGTGCAACAGTACTACGAACTAAATGGTTGTGAAAGAAAATTACGGTTTCAGTGGCATCTATTCATAGGAAGTATTTGTGTATCCATTGTGCAAAGCTGTTTTTTCTTCCAAAAATTATAATGTATTTTTGTGCCTAGTTCCTTAATTCTAAAGTATCACAGTAAGATCCAAGTCCAATAAGCACAAGCCAAGTTGCGAGCAGCCAAAGTGCCATACAAAATGTCAAGATTGATTTTATTTTCTTTTTTGTTTTTTTAATTAAGAAAGAAAGATGTTATACAATAATTGAAAATCCCACTATGACAAATGTTCTTTGTAAAAGATATATCAAAGATGTCACAAAACCAAAAATCCAGATTCCTCCTTCCTGCTCTGTGCCCTTGTATTTATTAGTACTATATCTTCAAGTTAACAATACATATAGGTCTAGAAAACACCATCAGTCCATTGAGAGTTGGACGGTTGTATCACTTCTCTGTTAGTTTAATGGTATGGTAGTTAAGGTGATTTGATGGAATGCAAGTACAACTAGAACTAGAATGTGATCCACAAGCATTACCAGAAGTTTGGTAGTGTCAAATATGTTCACAAGCACATAAGAAATCCCTGGACTTCAATGGGGAATTTGAAACGTACCATTAAAAACCAAAAGTAACTTAACTAAGTTGTGCTGAAATAAGCTTCAGATATATGGTAATAGTTTAGTTTCTATGTGTGCTTATGTTTTTATTTAAGTCTCTTGGCCACTTTGTATTCTACAACATAAACTATCATTCATATTTTATGAGCTCTTGAACTTAGCATATTGTTATGCCTAAGAGGCATAATAAATTGGATGGAAATTTTGAATGGTTGTTGCTTCTGTCTGAACAAAGAATAATAGCTACTATAAATAAGAGCACCAAATCTTTTATTAAAGAACTATGAAATAGTTAGATAAAGTGCACCTTACATTGGTTTCCCATTGATTTTCTCTTGATTAGTGACCAGGAGAAAGACAGGATCATAGATTAAACACGGTTTTAAATCCAAGAAGAGGAGCAATGGACCACTTTCATACAGCAAGAGATAACTTCTTCCAAACATTCAATAGAATTTCCATTTCTTTCATTCCTTTTAGGGAAGGTTGAGATTTTGCTTGATAATCATGATTAAAATTGCATATACAGATGTTAGATTAAATTATTTAAAAATACATTGAATTACAGTTATATTAGATCTGAATCATCCAAATTGGTTAAGCATTTATCTCAAATGATTTCAAAAAATTCTCTCCAAGATGAATGAACATTTTCTAATTCCCAAATACTCATCTCAAATATGATTTGACTTTGTCCATTCTAGCCATGGTATATCCTGCAAACAATGAGCTGTGGGGTTGATAATCACTATCATCCAGTCCTGTGTCAAGGCATCATAATAAACCAGTGTAGCCTGGGGACACATCCCACCTGTTTTTCAGTCATTTCAGGAAACAAGGACACCTCAAGCATGCGGGAAGGGGGGCAGAACGTCCACCCACCATCCCAGAGTTGGAGAATGTCCCCCTTTTTGGGAGCCCCCAGCTGTCTGGGGACACCCTAACATCTCCCACAGAGAAAAAACGCTTTGCAGTCAAAGATAAAATGAAACAATGACTTTTTTTGAAATAATCAAAAACCCTAACGCATCTTCTGGGCCCTACAAGACCTCTCAGCACATTAGGTGTTTATTTATATTTTCTATGCCTTGTCTTTTTGAACTTTCTGATTTCATTTCATGCGTTTAACTTCAGAGGCAGCACAGTCTACTGCAGGATTAGCAACTTAGCACAGTCTACAGCAGAAGTGTTTGGCAGTTTTGCTTGCAAAGAACTTAAGAAGAGAAAAACCCAAAGGTTACACTTACAGGTATGCAACAGAAATCCTTTCCAGACTTCAAGTTTTTATTTTTAAATTTATATAGTTTTTCATTTTTAATTTTCAATTTTGTTGTTGTCTTTGAATTCTGTTTGGCATCCTCAGTACTGCACAGGTCCACATACATCTTTTTTCTCTTCCTATCCAGATTATCTATCTATTTTACCAATCTTTGACTCTCTGCACATAAATTGAAGCTTAGAAAGCTAAATTCATCAGACCCGAATTCAGTGCTCTCACCTCTATCTGTGTATTTGAGGTTACCAGCTTTTAGACCTGTTGTCCATCCCAATCAATTAATTACTCTTGCAACTCAAAGCAAGATCATATCTAATTTCTTCAGCATCATCCAGGAAAGAACATTATCAAACCTTATTTCCATGCCCGAAAACAAAATAGTTAATAGAACAAATGAAATATTCAAGGGTTTAACTTTAGTTCCCAACTTAGTAACTAAGAACTTACCCTTAAATTAGGACAAGTCCTTCATAAGTTAAGACTTATCAGTTATCATTGGACCTTTATATATTTCACTTCTTTGGATGATATAAGTCGAACTCCTATGATCACATTAGTGCTGCAGCTTGCCTTTGACATCTCCCAAAGTTCTCCATCGACAGCTTAAGGAAACGGAAACCACAATATGTTGTTGTTACTTGTCTTACTTTTTTCATAGCTGACTGCTGAGACATTTATTTTTTGGAAATTTAATAGTGTTGTGCCTATGTTTACTTTCTTTTATTTGTTATTTTAATTTTATATAGCATATTGTTATATTATGTTGCATCCATTTTGGATTTCCAGAGTAAAGATGGATATATTTAGTAATAATTCTGATTTTGTTTTGGAGAATGAAATTGATGAGGAGTCAATTGCAGGCAGTCAAACGCAAACCCCAAGCACAGCCACAAACAGTGCAACTGTCAGTGTAATGAAATCTATTTGCTCTTCACAGTTGTTGGCACAATATGCCAAAGGGCCATTTAACAAGAGAATCCCTTTACAGCAGTTTGCCACAATAGTCGACACAAATAGAGTATATAATTCAGGTGGAAGTCAGAAATGGAAATGCAAAATTTGCTCAGTGGGTTGGAATAGCAGCATTACGTGGGTTAATGCACACTTTTTGCATTCCCCAAGTAAAGGAGTTTGGGCCTTGTGAGAAATTCAAACTTGAAATGAGGGCTGAGATGATAAAATTATTTCAAGGGAAATCACTACACCAACAATTTCTAGTACACCACGAGGTTCAAGTAGACCACCTTCATTTCCATCATTTGAGGTGAGTGCAGTGGAGTCAAGGGGAAGACAGAAAGCTGCAGGTTCATCCTCACCAAGCCCAATCACAGGCATGTTCAATGTACAAGGGAGGTTGCAGATAAGGACATTGCCAATGTCTATTTTAATAACGCATTCCCTTCCATGTTGCTTAATCTCCTTTGTACAAGGAAATGCTTGACAAGCTAAGCAAAGCTTGTCCTGGTTATGTGGGTCCTAGCAAGACTAGTTAAGAACCACTCTCTTGGAAAAAAATTATTCTAAAGTTAACTTGTTGATGGAGAAGAGTAAGGCCAAATGGCTGACACATGGCTACAACATAATCATGGATGGGTGGATGGATATTAGACATCATTCACTCATCAACATTATAGTTTCATGCTAAGTCATAGGGTTCACTGAATTTCATCTATAAAATTCAAAATTGAGCAAACTTCAAAAAAATCTTTAAAAAGTTTGCTCTCAATCACCCTAATATTTGTACAGATAAGGGCTTACATTTCTCTTTCCTATTGTTTTTGGCATGCTTTGGTTGGGATTTTCTGCTTGCCCTCCATTCTTATAGTGTTTTAATAATATATCCCCACTCCTCCCTCCATGTCTCTTGGGCCATAACAATAAACCTTCGCTATGGATGCTGGCTTTGCTTCTGGTGTATCTCTAATCGAATGCTGATACGGACAAAACTAGGACTTAAACTCCCACCACGGTGAAGGCCACACATCATCGAACTGCAGTTGGTGTAGTGTGGGAATTATGTATTTTACCTACTTAATGTTGATTACTGAGCTAGTGTGAGCTTGCCCGCGACTATTGTTCACTCTGTTAGGGTGGATCTTGTGGCTAAGGGCTCTTTCATCTTTGCATTTTAATTTTAAGGTTTTTCTTTTTTTTTTCAAAATAAGATTTAATATATTTTTATTTTCTTTTTTAAACCAAGTCAATTAATTTTTTTATTTTTTTCTTTTGATTTTCTATTCAATATATTAAAAATTAATATTTTTAAAATGTTTCAATTGGATTTTAAATTATAATATATTTATTATTTAATATATAAAATTTAACATATTTATTATTTATATATTAATAAATTGAAATTGAAATTTTGAACATATTTATACTGTAATGTCTTTAAATTTATCATAGTGTATTCAAATTTAACATAATATAATTTTATTTTTAATAATTTTAGTTTTTAAATGTAAAAAAATTATATTAATTTTTAAATTTAATATAATATTATTTTGTTTTAATAAATAATAAATTTGACTATTATATTTCAAATTTTCAATAGTTGGTATGAGTTTTCCACAGCCCATGAAGTAGAAAACAAGCTTTTGGTTTAAATTAGGTATGCTTTTCCAATCAACATTTCAAATCAGACTCAATGATAACATTATCAGGAAGAGCAATCACTGAGTGTGATCCAAAATGTTGATTGAAAAAACACACACAGTTTAAACTTTAAATCAAAAGCTTGCATTCTATTTTATTTTATAATATAATTTTATTTCAACTCTATTTAGCAATATTTAACTATTTAGATAATTTTGTGAATATATTATTTATATTTTTTAAAAATCAAATTTATATAAGACGAATTTAATCACAATTTTTTTTTTAAAATTTTTTCCCTTGTCAAACTTCATCCAAATTTTATTGTTATTGAACATGAACACAAAACTTGAACCTTGTGACTTAGGTTTCATGCATTGATAAACCTTACTTCTCACAAGCAATTGATTGCTCAAGAAAATCCAAAAATGCTAAAATTCAGTTTCAGATCTTGCAAGAGACTATTGAGGAGGTTAGTCCTCAAAATGTAGTGCAAGTGACTAATGATGCGGCAAAAGTGTGTAGGGCAGTAGGTATGTTGATTCAATCTACATACAAGCACATGCATTAGAACCCTTGTGGTGTGCATGCTATGAACAATGCACTCAAATACATTGGAAAGATAGGCTGGGTGAAAAAGTGGTGGTGAATACAAGAGAGGTGCAAATGTTCATTTGCAACCACCAAACATCATTGGAAAAACATAGTTATGGACCCTTGCAAAGAAAGAATTCCTCAAACCAATTGAGACTTGATTTGTTTCCTATTTCATTCTACTAGAGAGGATGCTTGAGTTGCAAGAGTCATTACAACTAATGGTTATGACACTAGATTGGAACAAATGGAAGGAGTCGAGGATTGTGCAAGGGAAGAGGGTAAAGGAGACTATGATTAGTGTTAATTTTTGGTTGAATGTGAGATATATCACATCTTTTGTACAACCTATTCTCATTGTCATTAGAGTTGGGGATTCTAATGGTCCTAGTCTTGGGGAGATCTACCAATGCATTGATAGCATGCTTGGCCAAATGAAGGCCACCATTTGTTAGAGAGACCCCACCCGATAGTTGTACAATGTGCACATTCACCCCATCATCCAAAAAAAGTGGGACAAGTTGGACACCCCTCTACACTTGGTTGCATATGCTTTGAATCCAAAATGGAATGTGGAATGAGTTGGTAGAACTCTATCTATTAATGATCATGAGGTGAGGAAAGGCCTCATGAAGACCTTCATAAAAATGCATAGTTCAAAGGAAGATTCATTGATCAAAGTTGTGTGGATTAAGTTCATAGAACTAGATGGCTACAAGACTTCGGCAAGGATTGACAAACACACTTTGGTAGAGGCCAAATCAATTAGTTTGGTGAACAATCTATGGACCTCCAAGACTATTGCACACACTTACCATTCATCTTTTCTAACAGGTTTCTAGTTCCTCTACTACTAAGAGGAACTAGTCCACATATAGCTTTATCCACTCTCTAAGGAGGTACAAACTTACCTCTACAAGAACGAAAAAAACTCATTCCAGTGCATAGTGCCTACTTGTGATGTCCCCTCCAAAGTGAGACATCAGTATTCAGTAGATTAGCCTATTATTGCGATCCCCGTAGGCTAATGAGATTGGATAGAGGGTCCATTGAGGGATGCAGCTTCTTCAATAGTCAGAGCTATGCAGGATTGGTGTTCGTTTGAGGTCTACAGGACTCCGTATGAAGGACTTGCTATTTATAGTAAGTCAGAGATGCTAGAGATGGAACCCTGCTATTTTTAGTAAGGGGGTATGGTCATATGCAGTTTCCTCATGCCAGCTCCCAGTTCTGACGGCGTGCAAAAATGTTGAGTAATAATGGAGATATTAATATTTATTTGATTAAAATAAATATTAATGGTTTTGAGCTTATATTATTAAGTTATAATATAATTTTATATTATAATTTAAGTGACTTAAGTGAAGGGTCAAGTTCTCATCAGTTGGGACCAGTTGAGCAATTAAATTAAATGGTAATATTTATGCACCAACAATTGAAACTTAAATGAAAATTAAAAGTAATATTATTACTCATCTCAAAATTGAAAAAGAGGAGCTTTTTGGGTTAAATTGAACCCTAATGTGAGAAGCCTATTTATCTCTTGAAAATCGTACAAGGCTT
This sequence comes from Sequoia sempervirens, assembly GCA_007258455.2. NCBI lineage: Eukaryota > Viridiplantae > Streptophyta > Pinopsida > Cupressales > Cupressaceae > Sequoia > Sequoia sempervirens. Next base: position 234,904,297 of record VDFB02105785.1, read on the forward strand.
CATTATGATGATTGTTGTTTTGTTGAGAAGACTTGTCTCTTTTTGGCTTTGGAGAAGAAGCTGGGGTTTCAGCAGTTTATTCCAAAGTATCGGCATTGGAGAACGTGAAGACTTCATTGCATCAGCAATCTGAGGGTGTGGAATATTCATCTGAAGTTGCTCCTTGGGTTGGCTTTATCCAGAGGTCGACATTGAGCTTATTAGAGAAGGAATTTCCAGAATTTTATTGTCAGAATAAGGACAGATTTCATATCAGATTTGTGTGTTTTCATTGGTGGCTTTTGCCTTTGGCCGTGCATGCATTAGCCGTACCATCCAGCATCAAAGAAGGGGCGGTTTTTTGAGAAAGGGGGCGATTTTATCATAGGAGGCCATTAAAAATCAAGAATAAATTTATAGAGGGGCGCCCAGGCATTGGGAAGCTATTCACACTTGCTGCAATCAAAAAGGCAACCTCTTGTAGGAGAATCGAGCTATTTCATGATCTGCTTTTTGGCTGGAAGTGATGATCAGCATTTGCATGTTATCTACTCTATTCGGGTATGACTGTAATAACTTGATTTATTGAATATTGAGCAAATTGATAAGCATTTGGTGAAGTTATTATTCTAGTTGTTAGAATTTGAGCAAATTGATAAGCATTTGGTGAAGTTATTATTCTAGTTGTGAGAATTCCTTTATGTTTATGCATTTTATAGTTTGCAAATACTTCAAGAAAATACAAAAAAAAACAGAAAAACCTTACAAAAAACAGCAAACACATAAACAAAAAAATCAGCATTGAAACAAGGGCACAAAGTGTTATTACACTACTGTTTTGTGTTTGATTGATTACAAGACACCTAAGTATAGGTAGAGCCCAACGCAAAAGGTGGGATGTAAAGCCCATGGAGCCAAGACAACTTGATGTGACCACGATGTGCAAATGGGATTAGAGCAAATAGTTCCAATTCCTTCCAACAATTCTAGTGATGAAATCTTTTCTAGATATGGAATTGCCAATGATGATGACTGATTTTTGAGCTTTTTGCTCCAACAAAAACAGCTATCGATGTCATTTTTCACATTTTAATTTTGTCATTTTGATTCTTGCCACTTTTCTAATAAGACTCTAATTGGTACTTCGAACTTTCAGCTTATTACTTATTTGAATATTTCAATTTGAAATAGATTCTGATTTTCAGCTTCTACAGTGATTCATGAATGATAATTTTACGTATTGATTATCAATTATCAATTTATCATTTATCATTCGAATTTTGTTGTAATGTGTTCTTAATTCTCAAATTTTATTACCTATATTTCTTTTTTATATCGTATATATTTTCATTAACATATATTATTATATAGCAGTCTGCTTGATGTCCCTAAAAATTAGGAAAAAATTTGCCAAACTCCCTATCCCAGAAACTTAGAGAAGTACTGTTATAACCATGACATTCAAGAAATTAGGGAGGTGTTGTCACTTGGATTTGCACCCTTTCTAGAACCTGTTGTTCAACAACACAATGGGAATAATCTCAAGGTGTGGGACCTTTGCAAATGTTGATCCAACTCAACACTAAATAAACCTACAAACTAATCCTAATCTACTAATTTTCCAAGAAAAAGGGGTAGAAAGAATTGCAGGAAATGAAAGGGTGGTGATGCACCAATTTTAGCTGAGTTCTCTCCTCATACTAACAACACAAGGCAATCTTTTTAGAACTAATAATTCATTGCACAACTTCCATTAACACTGTTAAGAGGTAAAGCTGTAAAGTGAATATAGCAACCAGAGGGGTGTTATGTCTACCATTAACCTGAAACAGACTGGCAGAGACTAAACCCACAATATGCAGCTCAAACTCACAAAATACACAATATAACAATCATGGAGAAGGAAAAATATCAGTCTTTATTGATTGCAAGGCTTATACATCATAAAACTTAGACTTCTGAGAATAGGAAAATATCACAGATAAGTCAATTTTGTTTATATCTTTTGAGAAAATGTAAGAACTCCTTTGAAAATCAAAATGAATCTGTATATATCATTCTGCAAGTCACACAACAAAGGAAACATGCAAACTTGCACGAGGACCCTGGGAAACAGCAATCTTTTGCCATTGCAAGGGTGGCCATGTCTTCTTGCATCACCTTCACATGGCCACACACTTGAAGCCATGCCCCTTACATCAGCAACCATATGCTTTGGTACACCATTCATGTCTTAGAGGGGCCCAAAGGTACCAAGAGGCGTCCGAGAGTCTTCATCTAACGAATCATATTCATTTTGACCATTAATGGCATCCTGGGTCATGCAAGAAGGTAGGTAAGGCCTTTTTTTGAACGTCGAAGTTTCGTGACTTTGCATGACAAAGGGGGAAGAAAGGAAAAAATGCCTTGAAGATCTGATAAGCATGACGGTATGAGATACTTTGAAATCCCGAAAATTAGACTTAGAGGGAAAGGCATGCAAGGATGGATAGGTATGAAAGGGATGAAGGGATGAAGAAATTTGAAAGTCTGAAAGATAAAGGACTTTCGACGAATCTGTGAAGGGAGGGATGGTAGGAAGGTAAGAGAAATCCCGAAACTCTGAAACTGATAATTACTTAAGACTTCAATGGAGTTTCGAACCATCGATAGTGCATGGAAAGAGGAACCAAAATAGGGGATGGCCAAAAGTTTGACTCTGATAGGATACATAGAGCAATCGGCAAAATATTGGACTGTCAAGGAAGCATGATTGAGATGACAAGTCCGATAGGGATGGACGGATGAAGAAGTCTGAAAGTCCAATGAACACAAGACTTGTACTTTTGAAGACTTTCGAGCTTAGGGACTCGGGAAAAACTCATACAGCATGCCAAGGATCGAAGTGTCGGGGAATCACTGAGTTGAGGAAACAGATACCAAAGGATTGATGGATGAGAAAGTCCAAAAGCTCGACAGATGTAGAGGACTTAGTCTTTTTAGAAGACTTCCAGGCTTTGTAGGTTAGGAAAGCCAACAAATGGTTTGAAGGCAAGGGAAACCACAATGGTCTAAAAGGTTAGGCAACATTACATTTCGGACTTCAAGGATCAAGGATGCTTAATTAATGGTCCGCATGGAAAGGAAACCCTGACAGTCCAAAAGGCCGACAAGCTTGACACTTAGGCAGTTGTTTTTAAACCAATTGATCAATTTCCAGAGACACAAGATACTTGGTGTTCCCCTCTGAATATTAAATCAAAATGATTTCCTTAAATCAGCGCACAAGGAAAAGAATAGAAAATGTGTCCATGCAAATCTTCATGCTTGTGATCAACAAGTCTATAATATCCATAAGACTTGCTTTAAAACCTAAGAAAAGAGTTCTCCAGCCCCCAAGGCATTGCTAATCAATTCCTTATGATCCAATCTCCTGTAGGCATGGTATTGAAGCTATGTGAATCTAACTTGTGTCATAGTGAGCCAAGCTGGTAATGGTGATTTTTGCCTGCTCAACTAGGCATACTCGTGAGTATGCTGAACATATTTTGCTCAACTAGGAATACTCATGCGTATACTAAACATAGTTTTCTAACGCATGATACGATACTATCAGACCTCATTGATAAGCATTAGTTCTTCTCAACGCATTTTTCTATCATATTCCTTCCATAATGCATTCAAAATACTGGTCAGCTACTTTTTATTCACATGTTCATCGTGAATGCATAAGGGACTTTTAGTTCTTTTACCAAATTCTCCAATTCTTTTGCAGCAAACTTTATAATATTAGGCATCTTCAGAACCGGTACCATAGACAACAGTCAAATCCAAGCAAGCCACGCACCACAGCAAGTCATGCATGTAAACAACATGAATGTTGCTAGTAGCACCCGATGTTAAGGTCTTGTTTTGCTGCTGGCAAGTTGAACAATACTGAAAGTACATTTTTGCTTCTCTAACAAGGCATACTTCCATCCAAGCTAATGACAGGACGATTTTGGTGCTCTCTTCATGTTGATGGCATCCTGCAATAATAATCAAATCTTATCTGAAATCAGAAACCCATTTGATCTTCGAGCTTCCACCACTTATTGCCAGCTACCAAACTGTGTAGAACTTTAAGAGATTTTTAAGAAATTCCCACCACAAATTGTTGCAATGACATTAACTGAATTTTGGCTTATTTGAAGGCGTTGAAGATTACAAACAAAAACACAGAAATATTTTACACAATAAAACTTTGCTCCCTTTCTCATTCACATAAAAGTCTATTTATACAATGTCATATAAAACTGAATCATTCGAATTATCTAACCGAACATAACTGTTCTCCAACAAAAAACTAATTGCTAACAATGTTTATTATCCAACATTCTCCCCCATAAGAAACATTGGAGAAAAAAAATGGTCATTACAATATTCTCTCCCCCATAATGAACATTTTGATTTGAAGAATAAAACTCCAAAAGATGTGTTGCAGCACGCTACTATCTCCAATCAACAATGCATTCACTCTGCAATCTCAATCCTGGGACTTGTCACGCAATCCAACCACAAACCGGCAACTTGCTGATGTCTTACAAGACAATATTTGGCACTCAACATAAACCACCAAACTGGGCTTGATTACTTGAATCTTTCATATATGAATATTAATTTGTGTACAACCTTTGCAACTTACCTGCAATTTTTTTCCAACCTGATCCAATACTCCATCCACAATTCATGCGTATGCATGCTGCATTTGTCTGTCTATGCCAACACAACTTCTCAAAATGATTTGTTAAACCACAAATACAACAAGGATTTATATCCCAACTCCTCTCCATTGTATGTATGTTCCTGTGACAATGAACACACTGCACACATTGCATTTTTCGAACAAATTTGTGAGAATCTATAACACCATGTCCTTTTCTTGAGACATAACCCAAAACTTCATACTTTGGCCTCCTAAATGATTCAATTGGTTCTGTAATTCCTTGTGCATGTTTACCTAATCCTTTACCTGTATAACCCATTCTTTGCATAATTTTGAAACCAATATTTTTCTCAATAGAACTAATAGGATTTTCACATTCAAGCATATTATCATGTTCATCTTTACACTTTTCATCAGAAACAACTTGACTGATATTACACAAACCCACTGATTTATCAAAAGAAAAACACAACTCTTTCGTGCTACATGAAACATCACAAACTAGTGGTTTTGACTTCAAACATTCATTTTGTGCCTTCAACTTAGATATCTCATCAGTTTCTAATTTATTTTACTCTGCTAACTCTTTCAACTGTTTTTCCAATTCAACATTCTTATTTTGAATTTCTTCGAATGTTAATTTTGGATCAGATATGAACAGTAAGCAGAAAAAATAAACACAGAATTTTATCCTGGGAAAACCCTTCTACTCAAGGGAGAAAAACCCAGCAAAACTTTAGTAATAATAGATCAGGTACAACAGTGCAGAAATAGCACTTGAGAATCAGCCAAAATAGGCAAAGTACAATAATATAACCCAACATTGAAGTAGTGCGAACTTCTGAGCAATAGTGAACCTCTTTCTTGAGTAGCGAACCTTCTTCTTGATCACAAAATGGCGAATGAATGAATGAATGAATTAATGAGGAGAGTCTCTCTCCTATATATACAAATCCAGGCGTCATTCTTCACTTGAGCTGACCCAGCAAATTCAATAACTATTTATGATTTGGCCGACTAGATTATATGTGAATCTTTTCTGGGTAATGCCTCCTGAAGCTACCCCAAAACATCAACACTCCCTCTTAGCTAGGGAGGTATTCGTAGGAAAGTCTTCCTTGAGTCCCACTCAAGGGTATCATGTCTTGTCATGGACTCTCTCAACATGACGTCCACAATGGCTACACCCAATTGTGGGAAACATAACTCAATCTCAAAGATGTGTTTTGTACAAGGGCTTTCACCTCATATTTCTCCGTCTCAAAGAAATATACACTACAAGGGCTTTCACCTCATATTTCTCTGTCTCAGAGAAATATACGCTACAAGGGCTTTCACCTCATATTTCTCTGTCTCAGAGAAATATACGCAATGATAGATCAATCCATCGTTTTGTCCATTCCCCTGACATAGTGAGAATATCTTAATGATGTTGTGACTCCCTCTCAACAAGGGCAACATTCTCCACCACTCCAAGCTTGTCTCGGAAGTATACAAACTTTACCCTGGAAAGAGGCTTGGTGAGGATATCAGTCGTCTAATCATCAGTACAAATATACTGGAGTTGGATTGCTTTCCTTAGCACCATGTCTCTGATGTAATGATACTTGATCTCCACATGCTTTGACCTATCATGAAATATAGGATTCACTGAGAGCTTTACATAGCTCTAGTCATCACAATGAATCAATGTCAGCTCTAACATCTAACCAAACAATCCTACAAGGAGCTTTTGAAGCCATTCTGCTTCACAGGTTGCTACACATGCTGCAATATACTCAGCCTCTGTTGTGCTCAATGCCACAGAGGACTGCTTCCTGCTACACCAAGAAATCACGGCAGACCCCAAGCTAAAGCAACACCCGGAGGTGCTCTTCCTATCATCCACACTCCTAGCCCAGTCAAAATCAGAATAGCCCTGTAATCTCAGATCTCCACTGGAAGCATACCTCAAGCCATATCCCATAGTACCACGCAAGTATCTCGATACATGCTTTGTTGCAACCAGACGTATCTGTTTTGGCTCACACATGAACTGGCTGAGAATACTCACCGCAAAACAGATGTTTGGCCTTGTGTTGACTAGGTACATCAATGACCCGATCAATTGTCTATACATGGTGGGATCTACCAAATCTGAATCGGAAGTTGAGTCATTCAACTTCTTCAAATTTGTCTCCATTGGTGTAGCCATGGATTTACAGTCCAACATCCCAAATCTTCTCAGTATATCTACAGTGTATTTCCCTTGACCTAGGAAGATCTCATCAAGTCTCTGCCATACTTCCAGTCCCAGGAAGTAATGCATAAGGCCAAGGTCCTTCATCTCAAACTCGGAGGCTAACTCCTTACATTGGACAATGAGCTTCTCTGCTCCAGTGAGAAATAGATCATCAACATAAAGGACCAAGATCAAGGCCTCACTATCAACAATCTTGAAATAAAGGTTGGAATCTGCATCATTCTTGGTGAAACCCAAACTCATCAAGTATCTATCAATCCTTTCATACCATGCACGAGGTGCTTGTTTAAGACTGTACAAAGCCTTCTTCAATCTGCACACACAAGACTCCTTCCCATGAATCACAAAGCAGTCTAGCTGCTCAATATACACTTCTTCCTCAATCACACCATTTAGAAATGCAGTCTTTACATCCATTTGATGTAACTTCCAACCCTTGGCGGAGGCAACAGCAATAATCATCCTGAAGGAAGTGTATCGAGCAACAAGAGCAAATGTCTCCTCATAATCTATTCCCTCCTCCTGAGAGAATCCTCTTGCTACAAATCTCACCTTGTGTTTCTCAATGCTGCCATCAGTTGCATGCTTGATTTCGTAGAGCCATTTGGAAGTCACTACTGGCTTCCCTCAGGTCTCGGAACAACATCCCATACATCATTTTTAATGATGGACTAATACTCTTCCATCATAGCATCTCTCCATACCTGCTGGTTAGATGCCTCCTCATAACTGGAAGGCTCAGAATCAATGATGTGACTCATCAATGCCACATAACCTGGGAACTCTTGAGGTCTCTTGCTGTCCCTGAAAGTGCCTCGGGGAGCTGCATATTTTTCTACCTCCTGCATGGTTTGTCAAGCCCGCAAGGGCCTCTTCCAACCCATGGCAATATCTATAGGCCCATCAGTTGGTTCTATAGGATCAACTAGATCAACAATCTTAGTTGGTTCATTAGACTCCCTCTGAATGTCAGGAGTATAATCGAGGGATGAATCCATATCCTTTGGAGTCTCCTGCTCCTCACTGTCTATCTCCATGTAATATCCTTTAGATCTCCTAAAGGCTACCTCCTCTTCGAAGGAGACATCCCGGCTGATCTCCATCTGTTCTATCCTAGGATATATATTTTGCAAGCCTTTGAAGACTCACTATAGCCCACAAATATATCCTTCCTACTCGAAGGTTCCAGTTTTGTTCTTTTGTCCTTGGGCACATGAATGTACACAAGACAGCCAAATATCCTCAAGTGACTAACCTCAGGCTTCACACCTGTGAAGGCCTCCTTTGGAGTCATGTTCCCCAATATCCGATGAGGACTTCTGTTTTGAACATATACTGCAATTCTAGAAGCGTCTGCCCATAGGAAACTCTACAAACTCTTATCATGGATCATAGCCTTAGATGCCTCTACTATAGATCTGTTCTTTCTTTCGGCAACTCCATTTTGTTGAGGGTTGTACAGAACACAGAACTCCCTCTTGATCCCTGCCTCAATGCAAAAATTACGAAATCCTCTGGAAGTGTATTCCCCTCCATTATTTGATCTCAGAACCTTAATCCTCTTCCTGGACATGTTCGCAACTTGTGCCTTGAATTCTCGAAATATATCAAGGACTCCCTCAGACTCCTTGGATTTCAAGAAGTAAATCCAAGTCTTCCAAGAATAATCATCAATGAAAGTCACATAGTACTAGAATCCACTTGGTGACGCCACAGACATCGGTCCACACAAATCTAAATGAATAAGATCTAAGATCCCCTTGGATCTACTGTCGCTGCTACGGAAGGGACTCTTGGTATTCTTACCAAGTGCGCATCCTCTGCAAGTGCCATCATGCTCTAAACTGAGCTTCGGAAGACCAATAACCATCTTCTCCATAGTGGGAAGGGCTCTGTAATGTAAGTGAGCAAGTCTCCTATGCCATAGCTCACTCAAACTGATAGAGCCATGTAATAATGCCTGAACTAGACGTATTGACAATCTGTATAGGCTCTCCTGACGAATACCAATCACACGAGCTGAATTTATGCTAGAGTTCTTGGGCCATGCAAGAACCTTTCCTTCAGAGAAGGCAACCTTGTACCCTTTGTCCTCCAAGGCTGAAATGGAGACAAGGTTCCTTTTGATCCCTGGTACGAACAATACATCACTCAATTGAAGAGGGATACCTGAATCTAGCTAGAAGGAAGTGGCCCCAGCTCCCTTTACAGCATAACTAGCATCATCTCCAATTATAACTTGTAAATTAGACTCTTTCTCTACTAAGTCTAAAAGATGCTCTCTATAGCCTGTAATGTGACGTGAAGCACCACTATCTATCAACTAAGTATCACTGTTAGTTGGTACATTACTTGAAAGAGCGGAGATGAATAAGAATCCTTCTAAATCGTCTTTTGAATGTCTTGACTCCTTCTAAAATGTCTCTTTGTCAATGTTTGCAGTAGAAACATGTTGCTTTAACTTTAATTTACAGTCTCAGGCATAGTGTCCATACTTGTCACACCTATAGCACTGAATATGAGAGAGATCCTTCTTTTTCAATTCTGGAACAGAATCTGCTTTTCTGTCTCTATTTCTCTTGAAGGTGCCTCTTTTTCCTTTTCTTCCTTTGCCTCTTTCTCTAGTCGCATGTGCAACAAGAACTTGACTTTCTTCATTATGGGAGTTTCGCCCATTTCCTCTTGTTGCCAATCTAGTTTCTTCCTGAATACAGTCAGCCCGTAGGTGATCAAACTTGGGCAACTTAGATCTCCCACTGATGCTTTGAATGAAAGGTTCCCAAGACTGGGGAAGACCATTTAGAGCCAATATAACAAGATCTCTATCAGCAACTATGTCCCCAATAGTGCTCAACTGATCTCTCAGATCAAAGATCTTCATAAATAATGAAATGACTGACTCCCCTCTAGCCATTTTTACATGATGGAGCTGTTGTCTCAAAGCAAGGGCTCTACTGGGGTTGTTGATCTCATACAAACCTTTTAGTACATCAAACATTTCTTTAGCTGTCTTCATCTTGGAGATGATTAGTACTAAGTGGTCCTTTACGGAGTCTATCATGATCTTCCTAGCCTTCGTACCATTTTTCTTCCACTGGATTTTCTCTAAGTTTTATGACGGCTCAGACATGTCAGCTTCTACGAATTCTAGAAGATCATTCTCTTCTAAGGTAATGAGTACCCTAAACTTCCAAGAGTTGAAGTTTGAAGCCCCATCAAGCCTATCTTCTACCTTGACACTAGTCACCATCTTCTTTTCTGAGTAACTACCTTAAACAAAGAATTGTCTTCCACACAATGCTTAGTCAAATCTGATCAGTTTTTCCTGAACCTTAGCTCTAATAACATGTTAATTTTGGAACAGATATGAACAGTAGGCAGAAAAATAAACACAGAACAGTGAACATAGAATTTTATCCTAGGAAAACCCTTCTACTCAAGGGAGAAAAACCTAGCAAAACTTTACTAATAATAGATCAGGTACAACAGTGCAGAAATAGCACTTGAGAATCAGCCAAAATAGGCAGAGTACAATAATATAACCTAGCAATGAAGTAGTGCGAACTTCTAAGTAATAGTGAGCCTCCTTCTTGACTAGCGAACCTTCTTCTTGATCACAAAATGGCGAATGAATGAATGAATTAATGAGGAGAGTCTCTCTCCTATATATACAAATCCAGGCATCATTCTTCACTTGAGCCGACCCAGCAAATTCAATAACTGATTATGATTTGGCCAACTAGCTTATATGTGAATCTTTTCTGGGTAATGCCTCTCGAAGCTACCCCAAAACATCAACATCAAACAATTTCAATTTATTCTCTAGTTCATCATTTTTTGTTGTGATATCCTCCAATTCATCTCTAAGATTAATAAGTTCACACAAATGTTCATATTTTTTAATTTGAATTAGATTGTTTAACTTCCAATAATTCTTCTTCTAAAACAAAATTAGAGTGTTTAACTTCCAATAGTTACTCTTCTACAATAGAATTTTCCTTCTTAATTCATTTACAAATTTTGCACATTTTGCATATAATACACCCTTATTTCTCCAAACAATTTGTTTCCAAAATTAAAATAATTATGAACCTTATAGCCCCTAAAAATTTACTTCTTCATCTTCCAATTACAAAAGTTTGAAAAAACATTTATTTCTCCTTATCAACTGTGCATCTATTGAAAAAATGTTTACCCCAAAGACTAAATGACAGTATGCTTAGCGATCATTGAAAGAGGATATGAAATAATTTCCTAGCTTACACTTTGTGATACAATTAATTTCTAATTTTCCAATACTACTACTCCAAAATTGAAACCATTATACTTATCTAAAAATTTGCTTTGAAATTGATCTCCTTCTAAAAGAAATTTTTGAATGCCTTCTTTTATTGCAGTAAACTTCTATGATGGTGCCTTAAGCCTTGCACAGACCCAACGCCTTGCAGTATACCCCTTCTATTGCTCTCAACTTTCTTGTAATATCACAACAATGAAAATATGAAGGTACTTATACGATATTAACAATCAACATATACTCCCACTCACATTGGTTTTTTTTCAAGACACCAAAAAGAACTAGCTTTGTTGTGGAATAACGTGTGACAGGCATTTCTTCGAGAGACAACAATAACAATGAGTATGATTCAACAGCAAAATCGATACTCCTTATGTGTGCTCCATTTAGGTTTGCTATTATATGCTACTCAAGCCGCCATGAATCCTTCCTGTGTTGCAATGAGAATCTTTCTCCAAATAGCGCTCCTCCAGATTTAATGCCTCTATACAAACAACTTCAACACTGTTAAACAGGTGCAGGACAACTGAGAGGGGGGGATGAATCAATTGTCACACAATTCAAACTTAAAACTCAACACTTATTATTTCCACAACCACACTATTATGTTATTAAGTAAGAACATGAAACACAAATAACAGAGAGCAAATCAACACAATGAACACCAGATTTTTACGTGGAAAACCCAATGAGGGAAAAACCATGATGAGGGTTAACTCACAATATAAGAGATTATAAAACAAGGCTCACTACCCAGAAGAGGACTCACTGTCCAAGTTCAAAGGACTCACTGTCCAACAGGGAGGCTCACTGTCCAACAGGGAGGCTCACTGCCTACAGATACAAAAGAGAACAAAAGATCCACCACTGCAATTAATGCACATTCGCAGGATTGCAAAAACCTTTATCTCACTGCCTTCAACATAATGAAGAATTGCTATCTCAACTCACTCGCACACAGACTTCTGCTCTTATGATTTGTGGCTTACTTTCACTTTGCATAACACTGTCATACAACTCTTCACAAATCGACTTGCTTTTATACCATCCTCAACCTTAGAAACTTTCTCCAAGGTCAACCACAAAAACCTCATTTCATAAATTCAAAATAGGTCAACTACTCAAAATTCCCGCGGTGGAAAGGAATAAGAGTGGACCAATAAAACATTTAACCAAGACCGAAAAAATAATGTCTCGAATCAATCACACGCTTCCTCAACTTAATCTTATTCTTCAAAATGAAGTGTAAACACCAGGTCGGCCAAACCTAATGAAAACACAAATGATCATTGATGTACACGCTTCCCAATCAGAAGATGACACACAGACTCCACAACATGCTTCATTAGGCACAAGAATACATCTTAGAATCTTCCAAATACATCCGCAGCAAAACAACAAACTTCAATCACTAAACATCTTTCACTAGTCCATCTAGACTGTACAAACTCACACTGAAACATGACTTCCGGATCACCAAACTTCGAACCTCTTTGCTCAAGCACAGAAAAGACCTTCACAAGACATATTCCAAATCCGCAAGATCTAAAACAAAACAAAGAAAAACTGCAGAGCAACAATATTTCTCCCAGTCCACAAAAGACCAACTTTACTAGAACAGTTCACATACTGATTAACGTAACTTTCACATACCATCACACTAGAAGCTAAAACTCAACAGATATCACCACTAGATCACCATTAACAAACCTTCAAATCCGCACAAGCATAGGATCAACACAAGAGAAACGCGGAGCACATACTGGACCACATTCTAAACACATTCATCACTCTGGCCTCTCTTCTCTATTAATTTTCTCAAAAGCACTTGGAAATTCATCAAACCAGCACATCTGCAACACCATAAAGATAGCTCCATGCACTCACAACATCTCAGAAGCATCTCAGCTATACATGTACAATCTACAACATACTGAACTGTGTTGACATCAATGACAACACTACCAAACTTGCTCATACCTACAACAAACACCTCTATACAACAAAAACTTTATCACAGACCGCACCACTTTGTGATATTTAAACTATTTCTTACCTTCTATTTTTTTTGCTCAAAATGCAGCAATTTACCTTCTGCTCACTTTACAAAATGCAGCAATGCAGTGGACTTTTGTAGTGATCTTTTTCTCCTTCTTTATCTCTACCATTTGCCACAACCCAATTGATACTTCTTCATCAAACTGCAACATTTTCGTATCGGCTTCCTTTTATTTCAAGCGCAACTTTTCATCCATGCCCAACCCTCATAGGCACAGATCTACATATGCTCTCAACACCCACACATTTAGTGCCTTAAAAACTTCTCGAAATGACCAAAATATCAAACTACTCTAAAAACCTTTCACTGGTTGCTTGGGCGAATCTCCTTTTGAGGATCACAATTTTCAGACACGTTCACTACTCTATCAACAAAACCAATTCCATCGGTGTAGATACGAACAGGCTTTGTCAAACTTGTGCTCACTTCATTATTCTTCCTTAAATGAAATCTAAACATGTAGATTTTAATTACTTTTGCAACCCTCTCCCAATCTTCACGCCTAGCAACATACTTTATCATGCCTCATGTTTTCTTCATTGCAATTATTGCTTTCACAAATGTCTTTCCTCCAGATTTCGATGCAAAAGTTTACTGCTTAGATACCAAATGAAGGCATTGAAGATTACAAACAAAAACACAAAAATATTCTGCACAATAAAACTTTGCTCCCTTTCTCATTCACATAAAAGTCTATTTATACGATGCCATATAAAACCAGTGTTCCATGGGGACGTGTCCCCCCCCTAAATCCACGCATTTTGGAGATGGGGACATCTTGGGGGCGTGGGGACGGGTGGGAAACATCCCCCCGCCGTACCACCACCTCTGTCGAGACTTTGGAAACTTTGCGAGGACAAGGGAGACGTCTCAAGGACGCCTAGTCATCCCTCAAGCGTCTCGAGGACGCATAGGCATCTCCTACACTGGTCAGCATATAAAATGTATCATTAGAGGCCTCCCTTCACTACATTTTTGCATTTTGTACTTATTTCAATATCAATGTATCATGCTACTCATTGTAATCATCTTTATGATATGATATTATGATATGATATTTTCAATATAATAGAAATCTCAAATTTGACAATTTCATTTGTTGAGTTTCATTTACTTTGTCTTTTAGTAATAGTATTCAAGTATTTAAAATGTTAGTATTTGCGATATTGCTATTTTACTAATTTGCCAAAATTTAATTTGAAATGTAATTCTTAAACATCTTGTTATAACTAGTTTTTCAAGTACTATATTTATATCAGCGGCCCTCCCCTTCCGCCCCCTTCCCCTTCACTCCCCCACCATCCCTGAACTTAGACCCTTGGTCCCCCATCCCCGAAACTCGTCCCCATCAAGAAACTCCGTGGAACACTGATAAAACTGAATCATCTAACTGAGCATAACTGTTTGCCAACAGAAAACTAATCGCTAACAATGTTTATTATCCAACTTTATTTGCCTGTCAAACCCAACACCTAGCATCCATTCTCTCACCTGCCTCTACCCCTCCATTTTACTATTCAGTGGGAAGCCGAAGAACAATCAGTACTTCTGAGGAGTACCTCTGTGGTAAATAATACAATATGCAAAATGGGAGGTTATGGTCAAAATTTATGGTAGATTAAACCATTTTGCTGGATGTGAGTGGTGAGACTATTGGGATTTTCATCGTTAGAAGAGCTGGAGTAATTTCTCCTGCAATGAGTGTAATCCCAAAGTAAATACCCTATTCTGTTGATTTTCAGAACTTTACCAAGGTTTTGAAATCGGACATCTTAAAGAAGGCGGCTTAGCAATTCAGCCCTGAGTATCACCAACCATATATATTAAAAAGGGATAGAATAGGAAAGGAATCGCCCTGATCAAAATCACTTGCACTGAAAGCACAGAGATTGATCGCAAGAAACAGGAAACAAGGTGGTGGAATCACAACGAATATGAAGCTAAGAAACCTCCTCATCCTCAGAACCGCATTTCAATTCTGGTTTTAATTCAATCGTTAGTGCCACGTCAAACCCTTACTTACATCCATGACAAAACCCTTATTGACTGAAACTCTGATTATTAGACCCTATCAATTATTTCAATAATAAAGAAAAGTAAAGAGGGTAGATGAATATGCTAAAAGCACTCACTCCAATGCGTCCAGCAGAGAGGTAAGACATGTTCATTTCAGTCACCACGAACTTCTTATCTGCGGCAATCGTCATTACAGCTGCCTGTCCCACAACGCTCGCAATTGTTGCCACAGCCCCTCCATGCAATGTATTATATCTGTTCTGATGGAGCCGACAAAACATTTATCAGTAAAACAGTCGCCTTGGCATGTATGTCATTTAACCCAAAATTCTGAGTTAGTGGAGTTAGCTACCGTGATAGGAGGTCTGACGGCGAGGGTAAAAACGACAAGGCCGGCGTCAACACGATCGACTGTCAAATGACGGAGAATCAGCTCCTCTTTGAAGCCCTTCTCATGAGATTCAGCCGGAACAGAAACAGCTGAACGCATGGCATCCATCCATTTAATGGCTACAGTATGAGGTGGTGCATTGGGGTCGACGTCTACTCGAGCTAGGACGGGATCCGTTGCATTTGCTGCTACACTTCCTACATCCCGATTCATTATAATCGTCTGGTACTTGGCCGGGGAAACCTCTGCTATGGCTCGCCCCCTTTTTAACAACTACTAATTCATTTTCAGGCTTCTCGTAAATACATTGTCCTCCTAATCTAAGTTCATCTAATTTGTGTGTAAGTTAGTTTATCTATATATAGAGAGAGGCGGGTTGTCAAGAAACCTCTTTCACACCTCTTTCACAGAGAGTTAAAGATTGATGGGTATTCATTCTATCATAGCGGTCAAGGGTACAATCTTGACCCTATTTTTTATGATGTCAAGTCCTTGTACTCAACAAGTCTTGATCCCTGGTGGGCTCATTCCAAAGCGTTCAACTTCACCAACAAACCAAAAGTCCACTGATAGTCTATCAATTGTCAATAAAATTCTTTTTAGTTTACCTCAACCTTTGATGGTTTATAAGTTAGTTTATTCTTACATTTTGAATTAGACTACAAATATGGATTTGTTTCTTGGGCAAAATTGTATCCGTAATTTTGTTCTTCTAATTCAAATTATTTTCCTATTTTCCTGAAGTCAATCTTTTAATTTGATTTAAGAACTTAAGATATCAATATATATAAGGACAAAACCTAAGATTAATTGTTCAAACATTATTGAATTTCATTAAGGAGAATTAAACCTAAGATTAATTCATTGTTCAAACATTATTGAATTTCATTAAGGAGAATTATTTGAATCACATTACAAAGCATTAACAATTCTGTCAACATCTTGCATCATAGATACTACACTTGGTAGCGTTTGGGTGTTATGCATATTTTGTTTTTTCTATCTTCAAACTTGTACAATCAACAATAGTGACCTTCAAAATTGTACAATCAACAATAATGACTTGATTGAAATCAACTCAAAATAATTTTCATTGACCAATAGCAAACTCCTCAAGGTGCTTCTTAGCACCATTGAATCCCATAAACAAATTGTTGAACACTCGAAATATTGAGAGAGGGGGTGAATCAATATTCCCTGAAATTCATTAACTAAAAAGTACATTCAAAGCATCTCATTAAACTTGCAGAAATGGAAAAGAACAATTGAAGCATGCATCACAACAATCAACACAAGAACACCAAATTTACAAAATTATCACATTGTCTGAACAAGGCTCGTTGTCTGAAGGGCTCACTACCCAAGGAAGATCACTCCTTCTAGAATTATAAAAGATATAGAAAAGAGTGGCTCACTGCTAGATTTTGAACTACTAACAATGCATCTGCAATATGTTGAAGAAACAATTCCAGTTAGGCTTAGAAAATTGACTTTACACATTTCATCCTTTACCACTATCACACTTCACACTTGTCATGTATTACTCTCTCACTCGCACATCTATATCATCTCATATCTCATACCACACATACTAAATTAACCTTTTATATATATATATATATATATATATATATTTCATAAATAATCATATCATCAATTAGGTCGGCCTAATTAGATAAAAACATGTGACACCATAACCTGTCGGCTCAAAACTCCATCATATATACCTTGTGAAAGAAACCAAAACATGTTCTTCACCAAAATAGGTCGGCATGAGCTATCATCACTCTTATGAATCCACTCCACACTCAACTTAATAACACACGACCCCAAAATCCTTAGGTCGGAACCACACAACAAAACTAGTGAAGCAACAACTAAATGAATAAATTGTTCATTCACAACTTGGCACACGGACCACCAAACCATCTAAAACTTGGAGTGCACACTCATCTAACATCTTCAAACACTTCCTGAAATCTGCAAAACATAATGATCATCTATGGTGGAATGTGGAGCATTCTAACATGAACTTTGCAACTATAACTATTTCACTGCATAGCTCAATACTTTGTCACTAATTTCAACTATAGAAGACATACAACCTTCAAATTTTAGATATAGACTCCTTCAACATGTACCATTGTCACCTCAAAACCACATGACAAGATATTGCAATACAGAGCAATGCGGACCACAAAATCGATGCTCTATTACATCACTATCTCAATCAAACACTTATCCAATTTCTTAAAACACACTTGGTCTGCTCTGGACTATATGCATACTGATGAACCATCACTTTTATAATTGGTTTCCATCAATGACAACAACATGCATCATCATGCTTATGTTGCCAATAATCTCCCCCTTTGTCATTAATGGCAACATACTTCTCCATAACACTCCCCCTTTGACATCAAGGGCAAAGGGCACCAAAATGATACTTCTCTTCTTCACACCCCCTTAATGATATATTTACATGAAAGAAACTCCCTTATCTATGTTATTCATCACCAAAAAAAAAAAACTATACTACAACACCATCTACTAACTCCACATATGAACATTGAGATTGTCATGTTCCTTTTTCTAAATTTTCTAAAAATAGTAACTTACTAAATATAGTAAGTCGACAATCCCAAAATAATAAATTAGGATTAGTTGATAGTTTGAGAAATAATAATAAATTTGGTGATTTGATTGAGATTAGAATATTATTTAAACACCAAAAGATATTAATTTAAATATCTTCCCTCATCTTGGCAAGTGGAAATTTGGAAGCTTCACATGGATTGTTTGTTGGCTTTTAGTGGTAATTGACAGTTTTGGTAAAATTGGCAACTCATGGGGAGTTGTGGAAGTTAGGAGACACTTGGAAAAAGCAAAGTTTATTTTCCTTGGTAGTGGTATTTTGGCGCCTAATTTGAGTTTTGAAATTTGTTTCATATATTATTGGTATTGGCTCCAAGTTTCATTATTCTTGTTTGCATATTTGACAAAGCTTCACCTTGTTTCTTTAGAGGTTGGTAAACCTATGAAGGCCAATCTTCAGGGCTGATAAACCATGGAGATTTAAGGCTCAGGGGAAGTGCCTCCAAGGGTCTCTAGGAGCAATCTCATTTATAGGTTGTATTGGAGTTCAAAGAATTCAATTGTTTCAATAGTTTTTAGAGTTTGTCAAGTTTGCTTTTATAGAGCTTTTTGGAGTTTTCCTTGTTGCATGTTATTGCATTTAATTGCAAGAGTTGTGTTTCATCTATTTAAGAGGTTTAAATTAGATTGGGGAAGTTGGGTATTTCTAGTTTGGTCTTAGGAGTTTTGTAGGTGTGGTTTTAGATGTGCTTCGGATGTAGTTTTGTGTGCTTTTTAGGCATAGTTTTGCTATTTTATGTTGTGTAGAATTTGAGATAGTGTTACAGAATTATGTTACTATTATATAGTCTATAATCAGTCCTATTTACTATTATTTTCATTTGATGTGTATATATTTTCAGTTGGGTGAATTTGTGAGAAGATCGGGTAGCATTATTTTGGCATAGTTTGGTGATATGTGTGAAGAGAATTAGTGTGTGAAGCTAAAGTTTGGTTTGATTATGCAAATGTGATTCTCATACCTGGTGTATGCTAAAATATATCAAAAAAATCATTCATTTGGTTTTCCATAAATTTTTATTTGGTTTGGTGTTCTTTTAGTGAAGTTTGGACCAAATTGAGTAGTCTAGTTTTTAGCATAGTTTGTGGGTTTGTTGAGATTTTTGAAGAAAAGAGTAAAATAATTTGTTGATGTTGTAGATAAAATCTAAGACCTGATTGGATTTTTGTTGAATACTAGAAAAATAATTTTAATGGTGCTCTTTGGATGGTTCATGAATTTGTTGTCCTCTTTATGCAAGACTAGTTGAGCAATATTGGTGATTTTGGGTGATATTGGCATAATATTTGCAAATCTAATTTCAGATCTGAATTTATTCATTTATTTTTGGCTGAGGACATTACAGTGGTATCATATCCAAGATCTTGCTAGCATGTAGGGTATTGAATTGTTGATGTGAATCATGGGTTTCTTCAAATCAATGTTTAAAAGAATGATACAAAATGACAATGCAAGAAAAAAAATTGATTGGTATGTAGAATACCAAAGTATTAAGGAATTTACAAAATTTCAAGAATATTTAGAATGGATGGGTAGAACTATGCCCCAAGTTGAAGAAATTATCAAATTCTTTGAGGAGTTCTAGAGTTTTCTGAAGATTTTAGGACTAAAGAATCATTTTATGAGTTCTTCATATGGGCTAGAGAGGAGGAAGAACAAGAGAAGATCAAGGAAAAAGAAAAATCAAAGGTAAAAGGAGAAGCATGTAAGAATGAGATGATGGAACTAGAAAGGGTGATGGATACATCGTTGCAAATTCAAGATAAGGAAGAAGAGTCAAAATTTGAGGTTGAAGGTAAAGACATTTTAATTGAAAAGAGATTTTTCATTAGAGCTTTCACATCAAGAAAAAGTTATCTTTATTGAATTCAATGAAAAATCATCATTATACGTTGAATTTGAAGCCTCGAGAATTAAGGGAGTTGTTCCAATGGATTCTAATGATGATAAAGAAACACCCATTGACATTGTAGATGATGAAAAGAAGGATACCATTATGCAAAATTGGAATAAATCTGTCATGCAAGGTGAAGAAAGGGAACCTTTGTTTGTTAAAACTATTTTGATTTCTAATTATTGTCTGTGGTAGAAAAAATTTAGTGTAGAACATAAAGAAATGGATTCGCTTTTTCAAAATGGAGAGTTCAAGATAAAGAAACATGTTCTAAATCATGCACATGGTGAGTCATTGATTGATCTACAAAGTAGCATTTGGAATCACATGGGGAATTTAGTGCATACTAACCACATGGTTAAGGGTCAATGTCCAAATCTTTTAAAACATTCATGGGATCCAGGTATCATTTTTGAAGACAAAATTATTGATGATAGCTAGAAGGAGGTGACCAACTTGAGATGCTTGAAGCTTGGTTATGGTAAGAAAGGTTGGTATCATTTTGGTATTCAATATTTTTTGACGTATTGTCTTATGGTCTTTTGGAACTTAAGCTACCCACAAATTGGAGGATTCACGAAGAAAAGATACTATGAACCATTGACATCATGAAGGAAAGGCTATTTTTTATCCTTTGGAGTAAAGAAATATATGTAAAGACTTTTATTTCATGAGTCTAGGAGCTGCTATGATGATGTGGTTGAATGAATAGTGGGTGATATGCTTTTCATACTTAACTCATAACACCCAAAATCTTGACTTGCAAAGGAATGCAAAAATTGAGGCATTTGATAAAAATATGGAGGTAATAAATTCATGCTTCGAGTTTTACATTTTTGATTTATCGCATCCATTTGTAGAAGTGTATGGTGTTTTAGGGGAAGATAATTGGGGAGCAAGTTTTTTGGTGGTGAATAATATGCAAGCTTTGTTATTCTTAAGTGAGCTACAGTCTATCATTCCTCTTCTTCTAAATCTACAAAGGGGGTTTTTCGAATATGTTCTTCTAGGATCATCTGTGGGGAGGAGAATTCAGCATGTGAGTGATTATGAACACATTAATATTACTTCATATTTTGAGTTAGTATCAAGCTACTTGTTGATATTAATTTGCAAGGAGTACACAAAGTTCAAGTTTTTGCCTCATAACTTGAATTTCCAATTGAAGATGAAACATGTATTACATTTTGAATTGATCTTTGTTGAAATAATTCTATGTTTTGAGACTTGGGTAGATATTATGAAGCATTTGGAAATAGTTACAAGTGGATATCAACTTCGTGAGCTACAAAGAATAGACTTCACCTACTTTTCTCAAGTCATAAGCATCCAAGGCATATAGGACATGGAAACACAAGAAGCATGGAAGGGAATTGCTAAGGTAATCATCCCATGTCATGTACTTAACACTCCATATCTTTCATGTGATTTTTCTATAGAGTGTGGATATTCAAGAAAGAGAAATATTTGGTTTTCAATGTAAAGTTGGAAATTTGAGGAACTTGACAACATGAAATTCAAAGTTTTAGAGGATAGCCTTGCAAGGTATGATATGAATTTGAAAATCAATCTTCCTTTGAGAATATTCAAACACCAATCAATTCATGATAGTCATTTGATGGAGTACAATGGACCGAGGAACTTCTTATTTTTGTTTGATGGGTAAGATGAGCTACATAAAAGGGAAATACAAGAGATGTCGGTAGATGACTTATTCAAAAAGATTTCTTCTCAAAATTTTCTTATCTTACATGGAAATCAAATTATTTCCATCATGAAATATTTTGTTGATGATTTATATGCCACTAACATTTTACATGGATTTGTGAAGAAATTCAAGCATATGCCAATGAAGGGTTCTAATGAATACATCATCCTTAAGCAGAATAAGTTGTTATTCTTTATGGTACTTAAAGTGCCATGGAAAGAATGTTGTTATTGTATGGTTACTCCAATACTTCACTTTGGATTCAATATAGTAATCCATGAGACTGAAAAATGTTTTCTCACAGGTTGAGGTAATGTATGGGCCCAATGTTATTCATTTCCATGATTTGTATTTCAGCAATGTAGAGGTGAATGAAAGATCTATTTACAAAAGATGTATTGTTTGATGAAATAGATGTAAAGGCTGTTATAATAGGCCTAATAGCAGAAAAATTTAGAACCATAGCATCATCAAATGTAACAAAAGACTCAATTAAGTTGCCCAATGACAATGTACTTCCAACTAGAAATCCAAGACACTATTTGACTTATAGAGAGAGATTGTCTTGGATGAGTTTCAAGGAGGAAACTATCAAGAATATCAGGAAGTTTCCTAACATGGTAAAATATGTCATGAAATTATTTTCTACCTTCATGTTGAAAATTTTACGTGGAGATCAAACTGTGCTTGTGGAAGGATTCAAAAAGTGCATAGTCTTCCATCAGAAGGGCCTTTATTTTACAAAATCAAATTTCAGAATTTGGTGGAGCATGAGATATTTTTTAATGATATCATTTTATGTCCCTTATATGTTTCATTATTGTTCCAAATCTAATCCTAAATATGCATCAAGCATCCTTCAAAATGTGGCCAAGTTAAGAGTAGTTTGTGTTGTTTCCTGTAGGGAGGATCTCCTCAACTCCAAGGTAAATGAGGTAAATGTTTCCAAGATTTGTATTTACTGTTATGAAGGATGTATTTACTATTGTAACCATCATATAAGCTACAAAAATCATATTTATATCTTTGAGAAATACTCCAAGAGCTTTTGGGTTAGCTTTCTTGGTGATAGTGCATATACTTAGTTTTGGAAAGGAGTTGAAAAGAGGAGGTTATTGCATGGAAAAGATGCAAGGAATACAATTAAACCCCAAGTAATATGGAGTAATATTTTTCAAACTGAAATTCATCTTTTCAATATTACAGAGAACAAGTATACTTTTCAAGAAATATTTAGGTTGTTTTGGAGGAAGAAGCAACATCAAACAAATACAGGATTCAATTATCTTGCAATTTGAAATGATAATAGGATATTTTGGGAATAAAGAAATTGAAGCATCATGATTGCAATTGCTTAAGGACAAGAAATTTTGGGAAGGGAGGACTTTTCATGTCCCTTCTTTTATTTTTATTTTTAAAATAACAACTTACTAAAAATAGTAAGTTGACAATCCCAAAATAGCAAATCAAGATCAATTGACAGTTTGGGAAATAATAATAAATTTGGTGATTTGATTGAGATTAGAATATTATTTAAACACCAAAAGATATTTAATTTAAATATCTTCCCTCATTTTGGCAAGTGGAGATTTGGAAGCTTCGCATGGACTATTTGTTGGCTTTTAGTGGTAATGGTAGTTTTGGTAAAGTTGGCAACTCATGGGGAATTGTGGAAGTTAGGAGACACTTGGAAAAAGGAAAGTTTATTTTCCTTGGTAGTGGTATTTTGGCACCTAATTTTAGTTTTGAAATTGGTTTTGGCTCCAAGTTTCATTATTCTTGTTTGCATATTTGACAAAGCTTCAACTTGTTTCTTCAAAGGCTGGTAAACCTATGAAGATCAATCTTTAGGGTTGATAAACCATGGATATTTGAGGCTCAAGGGAAGTGGTTCCAGGGATCACTAGGAGAAATCTCATTCAAAGGTTGTATTGGAGCTCAAAGAATTCAGTTGTTTCAACAATTTTCAAAGTTTGTCCAGTTTGCTTTTATGGAGCTTTTTGGAGTTTTCCTTGTTGCATGTTATTGCATGTTATTTCAATAGTTGTGTTCCATTTATTTCAGAGGTTTAAATCAGATTGGAGAAGCTGGGTATTTCTAGTTTGGCCTCAGGAGTTTTGCAGGTGTGGTTTCAAGTGTGCTTTGGATGTAGTTTTGTGTGTTTTTTAGGCATAGTTTTGCTATTTTATGTTGTGTATAATTTGAGATATTGTTACAGAAGTATGTTATTTTTATAGAGTCTATAATCAGTCCTATTTACTATTATTTTCATTTTATGAGCATATATTTTCAGTTGGGTGAAGTTGTGAGAAGATCAGGTAGCATTATTTTGGTATAGTCTGGTGATATGTGTGAAGAGAATTGGTGTGCAAAGCTAAAGTTTGGTTTGATGATGAAAATGTGATTCTCATACCTGTTCTATGCTGAAATATATCAAAAAAATTATTCCTTTGGTTTTCCATAAAGTTTCATTTGGTTTGGTGTGCTTTTAGTGAGGTTTGGAGCAAATCGGGTAGTCTAGTTTCAGCATAGTTTGTGGGTTTGTTAAGATTTTTGGAGAAAAGAGTAAAATAATTTTCTGATGTTGTAGATCAGATCTAAGACTTGATTTTTTTTTTTAATATCAGAAAAATAATTTTAATCGTTCTCCTTGGATGGTTCATGAATTTGTTGTCCTCTTTATGCAAGACTAGTTGAGTAGTATTAGTGATTTTGGATGATATTGGCATAATATTTGTCAAGTAACATCATTTCAAAGAAGCTAAGGTATGGATAGAGGAAAATGGATGATGATAGAAATATAGGATGATGATGGTGATGGGGAAAAGGATGATGATGATGATGATGATGATGATGATGATGATGATGAAAGGGTATGACGATGATAGGATGATGATGCCCCCTCGAGAGGATAGGCAGGTTGAACAAACATGGGTATTCTCTCGAAATGAAATGAAATGATAAAGGATGGATAAGATGAATGATGCAAGATAGGAAGTGGATGAAGGAGATGAAAGGATGTGTTATGCTGCAATGAAGGTGAGCAACCATGATGTTTGATATAGCACTAGACATTATGCACCAAGGTGACGATGTGTCTCATGCTCTAGCGTAATACAACCTTGTCTAGACGTATGAGGAAGTATACTTAGAGCATTAAAGTCCTAATGCACAAAAGGTATGATATGACCTTAGATGCAAAGGATAGTGCAAAAAGCTACTCCAACATACACAAGATATGAATATTAGCTGGAATGATACAGATTTGATACAAATGCAAGATAAAATGATAACTGACACAAGCAAGCAAGCAAGCATGCACAAATGATTAAAAAACAAACAAGGTATTGCCCCTGTCAAGTTGTAAACTGTTGATTGATTGATTGATTGATGACGATGATAGTGTCACAAGGATGACTGATTGACTAATTGATTGGTTTATTTGGTTTACGACAAGATTAGGATCAAGACCAAAGGATGTGACTGGATAATTTGAAAAGATTGATTGACTTGATTGGTATGGATTAAGGATTGACTTGCATTTGGATTATTGCTTGGAATGATTGAAGATGATTTGATGTATGGGTGAATGGATTTGATGAAGATTATTGGTTTGGTTGAATGGTTGGATGATTGGATTGAGGTGATGGATTAAGTAGATGAAATTGGAAGAAGTAATTGGATGGATTGATTTTATTGCTTGGATTTTTGTTGGCTATTTGATTTTTTTGTATTTTTGGGGATATTTTGATTTTTTTGTATTTTCAGAATATTCAATTTTTTTTAATTTTTTGAAATGTTTTGATTTTTTTGGATTTTTTTCAGAACTTTTTATGATATATTTATTTATTTATTTAAGATGTCAATGGATGAAAATTTGGGTAGCCTTTGTGCTAGATACCAATGACAAGGGAAAACCAAGTCAAGGTGCAAGGAGATAGATGGGATTGATGGGTGAAAGGGTGGGTGATAGGATAAGGGATAAAAGGCTCATGATAGATGGATGGATGGAAAGGATAGGTCATAGTGAATGGAATGGATGTATACATCATAATAGAGCAAGGATGTGATTTCCAAAGACTATGTCGCATAGGAATAACATGCCCCATTCTAGGTACAATACTTAGAATTTTTCATGACAAAGCTTATGGCAATAGGATAACGATAGGCTTGTTTGGAAGGATGAGGTATGTCAAGAGATACCCAAAAAACATGTTTCAACATTTTTCCCCTATGTCTTCATCAAGATCAAAAGGAGAAGGGTGGAAAAGTGGACTCAATATGATAGGTATGTATGATGGCTAAATATGGTAGGTAGGATGAAAATGATATGATAAGAAGTGACATGATAAGATAGATAGTGCAGATGAAACAAAGTGCCCCCAAGTGTAATTGAAATAGAAGATCAACTACACATGACTCCTTTTTTCCAGGTTTTCATCATGGTAGTTATCCAGGGCGCTTGTTTACCAGGTTTTCACCGTTGGACGAAGGGATTTCTCTTTGCTTCTTTTTTCTTTCTTTTTTTTTGAATTTTTTTATTTTTGGATAGGAGAAGGGGAATATGGATAGGAGAGACTCAAGTGTCTAGTTCCATCAAAAGGTGATAGTCCCACTAGATGAATGTCATTGCATGGACCATGTCAAGTGCTCATAGATGTTGGTAAGGAATTGCATGAGTGTGAGATGGATTAGGTAGATGGCGGATTATGAAAGGCTTATGCAAGAATGGATGGGGAATAGTGGATTATGATGTGGATTGTATAGGACTTGTACAAAAGGATGGATGAAAGGTTTATGAAAAAGCATGGACCATAGGAAGGTGATTGGGAAGATATGTAGGATAGTAGTTGAAGGATGGGGAGATGAAGGTATGTGGGAATGAAATCATGACCAACGGTTGCACACACTATGATAAACGTTGAAGCTTTTGATGTGAAGGGGGTGTAGGAAGCAATGGAGATGTTTGATTGGGAGATGGGTGATGAAGTTTTTTAGGTACCCACATAGACTTATTATTTTTATGAGTTTTATTTTGCTTGTGGGATTTAGGAATTTGAAACTTTTGAATGGAATGAGAATGTGGGGTGGAAGTGGATGGTTGGGATTTTTGAGATGTAGATGCCTCTTTTGACTTGATTTCTTTTTTATTAGGTACCCAAACCATTTTGTTTTTAGAATTTTCTTTTGGAGGTATGGACTTATATAAATTTTTAGATGAATTTTTCTTTGATTCTTTGCTTTTGTGCCCCAAGGCATGAGGACCCTTAGGATTTTTTACTTTGTAGGTAGAGGCATTAAAAATTTTGCTCTTGAATCCCATGGGTATGATGGAATGAGTGGAAGCTTCATGTATAGACAATTTGTGCATTGATTGGTCATGATTAGGATTTTTAGAAGATTTGTGGATGGATGAATAATGGGATTGTATAATGGTGATATTAGGTGTGGGGAGTAATGGAGGTAGATTAGATGGAGGGATATTAGGAGTTGGAAGCAATGGTGGAAAATTTGATGGTGGTAGGTGTACAGTCACATGCTTTTTACATTTGTAGGATGATGGGGGTGGAGTGGCTACATATGTCTTGGGTGTATGATAGGGCTTATGATGGAAGGAGGTGGACATAGGATGCATGGAGGAAGTACCCACATCTTGAGATTGGTGTCTTTGGGGTGAGTATCCAAGTCCGAATGAGCGTGGAGGG
Organism: Sequoia sempervirens; assembly: GCA_007258455.2. NCBI lineage: Eukaryota > Viridiplantae > Streptophyta > Pinopsida > Cupressales > Cupressaceae > Sequoia > Sequoia sempervirens. The sequence continues at coordinate 234,931,928 of VDFB02105785.1, forward strand.
ACTTTGACATGGATGGGCCCCAAAATACCTTGTTCATGAAGGCCTAAACCTTTACCTTGGTAGTTCATGTTTTGGAATATGCAATGGACAATGGGACTAGGTGTGTTTTGGACACTAGACTTGAGTTCATTATTAGATGAAGAAGGTGAAGTGGATAAAGGTTGTTGTTTTCCTAGAGAAGAAAACTCATGGATGAAGGTGGATAGACCCATAGGATATGATGGAGGACTTGTAATGGGGTCGATAGTGGGTGATGGAGGATCATTAAGATCTTGATTAACATTATGCTCACTTAGATCCAAGGTATTTGTTTGATATTCTATGTGTGCTTGGGAGGCATATGTCTCATCAAGGGGAGTAGATGTTGATGGATCATGGATAGGAATAGGTGAAGGTACATTTGGGATATCTTTCTCATGGATGGGTATAGGATCAAGTTGCTCAAGAATAGGCTCTTCATCATTATGGATATCAATTTGATCATAGAAAATATATAGATTATGGATAGGTTGGATGAAAGTGGTTTGATCTTGATTAGGACTAGGGTTTGATGTTTCCACATGCTTCGGAGTAGACTCTTGATATAAATCTTGGGTTGCTTGAATGGAAGTGGAAGGGGATGACTCCTGAATAGGCTCAACATGTTCTAGATGGTCAACAACATGGAGACATGATGGAGGTTGACTTGGGCTCAATGGGGGAGACTCTTAAATAGGCTCAAGGGGGAGACTGCATGATGGGATTGTAAGAATGGACATGATGTTTGAAGACTCTTTGGTAGGTTCAAACATATGAGTTGGATGACATGGCGATGTTTGATTCCTTGCTAGTAGCCCATGGGTCACATCCTTTGTAGGTGGATGGGTGGATTTGGGTAATGCCATAGGTTTACTTTTGAAATGTTTGAATTTAGGGCATATATTTGATGGAGGATTAGATGATGGTGGGGGTAATGAAGAGTTTGATGGGTTAGAAGTTGGAGAGGCCAATGGATTAGGACTAGGACATGGTGGCTTAGGGATAGGTATTTGAGTGGATGGTGGTATGATAAAGTTATAGGGTGCATGAGCTAGATTGGTATTTCCCTTGTCAAAGTTGACATTAAGACTTAAAGGCTTTTGATCTTGTTTCGAAGGTGGACTTTGGCTCGCATATGCTTGTTGTAGGATGAATTGATAGGTTGATATAGAATTGACATGGAAAGAGGTGGGATAAAGTGATGTGGAATTGTTTTGATAGGTGGATAGATTAGATTGATATGGAATGGAGGGAGATGCCACATAGGAATGAGGTGGAATTGATTGGTGTTGAATGAATAGAGGATGATGTACTTGTTGGGTTTGACAAGTGGCTATGCGATATTAGGCTTGTGCTATGAGTTGTTTCATTTGAGGTGATTGATTTATTTGAAGTTGAAATTGTTGGATGAGGCCTTGGAGCCCATGTATAATATTTTGGTCTAAGGGTTGTGGTCCTTGATAAAGTGATTAGAGGAGGTCTTGGAATTGGGGTACTAGGTCTTCTAATGTTGGCATGGTGTAAAATGATGTTGATTGGATTAAAGAGATGATGATGGTTAATATATGATGTGGAATGACAAGATTGGATGATTTGGATGATGTGGAAAGTGTTTATTGGAAGTTTGACTTGGGCAATATCAAACACAAGATCTCACATGTAAATGCATGAACACACACACCAAACATAATGATAAATTTTTCTTTCAAGATTAAATGCTATGATTAAGCAAACACTTGAATACACAACAACAAGCCTAGTGTTAGTCAAGTGGGTATGGCCAATTAGGTCTCAAGTTAGGATGCATAAGGTTGACTAAGGATGATTTGAAAGCAAAATCCTACCACAAAGCTGGGAGAAAGGGGTAACCCACCCTTCACCTTCACTTCCCAAAGGTATAAAGTTCTTTGGGACTTAGCCAAGAGTGATAAGATTTTAACTCCCAAAAGAGTGTGTCTTTCGATTCACACTTCGATTGAGGTCGTCCCCAGTGGTGATGAAATCCCCTAGCAGGCCTCCTATGAAGGGTTTGACAAAAGCAAACCAAGTGAGGTGTTTTTTATCACACATGCACTTGATTCACACTCGCAGTTGTTAATTTCCCTTAGAAATGAAATATGTGGAAGCAAAAATGGAAGCACTCATTCTTTTTAGATACCAAATCAAGATGTGATGGAAGACAATGGTTGATTTTAGACCCGATTTTTATATGTGATTGAAGAGAAGATTTGTTTTAAGAGCCCAAATCCAAATGTGTGACAAACAAGGATTAAGAGATGAAAGATGGAATGAGTGCACCTAATTATTTTTTCTTTCCAAATTGTTGTTTTCACCTACAAGTCACAAAATCAAGAAAGAAATAAATAAACGTGCATAGAAGAAAGTTATGTGAAAAAGATGAATTCTGATAAAAATATGATTATGATGAATTGATACAATTGAATGGATTGCATAAATAGAAAATTTAGAATATTTCATGCACTTTAAAAAAAAAATCGTTGAAATTGGATCAATTTTGCTCAAGATATGCTCGTTTGAAGTTTAAATGCAAGTTTGACTTTGACTGATAAAAGAGTACTTAAAATTATGCATTCACCTAAAATGGTCTTCACCACTGCATAGCTCTCTGAGTCAGCTTCCAACACTTTTTGAATTTCAAAAATCCGACTTATTACACAAAAGTTATGCCTATTTTAGTAAAATTGTTATTTTAATGATGTGCAAAGAAAGAAGCGGGCTAATGTTTAAGCCCCTAAACATCAAAATTTAACCCCACGTGACCAAAAGCTTGCAAAAAGATGTTGGGTACTTATTAATGGGACCCCTGGTCCTTCATATGACCAGGGGCTAAATCCCTAAAGAAATAAAAAAATAAAATAAAGATAAAAAAGTTAAAATTAAAATTGTTTTAAAACTTTTTCAAAAAGTAATCATAAAGAAATAAAAGACTAAAGCATTCTAATAAAAGGTTTCAGCTTTTGAAAGCATGTGATCATTTTATCTTTTTAATAAAGACTGAATTGAATTTTAAACCTTGTGTGACCATGCAGGCCATGGGTGTTATGGATATACTCCACAGGTCGTGTGTCATGTGAATATATATTCACATATTTTTGTCGTTGAAACCCTATAGTATATTAAAAAAATGATACGATATACAAAGAAAAATCAAGATATTATTAATAAAAATACGCAATATACAATTTTTATGCATTCAACGAAACCCTTTTGATAAATATTCACTGTGTATACACTTGCAATAATAGGGATTTCAAATTTCTTTCAAAAAAAAATTCTACAAGCAAAATATATCAAATTATATTTCAAAATTCGTCTCTCAATACCCTTGATCGCAATGGTGAGGCTATTTTTTCTGATTTAGGGCTCCTATAAAAACTTGATCTCCAATCCCTCTTTAGAAAACCTTTGACCTACAAAACAAATATCTAATCTAAACACACATGCATATTAATAGGGATTCACTCCATTGTTCTTCTCAACCTCACATAAGAATGCAAGATTTTGAAGGATTTGATGATGGAGGTATGTTGGTTGCTCACTTCAACAACATGACGATATAGTGAAGGTTTGAAGATGGAGAATGATCGATGAAAGATGATGAAAGATTGTAGAGATAATTCGACAGAGTAAGGGTACTCAAAAGCTCCTATTCCCAAAATGGCTTGTGAGAGGCCATATTTATAGAGTTTTGATGTGGATGGAGATATCTTGGAGATGAGATTCGATAAGGATTTGATTTTTGACAAAAGAGGAAATACACCAAGATAAGATAAGATAGAAATTTATTGATTTTCTGAATAAATCCTAAAAAGATGAGAAAGATAATGAAATGATAAACTTATTAAATAATGATAAAGCATTATCTAATAAAGGATAGGGATGATGTGGAAAGATAGTTAAATAATGTAAAATCATTATTTAATTATAGATGAAGGTGAAAAAGATAATTAAATAAATACAAATTTATTTAATTATAAGAGAATAGATAAATGACTAATTAAACAATTAAAATAATTATTTAATTAGAGAGGATAAATGGTCATGAATAATTAAATAAATAAATATTTATTTAATTATAAAAGATGGGATTATGGATAAATAGGGAATAAATGAAATTAGTCAAATAAATAAAAATTTATTTAACTAATTAGGTGATGACATGGGTACCTAGGGCAAAGCATACTACAAGATGTCCAAATGATGTGATGTTGTGACAAGGTATCGTAAGAGGACATTTTTGGGTGTCTACAATTGATGCAAGAGCATCCTTGGTTCTTGGAAATCTTGCATCAACCAAAAACATTTTCTTTTAGTTTTTTGTTCTTGTTATGTTCTTGCTCAGTTCATGTTGGTGGATTCGTCATCTTTGCTCATCAGACCTTGTGGATCTTCATGTACATCGTCGACATGTTCATTTTCCTTGTTCCAAGATTTGAGCATGATTGGATCTTTTTTAGACAAGTTATCGCTTCCAGATTTCATGGCTGTTTCTTGAACCAGCACCAGAATAATTCAAACTTTTTGGCTAGTTTGATCATTGTGGATCGTTCCCGTGACTTGTGGATCTTAACGGTGTGATTTTAGTTGTTCCATGGAGTGTCCCCAACCTTCATTATAGGTCCACACTTCATCTTATGCACATGTTGAAGAGTAATTCAAATTTGAGGCTGACCTATTCATGTGCATGTTACATTTTCTTTCCTTGGAGAATGTAATGATCTTTGGCCAATGCGGATGTTTCTAGAATTGCGGATAGGATATAAAGCTTTTAATCGATCATTAGAAGAGTAGTAGTTGATTGAGTAGATTGAGATAGATTTGATTTGTAATATTCAACTCGCATATAGGAGCATGTTAGAATGTTGTATTTTTTAGCATTTTTTATTAGGCCTGTGAGTCAAATTTGTAAGCTCAGATGTTGTCGGCTGAATATTATTGAAATTTCAGTTAATGAGAATATTTGCATCTGCATTTGCCTCCATATTTTGTGTCGCTTTCGTTATGTTACTCTTGTTGCACAGTCAGGATTGTTCTCTTTAAGGACCCTCCTATCATGGTTGTGCTAGATTGGTATCAAAGCGAGATTCGATCTGTGTGAGGTAGTCAAAATTCAAGGAGTCTTGTTGAAGATTTGTTGTGTGGTGGTAGATTGAGGATCCGACTTGCAACTACAGAGGACTTGTGTAAAGATGGTGGGAAGAAGGAATGGTAGAAGAAATGAAGCGCGTGGAAATGCAAACCCAGCTATGATGGAGATGTTAAGAGGAATTGTTGCCAAATTAGATGCAGTTGAAATGGCCTAGAGGAGAGGTTGACTAGTTGATGATGTGAGTGATGAAGAAGTAGAAGTTCAGGAAGAAAGAGGAAGAGAAGAGCAACCTAGCCTTGATTAGGGAGAAGAGAGGTTCATAAGAGCCCTAACTTGGATTATAATGATAAGTTGGATTCAAATGCATTGTTAGATTGGATAACAAAGATGGGAAATTATTTTGAATTTGAAGTTACCACTTGAAACATAGATTTTTGGGACCCTAATGCTACTCTTGCACTTCTAGGGTTTTTCACCTAAAAGGAGAGAGATAGGGCCAAAAATGCTAATGATTCACTCAAATTAGGATGTGTGCAATGTTGTTTAATGTAAATGAACTTAACTAAATGCAATTTATTGATCTAGATGAATGAAATTGAATGCAAAAGTGCAATTTAAGTTATATTTGAAAACACATTGTGTTATGCAAACAACTATGTAAATGAAGGAAATGAATAAAATATGTAGAACAGAAAGGGATGAGATAAAACAGAGTGCACCTGGATGAATTGTGATGAATCTGGAATGTCTAGAATGCTGATGGAAATTATTGATTTTTCACAGTGGGACTCATTCGCCTAGGGTGGCGAATCAGTCCACCTACTAATGAAAAATTGTCGAGAGCTGATTTTTGTCTGTCAGGATCTAAAATCTGACAAAACTCAAGTTTCCAATCCTAAGGTAGGACTCATTCGCCACAGGTGGTGAATCAATCCTCTCGAATTTTTTTGAAAAGTTAGGAGATAACTCTGCAACACCATATCTTAGAATGTTTGCTTGTCGGGTTGCCAAAGTCAAATCTACATAAAATGGACAAATAACTCTCTCCAAGCTTGAAATTGACCAATGTTGACTTGAAGCACCTAGTTGACTTGGAGATCAATCTTCAACACCTAATAACCTATCAAATCTGCATACAAAGGGTTGCAAACAAACATGCAATAAGGGAAAATTGATTAGGGTTAATGAATAGGGGTTTGCCTTGGTCAAACCCCACTTTTGGTAATTAAACCCTTGAAAAGATAATGAAATGAAAGAGAAAGATAAAATAATAACATGCAAATGATATCAACTCACGTAACTCTTAATGTTGCAAATCTAAAGTAATGTTAATGGCACCTTCAAAGTGCTTGAATAGTGCTTGAATTGTTGATGTAAAATTGCTTGAATGCTTAAAATGTGAGATAAGATGCTTGAATGAATGAGGAGATGTAAAATGAGATGAAAAACACTTATTTATACAATTCTTGTGCCTTAGTATCTGTTCATACCTCATCACAAGGTGACATCAAGTATTTTTTAATAAAATCCTGAAAGAAAATTTGAAATATTTTGAATTTGGGACCAAGGGGGACTCATTCACCACCCATGGCGAATGGGTCCCACCTAGGACCTAAAAACATGTGTCAGGAAAAATGTTGTATTTAATGTTGTTTGTCAGGATAATATACAAAAATACACTTAATAAAAGTATATGAGGGCATAAAGGGACAAAATAAAGCATGAGAAAGGTGTAAATAGTGAAAATATGCCTAGAAGAATGTGAAAGTTTGTTACAAGGCTTTACAACACTTCAAAATAGGACTTGTTGATGTGTACAAAGGTGATTTTTAGGTGAAATGTATTAAATAGAGTCTAGAAGAATGTAGAAATGTCTTACAACACTTCACAACACCTTCACAAGACGTTCTTTTAATTTTAGTACCTAAATAAGCATGTTCAAGCCATGTTATTGTTGCCCAATTTTCACCTACGAGCTAGGTCAGTTGGGAAAATTATGTTTCAGAAGTTCTAAAGGGCCAGGTGGGTCATTTGCATCAAGGGTTAAATCATGCATCTGGTGCTAGGTCATGAAGAACACAATTGGAAGGCCTGCCTAGATCAAGCTTGACATGAAAACCCTCTAAGGAGAGAGTTGCCAAGACCTTTAGAATGTCTTGCCGACCAAAGAGGGGCTCTCGTTGAGTGAAGGCATCATCACCAAGAGATCCGTCTTCGGTCTAAGGTCTTACCGATCGGGTCGAGTCTCAGCGAATTGAGGAGAGCTTAGGCAGAATGGAGGAGTTCGGCATGAGTCCCGACAACAAACAGGTGGTCTACTCGAAAGATGTGAGTTCGGGGAGACCGTAGTGTGCTCGGCAAAGGGTCTGGCCGACAGACCAAAGTTTCGGTGACAAGATAAGAGCTCGGTGAATGGTCATGTTTTCAGGGAGATGTCTCCCCGACTGAGGGTGGTCTTGCTGAAACAAAAAGGGGGCTTGGTGTAGTGTTTTCCCTTCACCATGAAGTCTTCCCAATCAATGGGAGTCACGTCAAAAGGAAAAGGGAGCTCGGTGGAGTGGCGTGCATTCGGGGTGACATCAATCAACTCCTGCCAAAGATGAGGGGTCTCGGGGTAACGTTTTGCCTTCGGTAAAACTTCTCACCGACACTCGGGTGTCTTGCTGACTGAAGAGGAGCTCGAGGAGAAACGAAATGAACTCGCCAAGAGTTAAAGCCTTCGCCATGAAGTCCTGGTGACCAAACGATGTCTTGCCGAAGGCTAGGGGTCCTGCCAAGGAAAGTCATAACGGCTGAGGTCTTATTGACTCGGTAAGGTCTCACTGAAAGCAAGCTGAGCTCGCCAACAGTTGAAGACTTCGCCCTAAGGTCCTGCCGACATGAGAAGGTCTTGGCGACATAGGAGGAGTCATCGGCGAAGGTCTCACCGACTAGCAGAAGGTCTCCCCGACATGAATGACATCGGTGTAGCGCATGACCATCGGAGTGATGTCTTACCGACATGATGTGGTCTCAGCGATGGAAAGCAATTTTGGCATGACTAATAAAGCTGCTATGACCTCTTGTCGATGAAGGTTTCTCTTGCTGAAGCAAAATGAAATGAGCTCTCGCTAGAGCAAGGAGGCCTCGCTGAGAGTCTTGCCGACTCGGTAGGGTCTCAACAAAGAATGCGGAGCTTGGGTAGAGCAAAATGCGTCGGGGTGACATCAATATACCTTTGTCAATAGAGGATGAGAAGAGTTCGCCATGTTGTCTGGCCGAACACGATTGTCTTGGCGACCATAGGGGTGATATCAGTATGATTTTTTGGGCTCGATAAGAACTCTCATCGAAAGTTCCATGTTGTGTCGATGGTTCCAGGAGGATTTAATCACATCGGTGAGACACTTCCAGTGTCTCGCTGAGATGCGATTCTACAGGAGGAGTTTTGACTGCTCGAGGAATCTGCATGGAGTTTACTCGACCAATCAAAGAGAGCTGAAAGCGAGCCGTAACAATCTGACCAGGATGAAGAACATCAACGAAATGAAAAGAAACGTGTATCTATTCTGAGCTCAAGAGCATTCAAAGCACTCGACCGAAGAGGTTTAAGGAAAACATGATACCAGGAAGTAAATGCGGTGGTTGTAGAAAGATCTGAAGAAGGTTTCTCCGGGGAATGACTCTTCACCGACATGGACACGCAAGGTGCAACATTAAATTCAATCAAAAGATCTAAGAAGAGATCTATCCTGAGGGCTGATATTTTGTAAGCCCTAAGGGGCCGAAACATTTTTGATATATAAGGCATTTTTGCCTTTTTTGTAGATAGTTCAGACAGTACACTAAAAAGAGTTAGTGATTTTTATCAGTCCTTTCTCAACTAATGTATGTTTTTGTAACTCAACTAGAATCTGGAATACAACACAGAGTTTACCTTGGAAGCTAGTGTTCATGTTTGTACTACTCTCATTTTTGTATCTTTTTTTTGATTATGCAAGTCTTTAACTGTGTTTTATAAGTCTACACTCATACCTCAAAGCTGTGAAATTTATCTTTCCTTCCTAAGATGTGTATGTAGATCAAACCTGTTAAGAATGATGAATAAGTCTAAAAGAAGTTGTTTTGAGTATGTGAAACGGTTGCAATTAAGTTTCCCAGTGTATTTTCTTCTTGTTTCATTTCATGATTTCTCGTCAATTTGGTGTATCACCTTAGTTTAGTTTCATTTGTATGCATTCTTTCTCCCTTTACCTCACAAAGACTAGTAGTTTAGGTGATAACACAGAGGAAGCCGGAATTCTCCGAAGGTTCATTTCAATTTAGGTGACCCACAGCCTTTGAAGTGATCCCATGTTTCTCTAGAAAGCTCAGTTTCATCACTGTGCGTAGGGTGCATTTCTGAGAGACAACAGTTACAACATAAAATCAAAGAAACATAGTTTTAACACCATGAAACAAGACCTAAAAGGCCATGGAAATGCCAAGGGACCATTTTTCTACGACACACAATTGAAGATAAGAAGGTGAAGTTTTCTTGTTCAAAGTTGAGAGGACATGCATCCCTTTAGTGGGAACATTTGCGGATAGATAGGCAAAGAAGAGGAAAAGAAAAGATAAAGTCATGGGATCGGATGGTGAACAAGTTGAAGACAAAGTTTATGCCTGCAGATTATCATATTAGTTTGTTCAAGAAGTTGTAAAATCTAAAGCAAAAAGAATCTAGTGTGACAAAGTATACTGAGGAATTCTATAAGTTCAATATCAGATCTGGACATTCAGAGGATGAGATTGAGCAAGTAGCCAGATATGTGAATTGTTTGAGGTCTTCTATATAGGATGAAATTCATTTGATCAAGTTGGTGAGTGTGGAAGAGGCATATCAGTGTGCCCTAAAAGTAGAGGAGAAGTTGAATAAAAGACATGAGCAGAGACAGAGAGGAACAGGTGGAAGATTTCAAAGAGGAAGAACTTTTACTGGAGGAGGAAGAGGAAATTTTCTAAACTAGAATAAGGATAAAGAGGTTAGTAAGAATGATAGTTCATACCAGAAAGGTGATGGAAACTCTTACAGAAGAGGAGGATATGGTGGTTACTAAAATGAAGGTTATAAAAGAGATGATAGAGGACAGGAGAAAAGAGTATTCAAGTGAACTTGTTATAAATGTGGTGGAGAAGGACATAGAGCATTTGAATGCAATTAGGGAGGGACAAATAGGAAGACAAAGAACAATCGAAGGAAAAACTTTGTTGAGGAAGAGCATACTGGTTCATCTAATAAACTGGAAGATGGAGAAGTGTTGGTGAATAGATGAGTATTGTGTCAAAGTGAGTTGGAGAAAGAACCATTGTAGGGAAAGAATTTGTTTCAGACAAGATGCAAGGTGAATTATAAATGTTGCAAAGTGATTGTTGACAGTGGAAGTTCTGAGAACCTAGTTTCTGAAGAGATGGTGACTAAACTAAGTTGGAAAGGTTGAAACACCCGAAGCCCTAGCAGATTTCTTGGATTCAAGATGAGCATAAGATACTGGTAAGTGAACAATGCTTGGTGAAATTGAAGATAGAAAATTACCATGATGAAGTTTTGTGTGATATCATGCCTATGGATATATGCCATGTTTTGTTGGGAAGGCCTTGGTAGTATGATAGACAGGCTATTCATGATGGAAAGAAGAATATATACACCATTGTTGCTAATGGGATGAAGCAGATTTTGTTGCCATTGGAAGATTTTCCTATAGTTGAAGTTTGTATGAATGCTAGGGTTTTTCTGGTTGATGGAAGGAGATTCCTTGATGGGTTGAGACATGAGAATGTGTGTTATGCCTTGGTGCCTAAGAAGGCTGAAGACTTGAAGCATGTAGAAAAACACCCAGAAGAGATAAAGGAGTTGTTAACAGAGTATGAGGAGATCATTTCAGATAATGTTCCTAATGGATTTCCACCTGTGAGGAGTATTAGTCATTGTATGGATATGATTCATGGAGCTATTTTGCTTAATAAAGAAGCACACTGGATGACACTGACAAAGAATGAGGAGTTGAATAAACAAGTGCAAGAGTTGTTGAGGAAGGGTTTGATCAAAGAAAGCTTAAGTCCATGTGTAGTACATGTTGTGTAATCACCTAAGAAGGATGGAGAATGGAGAATGTGTATAGATTCTAGAGCCATAAACAAGACCACGGTGAAGTATAGATTTCCTTTTCCCTAGATGGATGACATTATGGATTATTTGAGTGGAGCTAAGTACTTTATAAAGATAGATTTAAAGAATGGATATCATCAGATCAGAATCAGAGAAGGGGATGAGTGGAAAACAACATTCAAGACAAATGAAGGATTGTATGAGTGGTTGGTGATGCCTTTTGGATTGAAAAATGCATCGAGTAATTTCATGAGGTTGATGAATGAGGTATTGAAGAAATTATTAGGTAATTTTGTGATTGTGTATTTGGATGACATCTTGATCTTTAGTAAAACTAGAAAAGAACATTTGTTGCATATAGGACAAGTTTTGCAAAGGTTGAGAGAAGAGTAGTTGCTGATAAACATTAAGAAGTGTAGTTTCATGAAGGAGGAGTTGGTATATTTGGGATTTGTGATATTTTTGGATGGATTGAAGATGGATCCTGAGAAGGTAAGAGCAATTTTTGAGTGGCCTACACTAGATAGCATTAGAGAGGTAAGATCATTCCATGGATTGGCTAGTTTCTACCGAAAGTTCATTAGGAATTCTGGTTCTATTTGTAGTCCTATGATAGAAACAATGAGAGGAGATAGGAAGGATTTTAGATGGACATTTGGAGCAGATCAAAGTTTTCAATTGTTGAAGCAGAAGTTGACTGAGTAGCCTATGTTGGCTTTACCAGATTTCAATAAGGTATTTCAAGTAGACTGTGATGCAAGTGGAAATGCAATTGGAGCAATATTGAGTCAAGAAGAGAGACATGTAGCTTATTTCAGTGAGAAGTTGAATGATGCCAGGAGAATATATCCAGTGTATGATCATGAGTTTTATGCCATAGTTCAAGCCTTGAAGAAGTGGAGACATTATTTGTTGCCGAAGGAGTTTGTGTTATATACAGATCATCAAGCATTGCAATATTTGAATAGTCAAGGTAAGTTGAATCAGAGACACATGAGATTGGTAGAGTTCTTGCAGAGTTACACTTTTGTTTTGAAGCATAGGAGTGGAAGTCAAATAGAGTTGATGCTTTAAGTAGGAGAAGGATTTTACTAACAGAGATGAGAGTGGAGGTATGAGGCTTTGATGAATTGAAGAACTTGTATGAGGAAGACCCGGATTTTGTAGAACCTTGGAAAGCTTGTAAAGAACCTGTTTTGGAGGATAGAAGTCAGTGGTTGGATTATTTCATTCAAGAGGATATGTTGTTCAGAGGTAATCAGATGTGTATACCCCAAAGTTCAATGAGGGATAACTTGGTGAAGGAAATTCATAGTGGAGAAATGTCAAGACACTTTGGAGTTAATAAGATAGTGGCATTGGTGAGTGAGAATTACTTTTGGGCGTAGATTCATAAGGATGTTAGGAGATTTGTACAGAGTTGCAGATTTTGTCAAGTTGCAAAAGGAAGTAATCAGAATATTAGATTGTATATGCCTTTGACAGTTCCAAAGAGACCTTGGGAGGATATCAGTATGGATTTCATACTTGGTTTGTGGAAGACACAAAGAGGTAATGATTTTGTATTTATGGTGGTAGATAGATTTTATAAGATGGCACATTTCATACCTTGTAAGAAGACAACAGATGTAGTGCATGTAGCAAACTTATTTTTCAAAGTGGTCAGATTGCATGGGTTACCTAGAAGTATTATTTCAGACAGAGATGTAAAGTTTGTTGGTTACTTTTGGACAACACTTTGGAAGAAGTTGAAGACAGATTTGAAGTTCAATTCTACTTTTCGCCCACAGACTGATGGATAGACAAAGGTAGTGAACAAGAGTTTAGGAAATTTACTGAGATGTTTGGTTGGAGAGAATACTGGAAGTTGGTATTTAGTCCTTGCATAAGAAGAGTTTGCTTACAATAATTTAATAAACATGAGTACATGAAAGACACCTTTTGAGATTGTCATAGGAGTTCATCCTATAGGTATATCAGAGTTGAGAGACATCAGTATGGAAGATAAAAGGAGTGCAGAGGTAGAAGAATTTGCAAAACACATGAAGAAAGTGCATACTCAAGTGAAACAACAATTGGAAAATATGACCCGGAAGTATAAGGAGAAAGCAAATTAAAAGAGGAGACATAAGGAATTTGAAGTTGGAGATGAAGTGATGGTATATTTGAGGAAGGAAAGATTTCCAGTTGGCACATACAACAAGTTGAAGGTAAGGAAGTTTGGACCTTGTAAGATTTTGAAGAAGTTTGATTTAGGAAATGCATATGAAGTGGAATTACTAGAAGGTATGGGTATATCACGTATATTCAACATTGCAGATCTATATCAGTACCATGGAGCAGAGTTCAGTGAAGACAATAAAGTAGAATCGGAGAATCAGTTTCCTAAATAGCAGTCAGATGAGATTGAAGATATTTTGGATGTTAGAGATGGGAGGAAGACTCGTGGAAGATAGTACAAAGAATATCTTGTGAAGTGGAAAGGTAGACCAGTTGAGGATTCTTCTTGGATTTCTCAGGCTAAGGTAGACGATCTTGGTTTCCTTTGGCCCTAGTAAAGTGAGGGACTCACTTTTCAATAACCCCAAATGTTTGATGCAGGAGCATCCTTGGTTCTTGGCAATCTTGCATCAACCAAAAACATTTTCTTTCAATTTTTTGTTCTTGTTTTGTTCTTGCTCAGTTCATGTTGGTAGATTCATCATCTTTTCTCACTAGACCTTATGGATATTTGTGTACATCGTCGACATGTTCATTTTCCTTGTTCCAAGATTTGAGCGTGATTGGATATTTTTTTGGTTCCGGATTTCATGGCAATTTCTTGAATTGGCACCAGAATAATTCAAACTTTTTAGCCAGTTCAATCATTGCGGATCATTCCCGTGATTTGCGGATCTTAACGGTGTGATTTTAGTTGTTCCGTGGAGTTTCCCTGACCTTCATTATAGGTCCACACTTCATCTTATGCACCTATTGAAGAGTAATTCAAATTTGAGGCTGACCTATTCATGCACACACTATATTTTCTTTCCTTGGAGAATGCAATGATCTTTGGCCGACACGAATGTTTCCAGAATTGTGGATAGGATATAAAGTTTTTAATCGATCATTAGAAGAGTAGTAGTTGATTGAGTAGATTGAGATAGATTTGATTTGTAATATTCAACTCGCATATAGGAGCATGTTAGAATGTTGTATTTTTTAGCATGTTTTATCAAGCCTGTGAGTTGAATCTGTAAGCCCGGATGTTGTTGGATGAATGTAATTGAAATTTCTATTAATGAGAAAATTTGCATCTGCATTTGCCTCCATATTCTATGTCACTTTCATTGTGTTACTCTTGCTGCATGATTTGGATTGTTCTCTTTGAGGACCCTCCTACCGTGGCTACACTAACAATATTTGCAAATCTAATTTTAGATATGAATTTATTCTTTTATTTTTGGTTGAGGAAATTACAAAGATAAAAAAATTGACTATATAATTCAAAAATATACACCTTAGCTCTAATATGTTGCCTTTAATTTTACAAGGTGTGTCTCGCAATCCTTCTTGTAAACCTCTCAATCCTGCTTGGCGAAGGCAAGCATGTAGCACTAGTTCTCAAATTGTACATGGAGGTCTTCTCCTTCTTCGAGAGAACTAGGAACTATTGTCTTTTGCACAACCTTCTCCACATAGGCCAAAAATCCAGTCAAAGATGTAAGCCTTGCACTTACCATATCTTAGAGATAACTATACTACATTATGATTTTCTCCTTTTGTTCCTGTAGTAAGAAGAATTGACCGTGTAGATTTTCAATGATTACGCTGGTTGCTCCATCTCCATCATTCATCGAATCACATACACTAGAGGCCTGGGCAATTTTAGTCAATTGAGTCCATCTGATCTTTTATGCTAGACAATGGCCACTTCAAATAGAATTGAAAAAATTGTTTGGATTCCTCCAAACACTTTTGAACTTCCTTCAAGTTGCCTTGCAACTTGGCATGTGTTGTAGCACATTTTTTTGAAGCATCAACTAGCCTCTTATTGTTCACCTTCTTTGTTGGTTCCCTTTCAATCTTCTCTTCCAATCCTATAGAGTACTCCTTAAAGGAGTCTAACAAAAATTTCAACTGTTGAATCCCTAACAAAGAAGTATCAATGGACACTCTAGGAAGGCCTTCTTGCAACACCTTGATCACTTCTTCAGCTAACTCTATACTCTTCTGGTGAGTTTGAAGAACATCCTTTCTTTCAGAGGCATGAAATACATCACCAAGCTATAATTTATGGAGAGGGGAAATCCTTTCCATATCCATGTGTCCTTGTTGCATAGGAATTTGTAGCAATTGTGCAAACACCACTGGTTGGAACTACAATTGCATGTCTAGAAGATCTTTCAATGAATCTCCAGAGGGTCCAAAGGATTCACAACATGTTTTAGATCTTTCTTCTGCATGAGTGTCTTTCTTCTCCTTCTTTCTACTACTGAAGCACTCTTCTACAATCTTCTCAATGTCTAGAGGAGGCACAGTTTGTTCCTTTTGTGCTTCAGTCTTCTTCGGTGCATCTTGCTCAACCTCTTTGTTCTGCTAAGTAGTTATATCCACATCTAGAAGAGTGTTATATGTTAACATATCTTCCTGCTCGTGTTCATGATCATGTTGTTGTATGATAGGCTCATTGATTTCTGAAAGAGATATATCTTTTTGCATTTGATCTTCAGTCTCTGGAGGAGTGGTTTCCTTATTTGTAGGCACAACTTTCTTCATTTCTGCAAGAATCTTGACTGTTATCTCCTCTATTTTCCTTTCCATTCTCTTGATTTCTTATAAGTCCTTCCCCATTAGGGTGTCTACCCTATGTTTGGTCCTGAATTATTTTTCTTGCAACTAAGAAAATATTATTCTTTCTTCATTAGTAAGGGTTACTCTAGTTTTCTCATCTTTTCTTCTTCCATCACAACTTCTTGTATATTGGCATTAAGTGAATCAACAAGACTCATCGATATTTGGTCATGAATATCACCTAGATTCACATCAAAATTTATCATATACATCTCTATTTCCTTTTCAATTATAGCTTTGTCAGCAGGAGTAGAATCTTCATATAGTAGTGTTGTTTCTTTTAGTGCACCATGTTCTACAATAGCACTAAATAATGCATCAAGCTTCATAGGACTATGCCCTCAGACCGAAGGGGTCTTCTCTTTCTTCTCTCCCTTTCTATACTGGTCCCTTCCTGAGAGACTTTTGAATTCCTTTTCCAAACCAACTAATGTTTTTCCTTTTCTTCTTCTCCTTCACAACTGATATTATTTTCTATTGTTGTTCTTTCTTTCCTTCTTCTATTGGGAGACTTTTCTTGCACAAAGGTGATGTATGTATCTTTATTTTTAGAACCACTTATAGACTTTATTTTGGATGGCTTTGTAATTGTAGGTGGTGTGGAAACTAAGGTCATGCCTAACCTTCTTGACTTCTATAGAGTAGTCTACAAAGGAGTAGATGTACCTTTGGATTTCTCCACAAGGTCCTTAGGGGTACCAAATTCTCTCTCCAAATTATCCTTCATCTTTTCAACTTTTTCTTCAATATCCTTCTTCTTTTCCATGTTCACTTGACTTGTTTTCTCTTTATATGTACCATACCTTTCAACTATTGGATCTTTAGGTTTGCTCAATAAAATCTCTATAAGACTAGTGCATTCAGACTCATCTACCTCATAAGACAACTCCAAACCCAAAGAGTTATGGTTTCAACTACTTCCATGTAGCAGTAATCTCTGCTAACCATAAATGCCAACTCATTCTTATACTTATCCACAAATTTACTCGAAATCCTTTCCCTTTCTTACATCTGGGATTGAAAAGGTTTAAAGAATCCCCACAACATAGAACCACAAGACTCTTTACAAGGGAATCTTTTCAAGTTTTCTCTAATTTGAGTGGCTACAAGAATATTATCTAGTCATACAACATTATTAACTTCAAGAAACTCTTAAGAAAGTAAAACATTAAGCAAATGATAAGAGTACCATATTGGAAAGGGTATTTTGACTCCTTTATCTTATCGAAGTCTTTTCCTTATTTCACCATTTGATGGGTTGTGTGTATTATAGTGGCAAAGACTGAATTCTCTATGTTTGTAAAAAATATCTTGTAACTAATCATCATAGAAGCATACTTGACCGTTGGATCTTTAATGTCATTCGCTATTAGGGCACGCTTGTAAAATTTCACTATGGTAAGCTTCATTACAACTTCATTCTTTATCGCCTTCGATGTCAAAATAGGTCTTATGGAGCACAAATTGGTAACAACCCTAATTGCCTCTTTGGTTACCATATGTGGCATGTCCAACCACATGAATTTATCATGAATTTTTCTCAAATGATACTTCACCCCACTCATTATCATAGTAGAAATTAGGAAAATCTATCCACACATCCAGATTATTCTCCATCAAACTAGCATATTCTGGTTTTAACTCGAAATAATCTCTAGTTAATACTTTTCCCCTAAACTCTATCATTTTTGAGTGATCATATTCATCCAACTTTGAATGAATGTAAATATGCACATCTTATGTGTGCAACACGTTTGATGGAACCATAGAGAATTCCCCTTCTTTATCCATCTCCATTGACTTATACTCCAGTGCTTCTTAAACTTAGGTCTTGACCTCTCAAGCACATCAATAACTTATGGAGTAAACATTTTGAACTTTTCTTGAGCCAGGGTTTGCAAGAAACTATAAATACCTTGTGAAATTTGTTGGTAGGGTTTTGTTCAACACTTCAAAATCACTTCTACTCTTGTTTACACTACTATCCTCTTCAAATTCTTGAACACAAATGAATTTTGAATATGCATAATGAAATATAAATGTTTTTCTGGTGACCTGAAATACGCAATAAATGCAACAAAAAAAGTTAGGTCAAAAGCAATCAACCCTCTGTGTATCATCATAGGAACTTCCAAACATTTCGTAAATCTATACATTAAGAGATTTATCATTGGATATTTCACCGATGAATCAACCAAACCAACTTATATATGCACTAGTATGTTAAAGGCATCATCATCACATCTTTGGTAAGGGGTTTAGAAAGTTTTCTGTTAAAACCCCCCTGCGCTAATGCTATCTATCTAGTTTTCAGAGGAATGTCTACACCAAAATTTGGAATAGACTCATTATTCACATCATTCTCTTCCTTTTTCTTCCAAATATTGTTCATCTCCTTATTTACCTCAACCAGATCAATCTTCTTTTGTGGAACAAAGGGTTTCACATTATTTCCTTTGCAAAACTTAGTTGTGTGTCCAAGTTTATTGCATTTATAACATGTGACACTTTTTTGCAGAGAAAACTTACTTCTTGCCATTTAAGATTTGCATTTAGAAGCCTTATGCCCAAATACATTACATGTGTAACAATAATCGAGGAATGATTGAAACATCATACCATTATTATAACCATTCATCATCTATCTTTTGCATCCACTAGCCTTATAACCAAATCTATTACATGTATAACACTTACTAGAAAATGATTGAAAATTCTGATTGATCCTGCTTTTACACTCTACAGATCTATGTCCAAACTTATTGTAATAATAACGGTGACCATTAAAAGATGGGTACCTTTGTGTAGCTGGTTGTCTAATAGGAGGTCTCTTGAAATATTTATTCTAGTTTTGGACATGTTTGATATTGCTCTTCTTATCTTCAGTCTTCCTTTGTTTATCATTCTTCTTTTCAACATTGTTTGGAGTTTAATTTTCCTTTGAGATTTCTCCTTTTTTAAACCCTAATCCTTCTTTGTCCTTTGAAGGTTTTTGACTAGCAAGCATATTATCAAGCAAGGTAGATCTCTTCTTGAATTTTCCTTCTTGACTCTTTCCTTTCTCTAGATATTTCCTCAAAGACACAATTTCTTCTTCAAGCTTTGGGCATTATACAAACTTTCCTTTCAACTTGGCATTCAAGAAGTCTTCAACTATTTTTCCTTCTTCAACCTGCACTTTCAAATTAGTGACCGTCTCATTTGATTGCTTAAGTTGGTCATTTGTTTCCTTAAGTTGCTCTTTAACTTTCTTGACTTGATTCCTTGGCTTCTTGATGCACTCATCTACTTCCTTGATATTTTCTTTTAGATCTCTATTCTCACATTCTTCTTATCTAGATCATTAAGAGAAAATTTGAGTTCTCCTTCCATATCAACTTCACAATATTCTTCAGTAAACCCTTCCATCATAATTTATTTCAGAGGGATAGGATACCTCCTAGTTGCCCTGTGTTCAACCTCCAAGATATACCTTAGTGATTAAGCCAATTGAAGGAACCAAGATCTAATACCAATTTTTGAACACCTAAAATACTAGGGGGTGAATCAATATTCCCTAAAATTCATTAACTTAAAAGTGAATTCAAAGCATCTCATTAAACTTGCAGAAATGAAAAAGAACAATTGAAGCATCCATCACAACAATCAACACAAGAACACCATATTTACATGGAAGACCCTTGAAATGGAAAAACCATAGTTAGGATTAGCTCATAATATATCATAACTGATTACAATACATTACAAGAGGCTCACTACCCAAAGGACTCACTATCCAAAAAATAGGAGGGCTCACTGCCCAAGGAAGATCACTTATTCTAGAATTAAAAAAGATATAGAAAGAGTGGCTCACTACTATATTTTGAACTACTAACAATGAATCTACAATATACTAAAGAAACAGTTCTAGTTAGGCTCAGAAAACTAACTTTACACACTTTATCCTTCACCACTATCACACTTCACACTTGTCACAATTGCTCTCTCACTTGCACATCTATATCATCTCATATCTCATACTACACACACTGAATTGACCTTCTATACATATGTATATATTCTACAAACAATTATATCATCAATTAGGTCAGCCTAATTAGATGAAACGTGTGACACCATAACCTGTCGACTCAAAACTTCATCATACATACCTTGCGAAGAAACCAAAATGTGTTCTTCACAAAAATAGGTTGGAATGACCTATAATCACTCCTATGAATCCACTCCATACTCAAATTAATACCACACGACCCCAAAACCCTTAGGTCGGCACCACATGTCAACAAAACTGGTGAAGTAACAACTAAATGAATAAATTGTTCATTCAAAACTTGAAACACGGACCACCAAACCATCTAAAACTCAGAGTGTACACTCATCTAAAATATTCAAACACTTCCTGAAATCCGTAAAGCATAATGATCATCTATGATGGAATGCAGATCATGTTCCAACATGAACTCTACAATTGTAACTATGTCACAACATAGCCTGATATTGTCACTAATATCTTTGACTGCAAAAGACATATAACCCTAAAATTTTGGATATAGACTCCTTCAACACATATCATTATCACCTCAAAATCATATGACAAGATATTGTAGTGTAGAGCAATGCGGACCACAAAAATGATACTCTGTTACATAACTATCTCAGTCAAACACTTAGCCAATTTCCCAAAACACACTTGGTCTGCTTTAGACTATATGCATACTAATGAACCATCACTTCTACAATGGGTTGCCATTGATGACAAAACCATACATCATCATGCTCATCTTGCCAACATAAATATATTTATATGTGTGTAAGTTGTTGATGTGACATTAAAGAACAAAAATGCTAACAAGAGGACAAAATTGTGTCACTTAGGACTAAATTGAGCGTGGTCCCATCCAAATGCATAATTGAATTTAGAGGTAGGTCTATAACAATGCTTACAACAATTATTTAATATTAGAAGACATAATCCACATCAACTATAGTAGAATATCTATGATTGACAACCTTTTATTTAATCAAACAAAGCTAAGCACTTCTAAACCTTCTCATTTGTTTTATCAATTATAAGTTTCAACTCATATTTCTCTAAGTTTGATTAGTGTTATTTGATTTATTCTTAATTAGACTTATATATTGTGGGGTGTTTTTTCATCCCTGCATTTTTGTGAGTCTTGAATCTTTAATCCCACTTAGGTATTTTCCCTTTATTTTCAAATCTAATTCTTTAAATTTGTCTATTTTATTCAGATTTGAAATTTATATGGACCCCTCTTTGTTTTCATTCATGATGGATAAAAAAATGGTTCATGTTTATATCCATATTATTTCATCCACCACTACAACCTCATTTCTACCAAATTAAATTCTTGCAATGATATATCTGATTATTTTGTTGGTAATGATTTTGTATCTATGATGGTTTATTTCTTGATGTCTCCCCTCCCTCCCCGTGTTAGGTGTATGTGATTTCTAATGAACATTTTTTTTAAGCTCAACTTAGATATGCTTCATGGTGTTTACACATACATTCTTTCTAATAGATTTATTTTTATTGCACATGTATATAATGCTAGAAAAAGGTTTCAATTATTGCATATATACTTGATTATATAATGGTATGATATGGTTGTTGATGTTTATCTGTCCTTGTATCATTATTTAAAAGATGCTTGTGTTGATGGGTTTAGTAGGTAGCCTAGTGTGTTCTCCTCTCATGTTTTATATCCATAATCATCTAGTGGTTGTTCATCAAAACCCATTATGAACTAACATAGTCAATGATAGAGGTTCCAATCAAAGAATGTCCAAAACCACAACTCTAGCATGTAGATCCATTTGTACAATAAAAAATCAAATAAAGCAATTCTATCAACAAAATAACAACTTTAAAATTCTTAGAAATGAAAACTTTACCAATTAATAGCAACACAAGTCACTTGATATGTGAGTAAAATGCATGATCAACATATAATTAAGTTTTTTACTACATATAGACAATGTATTTAGGTAATAAACCAAACCTTTATAATATATATTGAAGTGATAATGATTGGGTGTAGGAATAGAAGTGTGACAAAGGCTGGAAGATGATGAGAAATAGGGTATAATTCAAGGGATTTCTTCATAAGCATGATGATGAGGATTCCCTTACCTCTTAATCTAGATTTATTAGGGTTTGTGTGTTGATGGACTTATCCAAGCATGTCATTCACACCATCAATATGTGTTCTTCACAAGGTTCTAAGTTATTGTCTATTAACTTGAAGGCCTTCCTTTTAAATATTTCAGGTGCAATAGATTGGGGCACAAATTGGATAAGTATGGGAAGCCCTTGAAGCTTCCTTTTGGTTCCTACACTTTTTTAAATGAAGAAATGGATCCCAAAAGTAGGATACCTAAATGTAGATTTTGTGAAAATATTTTCTTCTTCAACACATACCTCCCTTCAAGAAATTATCATGTGGTTGTTCATTTTAACATGTGACTAATGAAGATGCTTGCCCAATGGATGTCATTGTTATGGTGTAAATTCTATAAATCATTTTTTAATGAAGAATATTGTTCTCAAAATGAAGAAGAAAATGTTTTAGATTCTAAAGATATCCTCACCATTTAAAAAACTAAATCCAAGAAGACTGAGGGAAAATGTAGACCAAATAAACATAGAGGAAGGAAGACTAAAGTTGAAACACATCCAATGGACGTTTTTAACACAATTAGGAAGGGATTACAATTAACTATGGAGGCCCTCATTTCCCACAAGGGAAGGATATTTCTCTCGACAAAATATTAAATAGTTCTTGGTTCTTTGATCAATTATTCTATCCAAAGAAGGCAATAGTTTTTTTTGCCACAGTGAAAGTGTATCAAGAGATTGTGTGCTCTCTAATCATCAAGTTTATTTATATTCTTTTTTTTGGGTAGTTGAGTTATGCACTTTCTTTCTAATTATATCATTTTAGTATTATTAGATATAAGAGAGGGTTGGGAAATAGATTCTCTCATTTAAAAATTTAAAAAATGCACCCAAGTCACTCAACAATAATGAGGCATTGAAGCCTTATAATTTTAATACATAATTATGTATTGAAGTCATAGATCAATCTCTAGATTTAGGTGATCTAGATTTAGGCCTTAAATCCTTACCAAATTCACTAATTACATAGACTAGCTAGAATATTCACACGAGGGAATAGGACCCCTTAATGCACCCAAATATGGAGATGAACTCCATAAGAGTTGACATAAAAAACAAAAATAAAAATATACTCAATGGTTGTCAAGATCCTAAATAGGAGATTCTACAAATATGTAATATATGTTGGATAAGTAAACATCCTAATTATTAAGAAGAAAAATATGAACATACTAAAGATAATATGATGAGGCATACAAAGAAGCCATGATCTCTATCAAAGTAGTAGGTGTGGGAGATGTAGAAGAATATTTAACTACAAAATTATGATTGTAATTGGAACAATAAAGTCAAAAGAATCAAAATTATTTGTAATAGTATTAGGAACATCCACAAGTGTAATATGGTCCAACAAGGCATCATCTAAGATTGGAGGATCATTAGGATCTCTATATTCTTCATAGTTGTTGATCTAGGCAACCATAGGGTAACCCATATTAGAATAGTGAATATCAACCCAATCAAGATTACATGTCACGTTAATTAGATTAACTATTATTCTCCTATCGTACATCAAATATTCCTTCCAACTAGACCTTATATCCATATGTGTGAAATGCTTGATACATGAAAAATGAAATAAACAACCAAAATCCATAATGAACAATAATAGACCTCAAATCAATCAAATGTAAGAATAATCAGGAGACCCCAAGAAAATAAAAATTTATAAAGAGTAAAGTACAATAGTACCTCCCCTCAAATTTCTTATTCCAGATACCCAAATTGATTTATAATGTCTTGCACTTTATAGAACAATGTGATTACAAAGGTTAGAGTTAATATTTCAAAGTTTAATAATGTCTAATATTGGTCTGAAAGCTAAAAGTACCATCTAATTATTGAATAAGAAAATTAGGTAGCACTATGCACGTGTCTCACAAAAAACTCCCCACTTTCAAAAATGAGACTCAAATGCAAGCCTTTCTGTTAAAATTATGATATTTAGAAGATCAAAATTTATAATGGGATAACAATTTTTTTGAGAAACTTGATCTTTGAAAATTCTGTGTTGGTTTATTTTTCTTCTAACTAAATTATTTATTATCTCTAAAGGTAATTTACTTCTTATTAGTAATAAAATCAGGTTAGTGCCAACAAATGAGGATTTGAAACATCCTTATGCACTTTAGGCTCTACAAAACCAAGGTGGGTTTCCCTTTACACACACCACTTGGAGATATACAATTAAGAACAAATGGCGGATTAACTTCTTACATGTAATGTTAGGAATATAACACACATACATTTATCTCATCCAAACATTCCCATAACTCACTCAATTCTTGGTGTAAGAACACAAA
Organism: Sequoia sempervirens; assembly: GCA_007258455.2. NCBI lineage: Eukaryota > Viridiplantae > Streptophyta > Pinopsida > Cupressales > Cupressaceae > Sequoia > Sequoia sempervirens. Next base: position 234,956,521 of record VDFB02105785.1, read on the forward strand.
CTAATAACTAATCACAAGAAGCTTAAAATACTATGATTTGTTTCTTCTTTGGTTTTGAATAGAGTGCATCACTAAACTGGTGCCTTATCCAACTACATAGTCAAAAACTATAAAATATTCTCATAACAAAAATTTAAACACAAACCCAAGGGTTTATATATACTATTACTTTATATCAGTACAACCCACTATTGTTCAACAACTTACAATTATTCTTACAAATCCCTAATCATTTCACAATATTTCAACATTTAACTAAAATCAATTACTCTACTTCTTGAATAGAAACCATCAATAAAACATTTACAACATCAAATATATAACATAGAATCTTAGAATATTTGATTGCATTGATTTAGAAAATATTGTGTATAACAATGAGACAAGAGTGTTGATGAATATCACTCGTATATGCCTCAATTTAGATTGTATATTGATTTTATTGTTAGCCTATTTTAGTCAAAATAGTCTTAGCATTGTTAAAAAGGAGCTTAACTTAAATCTTCCTATTTCTTGGACACCAAAATGTAAGGAAAGGAAAAGGGAAAAAAGGTGAGATTGTTGCTTCTTAAAAAAGAAAAGAAAAGGTCAAGTTGCACCCACGTTGAATGGAGTTTGTTTAGGGCACATTGTAGAGGATTCATGAGGCATTTAGGGTGCATTGCAGTGGAAGATGGAGATATGTTAGAGAAATTTTAGGAGATTTTCACACTTTATCCACATGTTTCCAAGTTCTATACTATCCAACTGTTATTAGCCGATAGGCTATATATAGTATGAGTGAACTTTGAACGAAAACCTGTCTCACGCCTGAAACTGCTCCCATCAAACAATCTTTTGAGGTTGTTTCCTGTTTTGAAAGGTAATGGAATGTGCATTGTCTTCAGTAAATGCAGACTTGGTTGGATCTCTTTTCAAATATTATATTTGCTTTTAATGCACTACTGTCAACTTCATCATCACTGCCTAGAATGTCTTCACCGCCTAAAATCCACTGGGATTCAGTATTTCCCATGCCTGAGAAATTTTTGATCAGTCAAATCATTCCTTGCCTTGACTGCCTAAAAATTAATTTTTTTTTGATTCTTGTCACTTCTACCATTCCTTACCAGGTCTACAGTAGCCATGTATGTTGATAGTTTCCCCCCTTCCGACTCTCAGGCAACCTGGACTTGGGAAAAAATATATCCTCACATGTGTTCTCGAGAATGCACTCAAAATACATAGCAACATTAATATAAATGGAAGATTTTAGCATGGTCTCACCATCTGCCAGAGCAGTCAAGGCTTCAACTTCCTAAGCACACCAAACCAGTTTCCCTACAACTGTTGCTTCAATCTATTCATAATGATCAAAAAGAACACAAGATTTTTGTGTGTTTCTTGACAAAATACTACGTGACAATGAGAATAAGGAAATAATAACCACCACATAGCAGTGGTAGCCATCACATTTATAGCAACAACAATTATCTGTCATGAAAACTGGCAAAATTTAATCTCACTTAAACAATGGTAACTTACCTCAAGTTTCTGCATGAATTGTTTCATGTTGTTATCAATGTTGATAAAATGGGCAGAGTCTGAAAGGAAAATATTAAAGTATCCCATTCTTAAGCTCCCATTTTCACGATAGGTAGGGAGGATGCCAAAAAAGATTGCCCAATTTCAATGTTTCTATATAAACTTATAAATTTTGTTGGTTACCTTTCCTTGCAAAGTCCAAACTTAACTCAATTAGCACAATATCCTATGATTTAATTAAGCGCTTTTATGAAATTTGTTTGTACTTCATCGAACAAATAGGCCCCCATTACAATTTTTAGTATGTTTGTTATTGTATATCTAAGAGCCTCTACCTGGGCATAGCGTCCTTGGTTGGATCACACATGTTGCATAAGCACATAAACCACTCATTTTATAATTGTGGATTAGTCTATTGGATCATTTTAATTTTTTTCAAGTGTAATTTGACACTTCATGTGCTGGCATCATTATCAAAAATCGACATACAATTATAGAAAATATGTGTAGGAATTAGTTATGATAATTAATGATAGGTTTGTTGAAGATTTAAATTGTAAAATCTATGCAAGCTTGATAATATGCACAACACCTTCAACTCATAATGCTACAAAACTAACCTATGTATCAATGGTCAAAATATCAAATTCTAAATGCCTACTTCTTTGATTTGTACTCTCCCATATATTACTTCAACATATATCTTACTATCGACGTAATCCTTGCACCTCCTTTTCGGTGCAAGTGCTAGTTAGGTATGCATTTTATCCTTTATGAGGCATATTAGTTGCTTTTAAAGGGGAACTCGGTTGAAACATAGCTATAGTCATTATGATAGTATGGAGAAAGAGTCAACTATGGTTGTCTTTGGTTTAAGAACTGTTGGCATAACTTTGACATAAATTTTTACATTTTACATTGCATTTTGAACTGTTTCTAGATGGACATATTACCAATATGGTTTGGAGCAAGGTCAAAAGGGTTTAGAGGCTAAATAATGTTATGCAAATTAGAGATGAACTTAATGATAGTTTATGAGAAATCCTTGAGCATTGATACATGTACAATATTGTAGTTATTAATGGCTCACAAAAGGTTAATATTTTTGTCCAAGTTATTTTGATACAGAACTCATTGGATATCTTAGTGCAAATTTTATTACACTACTATGGGATCAAAGCCAAACTGCAAAGCACATGGCCAGTGAAGTTATCAAGTATCTATTAATAATTATCATACTGCTTTGGAAGGGTCATAGGTCTCCAAACCAAACCAAGGACAATCATTTCTATGTCTTTCATGGAGGTTTTGATAAGTTGTTACCAACGGCTCCATTCTTCGAAGCAAAGTATTTGTAAGGTACTGGAGCAATATGCTTCAATAATGTAGATGCAATATATAGCTAGTGAAATGAAGATCCCAAGGGTGACAACAAAATAGAGAATGAGGCTTGTATTGGAGGCACCGAATTTGAATGAGTTTGCACTAGACAATACAGGTAATTCTAAAGGGTCCCAATATTCAGAACCATCTAAATAAACCAGTAATAAGATCAATGGGTTAGGCATAGTCCTATCTAATTCCATGATACCCCGACTTTTGAGGACTGCTCTTTACATCCTCTCGAAACTTGTAACAATAAACAACATGATAAAGGGCATTGGAAAAGTATTTGAACTCAAGCAAGTTTATAAAGATAGGTTCCATGGAGATGCAAGTGAAAAGATGGCTGAACTTCTACATAGCTTGATTGGGATCATCCACAAGAATGATGTAAAGAGCATACTATTATATATAAAGGAGAGTGTCGATGAGGAGTTAAAAGAAGACCAACCCATGAATGACAAAGGAGTGTAGAAGAAAAAGAGACTTACATTTTGTGTTAAGGGTACATTAGTGTTGGAAAGTCAAAATTTATTCAAAGGATAAATGAGACACTTGAATTATGTGATGTTGTGGAGATTGTCCCTGAACCTATTTCTAAGTTACAAGACATTAGTCTTGAGCATTTATATATATTGGTTGCTTTTTATGTTGAACCTCAAAGATATGCTTACACATTCCAAAACTATGTGTTTGTCACCTGTGTGATGCAAGAGTGAGAATCTACAAGTGGCATAAAGCTGCTAAGGCTTATGGAGAGTACTTTAGTGATCAAATGGTTTTTGTATGAGTTGTTCATGAGGTAAAGTGGATGAATGAAATGGAGATCAAAATTTATGATTCATGTTTTGATCTTGTTGTATTTGTCTTACCTGGTTTTGTTCCTAATGGATTTATTTACCTGAGAGCTTAGTCCAATGAAGGGAGGTCAAGAAGACAACACCCTACTCAAGAGGACAACACCCTACTGTATAGTCAAGAGGACATTTTTCTCTATATAGACAAGGATGAAAAAATCCTTATGAAGATATCATAAATCATGCATGGAAAAGATAGAACATCCAAGGAAAAAATTATCAAAGTGACAATGCAAGAAACAACTCAGATGGTAATTCTTATAGTTTTAATCAATAACTTTGAGAAACAAACCATCGAAGAATGTTTCATATGATGAGTAGCAAAAGAAAAAATATTATGAAGGACAATACTCCCCTGTGGAACTGCAATATCTGCATACATTGCTATGGCTACTTTATCCATGCGGCTCATTCCAAAGACCTTTTCCTCTTGTGAAATGATGCCAATGTTTTTAAGCTGACCTTGGTGATTATGTAGAAAAATCATTAGTAAAGAATAAAGGAAAAACCTATGCATTGAGGAAGGCATGAGCATGACAGTCAATACAGAGACAACTCAAGACATGTAGCACAATCCATAAAAGGATAGTGAGCATATATTGTAAGGTGCAGATATGCAAGCTAAAAGCCATGAGAACAGAGAAAGAGTTTTGTCACCAAGTGTCAAGAAGTTAAATACTAAAAGGATTGTCCTATGGTCAACAAGAATGAGTATGTTATAGTGATAGGTGAAGTTGCAGTACACTGAAAAATGAAGGTTTTTTTATTTGATGATTATGAGAAGGAAAGTAGATACTTCTCACAAGACACTTATGATAGTCATATTTCATCAAACTTAAGTGACGAAAGGTTTGTGAATGTTGAAAGGATCCTTGTCAAGATAGTGAGGTATTTCAAATTTCATGACTCAGCATGAGGGTAATTGATAGTGTATTGAGCTATTGAGGAAGTACATCACATAATTCAAAGGTGAACACAACATACCAATGAGCCAACATAATGTTATGAAAGAAATGTATATGACAGTCTAAAGAAAGTTGGTTACATGAGTGATGGTGCCATGTGATGGAACTTCAAATTTTTGCTCCTTGTGTTCCATTCTTGCCCTGCCTTATGTTACTTGTCTTTCATGGTGTTGGAAATTTTCCTTGGGTTGGGGTTTTAGCTTTATTTTCATGTAAAACCCTTGTGTTTATTTTACGCCTTGGTTGGAATCTTTTTCGTTGTTACCTTTTTGAAGGGTTTTAAAATGATTTATGTCCTATCGTTTCGTCTAGGTTGGGTCCCTTTGGTCTTAATATTTTATTTCCTCTGCAGGGTTTTATTTTCCTAAATCTTGGTTGGCTCCGTGTTTCATCATTTAAAAACAACTTATGTCATTGTTTACCATCCACCTAGTGATGTCCCCTTGTCCTTTTAATAAATGTTTTATTTTGCAAAGGGATAAAATTTGCGTGATCATTGATCAACTGTTGTTTGATCTCAGCCGCTCCCCGCCATCCCATGATGACCCCACCACACTGCTTTGGTTGATCACAATATCACGGGCGGGTGCCATGTGTCCTATCTGGTGAGGCCAAAGGGGATAAGTTTGAGTGACCGTTGATCAAATATTGTCAGATCTCAATGGTTGCCCCATCGCGTGATCAGAAATTGCAAGGTTTTTAGTGATCGTGATATCACAGGTGGGCGCCATGTGTCTCATCTATCGAGGGAATAAGGAAAGCACCTTGGTGAATTAATCCGGCCTTAATACATTAGATAACGGATTACTAAAGTATTCTTAAGATGCACATGTTTTAAATCAATGGGTATGTTATAATCTTGGTGGGAAAGCTGCTTGACGGCTAATGATAAGGTTGGTGACTATGTTGAACGAACAAGATCACCAATGATCAAGATCTACGGTTGCTCGCCATCGCATGATCAGAAATTGCAAGGTCTTTATTGATTGCGATATCGTGGGCGATTGCCACGTGGATTCCCTTGGTAGTGTATGGTATGGTGGACCCTTTATTGCCATGTTGGCGATTGTGTCAACTTGTTTTGAAGGGTTGTTCGATGATTTGATCTAACTGAAAGATCGACGACTCAAATTTAAATCTGCATCAAATATGGTTGGAGCCATTCGTGCAACGCACGAGTGAGCTTTAATGGCGGATGAGACACTTGCTGGCATGATTTGATCAAAATAAAATCAATTCTCCTACTTTATTTGTATCGCAAAGCATTCAAGTATTTTTTGAAGCAGTCTCAGAGCCGAAAGCAAAGTTGCGAGTCTTTGCAGCCAGAATTTGGGATTTCTGCAAGCACAAAGCCGTGAGTTAATTTCTATGTTTCCTAGTTACTTTACACTTGAATTTGGGAAAAGATTTGTTGTACTTGTCATAGGACTTGTTCATAAACATTTTAGGGCTATAGTTTAATTAAATTATGATAAATTGCAATGTTTTGTAATTTCATATCTCTGGTTAGTCCTAGTTGTTTGAAGTGTGAAATTGTAAAAAGACCCTAGTTTGTCCAAGATGGCACCGCCAAAGCAACATTCTGGCCAAATTGACTATTTAAGAAGAAACATGTACAATGATTTCCTGGATCAATTGCCTCGATCAACAAATGATAGAAAGAAGGGATTGGTTCTAATGCGAGGAAAAATCCTGGGGGAGGGGTTGGTATATAATTGCTCCAACATAGCCGATGCTAGGGTTCCTATCACAGGATTGGAAATGTTCAAATTGTGGTATGGACAGAGGAATTTTCCTCACCCCTTTTCAAATGGCTGGATGTATGATTTGGGGAAGCTAGTGGTGCCAAACGTGTTCCTTGATATAGACTTGCTTAAAGTAGTGGCCGCAAGATATGACCCTATCACATGAGTAATCAGGGATAATGATGGAAGGGTTTTGTTAAGCATTAACAAAGATGAAGTTCAACAGGTTTTTTATTTGAGTGAACAGAATGGATATTTGGTTCCTATTAATTTTGAGGAAATGAAGCAGGAATATGCAAAGTTGAACTCTCTTTTTAGAGCTAAGTTGCTTCCACCTCATCTGGCTAGGGAAGGAGGTTCGAGATTTCACATTAGGCCCAGTGACCAAGAACCTTTCAGATTAATTTTTTTTGCAAATCATTTCTTGGCCACTTTTTATTCATTATGCTAGATTTTGGGTTTCAGTCCTGGTATGGTGATGCCCATTGCATACATGTTCATGGGGGTGCAAATACAACACCCTAACTTCTCTGTGACTTATGGCTCTGCTCCTTTCTTGGCTGAGAGGATACATGAAGGGTTGTCAAAGTTGCAGAAAAATGATACTGGCACACAATTCTTTTGGTATTTTATGTTGATGTATATGTTCTTATGCAAGAATGCTGAATTTTTCTAAGAAGATGGAATTGAGGCAATTGATTGATGGAGAAAGATTGCCAGAATAGTTATGGAATGCAGATTTATCTTGTAATAAGGAAAGCATCAGTTATGTGCAATTTGATAATTGTTTTGCTTCCAAATTGAGGGCTAGACTGATGGTAAATGTACCTAGGATCCCTGAGGAATTGCATGATTTCCTCAGACCAAAGGGGAGGAAGCCGGAACTAAAAGTTTTCCATAACTAGGGTGACATTATCCCATACCCCGTCAACATTGTTTTAAGGGTATATGGTTTTCAAGGAACCCCTCATATACTGCCATAAAATGTGCCACCAAGAGTGGGGTTTGCAGAAGTTATGTGGCAGATAGGTTGTATCCATGAGGACAACCTCACTGGGAGGGGTAAGGCAAATTTTTTCCCAAATTATACAGTGGTGTCTGATTTTTCCTTTTCGAAAGGAGATTGGGTGCATTTTGGGAAATTCTTTGATGATTACCATTTGAGGTGTGGCCCAAAGTGGCAACATGATCCTGAGGGTTTCTTTTCCCTTTTTAGACAAAGAATAAAGGCTGGCAAGTTTGTGCATGAGTTCAACTTTCCTGAGGACCTGATTAGAAACAAATTTGATCTAAATAGGCAGGAATTGAACAAGGAGAAATGGATAGGTTATGATAAGCTATTATATATTGTGAACAAAATGGATCCAAAGTATGATCCATTGTTGGAGTTCAGTCCACACCATAAGAAAATTTATTTTATGATGGAGAAATTCAAAGAGATTATGGGCACTTTGAGAACCAAGAAGATAAATTTAGAACTGAGTCTCGATGTACAAGAACAAGGTGCCAGACCAATTGAAACAAGGCCAACATATAAGCCTACAGGAAGAAGGCCCATTTACAGGAGGAAAAAGGATGACAACAGTGATGAGGAAGAAGTGGATAGAAAGGGGAAGAAAATAATGAAATTTCCTTCATAGCCAGGTCCAAAATTCAAAGTGCCTAGGGAAATTAAAATTATTGATTTAGAATCATCACCAGAAGATAATCCCTCATCACCTTCATCTAAGCCAAGCCCTAAGAGGCAAAGAATTGATCAACCACAAGAGGATCTGATGGATGAAATTGTTGTTACTGATCATGATATGCAGGTTGGTATGCCTTCCCCTCCTAGGCCAGCTGAATTGGTTTTATCTGATTTGGATATGAAAGGAAAATGTGTACAAGATGCAAGGATGGAAGCATGCAAGGAATTTCTAGATGACAATGCATTTGTAAAGACTCTTGTATTCTTGCAATTGGTATGGAGGATGAAATTTGAAGAATATCAAGATATATGTAAGAAGAGAAGAGAAATAAGACCTGACAGGTCAGACCAGGAGAATGATGAGGAAGTGAAAGTTGAATTAATGGAAGAATTCAAGAACATCACTCTTGAGGAAGGTAGAAAACTGGTGAGTCAGGCTTGTGTAATGATTTTTCCTGAATGGAACATTACAGATGCAGTGGCCTTTAATGCTATTTTTAAGTCCAAGCATCCCTTGCAAGACTCTAAAGAAGAGGTCAAGGTAGCACTGCAAGACTCTACTTTCAGTGAAGAGTATGAAACCTTGACAATTTGGGCATGGGCCTCACAAGGGAGAAAGCCAGATGTTTATGATATCAACCCAAATTTAAGAGGAGGGCTAATAATAAAGAGAGCTTCAGAGACTTCAACCATCGAGGCCACTAATTTGATTGTGAATGTGGCTAAATCAGCCCAAAAGACTGCTGAAAGGGAGGAGCTCGAAAGGAGGAGCCTAATGGAGAAATATAACCTTTTGATTGAGGAATACAACAAGATGTAGCAGAAGAATGTTGAGCTACAGACTGAGGTGGGAAGGTTAAGTTATAAACAAATTGGGGAGACATCAAGTGCTCCGGGGACCAGTATATTGCCTTCCACATCAAGGCCAGTGCCTCCTGCTTCTCCAAGTGTTTCCACACCAGGGTTTCCTAGTCAGAATCCTTCTTTCACCCCTTTTTTAGAGGAAATTGATGAAGAAATAGAATGCTCTGTGGATCCTACAAAGAAGCAGATCATGCACAAAATTGATGAATTGCATGCATCTTTGAAGGTAAGTGAGGAAGGATCTCTTTCAAAGCAAAAGGAGATTGTTACTACTGTCTTGATACATTTAAATGAGAGGGTTGATAATAAATTTCCATCTATACATTCTTTATATTCCTTATTATTAGATGCAATAAATAATATTGATAGGTATCAGGAGGTAGTGATACCATTGATTAAAAATTGGATCCCTAGGGCCAGTGATTTAGATGTAATGTATAAGGCCTCAAGGTTTGATACAAGTAATAGGCCCCAATCATTAAAGCCTACTCAAGTATTAGTTAAATCACTGCAAGGTTTTCAGACCCTACTAGATGATTTGAGTAGGAAGATTAGGGAATTGGTGAAGAATTTTAATGATTGGGGTAACACATTGTTCCCTGATATAATTGATGAGCATGGGAAAGTCAGGTCACTCCAGCAATGGAAGGATCAAGCAAGTGAGGTCATCAATAATCAAATCAAATTAAATTAATTTGCGATGACTCAAATTATGATTTGTTGGTGAGTTGTATGGAAAAAATCATTTGTTCCAACTCATTTTTGGAATCTTTTGAAAGAGATGCAAATTAGGTAGTGGTAAAATACACACCTTATTGCACCAAGGTAAATGAGGTGATTAATTTTGATTGCCGACTGGTGAAGAATACCTGAAATGGGTAACTAAATATTTAACTAAGAGTAAAAAAAATGAGCTGCTAACGGGTGGTGGATCAGATGTTGCAGTTACAACGGTTTCTAGTCTTGCTTTGGTGGCAATATTGGTGCAGGATTCTTATGGTTTTTGTTGTTGCATCAACTTTTCTCAGCAAGCACGATGAACAAGAATATTCTCCAGGGTGATTGTTGTTGTAACAATTTTTAGAATATCACCAAGTGCTCCAATTGGCTGGCGACATGTGTACTTTTTGGCCTGATGCTTATTTACTCCTTCATTTTCTATAAGAAGGATTTCAAGGCTAGAAGTATGGGTTAGCAAGTTAGATAATTTTGGGTCGAGTCTAGGTGAAGTTGCAAAGCAAATTGTAAATTATAATGGTTTTAGAGAAAAATGCAATTTAGGTTTCGAGTCATTCTGTAACAGGTTTTGAATTTATGGGGATTTAATTTTGTATAAAAGTACTAGCATTTGAGTTGAAATGATAAATTCAAGCTCATGTCTCTCCATTGTACATGTATATATGAACTTTGAATAAGATAACTAAGGGTTGTTTCATTCATCTCACTGTTGTGGTGTGTATGATTCTATCTTAGCTTTAATTCAAGGAATTAATTAAAATGCTTGAATGGGATTATAGGCGGATATGTTATGTATAAGGATTTGATAAGTAGTATTGAGTTAGAATACATATTGATGAGATTACAATGCAATGTCATCAAGGATTTCATATGTTATGTGTTAAACCTGTCATAAACCCCTAGATGCTTATTAATTTGCCTCCTACAATGGATATATGACACTGATCTAAGTTGTAATTATCCATATGATTCAGTATTTGTTTGTCTTTTCCTATAGCTTGCTACAAATTGCAAATCAATGACTATATTATACTGTGGATTGTGTTGTAGTTAGCTCATGCTCCAGATAGTTGATATTATCGATGAACATCCAATTCTATTCGATATTATCCTATTGTGTTGAGCTATTAAGTGAGATTATCTGTTATTGTTAATGTTGTTTATAATAATGGTGCAAAGGTTGTAAACACATTAAGGGATCACCCTCCTGGGTCTTGCAGAGCCCAAAGTGTAGGAGGCTTTTTAAAGTCCTCGTCAGTTGGTCCAGGTCCTTCGAGCTGCCCTTGATTGGAATTGGCAATTCCATAGGTAGATTAGAAGACCAACCTGGTTACATTGTAAAACAAAACCAACACCATGTATTTGACAAGATCAACCTCACAAAGTATTTGATAGTGGAGGATGAAATATGTGCAAGAAATCTTATAGAGGTTGTACGACATACTATAGAGAGGGGAAGCTTATGTAATGAATAGTTTGATGAAGAGACAATGGTAGTCCTTGTGAGGAAAGGTTGCAATCTTCAGAAGCACAAAGGGGGTAATGGATAAATAAGCAAAGGACTGTTACTATGAGAAAGGATAGAAGGATAGACTTGGTGACAATTATAAAGGAAGAACTAGAGACTATGAGGCTCAGACATGCTTAAATGGTTGAGAGTATTATAAATGCCATGGTAAAGAAATCAATATATTCTAAAGCTAAAAGACAATTTGAAGTCTTCAAGATAGTCAATTGAAGAGGATGAAAGTATGTAAACATAGCACAAACATAATGACTATTCAAGAAGCATGAGAATAGTTACAGGTGCAAGATATCGAAAGATGGACTTGTTGTCACATGAAATTGCACACTGTTGAGCATGAAGCTCAGCATTCCAATGACACAATGGAAATGACCTCAAGGTGTGGGACCTTTGCACATATGAGGTCGAATCTTTAGAGAAGGTTACCTTCCTTTTTCAATCCTAGTGCAAAGTGTTGGTCCAATCCAACACATAAAAACCTACCACAAACCTACTCTAACAACTAACAAGGGAAAAGGGTAAGAAGGAGAGCATGAAAGGAAAAATGGAGGTGATATGTCAAGATGGTGGAAAGGTCACTTCTTCTTGACTTATACTACACAATACATCATTGAAGAGGGACCAAATGACACAAAATTCTCTATTTGGTTGATTTTAGGGGCATACAAGAAGGTTAGGGTTTGAAAAAGCGTTGGAAGGAAAGCAAGGTTTCTCAAACCAACAACTGTAAACCATTTAACACAAACATACATGCATGAAAAAAAAATAAACACTCAAATATGAAGGTAATAACTTACTCAAACACAAAAGAGCTAAGAAGAGGAAAGCTTGATCGATCTCATTGATATAGAGGCAAAAATCCAATCTTTACAATAACAGGGATGCAAAAATGCAAGTCTGCCAAAGAAAAAACCCAAACGAGCCAAAGAAAGAAGGAAGTAAAATGAATACATTTTTTTCCTTCATAGATTAGGCATAACTTAGAAGCACAAATCGAACCCTAACCCTAATTGGGGTTAGGAAAAAAAATTATGATGTGCAACATTTGAGTCATTCATGAAAGATGCGATTAGGACATTGATCCACCAAGAAGTCAATAAAGAGAAATAAATGGGCATGGGCGCCCATGAAATCCACCTGCAGAAGGTAAGGGATGCCATAAATGTCATCCTTGAAGCCCAGGAATCAGATATGGGTGCTCAAAATTCAAATCAAGCCTCAAAAGCGTCACCTAGAAAACACGTTAAAATCTAGGATGGTTGAGGCATCGAGCCTGAAAGGAGCATAAAAAAATGGTCTGAAGCCCTAAAAATATGTCTTTGTTAGGCATTAGTGATCGAGCGTCGGGCCTATCGCTTACCTCATGCTTGGAAGGAGGAGTAGAGTGTGAAGAAGAAAGAAAAGATGGGGGTAAGAGAGAAGGCTTACCTCTAAAAATCAAAGGTAAAGGGGAAGGGATACCTCTTACCAAAGAAAAGTAAGAGGTAAAGGGGAAGCCCGAAGGCCAAAACTTGAAACCTTGACACTTAGTCAAATTTTGGGATCAAGGCATCAATGAGAAGAAAAATGGAATGAGAAGGTGAAAATTTCGAAGACTTTGGAGGTTGGACCTTAAACCATCAGAGGTCGGAGGTCGGGAGGAAGCCTTACACGTTGCAAAGAGAAAGCGGTAAGAGGAAAGAGGTAAGGGAAAAGGCCAAAGGTCACTAGAAGAAAAGCAGAAGGGAAGAGGAAAGAGGGAAAAGGGGTGACCAATGGCTGAAGGCCGAAATGAGAAAGGAAAAAATGGAAGAGGAGAGGGATTGGTAAAGGGTAAAGGGTAAGGCCAAAGGTTGAAACCTAAAATACTTAGAAGAAAAGGGGAAGGAAGAAGGAGCGATGGAGAAGGCATGCAAGGTAAGTGAGTAAGAGACAACCCGAAAACCCAAAATTTTGGGACTTAGCAAAATTTAGGAAACTTCAAGGAGAAAACATGCAAGATGGCCCATGGGGAATTTCTCAGATCGGTTATCAATGATGGGACATCAAAGTGGGGCATGAAACATCAACATTAATGGTGACTTCTACAAGATGATTGTCTGCTAATCATGGGATCCAGAGGCCTTAACAGTCCATTGGGTACAAAGTCATGAGGGTGAAAACTTCAACAGTTGGGCCTCCTCGGAGCAAAACAAAACATGTGTAGTTGCACTTAGAGGAAAGCATGAAAGCTAAGAGCATACAATCCTTTAAGGAGAATGCAGGGTGTGCAAACACACTTCATGGAAAGCAAGATATTTACAATATGTACACGAAACTAACAAAAAGAAAATAATGGAAGCTTGCCTCTGTCAAAGATGAACCTTTTGAAGGAGTTGATCTCCCTCAAACCATAGTTGTAGACCTCACCCAACTACAACCACTGAAAACCACTGCCAACATGCATGAAACTGCACAAAACACTTGCAAGGTGAAGGATCGCTTCACTGTAAATTTTTCCATTGCAAGGGAACCATATGATGCAAGTATTAGATTCATCTAACACTGGTGCCCTAAGTGAACATACAACAACCCAAGTGAACCTTGAAGGCAAGTCAACATCCAAGAACAAAACTTTTGTAGAGGGAAGAGAACTCACCTCACAAAAGGATAGGCCAATATCAATACCGTTGACCTCCTTAATGCATGAGCTAAAACAAAAGGATATTGTTTCTAGCTCACATGGTGATGTATAAAATTCCAAATCTAATTTTTGATTTGCACAAGAACTTTCTCATGCACCTCAAAAGAGAAACTTTGAAGCTTGAGCATACAAACAAATTGAGCAATGGGAGCATCACTCTCCAAACAAATGTGTGGCTACTCAATCACTACAAAATCATTTGCATTGATGCACACTTCATCAACACAAAACTTTTTTTGAGGCACTTCAAGTGAAGAACTAAATTCTTCAGATTGCCTCTCTATTTTAATTCTTTCTTGGCAACTAGCTGCAACAAAATCAGACTCATGGAATGTAATTGTTGCCACATCCTCTGTTGCTTCTTCATTCTTATACTGCTGCCACAAAGATACTCTTTTGGGGATGAAATATTGGCATCCAAGCTTAAACAAAAAGCTTCTAAATCATCCCAAAAGAGATCCTCCAACTCAGAACTACAAACCTCAACAGATCATGGATCTTCATCCATTATAACAAGGGCTAAACACTTCTGTTGTTGCTGCTCCAAAACCATGGAGTTATCTTCAACCATCAAGCCCAAACCAAGTTGTTTAAAGGATTCAACTAATGTAGGGATAGCTAATATATCCTCCTCATCTTCAAAAAAACAAGGAAGGACATTAAATGAGAGGACTGATTCCTCTACTGTATCATTTTTTTCTACCTTTTTAATGTCTTGTTGCTGCAACACTGCTTCATCTTCAATATTTTTTTGCAACAAACCAAGACACTCATTTTATAGAGCACAAGAAGGCTCCATAATAGCAACCTCCTCAAGGATAGTTTTTTGTGAGGAACGAAGGCTCGCAAAAATTAGGATCTCCAACATAGAAGATCTGCTTGATGACACAAAAGGTTGTATGGGAGTTTCAAGGGGATGATTAGTTTCTTGAAACTAAATTTTTTTTGCTTGCAAACCTCTTGCACAATAGGATGTTCTAGAACAAAAGGAGAGATAATGGGGGTTTCAAGAGGCTTGTTAGAATTCTTTAAACTTATGAATTTATATTTTCTTACCTCCTCCTTGGTAGGTTGTTCTAGAACAATTGGAGACGCTTGCTTGAAACTAGGCACACAAGGGGTTGCCTAAGTCTTGAGCACTTGTGCTAGAGCAAGGGAAAGTTTTATTTTTTCTTTCCTAGCAACAAAATCTCTTGTTGTACACTCCTCTTGTTTCCTTCTTTGTGCCTCTAACTGTTGCTCATACCTGCATTGAGCTTCTTTGTTTTGTTATTGTGAATAATGAACTTAATGGACAAATTCATCATAAAATGGGAAATAAAATTCTAGATACCTTTGTTAGGTTTGATTAGCCCACTCCTTTTGCTGTAGATCAAACTCTTGTTGTCTCTTAAGCTCATCAAGCAAAATGCTTGTGATTTCACTTGCAGTTAAATTATCCAAATTTTAGGGTTGAGTAGGAGAGAAACAAGGTTGATTTTCAAAGTGATGAGTCTCTTGGGGTCGCTGATAAGAATATGTAGGCATCTAAGAAGAGTGAGTAGGGTGGGGTGGGTGGTATGAATTTTGAAAAGGTTGAAAACCCACAACAACAGGCTTTTGTGGAATGAAATGGGAGGTATAACTAGCCTGATATAGCTGATTGGGAGGTGCAAAGCTAGCATTATCATGATATGGTGGAGTGTACATGTGTTTTCCATTAAAATATGATATTTTAATGCATAGGAAACACTTTGAAATTTACAAAATAAGAGCAAAGGACCACCCAACCAAAGATTTTAGGTACATACCAAAGAGTCACCCAAAGAGTTGCAGAGTCACTAGGTGCTTGAAGAATGCCTCCAAAGGCTAAAACATTAAAGAGAACCACTTCCTCAACGACATGAAATGAAACTAGGTTGCTTGAACCAGTTGATTTTGAACAGAGTCGCCATGGTGTTTGAGGATATGCCTCAAAAGGAAAAATGCATTGAAGAAAACACTAGATTCTTCAATGGAAATAAGTGGTCCCATCGGGCGTGCCAGAAACTATTGTCACATGAAATTGCACCCTGTTGAGCATAAAACTCAACATTCCAATGACACAATGGAAATGACCTCAAGGTGTGGAAACTTTTCACATATGAGGTTGAATCTCTAGAGAAGGCCAACTTTCTTTTTCAATCCCAATGCAAAGTGTTGGTCCAACCCAACACATGAAAACCTACCACTAACCTACTCTAACAGCTGACAGGGGAAAAGGTAAGAAGGAGAACATGAAAGGGAAAATGGAGGTGATACATCAAGATGGAAAGGTCGCTTCTTCCTAACTTAGACTGCACAATACATCGTTGAAGAGGGACCAAAAGACTCACAGAGTTCTCTGTTTGGTTGATTTTAGGGGCATACAAGTATGTTAGGGTTTGACAAAGCATTGGAAGGAAAGCAAGGTTTCTCAAACCAACAATTGTAAACCATTTGATACAAACATACATGCATGAAAATACAATCAACATTCATATATGAAGGTAATAACTTACTCAAACACAAAAGAGCTAAGAAGAGGAAAGCTTGATCGATTTCATTGTTATAGAGGCAAAAAGCCAATCTTTAAAATAACAGGGATGCAAAAATGCAAGTCTGCCAAAGAATAACCCTAGAGGAGCCAAAAGAAGAAGGAAGTAAAATGAATACATTTTTTTTCCTTTATAGATCAAGCATAACTTAGAAGCAAACTCGAAACCTAACCCTAACCAGGGTTAGCAAAAAAAAGTTGTAGCGTGCAAGATCTGAACCATCCGTGAAAGATGCGATTAGGACATAGATCAACCAATAAGTCAACAAAGAGTAATAAATGGGAATGGGCGCCCATGAAATCCACCTGCAGAAGGTAAGGGATGTCATAAATGTCATCCTTGAAGCCCAAGAATCAGATCTAGGCACTCAAAAGTCAAATCAAGCCTCAAAAGTGTCACCCAGAAAACACATCAAAATGCAAGATGGTCGAGGCGTCAAGCCTGAAATCAAGCCTTTACAAGCGTAAAAAAAATGGTCCAAATCCCCTAAAATATGTCTTTTTCAAGCATCGGCAATTAGGCGGTTAGGCATTAGGCCTACTGCTTATCGCATGCTTGGAAGAAGGAGGAGCAGAGCACGAAGAAGAAAGAAAAGTCGAGGGTAAGAGAGAAGGCTTACCTCCAAAAATCATAGGTAAAGGGGAAGGGATAACTCTTACCGAAGAAAGGTAAGAGGTAAAGGGGAAGCCTGAAGGCTAAAAGCCGAAACCCTGACACTTAGTTGAATTTTGGGATCAAGGCATCTGTGAGGAGAAAAATGGAAGGAGAAGGCAATTTTTTTGAAGAATTCAGAGGTTGAACCTTGGACTATTGGAGGTCAGAGGTTGAGAGGAAGCCTTACGCATTATGAAGAGAAAGTGGTAAGAGGGAAGAGGTAAGGGCAAAGGCCAAAGCTTGATAGAAGAAAAGTGCAAGGGAAGAGGAAAGAGGGAAGAGGGATGACCAAAGGTTGAAATGAGAAAGGAAAAAATGGAAGAGGAGAGGGATTAGTAAGGGGTAAAGTGTAAGGTCAAAGACTGAAACCCAAAATACTTAGAAGAAAAAGGGGAGGAAGAAGGAGCGATGGAGAAGGCATGCAAGGTAAGCGAGTATAAAGAGACATCCCGAAAACCCAAAATTCTGGGACTTAGCAAAATTTAGGAAACTTCAAGGAGAAAACATGCAAGATGGCCCATGGGGAATTTCTTAGATTGGTTACTGATGATGGAACATCATAGGGGGGGCATGAAATCTCAACAAGACCTATTCTAAAATCATATTAACCTTTTTGTCTTCAAATGGAAAATACAATGCAAGCCTAGTGATGGAAAAGTATAGTAGGACAACTCTAGCAGGTGATAGTTTGATGCCTATAATGAAAGGGGAAACAAAGTTTCTATTGATACAATAGCTTTCACAGTGTTGTTGAAACATGCTACATAATAAAGGAAGGCAAATAACATTCCTTACATAGAGTATGGATGTGAGATCAAACTATGTCAAGTAGATCTCATTGCTATCATGCAGATCATTGAAGTATTCATGAGTTAAAATAGTCAAAGGGGGTTAAAAAACTAGTTTGATGACACTTATCACCAATTTGAGAGCTAATAAAGAGTCTACATGGTTATGACTTGAGTTAAGGGAAGTTTTCAACCCATAAGAATGCAGTTATGGATAGTTTTGAGCCCTAGAATGAAGACTTTTTTTTCCTTGCATGACCAATAACCCTAAAATATCTTGTAAAAGATGATAGGGACAACAAGTAGAGATTTTCTAGGGACAAATTAGACATTTATGAACTAGTCAAGATAATTTGGAAGCAGTTGGAACATTAATGAATAGTTTGAGCTTTTGAAGGGCAGTTTGAGAACTTCTAGGGGACAATTCAAACACCTTTCAAGGATCTAGGAGCCTCATCACCAACTGGAGTACATTTCAAGGATTTGGAGAGACCAAGTCAAGCAAGAAACTTCTTGGGCGTGCAAAGTAGGTTACCCTATTTTCTAGCCTTATAACTTAGTCAAAATTAGTCCCTATATTCTCTCCTATGCTTGGGATGAGATATAGGACCCATTGGCTAGCTTTTTTACTCAATTATTTCTTGTTTTTGAGCTCTAGAAGCAAAAAAGTAGAGAATTGTAACTCAAAAAATCAGTTCTTGCTCATCTTGAGCCTTGTATTGTAACCTATGAAGGTTCTTTCTAGAAAAGAATAAGCATTGTAACCCATTTTTAGACTTTTATGCTATTTATAACAATTTTTTATCAATAAGATAAGTTGTTTTTACCTTCTCAAAGTTGTTTCATTGTCCAAACTTCTTCAAAATGGTTGATGTAATCTTGTGGTGATGCCTCTTCCTATTGATTTTTGTCTTATTTTCATTGCCTTTATACAAAAAATATGTACTTTTGCAAGTCATTACTTGTGTTTAACCAATTAAGGGTAAAGTTTAAGTTGTGAGAATATTTCTAGCTCCTTCTAAATGTTGTCCTCGATATCGAACCTGGTCATGAAATACTTATGCAAGAGACATATGAAATTTTGGGTTGTGTATGTTAAAGTTTAAGTTGTTGATAATAATGTGTTCATTTAAATAAGTTTGGGTCAAAAGTCATTTGGTGCATCACCTTATTAAATTTTAGGTTTCATTTCATGTCACTTTCCTATCTCTTTTCCCAACAACAACAATAGGTAGTTTAGTTTAGATGATAAAACCAAGTTAACCAACCCTCTCTAAAGGTTGATCTCTATCATATGAGCCAACACTCGTGGAGATCATCCCATGTTTCATGAGGTGGTTGAGTGGTTTTATCAACTCAACAAGGGTGCACACTTTAGTGATGACATTTTTTTACCAAGGGAACCAACCTTATCTAGAGGTTGATCTCCGTCATTTGAGTCCACTATCAAGGAGATCCTTCCATGTTTCATGAGGTGAATAAGTGATTTTATCAACTCAGCAAGGGTGCACAATTCAGTGATAATAAAAATTGCAAGTCTACAGTGAGCTAATGGCTCAATTTTTGAGTCTTTAGGGGGCATTGCAAGGGAAGAAATCGCTTATTTTGAAAAATTATTAAATAATATAGGAGGATCAAGTCTTGTATCAAAAAAAAATCTTTTGGAGGTGATCCCAAGGCTAGTCAATGAAGGAAAAAGAAAGATTATTATGAGCAAGTTTACAGTAGAGGAAATCATGGTGGCAACATTCCAACTTCATCTGGATAAAGTACCTGGATTGGATGGGTTTTTGGCGTGCTTTTTTTGAAAGTGCTAAAGCACTGTGGGTAGTGAAGTGGTTGCTTCCATAGAGGACTCAAAGAGTTTGGGAGTATTCCTAACAGAAATTAACAACACCTTCATTGCTCTGATTCTTAAAAAGGAGAAGCCATCATCATTATATGAGTTCAAACCCATAGCCCTTTGCAATACACTATACAAAATTATGGTGAAAGTAAAAGTGAATAGACTCTATTTTTTTTGCTACAAATAATATCAAAGGAGCAATCATGGTTCATACCTGGGAATTCAATTTTGGAAGGGGTTATTGCATAGGAAGCCATTCACTCGATTCAAAAAACTAAAAACCAGAGTATGCTACTAAAACTGGATATCAAAAAAGCATTTGACGAAGTGGATTGGAGATTTATGTGTAGGGGTGTTGCTGGCCTTTGGGTTTGACAAAAAATGGGTAAATTGGGTGTTTAATTGTATTTCTAGCCTCATATTTTTTATCCCAATGAATGGCAACTCAGAGGGTTTTTTTGAGGCATCGAGAGGGATTAGATAGGGAGATCCTCTCTCACCCTTTTTATTCATTATTATGATGAAGGTGCTAGGAAATGCATTTAGTGTCGTAGCTAATGCTGGGAAGTTAGAGGGAATTCAAATAATGAGCAATGTGCATGTTGTAACCCATTAGTATTTCATAGATGATACTATTCTTTTTGGGGCAACAAAATGTTTCAAAGTCGGTAAGTTGAATAAAATACTAGATCTTTACTCAAAGGCTTCTAGTCAGGAGGTAAGTGAAGCGAAATAAAAAGTCTTATTTTTCATACTCCCTTGCACAAAGAGCAAGAGATTCTTAGATTTTTGAGATTCTAGAAAGGTCAATTACTATGCACATACCTTGGCTTGCCTTTAGCAAAGGGAGTGGGTAGTGGGAAGTTATGGGACCCCCTAGTAAACAAGGTAAACAGTTGGATGTCATCATGGAAGGGGTAGTGGCTATCATGGGCTGGAAAATTAGTTATGCTAAAGGTTGTCATTTATGTGCTTCCACTTTATTTATTGTCATGTTTGGCGTTGCCTAAGGGGAAATATCAAGCTTTAAACCAAAGTATAAGAAAATTCTTATGGAAAGGAAATGTAGATAAGAAAAAGTTTGCGCTAATTGCATGGGATAGGATATACAAAGGGAAGGAGGTTGGGGGAACTGGATTAAGAGATATTTTGAGATAAAACAAAGCATTGTGGGGTAAACTAATATGGAATATGTATACAAAGAGCAAGCCAAAATGGGTTTGGATTCTTCAATACAAATACCTGGGAAATGACAATGAGTGCAACATCTTCACTACTAATACACTTCCTAAAGGTTTGAGAATTTGGAATCTCATGATGGAGTGAAAAACACTAATAAAAAAGTTCTTATCTTGAGACATTCATGATGGTAGTTCAACCCTATTTTGGGAGGACTCGTGGGGGGAACCCTATAATAGATAGTTTTACAGACTTGTAACATACAAAAGATATACTCACACGACTTTGATGAAAGAATGTGAGAGATTACATCGAGATAAAATGTGTTGATGGGATCAACAAATGGAAATGGAAGGACTTCAACAAGCTCAATCTTCTAGTTGTAGAAACCATGCAACTACAATCAATTCTTAAGGACAAAATTATAATAATCCCAGAGGGTAAAGATGAGCTAGTTTGGATCAGTGTTAGTTCAGGGCAATACAACACTAGGGATAGTTTCTCGATGTTGGGGAAGTAGGATGGGGAGGACCTCACTCCCATGGAAGTTATGCTGGGACAGAAGATGCCTTCAGAAAGCTGGGGTCTTTTCTTGGACTATAATCTAGGAAATGATTTTGATTGTAGACAGGTTTAGCAGAATGGGTTGTCACGACCTGTCATGGTGTGTAATGTGCAATTCAAGTGAGGAAGAAAGAAATAACCTATTTCTTGGTTGTCCCTTTGGTTAGGAGTGTTGGAAGTGGCTATGCACGAAACTGGGTAGGTGAAATCACAATACTATGTCTCACTTTTTTCCCAAGATGGACATTTACATCAATATTTTTAACTGAATCTTCATCTTCTGAGACCTATAGCAGCTAAATTGTTAAGAATTTGAAGATGATGCAAACTAGTGATTTGGGGAAATTTGTGTGTAGATTCTAAATATATGTTTTTTAAATTTTGTTGAAATAAATCACGAACCTTCAACATCTCCTTTAATAACTAGTTTTAAACAAAAAACAACATTTTTAGAAAGTAACGTTTGTGTCGTCCAACATAACTTTTTTTCTATAAAGGAGAAAATTCTAATTCTTGAAATATAGATTTTCAACATCAATATCTATGGAAATGATATTTTTTCATATTTTTTTGTTACATATTTTTTTTAAATTAATTTTTGATGTCACTGTAACTATAATTTGGACATATGTGTGTGTCGTCCAACATAACTTGTGTATTTATCAAAATCCTTTTTTTTTGGTGAAACAAGGACATCAATACCTAGGGAAAGGGTTTTTTTTGAATTTATTTTACAATGGTTTACTACTTTTCCACCTTTTCAGAATGAAGATCTTGATGTTTAGACAAAAATCTATGTTCAATAAAAAATTGAAAATTAAATACATGATAAAATGAAAACATATCAAAACTATACTTGTTGGAAAGCTCATTTTGAGGTCTAAAATCTTGCAATCTTGTCAAGTTAAGTTCATTTGAAGGTCCAAACCAGGATTTGAAACTAAATTTTATAAGGAAATTTTCATATAGAAGCTAAAGTTATCATTTTTGAAACCTTCTATCGAACATACCCAAGGACCTTCGAGCAAAGGTCACTATGTAAAGGTGTGTTGATTTAGGCCTTTACCTTCGATCGAAGGTATACAGTGATATACCTTCCATTGAAGGTCCTTTGATCAAAGATTTTACTTCAATCAAAGGTGCATTTTAAAAACTTGAATTCTTCCTCAAAAATTTCATTCTCAAAAGTGAGACACAGTTCTATGATTTCACTCGGGTTGGGTAAGTGCCCTTTTGAATGATATTTTTCCCTTTTCAAATCTTAGCCCTTGTTAAGAAGGAAAGAAATTTACTCGAGTATATGGCTAATTACCCCATCCATCCTATTTTGGGAGATATGGAAAGAGTGAAACAAGAGAATATTCCATGGAAAGGAAACGACTACTTCATCCTTTCAAAACAAGGTGGAGACAATCATTGCTAAGGTTGTGAATAGTAGAGTTTCAAGAATAAATCCTTAGAAAATGGAATTCACAAAATAGGATGTGAATTTGATACTTGGGTGGTTTGGTCTCAAGTTCCCAAAATTTGGTAGTAAAGGGGATGCAAGATGACACAAACCTCATGAAAAGGCAGTTTGGAGGCCTCCCACTCAGTCATGGGTCAAATTGAATTTTGATGGAGCATTTTGTAGTCAAGGGGCTGCAAGACAACAAGAGAACCTCATGCCAAGGCAGTTTGGAGGCCTCCCACTCAATCATGGGTCAAATTGAATTTCGATGGAGCATCAAGTGGGAACTTAGGAAGATTGGGGGTAGGATGTATAATTCATAATTGGAAAGGGGCTATAGTAGGGAAACTTTCAACCCCTCTCCTTGTTGTAATGAATAACACAATATAACTATATATGATGATTCAAGGGCTTTAGTTCTACCAAGAACTTGGGTTCAAAAGCATTGAGGTGGAAGGTGATTTGTCTTTGGTGATAAGTACTCTTAGGATGGGAAAGATTTCAAATTGGAACATTGTGAGGGTTGGTGGAGAGAGCTATTGATTTTTTGGGAAAAATTGAGCATTATGTGGTTAAACACACATACAAAGAAGCCCATTATAAGGTAGAAAAAATATAAAATCTTGGTGTGAATGGGGTTTTCAAGAAACAATATTATTCCTTTTCTCAAAGGGATTAGTGGTTGTCATGTGTGGATTCATATGGAGAATATTGGGTTGGGAGGATTATTGGCGAGGGTGCTAGGGGAGTGTGGCCTAAGTTGTTGGCCAGGCATCTTGTGCTTCCTAATAGGCTTGGATATAGGTAGAAGCCAATATTATGTATTAGCAACTGGTACAAAATCACTTAGACTCGAGGGACGATTTCTCAGTGTATGTGGTGCTCGCTTGCTCATTTTGATGCAAACCTTAAGCCTTGTTGAGGTGTGGTGCACTGGGTAGAAAAGTGGTGTTTTCTTGCTTGTTTTGGTGCTAAGCCTAATCCTTGTTGTAGAAGTGGTGCACTATGTAATGAAACAACTTGCACAAGAAGAATATAATATAGAATATACTACAAATACTTGATAATAATATGCCACTTCGAGGGGGAAACCTCCTAATCCACTTAGAGGGAGATACCTCCAATAGTCTTTAATAAGAACACAATACTCAACGTGATGATCAAATAAGACTCACAACCTCTTATTTATACCTATTTATGCCTAGGATATCACCCAAGCCAACTTAGATAACCCTATATAAGCCCCAGGCTGACCTAACTAACTAAATAATAATATAATAATGATAACATGACTTAATTAGGAGTTAAGATAGCCACACGTTGAATATTCAGAACCTGATATACACTAATATTAAGGGCATAACATGCCCCCTTCTTCAAAGAAGCATTGTCCTCAATGCTAATTAGGTGTGGATTCTTCCATTAGATGAGTGTTATAGTCCTTAGCTTCTTTAGGCATGTTTTACAATTGAATTTTGGTTCCAATATGATTCTCCCTTCTTCATCGAGCTTTGGTAATATTTCTTGCATAGGGATATTATGCCCAATTACCTTCTTTAAATAAGATATATTAAAAGGTGGATGTATCTTTGTTGTTGGTGGCTGGCTCCTTGGAACTAATTGTATGGTATGCTCATGATCCCTCTTATGAGGAGGTCCTTGAAGATTATCCCCAAAGACCACTGAGTGATGATCAACTATTGCTTGTAAATATGGATGAGAGGGAGCATTCAATTGACTTCTAATAAACATAATTGTGCCACAAAACCATCAACTCCCTTCTTAAGCATCTTCTGCATTTGATGAGAGCTTACCATTTGTGGGAACTTTTCCTTCAACCCTCTTAGCTCTATTTTCTTTCCTTCTGATTGAAGGATCATGAATAGTTCTTAGAAGCTCATCTCAATCATTCCCAAAGTAGTAAGCCATTGTACTCCCAAAACAATATATGTTGTGCACATGGAGATAGCATACATTGGGATATCAAGGTGATAATCTCCCATGGATAATTTAATGTTATGTAACTTTCCAAAATAACTAACTATACTACCATCTGCAATCAAGACTTGAGCTAGATATATAAAACAATTTAGATGAGTAGCCAACTTTTTGTTGATGAAATTATGTGTGCTACCTAAGTTAATCAACATTGTTACTTTCTGCTTCTTTAAGAAACTCACTACCTTGAGAGTTTGTGGGGTGCTAAAACTTGAGAGTGAATGACAATAAATTATTAGTTTCAAATCTTGTGATTCATCTTTTGACTCCTTATCACCTTCTAATATTGGTTCCTCCTCTTCTTCCTCACTCAAACCTTCAATAAAGAATAATTTATTTTCACTGCATTTATGTCTTGGACTATTTTTTTTGTCACAATTGAAACACAACCCTTTTGCTCTCTTTGTCTCAATTTGTTGTGGAGTCAACTTAGTAGGTTGAGGAAGAGAAGGTGTTGAGTATCCTTTCTCTCCTATCTCATTATCCTCTTGCTTAATAGGAATCAAATACTTCTCCTCTACCTTGTGTGCTAAGATAAAAGACTCGGATGTAGATATAGGACTAAAAATGCATACCTCATGTTAAAAGTGATCCTTAATACCACCCAAGAATAAATCATTCAAATTCTCCTTTGTAATTGTATCCACTCATAAGGATAGATTTTGGAATTGCTAAATATAATCCTTAACTGATCTTATTTGTTGAAGTTTATTTAGATGGTTAAAGAAGTTGTTTGTCACACTATTACTATATTCTTGGAGTTCCTCCATAAAAAATGACCATGATACCATGAGACCCCTTTTATTTTTATGAGTACAAAGCCAACAATACCAAATAAATTGATTTGGTTCTAGATATAGGGAAGCCATCATGACCTTTTTCCCATTTGGGACTTGATGTACTTCAAAAAAAATCTCCATTTGGTCTATCCATATTAGAGGATCCTTGCCATAAAACTTGTGCATATCCACCTTTGGTATCAAAATCATAGATCCCATAGGAGTATAAACATTTGGGTTAAGAGTAGCTGGCCTAGAATTTTCACCTTGGTTGCTAGAGACCTCCTTTCTTGGTTCATTCATATAGGAACTTAACATGCTTCATATGTCTGATATATCTCCTCTTAGGCCACACATCTCCATCTTCAGTGAGGAAATATCTTCATTGACCTTACTTATTTCCTCATTTGGATTAATATCCTCTATTATTACCTCATTCTTATCAAGGGATTTTCCTGATGTGAACATTCTTTTTGCCGCTTGTTGTAGGTCCTGCCATGATGGAAACCAATAATTTTGAAATAAATCACACAAATAAAATTTAAATTCTCTAAATTTTTTAATGTAACTTACTAGGGCCAAGATACCACTTACCCAAAAAAAACTCCAAGCAATTAGCGGATTTGTAGCCTTGAAAGTGATTTTTTTGGAAACCCTAATTTTGCAATAACTCACTTATTTCTACTTCAATTTCTCCAAAATTTGGACTATAGGCTTCTCTCCTATGTGTTCCAAAACCCACTAAAAATAAAACTCCAATTCAACATTATTTGAGAGATATGCACCTTCCAAATAAATTGTGTAGAAACCCCAATTCAAGAATAATTCACTTAATTTTGTTCTAATTTCTTTGAAATCTAGACTGTAGATTCTTCAATATGGTTTTCAAAAACCATTTAAAAATATAAAAAAATTCACCAAAATCTGAAAGATATGCGCCTTCCAAAATGACCTCCAATATTAAGATGTCTTGCCTCTTTAGTGCCAAGATCATGCTCTGATACCACTTGTAATGAAACAACTTGCACAAGAAGAATATAATATAAAATATGTTGCAAATACTTAATAATTTGCCACTTCGAGGGGGAAACCTCCTAATCCACTTCAAGGGAGATACCTCCAATAGTCTTCAATAAAAACATAATACTCAACATGATGATCAAATAAGACTCACAACCTCCTATATATACCTATTTATGCCTAGGATATCACCCAGGCCGACTTAAATAACCCTATATAAGCCCTAGGATGACCTAACTAACTAAATAATAATATAATGATGATAACATGACTTAATTAGGAGTTAAGATAATCACAAGCTAACTATTCATAACCTAATATACACTAATATTAAGGGTGTAGCACACTAAGCTGACAAGTGGAGCCTTCTCACTCGTTTCGGTGCTAGGATTGAGCCTTGTTATGGAAAATCATGGTGGGCCCACCTCCCACTTAATGCACATGGTTCCTCAGTGCTTGGGTGAACGTGGTGACTACTTGCATTCTCGGGCATCATGCTCAATTTCTATTGTGAGAGAGTGTGATGGGTTGACAAGTGGCAAAACTAGAGTCGGGACATATACACATGGTGCCTTGGTGCTACTTTATCTATTACTTCTGAGCCTTTGTTGTGAGGAGATGCAACGGCGTGATAAGTGGTCATCTAACTGTGACTTTTGTGCTTTCCTTTAGAGACACCTATTTAGCACATGTTGGGTATGCCATTGTTGGAGGGTTCTTCGTGCTACAACCTAAATTTAATGTTGAAACAAAGTTGCAATCCCAACTCCTGGGTTGATTAGACATGTAGAATGAATCAATTAGGATGTCATATCACTCAAGCTTACTTAAGTGTCTTAACATGTGGGACATCTTAGGGTGTTATGGTGAGGCATTTATTAATCTAGGGTTCCATCCATGTGAGAAGACTATGGGATGATTTTATAGTCTGAAGGTGCTACACAGACACATTGTAATCTTGGCAAGCTTTTAATTGACAAGCTTTGAAACAAGTGAACTAATATTTAAAGGTTGAACTCGATGGCCAAATAGTCAATATATTTGGAGAATTTATGGACAAAGTAATGGAAACCCCTATAGAGTTGGTTTGCTCTCATCAAAAAAAGGCCTTTATGGGGGAAGTCTCAAAGCTTAGACTAAGGAGGATATTGCTAGAGAGTGACTTCTTGTCGTTGGTGTGGTGAAGCTAATATTAGGGCCAGTATTCTTAATGTCAGATGAAAGATACCGGGTGGACATAGACATAAATTCCCAGTTTGTTACGAGTCTATTGGATCTCCAACTACCAAAGAACAAAGTTCTACAAATAGCAAGGAAGTTGTTGAAGCCAAAGTTATTGGAGGGGGCTCGAGGAGGTAGTGGGTGTTGCTTAGCTGGGTGCTGGAATTCCATGGCCATGAGATTTGGGCCTACTTAATGCCCCAGGCACTATGTTCAATCTATACCCTTTCTTGTTGGACGTCAAAGGAGATGACTTGTTGCCCTAGTGGACAAGTGCACTAGAGGGGGTAAGATTTCTGAAGAATTGTCTACACATGGAACCAGTTCAGGATTTCACCTATGTTGGTGATTTTATTATATATCTACAAGAGATTGGTGTTGAATAAGCTCAAGTTTTCAATTTTCTTTTAATCATTTTGTATTGGCCTTTGGATTGGTGAGGCAATTTTGTAAGTTGGTTTTTGTAGGATAGTATGGGAAGTTCCCATTTTGTTAATTGGCTCCCCTTTGGATTGTTGGGATCAAGAGCATTGGTCAAGCTCTCATCTATACACAAAATATGTAATATTTGTAAATATTAATAAAAATACTCTCTTGTGTAGCAATTTTTTATCCATTTTCCGCTTCCTATATTAAATAATTGTTTTAATTATTTAATTAATTCATTTATCTCTCAACATATCTTCTTCCAAAATAAATAAAATCATTTATTTTATTTATTAAATCCAAATTTCCACATGTAAATAATAATTAAATTATTTAATTATTAAATACTCATGCAAATTCCACCTCACCTGTTGACTGAAACTTACTCTCAGTCCACTCCTTAATAAAATCCACTTCACTCCCACTCACTTTGAGTCCTCTAAGTAATTAATTTAGTTCACTAGTCATCATTTTGAGTTAACAATCCAATCAATCCTCTTAACCGATTCATGCAATCAACTATCTAAAATCATGCAACCAGTTAACTAACAATCAATTACTTTCATCGATTCTCAACCATTGATCTTCTCAACATTTCATTTGATCTCAAATATTGGTCAATGCCACCAAATTTATATAAATGCAACCATCCTCTCCTTCATTTAAAATCTCATATCATGTAGGAAATCTATACTAAAATTACTACAAAGTGATTTATGTTATTGTACTACTAAAATCTGAGAGCAAAGATCATTCATACCATTTCTCCAAAGGTGAAATGGAGGAGAGAAATGGAGCTATGTTAGGGTAAAATTGTGCTTTTCATTTGCATTCCTTTTTGAATTTACCTTATTTTCTTTATTGTTGTGACTTTTGATTATAATTATCGTTCATTGATTGTTTATGTTTCAATGTTTTGTAATCATGTTTTAAGGTCATACAGTATGATTATGTGTTTACATAAGTGGAAAGTCTATTAAAGATGATGCATAACAGAGGTCTTTGAGGAAAGTAATCCATAGTGAGTTATTAATAATGATGAGGAAAAAATAAGGTATACAAAGTTATACATAGTGTTAAAATAACAACACATGGTGAGCAGTGGTGTAGGTGACTATGACAAATGAATGACAAGTAGAAAGCCATGTATACCTATCGATATAATTATCCACATAAAGATATGAGACACCCATCATTTTTAAGTCCTCAACATCATACATTCATTGATAATGTTTCAAGGAATATGAAGTACAACATAAAGCAAGAATAACAAGCATAGACCTATCAACAAAGATAGTATTCCATGACAAAAATGGTGGGTCTAGACATCTCATGACTATCTAGAAGTCACGACATTTCACTAACAAAGGTAAGAGTAGTGTGTTATCAAGAGGGTTACATACCTTTTATGATAGAAAAGATGTGATTCCTATGATAAAAGGGTGATAGTTAAGAAGATAATCATGTGCATAGAGATTCATATTTACTATGACAATCATGTGGATAGACAATGGATAATTCAAAAGGAGATTACAGTCATAAGGTGAAAATGTTAGTCTTTCATCAAGACTTTGATGCCAATCAAATTATGAAAAGAAAGTTTTGAAGATATAGACCTGTAACACATTGAGCAAGTGGGTGGATGTCATAATAGTCCAAATTCAAGGTATAGGAGTGATAATGACAAAATAAATCTTACACAGTCATGTAACTCCAAATGGGTAGGGTATTGATGGTAGAAAATAGAAGTCATAAGTAGGAAAACCTGTATAAGTCTTAAACAATATCTAAGGACAATCACTAACAATACCAATGAAAAAAGGATGAAACAACATAGGGCATAAATAAATGCTACAATATAGTGCATAAATAGTGAGAAAGCATGACAATATTTACAAGATGGGTGAACAATGGACAGTTTGAAAGGGACAATTAGGTTATGATGTTCAATTTTTACAGGTGTTGTCATTCAACATCGTTCCCTTGCTAAGTTGCAGAAACTTAGCTCACTAGTGAATCATGGGATCATTTCTAGGTTTGTGGGTCACCTGTGATGGAAAGGAACCTCTAGAGAAGGCTGGTTCCTCTAATACCTCACCTAAAATGGACTAAACTATTGCTTTATTGAGAAAAATAATAGAGAAAATACTTTGAAAATGAAACCTAAACTTCTACTAAGGTGATGCACCAAAAGTGTTTTCTCATATTTGAACTATTGTTTTAACATGCAACTAATCAATTTTTCAGCTGTTTATGTACAACACAAGTATTTGACATACATATGTATAAGTATTTTATTGCAAGGTCTATGTTCTTACAATTTTAGGAGGAAGAAAGTATGTTTTTCTTCACAAACTAACACCTATTTGAACTATGACACAAACAATAACCTACATAAATATATCTTTTTGCTTGAAAATGATGGAGGTAAGACATTCATTCAAGGATTTGCACGTAAAAATCACAAAAATTCCATCAATTACCTCACACACTTAACAAAACAAAAATTTTGAAGGCCAAAATGTTTGCTTTATTGATAGAAGACGTGTTTACAACAATACATGATCTAAAAAATCTATATTTCTTGCTTGATAATGTGTTACAAAGAGTTTATTTTCAGCCTGAAAACTAAAAATGTGAGTTACAATAGACAGTAAAAGACAAAAAAGTAAACCTTTACAATTTACAATGTTGTTTTTGAAAAGTGAAACAACTACCTACAAAATGAGACTTGGTTTCCTTTTGAATATCCTAAATTGGAGAGAATGTAGGATAGTATCTAAAGACAATTAAGAGACTCCTTTATGACTGTTGACTATTTGACTTCCTCAGTGGCATTAAAAAGGTCTTATCCCTACTTGACTATTAGAAAAGCTCCTAAATCTGCTTCTAAATACCTGTAGCTACCTATTCTTGTTCCAAAATACCTCCTTGATGCTCTCCACTTATGTCCAAGTCACCAAACTGTACCCTATATACCTGCAACTATGCTCAAGAAATTCCAACTGTTGTCCATGTCACTGTATTTTCCTTTACTGTTCAAAACCTTCCCCTAGATGCTTATATGTTGCCCCCTTAACTGCTTAACCTCATTCATGAATGCTTTAAAGAACCTTATTCACATGTGCTTGAAAACTTGAACCTCCATGTAGCACTTAAAAATATTATTACATCCAAATCTTTATTTTTCTTCTATATGGCATAAAGGACCCCTCATCTTTTATGATCATTCTCCATTTGCTAGCCATAAGGTTGTTTCCCATTCATAATGTCTTGATAGGACTATGAGCCTATTATTAAGCCCTAGATTATCTTATGATATCTATACTCTTTCATATAGCACTATTTCTTCCACATAGTTTATCCTTTATTAGACTTTACCTCCTATCTTACATTACTGCTCAAACTTTCATGGCACATCTGTTGGCTATAACTAGGACTGTAAAACTCCTGAAACATTATCATCCATCTAATGCAATGCATTTGCTTTTCCCTATGCTACCTTTTGTTAGAGACCTATATTTCTTTCATCTATTGCATCATAGTAAATATCAAGAGAAAATGAAGAGATAAACACTACAGCTGATGCAAGCTCTAATGCAAGAACACAATCACCATGATAATAATCATCAATCATCCTATTTTCAACATTCACATAACTTTATACTTTTCCCTATACATATAAATCATACTTGTGCAACAGTCCTACTAAGGGTTTTGAGCATAACACTTAAGATTTTCCATATTTAATATATTTTGATTGCTCCCTAGTGTGTATTTCTCACTTTGTATGACTATTGTGCATAAGCTAATCTATGTCAAGTATCATCATCACTTGAAAATCCTCAAATTCATTGGACTGTCCTAACCCTTCATGGTCATTCATCTTCATAGCAAGCATCCATCATGAAGCACTTACTATCATCCCACTGCCTGTAAATGCATAGAAAAAAGGTCATGAAATAGTCAAAATGTCCAAGAGGATGTAAGAGATTCTTTAAAGACCATTTGCATTAAACAAATCTTCATAATGTCTTCACCATGCTCATTTGATGATCTACTGCTTTGACAATTATGTCATGTTTTTCAAGTTTTCTCCTTATTATAGTCATAAAGACTATCCTATGTCATAAATAATGGTGAATCTCAAAACTGTATAGAGGATAAATCTCTATACCATGTTGCTCACCTTTTTCCTTCTGCTACTATCACTTATAATACCATTATGATTTGCACTTTATTCCTTACATTATCACTGCCATTTAAAAAAATCCATTAGTATGCACTCATAACAACACTAAAATCTTCAAATTACTACTATCGAGCTTTGACAGTGAAAACCCAAGCAAGGTCACTACCTATGCACGAAAAAAATGAGGTTGAGACTGTCGCTAACTGCATGTTACATTTGATCACCATAAAGAATACACTGCCCCTTATAGTATGCATTTAGTTCAACACCATATCAAACATTTACAAACATTGAAATCTAAGTGTTGCTCCTTTGATAACAGTGCCCAACTGAGTCAAAGATGAAGAAGGCAATCTTAATGAGCACCATTTCAAGCTCTACCAATGATCTTGTACACTGCACTACTAATGTTTCCACTTGCTAGAGTTCATATGAAAATATTAGACTTTAGCAGCAATCCCATGGACTAATCATTTTACTGTCCATCCCTGAATACTCACCTACATAACATTGTCAACTAAAAACTTATATTCCTCTACACTTACACAGTCCATTCATTGATTTGATGACTTAGAAAAAAAAAGGATTGTGATACATCATGAATATGGATACTGTATTAGAACAAGAGCTCTTATCAAGGGACATGATTGGAGTTTCCCATATTCACAACCTTGTAACCTTGCCATTCGATTGTGTCACTTGTAAATGTGATTATTTCCTCAAAAGTTCAATGGTTCAAAACTCTAAGATCTACGAACTCCTAGAAACTTACTACCTCCTAAATGTGCAAACAATCTAGAGTTTGTGTACAATGAAAGGTCACTTAACCTTATCTTATCAAGTTGTTTCTCCCTGAGTTTCACTATTTTTCTTATACAGTGACTATCATGAAACCTTGCGTTGTTTTAACAATACAACCTCAAGGCTTCCCTTATAATGTTCACTGTTTGTTTCCATTTCCCCTCCATTCTCATTCCAGAAGACACTTTCATTACATCTACAAACTTTCATTTAGGTTTTGTGTATATTCTTTCATATCATACATGTTCATGTGTCTTGTCTCCCATTCATTTTTCAACATCACCATAGGTTCTTCAAAAATATTTCAAAACTGATACTCATTATTCAATCAAAGGTTAATCAGGGTCGTATAAATTTGCTTCTATACTTGTAGCATTAGTTGAAGAAACATTCAAATGCTCAAAATTCATATTTGGGCCATACCCAATACTCTTTCTCACAAGAGATATTCCTTGATGAAATGAAACTATGTGCTTGTGAGACTATTCTAAACTAAAACCTTGTTCCCAAGCTTCTATAACTTGCAAACCTTCTCTAAATATCCCTTCAAACCCCTAGCCTTTCCAAAGCATACAACAATTTAAAAACCATTTGTCCCATATGCATGTTGTCCATTTAATGTCAATGTTTCCCTTAGCATAACTTGTTTTTCCCTTTGGAATCTCTCAACGCCGTTGGAACTAATATAAGGAGATGTTCTATGAAAAACTGTACTAGTACCACTTTTCAAATTCTTTGAAATAAGTGCCATAAACCCTTTTGTTTTGTGTATATCCCTTTAGGATATTAGGCATATAAATCAAAAACACTTTCAAAGCTTAATAGGGATTTTGATAGTAAAGGCCTTTTGGATAGCTTCTTTTCAACTTCATTATTGCAGAGAAACTAAAATCTCATATTAGCAATCATTAAATGATTTCTATAGGTGTTTTCTAAATGACAATACAGTCATGCAAGGAGACATACCATGTAAATCAACACCCAGTTGCTCTTCAACCACTTGGGGAAATACTCGAAAGCTCCTTCGACCTCTTCAACTCATGCAACAAACTTCTACAATATGCCTAAAATGTGCCCATCAACAGAGCAACCAAGTGCATCATTTATGCCAGGAAAGGTGGGAGCCTTTTTCAATGCCATCTTCTATATGCAACCTGATTTGTAGAATAATAGGTAACAAAGAAAAACTAAAAACCCTAACTTCCTACTACATGGATGAGGCTGTCAAAGGCAACGAGCAAAACTTTATTTATTTTTCCCTCCATCACTTTTGGCGTTGAGAAATGGTAAAAGGAAAACACTTATTTTCCTCTATGCATTATTAACACTTTAATGTAGCCAAAAATTTATAATTTTCATCCTATATTTTTCTCATTCCCCTTTTGGATATATTTAACTTTATGAAAACCTTCTCAACTTCTCCTAATATCCTTTGACACAAATATGTCAACAATAGGCTTCCTGGCAAGGGTAAAGATTTTAGTTTCTTAGGTTATGTTCTCTTTTCTAGCCTTCTTGTCCTCTTATTTAGTTTAAGAAGGTTAGAGAGGACAGCTTAGGGAAAAATTTAATCATCATCAAAAGGATAGTTAGACATGAATTAAGCCACTAAAAGAATATAGTCACACAAGTTAGCAATGAATGGTGGTGTCTTCTAAAGGATAGGGTTTCATGAAGGGTAATCTACAAGAGGGTGACAGTCCATGGAGAATAAGACTCTATAAGCAAGGAACAGGAGCATGGACATGAAGCCAAGAGACAAAAATAGTCCAAAAGACAATATATCAAATAGAGCATAGTAATAGTCATACTCTTTTGAAAGTACCTCATGAACATAACATAGACAAAGAGAAATATGGCAAGCCTTCTCATAGGACACTGCCATGCATGTATAAACATGGTACATAAGAACATGAGAAATAATGATGGGTGATAGTGTAACCAAAAGAGCAACCATGAAAGCTTATATATGTGTTTTTAAGAGCTTAGTTTTGTTACTTGACTAACCTTAAACAGGTTTGTGTTGTAAAAAAATATGTGTGAGTAAATCAAGTATAAATCATCATAAGACACATAAAGAAAGTATAGTCATAGGCACATCATTCACAGGCCTATCAGGAGTTCCTTAGAAGGTGAAGTAAGTCACAAAGGAGACCTCAATGGTAGTCACTAAGAGTCAAATGACTATATGGTAGCTTTCTAAAAGTCAAGACTCCATTGGAGCTATTTTTAACATATTCTATAATCACAATCTTACACACATGTACCACAATATGACAAATGCAGTGATGCATGGTAAGGAAAACTATAAGGGAAACCATACTAGGTTTAAAGAGTGGATAAAAACATGAAGATGAAGGTAACCTAAATGGATGATATATATGTTGAATAAGACAACTAAGAGGGGGGTGAATCAATTGTCACAGAATTAAACCTTTAATTCAATCACCGGAACTAACAAAATACTGCTTAAATGATTAATCATCAAATTCCAATGCAAAAACTCAAATCCAACACATAAACACAATAACACTAGATTTATGTGGAAAAACCAATGAGGGAAAAACCACAGTGATGATTAACTCACACTATAGAGAATATCAAAACCGATTACAAAAGGCTCACTGCTTGAAATAAGGACTCACTATCTAGAACAAGGACTCACTATCCAATAGGGCTACAACCAGGAGGGTTGACTACCATAGAGATACAAAGAAGAAAAAGAAGACTTGTTACAAAGAGACTATAATCCCAATGCAACAAAGGATTCCACCATAGTCACTAGATCAACTTGCATGAATGATAGAGTTATCCTTCTACTCACTGCATCTAGAAACACAACATTAAGCTTCGCAATGATGTCCAATACTCTCAACACACAAACTCACTGAATAGAATCAATGTTGCACAAAACTACACTTTCTCTTTTCTCTTATCACACTTCTTCTTTGCTCTTGTATGTATTTACATTGCTAACTCATCTTGTATTTATACCATCTTCAACTTTGAAACATATCCAAAGTTGGCTATCCAAATCCAAATTCAAATTAGGTTAGCACCAACACATCCTAGGGTGGAATTAGAATGAGGGAAACCCAAACACACGCTTCATAGGGACCCAAATAGATCCAACATGCTTCATCATTCTCGAAAGTAGTATTTCACACAAGGTCGGCCACACCAGTGTAAAACACATAGAACCATTAAGCATGAACTTTTCAAATGTCAAAATTAACTCAAATTTAGAACCACACATCATAAGACTTCAGCAAAGGGAAATCCGAACCAACACCATTTCTCCTGGACCTCAACCAGAAACATAGAAAACCATAGTTCATAATTGGTGAATGCAACTTGCATTGTACAATGAACCATTAACCAAAAATCTAAACGTAGCACCTTCTCACAACCATGAACAACATATCTGAACTACACAACCACACGAGCAAATCTGGACCAAAACTCAGAGTGACCATTGAAGACCTGCAACATATCTTTATTACAATTTTCTCAATATCCTCGACATATACAACCAATAGCAACTAGTGAATAACCAGCTGACCAGTTGACATCAATGACAACACCATCAATCTTTCCATTCTTGCAACAATCTCCTCTTTTGTCATTAATGGAAACACATGATGTGAAAAACCATCAAAGACAACATAAAAGCTCTAAATACACTTTTCTAATTCTCCCCCTTAGAAGATAATTTATTTTCCTTTCACATACTTCTTCTCCCAAACTTTCTTTCCTTTTTCATATGCATCTTCTCCCCCTTTGACATCAATGGAAAAGGAAAAAGAATACTTTCCATTGATTTCTCCTTTA
Organism: Sequoia sempervirens; assembly: GCA_007258455.2. Lineage (NCBI taxonomy): Eukaryota > Viridiplantae > Streptophyta > Pinopsida > Cupressales > Cupressaceae > Sequoia > Sequoia sempervirens. Next base: position 234,993,775 of record VDFB02105785.1, read on the forward strand.
ACATGAAAAACAAAATACTCACAATGACAACACCTGATACTACCTACTCCCCTTGAGAGGTAGCCACCAAAACATCAGTCCAGAAGAAAGATAGATCCATAGATCCACCAAAATGATGCATCTTTATATGTATCTAGCTTAGGAAAGGAGGGGCAATAACCCCCAACTGCTCCCGGAGATACTCAAAAGTATCTTTAGGAAGAGCTTTCGTGAAAATATCAGCAACTTGATCCTTCGTCAGAACATACTCAAGATTTACTTCATTCTCCATGACCTTCTCTCTAAGAAATGATATCTGATAGATATATGCTTCATCCTCGAGTGCATCACAAGATTCTTTAAAATGTTAATTGCACTTGTATTATGACAGAAAATAGAAATGGGGTCATCATATATTACTGTGATATCTTTCAACGTATGTTTCATCCATAGAACTTGTGTACAACAAGATGTAGCATCAATATACTTAGCTTCAACTGTAGACAAGGAGACTGAATCTTGCTTCTTACTCGACCATGCCACCAATCTACATCCAAGAAAGATGTTCCACCACTTGTAATTTTCCTATCATCTACACATCCACCCCAATCTACATCTGTATAGGCACTAAGTGTAAAATCAGTATCTTTAGGATACCACAATCCATAATTCAGAGTGTCATTCAAATATCTGAAAATTCTCTTAACATCAGCAACATGTGTTTCCTTAGGGTCATCTTGAAACCTAGCCACAAGATAGACAACATGTATTATATCCGGTCTAGTAGCAGTCAAATACAATAGTCTTCCAATCATAAATCTATACTTGCTCTGATCAACATTAGGTGAATCATTAGATTTTCCCAATTTGCATCTAGTCACCATAGGAGTACTTTCATCCATCCCAAACTTCTTCAACAATTCTCTCACATACTTAGACTATGAAATGAAAATTCCCTTCTCTATTTGATTAATCTATAGCCGAAGAAAGAAATTCATTTCCCCAAACATAGACATTTCAAATTCTTTCTGCATTTCTTCCACAAACCTCTTGCACATATTTTCATTTCCTCCAAAGATAATGTCATCAACATAAACTACTACAATCAAGATTCTATCATTTTCAATCTTAAAGTACAAATTACTATTTATCGTACCTTTGTTAAAACCTTGTTGAATAAAATTCTTATCTAACCTCGCATACCATGCTCTAGGAGCTTGCTTTCCAAACTGACAATTCCTGCAAATAACATTAATAGGCTTTGTAATTCTTGGTAAATCTCTCACAGCTTGAACAACACTGATCCTTGCTAAGTTATCAAAATTCATGTGACACATTCTCCTATGCCATAACCAACTATCATTAATCTGATTTATAAAACATTATCCATCAACACCCTTAAGTTGATAGATATTCCCTTTAGATTTATTTCCCATAGCAATCAATGTTCTAGATCCTTTCTGGATCTCACATCTCTCATCCTTGAACACAAGATCATATCCTTTTCTACAAATCTAACCAACACTCAACAAGTTATGCCTTAAACCCTTAACATAGTAAACATCGTCAGTATGATGCTTTCCATCAAAATTTATTGAACCTAACCCATAGATTTTAGCACTAGTATCATCTCCAAACATAACCAAGCCTCCATCATATTTTTCAAGTTTAACAAACTTACTTTTATCATCCGTCATGTGATGTGAACAACCACTATCAACTACCCAAAAATTCTTTTATTGTTTAGCATGTAGGGAAGATATAACCGTACCTTCATTTTTCTCCTTCTGTGGAGGGATTTTTTTACCTATCTTAAAGAATTAGCAAAATTAGGTTCATCCTTAATCTCCAAGAACAAGAATTTATTATCATTAGGGTCTTCATATTCTAAATCCTCATCAGATATACTAGCATTCTCATTTACATAATAAGCTATGTTAATCTTCTTTCCTTTCTTTTCTTTCTCATATCTTTGTTTATTTCTTATGGCTCTTTCTGGACACTTCGCAACATAATGACCTATTTCTCCACAACTAAAGCACTTAAAGGGAAACCTACCTTCATACTTACCAGAGCCTTTCCTCATTCTTCTTACAAAGTTAGCTTCTATTTCATCAAAGTTTTCTTCGTCCAGATATTCATCTTTTGTAGCTTTAAAAGCAATCTCTAATTTGCACCCATTCCTTAGACTCGACTTCCTCATCTCATAAGATGTCAAAAAACCCAATAGTAGATCCTTAGTACAGGTCTTATAATCTACAGCCTGCTCAATAGCACTCACCTTCTCACTATAAGCATCAAGAAGAGTTCTAAGAATCTTCTTTACAATCTCGGTTTCATCTATAGTATCACCAAGTCCTCTCATTCTGACCATTATCTCATCCAATCTCTGTACATAAGCTTTTATATTCTCATCTTCAGACATATGTAGAAGATCAAACTATGTTTCCAAGTTATGTAACTTCACTTCTTTAACTCTTTCATCACCATCGTGCGCTCTTTCCAAAGCATCCCAAACTTCTTTAGCTATTTTCAAATTTTGAACCTTAATCAACTCAGAATGTACCAGACTGTTCTTCAAGATGAACTTCGCCTTATTGTTTGCTTCATGTGCTTTGATCACTTCAAGTGTAGTCAGACCATTAGTAGGAGTGTAAGGATTTTTGTAAGCTTTCTCCACATTATATCTGCAATACTCAAAATATTCTTCCATTAATACTTTTCAGATACCATAGTTAGTTCCATCAAACCCCAGATAATCAAAAACCATTTTTCCAGCCATCCTAGACCTTCCTCAAGCAGTTAAGCTCTTCACCAAGGAACCTTGCACTCTGATACCAATTGTTGAATAGGACAACTAAGAGGGGGGGTGATAGGTTGTCACAGAATTAAACCTTTAATTCAATCACCAGAACTAACAAAATACTACTTAAATGGTTAATCATTAAATGCCAATGCAAAAACTCAAATCCAACACATAAACACAATAACACCAAATTTATGTGGAAAACCCAATAAGGGAAAAACCACGGTGAGGATTAACTCACACTATAGAGAATATCAAAACTAACTACAAAAGGCTCACTACCTAAAATAAGGACTCACTATCCAGAATAAGGACTCATTGTCCAACAGGCTACAACTTGGAGGGCTCACTTCCATAGAGATACAAAGAAGACAAAGAAGACTTGTTACAGAGAGACTACAATCCCAATGCAACAAAGGATTCCACCACAGTCACTCGATCAACTTGCATGAATGATAGAGTTAGCCTTCTACTTACTACATCCAAAAACTCAGCATTAAGCTTCGCACTGATCTCCATCACTCTCAACACACACACTCACTGAATAGAATCAATGTCGCACAAAACTGCACTTTCCCTTTTCTCTTATCGCGCTTCTTCTTCACTCTTGTATGTATTTCCATTACTAACTCATCTTGTATTTATACCATCTTCAACTTTGAAACATATCCAAAGTTGGCTATCCAAATCCAAATTCAAATTAGGTCAGTTCCAAAACATCCTAGGGTGGAATTAGAATGAGGGAAACCCAAACACACACTTCATAGGGACCCAAATAGATTTGACACACTTCATCATTCTTGAAAGTAGTATTTCACACAAGGTCGGCCACACCAATGTAAAAAACATAGAACTATTAAGCAAAAACTTTCCAAAATTTGAAATTAACTCAACTTTAGAACCACAAGTCATAAGAATTCATCAAAGAGAAATCCAGACCAACACCATTTCTCCCAGACCTCAACTAGAAACATAGAAAACCACAGTTCACAACTGGTGAACACAACTTGTATTGTACAATGAACCATCAACCAAAAATATGAACATAGCACCTTCTCACAACCATGAACAACATATCTGAACTACACAATCATAGGATCAAATTTGGACCAAAACTCAAAGCGACCACTAAACACCTCCAACATATCTTTATTACTATTTTCTCAATATCCTCAACATATACAACCAACAACAACTAGTGAATAAAAAGCTGACTAGTTGAAATCAATGACAACACCTTCAATATTTCCATTCTTGTAACAATATATGCTAAAATAGGTTTTCAAGATCATCCTATGCCCTCCTAGGGCATTAACTCAGTTTCAAGCCTTTCACATGCCTTATTATCATGCAAGTGCTAGTTAGAATGAGAAATGATAGTTCCAAGTATCTAGGGGTTTGAGTGACCCGAACGAAAATTTGAAAGAATATAGGAGCAGTTGGCAAGCATATAGGAGTCATCTTAATAGCTTCTAAAGCAAGTTAAAAAGACCAAAAGGTTAAGGCTCTCAACGTAAGTGAGTGCAGTTTTCCATCTTCTAGGTGGAGTTGAAATTGTCAACTCAAGCAAGTTGAGGTCATTCAATAATCTTAAAAGCCTTTCATATTTTCTCTCCAATGTTGGATAGAGAAAATAAAACTTAGGACCAGTTTAGTGTTAGTTCTTAAATATTTGAAAATGCATTGTAACTAAAAGGGTTTTTCTATCAAATATTGTTTGTAACTAAGCAAAACCAATCACTCCATGGTTGGAAAATTATTGTAACACCATCATTTTCAAGTAAAAGAAGAACATTTTTTAGGCTTATTCCACCATAACATACCTTTTGATCAATAAAAGAAGTTATTTTTGCCTACTCATAGCCGTGCACTGTTCATTTTTTCTACAAAAATAATTAATTTTATCTTGTGATAAGTAATTATCCTTGATTTATGTCTCATTTTTCTTTCCCTTTTATAGTAGTAATCTATTTGTGTGTCATGGTTTGTGTTTTCTTATTGTTTTATGATAAGATTCAGTTGTGAATATTATTCCTTCTAAACATTGTTGTAGCATCGAAAATTGTACTCCATTGTAGGTGATAGTCTAATTTCACACTTGGTTTGGACCTACTTTAGTGACCCTTGCATTTATGCATTTTCAACATCTAACTAAGCCCTAATCTCCTAAATTATACATTCTGAGGCTTATTTTATCATTTCTAACAAATTGCAAGTGAATAAAAAATGCATTTATCTAATTTTTTTACCCCTGACACCTTAATTTCCAAAACATAGGGCCAAGACTAGGACACTCTTGGGAGGATCTATCCCCCTATATAGCCACCCCCACCATCTCTTTTATAGATTTAATGTAGGTTCGGATTTGAAGACAATTTTTTTTAGGACAGGCATCAGAGAGTAGGAAGAGAGCTACACGTTCAAGTTTTCAATTCTAGAAGAGACATACAAGGGCATAGACGCCCTTAGGTAGCTTTTTCCTCCTATTCAATTCAGATCCAAATTTATATGATAGGTACACAACACTTTTCCCTTCCCAAATCTTCCTACAAATCTCTGTTACAATCTATCAATTGTCATAATATTGCATTTTTTGTAGAGGACACATAGTCTAATTAGGTTAATCAAGGAAAATCAATCCCAATACATTTCCAAGGCTCAAACGGATTAGATCCAGGTCTAATTGACTCACCTTCATGGTTGAAAGTCAATCTAAACACATTGTTGATTTGCATCCTAATGTACCCTTGAAAAAGGAGGAAATTAATCCTAGGTTTTATACATTAAACTTAGGGTGCTATTTTTCTTTGTTAGAATTATTATAGACTCAAAAAACCTTTCTATGAACTACTTATGCAAATATGTCAAAACTTGAGTTGTGCATAGTTTTTTAACTTCTTTAATCATATTGTGCATATTAAAGAAAGTGCAAACCACTCAAAAATTTTGGTGTAACACCTCCTTTTAGGTTTTTTAGGTCCAGTTTCATACATAGTTTCCATCCTTTTTCCTGGCAACAATAGTAGAGTAGATTAGTTTTAGGTGCTTCAATAGGGAACTAGCCACCTTTGGAGACCAACTTCATTTCACCATAGCCCACACTTTGAGAAGTCATCCCATATTTCACTATATTACTAAGTAATTTACTTGGAAAGGGTACAAATCCAAGTGACAATAATAACTTTATCCCACCTATTATTTAGATGCATTATTTTTTCTTGATTTGTCTTCTAATGTAGATGGGTCTATAATTATAAAGGAAACCAATTTGGATGGTAGGCTTGAGAAGTATAAGGAAAATTTAGTGGCTAAGGGATAATTTCTAGCTTAGGGGAATGGATGTTGGTGAGACCTTATCTCCTATTATAAAGCTTGAAACTTTAAATCTTTGAATCTATTATTGTGTTCAATTGTAATGTCCTATTTCTATTCAATCTAGGTCTATACATATTAGGTTTATACTTGTGTCTTCGTTATTTCCAATTTTTGTCTATTTTCCCCTTCTTGGTATGCATTTTATTTTAATTTCACTCCTTCCTTCTACATGTCATGGTTTTAGACTTCTCTTTCCTATCACGCCTTCCATATATTGTACACCTTGCCATTGTTTTTTAGACTTCTCCATCCTGGCATGCCCATTGCTCGACCCTTGAAACCTAATCCTTTAATTAAGTCTTGTGTTATGGTTGATCCCTTGATCCTTGATATTTATAGCTATGTTTCCATCTCCCTCCTAAATTCCCAAAAAATTTCATGATTATTTTTAGTATTCTATTATTTGCACCATTATTTTCATAGAATTTTCCACCATGATCATTATTCAAACTTGAAGTTGTGAGTGTGCAAGCAGGCTGACTAGTTTATTTATAGAGGATATAAGAGAGTGAGCCATAATCTTAGCCAATCCATGACCTATAAATTTTGTATTGATTTGTATGTCTATGTTGAATTCTTGGATCTTATTTATCCATTTGCATATTCATCATGTGACCTCCCTCTGTGTGAAAATATCCTTTATTGCAGCATGTGGAACATAGGAAATTATTTTTTCCCTAATAGATAAGGTATGGAATTATTTATAGTTTAAACCAAAGCATAAGCCTATTTATCCATCATATCATATTTCAATTTAGTTGTTTGAAGGGATTTTCTAAAGAAAGCAATCATTTTCTCAAATTATTCATCATTTTTCTGCAATAAAACAACACCTATAGTATGAAAAGAAGCAAAAGAGAACAATCAAAGAGGATTTGAAAAGTTAGGAGACTTAAGCATAGGGGGTTGCTTGACATCTTTTATATTTTGGAAGGCTTGTGTAGCCTCATCTCCTTACAAAATTGATTCTCCCTTTTTTAACATTCTAGAGATTGTTTTGGTTGTCTCTACAAAATTTGTGACATATCTCCTAACAAAGTTAACCTGCCCAAAGAAATATTGTATATTCATTTAATTGTTTTGGGCAAAGGGATTTTTTCAATAGTTTCAACTCTTTCTCGATCAATTATGATTCCATCTTTACACACTATATGGCCCAACAACTTTCCTTTTGTTACCCCAAATATGTATTTCTTTGGATTTAGTGAAATGCCATATTCGATAGCCCTAGAAAATACCTTCTCAAGATGCATACAATGATCTTCAACCTTTTTGGAGAAGGAAATTAAGTCATCATAGTATACCACCATGATGATAGGGTTTATGCAAGAAGTTGGGTCCACAAAAAGCTCAAAAGTGGAAGCAGTTTTGCTATTTTTCAAAAAAATTCACAGTTGGACTAAAAATTTGAAGCACTTACACAGTGAATCTTAAAGAAAATCATTAAAAATAAATTTAGTATTTTGAATCTAGTTTCCAAATATGTAATTTATTCTAATACCCAGATGATAGAAATTAAATTTTGATAGGCATGTATAAAAACCACTTTTTAAAAGTCATTTTTTTACCATACCATGCACATGTACGAACACCACTTTTTGACCTAAATAAAAGTATTTTTATAATTCATTTTTTGGAAATATATGTAACAACATGAATATTGATGAGGATAATTTTTTATAGTTTTTTAAAAAATATTTTTTTATTGAATTTTTATTGGCCCTAATTGTTGTTAAAAATCAACGTGTACGAATAACATAAATGGACCTAAACTTTTTTTTTTTATTGTGTAGAGAATTGTCTAAAGATTGATGTCATATGATATTTTTTTTAAAGAATTAACAAAAAAAAAGTATTAAAGAATAAAAAAAGCATGATATTTCAAGTTTATGGACGAGTTTGCTTAGAAATTAATTAAAAAATAGAAAACATAATCCAATATTAACAAAAAATATATATTTGGAAACTAGACATTGTGATCTATAAAGGATTTAATTTCATAGATTAATTTTGCAAAAAGTCCATCAACTATATTGCCAAAGTTGGACATTTCTCTTAAATTTGCCTTAGTTTTTTAGTTGTAGGTCAAAAGCTAAGGGTCAAGTTGCCAAACCTTTCTCGAACCTAAAACTAAAGCAAACAATGGTTTGAGAATTCAAACTTTAAAACATACGTACCCATTATGAAATAGAAATAGGTACTCGTTCTTAATTTTTCCATTTGAAAATATGAATGTGTACCCATTATAAAACATGTACTTGTTCTAAAAATAGAATGGGTACCCATTTTATAATGGGTATACATTTCTTATATATCAAATTTTAAAAAAAATTGGGAAAAAATGAAATCAACAATTTTTTTTGGCAACATTCCTTTTTCTGTAGTATGAACCAATTGTGCCATTTTTTGTAATTTTTAATCTAATTTTGTCTTGTGCAATCTCTTAACAAGCCATATTCTATTCAAATTTTTCAAAGAGACAATTACAACTTCAAATTTATGAATTGGAATCAAGTACAAGGACTTTTCTCAAGAAGATTTGAAAAAGAGAGATTTTGGATGTATTCATATGTTTTTGTACTTCAAAGTTTGTAGAACAAAGGATCTCCATATTATATAGTTTTATTTCAAAATTTGAAGGAGGTAGCAATTGGAAAATAGGTTAAGAATCATTTATTTTTTATCAAGAGGGTTTGGTAATCATGGGATAAAAGCAAAGGCAAAGAAAAAAGTAGAAAGTTAATGACACCCAAAGAAATTGAAGCAAATAGAGAAATGGAGGCAAAAAGAAAAAGAGATAGAAGAACAAGGATTCGTCAAATGAAAAATTTGGAAGCATCTAGTTCCATGAATTTTGAAGAGGAAACCATGAAGGTGAGATGAATGTAGATGATGCAAATGTAAAAATGGTGAATATGGAAGAAAATGCAATTATGGAGACAAACCCAACTATGCCTTCAACTTCAACTTTGAATGATATGGAAATAACACCTATGCAAACAAATTTGGGTAAGTCTTCAAATCCACCTCTCAATGATATGGAGAATCTACCTATTTAAACAATTTATCCAAGTATGTCTTCAAATCCAAGTCTTGATAATATTGATCTTAGTTATTTAGATGATGTTGGATACATCATTGATGATATTGATAATTCTAGTTTTGAAACAATACAAAGATAAAATAATAATGAAATATCTTATATGAATTCAAATGAGAATGAAATCCCTCGTATTTTTGAAAAAAAAAATGGAACCCCTTGCATGAATGAAAATGAAAATGCTTTTTTACAATTGAAACATATGTCTTAGATAGCCTTCCTGATAAAATTTCTTGGAGACAAGTGAGAACTCATGGAAATAGATTATATAGAATGTTTTTTTATAGAAATAAATTAGGATTTCAATGTCAAATCATTATGCAATTGATGAAAATGTGAAAAGTGATAAAAAAAAATTAGGCATTTTTTAAAACCCAAAAAGAAAGATGATTCAGTAGAACAAGTCATATCCGATGTTGCCAATGCTATTGATTCTATATGAAAGAAAAGTTGTTCTAAAGATAAGAATGTAGCATGTCATGCAATAAAAACTACTTTAGTTAATAAATCAACTTCAAATAAAAGAATGTTAAGATTAGTAAATATATACAAGTAAATCTTATAATTTTGATAAGAGCAGTTAAGAGAGGAGAAAGTATTGAAAATGATCCAATCAATCAATGTTGGAGTTTTAGTGGTAGAATCCTAAGGTCGGACATGAAATTAATTAATGAAATCAAATCTTTAATTGAAAAATATTGACATGATAATACAAGAGTATCACCTAATATTAGAGATGTTTTAAAATTAAGGGTGGGATCAAAACTTCGCGACCCTCATCCAAAACATCTATTAGATACGACTCAAACTGAATTTTGTAAAAAAAATTAGATGATTTAATCTTACCAAATATTAGCATAAGCCAAAGGTCATTCAAAAAATGTAAACCTTGGTATGTTAGAATTAATAAACAACAAATCTTTTGTTGTAAAACTCATGTACAATTTCATTATTATTATAATATTTTTCAATATATACGTTGTACTTTGCATGCTAACCAAATTATGTGGGACATTTATGGTATTGTTATGCCACCTAAAACAATCAAAGATTTTATTAGAGGTTTTTTTTGTGAACCATCTAATGGAAACTTATTTTATTTAAATGCATGTATTTCTGGACAATGCAATAGATATGGAAAATTTTCATTGATAGGAGAATGTATGCATGAAAGTATTTTATATGAATTTGGACAACAATTAGTGGATGTTAAAATATTTTAAAAAGTTAAATATTCTTTAAAGGATGAAAAAATTGGAAAGCGTTTTGAGCTAATCACAGAAAAAATTAGTGTGCATGCATTCATTAGAGAATTTAAAGATAAGATTATACCCAAATATGTCAAACACTGTCAATATGCTCGTTGGCTTGATGGTCAATTTTGTACATGTAAAAACACATTTCCAATTGGAACTATATTGTTAGTTGTTGATTTTGTAGAAAACTATACTCTTGCTCCACAAGAGGAAATTAAATCCCAATATTATAATTTAGTGCATGTAGCCATATTTGTTCATATTGTATATAAACATGCAAATGATAGTATAGAAGATAAATAGAATTTTTTTGAGAGAGTGTCATTTTTATGTGAGTGATAATTGATTACACTCATCTGAATTTGTTCAATATTGTTTTAATATATTTTATAAAAATTTAAAATAAAGAGAAATTCAAATGAGAGAACATCTCATATGGTCAAATAATTGTATAGGTCAATTCAAAAATGCTATAATGTTTTATTGGTTATGTAGAGCTCATAAGGAAAATTTAATATCCAACACATGTGGAGTATTTTTGAAATTGGACATGGTAAAGGAGAACATGATGGAGCAGGTGCATGTTTCAAAATAACTCTTGCTAGAGAGAAACTAAAATTTGAGGATGTAGTGAAAGTCAGAGATGCATGTGCAATTGTAGATTGGTGCAATATAAAATTATCTACAAGAACAAGTGAGATCTCAATAATTCGGCACTTCTTTTGGTTAGTTGAAGAAAAGAATATTCTTACTCAGCAAGATTGTGTAACAATTAATGGATCAGTGAAATGGAATTATTTTAAGAGTTTGAATGCAAACACATGGACAATATGGACAAGGGATCTTGCATTTTTTTGTCAATTTTGTATTATAGGTGATTGGGAGGTGTGTGAAAACATATAATGGGTCAAAGAATGGAAACAAAGAGCCTTAACACCTACCTCAACACACATGATCAACATGGAATGATAATTGAAGAAGATAATCAAGTGTTTGCACCGGATTATTATGATCATGTTTCAGACCTTGTACAAGAAGGTACATTAAATTGAATTGAATTTTTATTGAATCATTTTGTAATATATATATAATTTTATATGTATGCATGTTTATATGTGAATTAAATATATGTCACTCTTTATTGAATTAAATATTTTTTTTGCAGAACATGTGTATGTTGTTGTTGCACTTGAGGGGAATGAAGAGGAGATAGATTATTGGTTGGGTAGATGTGTTGAAAGAAAACATAATTTGGTACATCCTAGAGTGGACGATGACAAACTTTGAGTATCCAACTAGTTTTGTGGTTGTTGTTGGCACCTGACTTTGAAAATATCTAAAAAGAAAGAATGGTTTGCTTGTATTTGAAGACTATGAAAGAAATGAGAAGATTATACATTACTTACATTTGATTTTGGAAACCAATATAAAACTAGTTAGATATCAAGGGAGGCTTGCTAATGTAAGAGAGGGGGACCAACCACGTCAAGGCTCCAAGTCATGGATAGTTGAGAGCAGAGGGCTGCCCTAACTTACCTCACTCTAAAGGGGTGTTTCAGATAGAGGTTGAGAATGATGAGGACTATAAAGTACTTAATCACTCTACATATCCAAATTTAAGTTTAGGCTAGGCGAGCTAATTTTTAGAGTCAGTATTGTGCCTCTCTCTATCTGAGGATGACAGCGCAGTTCTGGGACGTCAGCACAGTGCGCTGGCATCTCTCGGGTGCACTAGCGTCCATACAGTCAGAAAATAATGCTCGCACAATACAAACTACTAAAAAACAAACTTACAACCTAGATAACTAATCTTGATGGTAAAACCAAAATAAGTAGATACAGGAAATAGAAACTAAAGTGATAAAACAAGTAAATGAGAACTAGGGTAACAAAGATGATCTCACAAGGATGCACATTAGCCAGCTAGCTCCAAATGTCCTCTCACCCGCACACAAGAAAGAAGGGGAAAATTGTTGGGGATGTATAGGGGTCTGCCTCAGTCAGACCCCCGTTTTGGTGTTTCCACCTCCACAGACAACTAGATAGCAACGAGATAGAAATATGTGATAAATAAGTAAAGAAAGTAGAGATGCAATAAACACTACAAAATAGTAAAGTGCTACTCAACCAAATCACAAAGGAGAGTAGTGAAACATTACCACCTCCACCCAAAATCTCACTAACCAATGGAGGAGAATATGGACTTGGAAAGGGGAGTTTAGCAAGACCCCAAGCCCACACTGCTAATGGCTTGCTTTACACTTGCTTTGGGGAGTTGATGGAGTGTTGTTGTTGCAATGGAGTATTGAGGTGCTATTGAGAGTGAAGAATGTAAAGAGAATGAGGTTGAGGTGCTTGAGAATGTAAAAAGAGATGGATTGAATGAAGAATGGATGAATTTGAAGGAGAAGAGGGAAGAATCTGCCATATTTGGGGTCAGTTGGTCGAAGAGGGAAGAATCTGCCATATTCGAGGTCAGTTGGTCGAAGAGGGACATTACAAATTAACCCCAATCGAAAGTGTAACACCTCTTCTAACTTTAGACGCAGGAATCCGTCAGGGACATAAGCGCACCGCATGGACGTCTATGCATCGTGCATGCATACCAGACAAATATCCTCTCACTAATACAAGAGACAGACACCAAGTGGAAGGAAGGCAGTTGGGTGATGTGGAATTTCACCTTCAGATTTGATTTTCTAAGGTGAAGGTATGTAAAAGGGGAATTTGCGTAAGGGGTGAAAATTTGCTCCTATACAACTAATAAAGTTTTATGGACACTTTCAATGAATGATCATGAGACAATCATAGATGCATTACAAAAAAGAGAGGATGCAAATGGTACAATAGAATAAATAAATATAGGTAAGTGTAGACACTTAAAAATGTCGTGAATGATACTAAACACTTGAATTTGATATACTAACATTGTTTCATCCTGAAATTTATCCTCTTTTTGCTTGTTTAATTAAATAAGCCTAGTTATTTAATTAAATGCCTCATTTTCGTCTATTGACTTAATTGGGTTAATTCACCCCCTTTCACATTCACCTCTCATCTTGTTTAATTTTTTTTTGCTCGGTAATAAGTTTTTGTATTGCTTGAAATTAAGATTACATCATTGAATTCAATTTATCTTCCAACCACCCAAAAAACCATCTACAGGTAGGAAATTGTTCAAACAAAAGGAACATTAACATGCTAGCCAACTTTTCTTTAGCTTTGTTCACCTAAAAATAACTCAAAAATATTTATGCTAGACTTCTAACAACACCATTGTTCAAAAACTAGTCATCTAACCCTAAAAGATTCATACACCTTTCATCCTAAATAGTCTTCATCCCCCATCAAGACTAGAGAATAATGTTCAAACATGAGGAAATTACAAAAAAACACAGTAAAAAGCTTTAATTTCTGCTTGAACTACCCAACTCCATTCCATCCTGGCGAATTGATTTTTCCTTCCTCTTCCATTGGTGGCTCTCTTCACCTTACATTCTCTCCATTGCCACCTTCGCCTGGGAAATCACTACATCCACTTTTATCACTCCACAAAGATCTTTAAAGCTTCCCAGCCGAGTCTTGCTTCTTCTCTGCAATGAGCCTTCAATTCATCCTCCGACCAGTTCCCAAAAGGTATGCATCCCACAGACCCTTCAAGCTCTTCATTCTCAATTCCTTCCTAGATGTTCAGCCCTTCACCTGGTACTGCCCATTCCAGTATTGTCTCCAAACCATCCAAGAAATATTTACGAACAATTGTTTTTATCACCTCTCTCACTGTTGTTACCTTCTCTCCCAAGTCCAATCCCCACATCACAATCAGAGAATACACATTCGTGCTCGTCTTATACCTATGCCTTAGATTTCCAAAATCCCTACCCAGAATCATCCTCACACACTGCACCAGTATCCCATCATTAAAAAGAAACATCCCCATTAATCTCTTCTCAGTCGTGTCTCCATAAAAAGGGCATAATTGTCTTTTTGAGAGAAAAGTGAAATTCACCTCCATTGGAGCACTTTTGTAATAGTGTCGCCACCACAACTACTCCTTCGCAATGCCTTCTTTATCATGCCAAAACCAAATGAAGTCATCAAATTGCAAGGGTCGAGAGGTTTTAATTTTCTTGGAAAACTAAACCCATCTTAATTGCAACTCATATTGGGAATGCTGCCGCGAACCTTCACACTGTTTCACCAATCATGTCAAGAAAACTTTACTCTGCCCACATTCTTGCCCATTAAATGCAACGTACTTGCCACCTTCATTAACTCACTCCACTAAATCCATACTCCTTAAATCTTTAATTCTCAATTCACCAACTTCTCTAAATTTTAAAGCCCATTTAGAGAGAACATCGACCTCCACATTACCTTGTTGGAAAAACAAGGACAAACAACTAAGAGGGGGGGTGAATCAATTGTCACAGAATATTTAAACTTTTTCAAACTTTACTTAACTTAATCTTAGATCTAATGAATGAAAAGTAAACCATGAATAAAAAAAACATCAGAAGCACATAGAACACCAAGATTTTTTATGTGGAAACCTTGTTAGGGGAAAAACCACGGTGGATGTTAGTCCACAATATTATACCTTGTTAAAAGTATAAGAAAAATAATGGGAATGCACATGCATTCATACACACTGCCTAGAGCTCACTGCTCAAATACAAGAGAGCTAAGTGCCCAACAATACACAACAATACAGATTAGATCCATAGGGTATGAACTAAGAAAATAGCTTCTTCACAAGCCTGATTACAGTTCCAATTAAGTACATAAAACCTTCTTCACACTTCACTCAAAATTCTTCTCACTCTGCTCTGCAATCAAATGATTAGGACATCATTCACACATCTGCACTTTCTCTAGCATACACTCACTCTTATGCACCCACTAACTTCATTCAAACAATTGATCTTATATATCCACAACATGGAATTACATCAACAACCTTGTTGGAAAAAATATAAAACATATTTTCAATGTCGACCCAAATTTACAAACAAAATTTCAATGTGGATCAAACACCATCAGCTAATATCATGATGTGACCCAAAACAATATCCTCGAGTGTGACAAACATTCAAAATTAAATATTCAAGGATTTGTAACACGCCAAAACCATCATGTCGGCCAAGAGCATGAAAACCCGAACATACAGAGAAAAATATTTGACCACGAGCACACCGATCAACATGGATGTACACCAAGAATAGAGAATGATCTAGAGGCATCCGCAAACAACAAGAACTAACAGAGAAATATCCACAACAATAGAAATTATCAGAAACACATAAACTTCAATCAGGAACATTGACATAACCCACATAAATACTGTCAGAACACAACTATTCATAGCACGATCAAATCTTCACGCGAACCTTTGAAAATTTTAGTAGATGAACTAGATACTCTCAGTAATAAACCCTTTAGTCCACAACAACTGATCTTCAATGTACAAAACAAGACACCTTCATGACCTTCACTATTCCACTGGCAACCTGGAACTCTTCCTTTAACAATTTTCTCAATATCCTTGACATATAGAACCTTTAATACAATAATGCTAATAGTGTTGACATCAATGAAAACCACATATCAGCAACACAACCACAACATCCAACAATATCTGGCATTGATGGAAACACATGATGTGAAAAACACCATCAACCCAACTTCTCAATCAACACTGACTCCTCCTTAGATGCTGACTCTTATTCCTTAACCTCTTTAGCATGAACTTCTCCCCACAAGACTCTTCACTCCAGATAAGCAATAGTTTTTCACATGAATCTTCTCCCCCTTTGACATCAATGGCAAAGATAAGCATTATCTTCCCACATACAAGCTTTGAACCACATATTTGTACATCTGACTACTCGCCCTGAGTAGCAGCCATGAAAACATCAATCCGGATTAGGAAATATCTATGAATCACATAGATTGATGCAAGTAAATGCATATTTAGTTCATATCAGGAGGGGTAATCACCCCTAGCATCCCTTTGAGATACTCAAAAGTATCCTTCGACAACGGCTTAGTGAAAATGTCTGCAATCTATTCTTTAATAGGCACATACTCCAATCTGACTTCTTTCTCACTCACTTTTTTCCTCAAGAAGTGAAACTTGATTGATATATGCATGGTATTAGAGTGTAGCACCAGATTCTTTGATATGTTGATTGCACTTGAGTTGTCACAGTATATGGAAATAGTTTCATCATATACTACTTTGATATCTTTCAGCATATGTTTCATCCACATCACTTGAGTACAGTTATTTGTAGCAATAATATACTTTGCCTCAATAGTAGATAGAGAAATGGAATTCTACTTTTTGCTCAACCAAGACATCGACTTCTTCCCTAGGAAGAAGGCACCACCACTAGTACTCTTCTTGTCATCTACATCTCCTACCCAATTCACATCAGTATATGCATTCAAAGTAAGATAATCATCCTTAGGATACCAAAGCCCAAAATTAGTTGTTCCTTTTAGATTCCTGAAGATTCTCTTTACAACAGTCGCATGAGACTCTTTTGGATCAACTTGAAATCTAGCAACCATACATACAACATTCATAATGGCTGGTCTTGTCTAAGTTAAGTAGAGCAATCCACCAATCATTGACCTATATCTTGTTTGATTTTCCTTAGGAGAATCATCATTCTATGTTAACTTGCATGTGGTTACCATGGGATTACCAACAGGCTTTGAGTCATCCATGCCAAACTTCTTCAACAACTCTCATATATTTGGATTGAGATATGAAGATCCCCTTATCTAACTAACTTACAATCCCAAAAAGAACTTCATCTCTCCAATCATGCTCATCTCAAATTCACTCTTCATTTCATCAACAAACCTCATACATAGATTGCCATCTCCTCCAAAAATAATGTCATCAACAAAGACCTCAATAATTAACTCTTTGTCATGATCCAGTTTGAAATACAATTTATTGTCAGCAGTACCTTTATTGAATCCAAGCTTTAGTAAATATTTGTCCAGTCTAGCATATCGAGCTTTGGGGGCTTGCTTGAGTCCATATAGATCTTTCTTCAATTGACAAACCATGTTTTCCTTATTAGTCAATTGAAATCCATCTGGTTGTTCAATGTATACTTCTTCTAGCTCACCATTCAGAAAAGTTGACTTCACAACCATTTGATAGACTTTATAATTTTTATATGCACCATAAGCAAGAAATAACCTTACAACCTCAATTCTGGCAATAGGGGTAAAGGTTTCTTCAAAATCAATACCTCCCATTTGTGAATACCCTTTACATACCAGTCTTGCTTTATTCTAAACCACTTCACCTTGTTCATTCAGCTTATTCCAAAAGACCCATTTAGTACCAATTATATTTTTATCTTTAGGTCTGGGAAAAAGTATCCATGTATCATTTTTTTCAATCTACGTTAGTTCTTCCTTCGTAGCTTCCATCCAGTGTTCATCATTGCAAGATTCATTAACATCTTTAGGCTCAATCTTGGAAATCAGACAATACTCTTCTGCAATATTTCTTCTAGTTTGCACAGCTTTGTTCTTGTCTCCTATAATTTGATTTTCTAAGTGATTTAGCTTTACATATCTCAGAGTCTTAGGATTCTCTCAAACTTTTGATTCTTTTGTTCTTTCTTTTGCACTTGCACTTTTCTCTGCTTCTTGACTACCTTGATTTACTGGAACAAATTAAAGTTGTCTTACCAGAACATATGGCACAATTTGAAATTGATTCTATGTTTGAGAATTCTTCCCTTTGTTTGTGTTTTCTTCCTATTCATCTGAATCATATCCATAATATCTAGATGATCTAGCAGAATCCTCATCAACTCTGACATTTGCACTCTCAACCATTTTTCTCAGTCTTTTGTTATAGCACCGATAGGCCTTGCTTCTAGTAGAGTAAACTAGAAAGATTCCTTCATCGCTTCTTGTATCAAAATTTCCTATATCATCATCTCTCTTGATGTAACACTTGCTTCCAAAGATCTTGAAGTATTTAATAGTAGGATTATAACCAAACCATAGTTCAAAAGGAGTCTTACAATTACCATTCACATTTACCCAGTTTAAAGTGTACACAACAGTGCTTACAACTTCACTCCAATAGATGTGAGGCACATTTCCTTCAATCATCATTGTTCTAGTAGCATCCATAATTATTTTGTTCTTCCTCTCTGCAACTCCATTTTGTTGAGGGGTTCAGGGAGTAGATAATTGTCTTCTAATTTCATGCTCTTCACAAAAACAATTAAACTCTCTAGAGGTGAATTCACCACCTCTATCTAAACTTAAGCATTTTATTTTTAGACCTTTCTCATTTTTTTCCATAGCTTTGAAAATTTTGAACTTCTCTAATTCTTCACATTTTTCTCTTAAGAAAGCAACCCATATCATTCTAGAATAATCGTCAATAAGCAACATAAAGTACCTTTCACCATGGAGACTTCTGACTCTAGAAGAACCACATAGATTAGTATGCACCAACTCTAGTAATCCATTTGAATGATGTTGTTTTCTCCGAAAAGAGACTCTAGTCTATTTTCCCATCTAACACTCCTTGAAAATTGTGTTAGTAGGCTTCACTAGCTTAGGTAGATCTCTCACTACTTGAGTGGAACTTACTTTGACAATGTTATCAAAATTCACGACACAACCTTCTATACCATAACCAACTTTCATCTACTTGAGCAATTAAACAACTTTCACTGGCAACATTTAGGTGAAAAAAATTACCTTTTGTTTGTTTACCTGAAGCAATTATATTTCCAGAACTTCCATATATCCCGCATCTTCCATCTTTGAACTAAAGATGATAACCCTTGTCCACCATCTGTCCAACACTCAACAAGTTGTGCTTCAAGCCTTCAACATAAAGAACATCATCAGTGTTATGCTTACCACCAAGACAAATAGATCCTTTGCCACAAATCACACAAGCATTGTTATCTCCAAATCTTACAATCCCACCGTCATACTTCTCTAGATTTACAAATTTGCTTTTGTCACTAGTCATATGATGTGAGCATTCACTGTCAATGACCCACTCATCCTTTTCTTCAATTCGGGCTTCAAGAGCTTTCAGGACACCTTGATGCAAAATGACCTATTTTACTGCAAGAAAAACATTTGATAGGCAACTTTCCTTTATACTTACCTTGTCCTCTAACTTCTTTCTTCACAATTAGTGCTTCCAACTCTTCTACCTCTCTTTCTTCATCTTCAAGTTGTTTCATTTCTTCCTCATACTTGAATGTATTTCTAGAACTCTCTCCCATATCATATATTTGCTTGTTTCTTCCAAATATAGTAGCCTTAAATGTAGTTTCAGTCTTGGGAACATATTCACCAAATTCACTCAACTCAAAGGCAACAAGTTTTCCAATCAATATATCCCTTGTCACATTCGACAATGATCTGGTTTCTTCAATAGCATGAGCCTTTTCTTTTTAGGAGGGAGGCAATGATTTGAGCACTTTAGCCACAATTTCTTCCTCTTCCAGGGTACCACCGACACATCTAATACCCATCACTATTTCATTTACTCTTTGCATAAAAGAAGAATTATTTTCATCTTCCCCCATATATTTTCATACTTTCCTTTCAAACTCTGTAGCTTAGCCATCTTCACATGTACATCTCCTTCATACAAAGTTTCCAGCTTTGTCCACATCTCATGAGTTGTCTTCAGACCTATCACATTTGTCATTTCTGAATCTGGTAGAGCACTCAACAAAGCTTTCATAGCCCTGACATTATTCTCATCCTCTTTAATCTCATCAGCAGTGAAAGGACCATTCTAAGGAATAACACTTATGTTCTTTGTAATCTTCCAGAAGGGTTCAACAATACACCTCAAATAACACTTTGTCCTAGTTTTCCACAATGAGTAGTTTGTTCCATTGAATCTAGGACTGTCCTTCTTGTATGATGCCATCTCGGATGACCTCAAGCTTTTAAAATTCTTTAGAGGAACCTGATCTAATACCAATTGTTGGAAAAACAAGGACAAACAACTGAGAGGGGGGGTGAATCAGTTGTCACAAAATATTTAAACTTTTTCAAATTTTACTTAACTTAATCTCAAATCTAATGAATGAACAGTAAACCATGAAAAAACAACACATCAGAAGCACAAATAACACCAATATTTTTTATGTGGAAACCTTGTTAGGGTAAAAACCATGGTGGATGTTAGTCCACAATATTATACCCTGTTAAAAGTATAAGAAAAATAATGGGAATGCACATGCATTCAAGCACACTACCTAGAGCTCACTGCTCAAATACAAGAGGGCTCACTGCCCAAAAATACACAACAATATGGATTAGATCCGTAGGGTATTGTTGGAAGTGAATTCACTCTGAGAAGGTGGGGTGAATCAGAGTGATATAATTTTTTTAAACTCTTGGATTGGAATGCGCAACTTAAGTCTTTGACCTTGAAACAATGTGGTAGATTTAACCAAACACATGAACACTTAAACTTTGTAGAAAGATATGCAAGATAACCAACTCATATTAAAAGCATCATGTAGCATTGTTCCATCAAATTGTGAACAACCTTATTTATGCTTTTTGAAAAAATACTACAACTTTACACAATGTAGGTTTAACTTGCTTTAGGAAGGTTTTTAAACAAAATTAACTTGTCTTTTAAAAAAACTAAAAGTATCAAAGAAATGACTAATTAAGCACATTAACTTGAAACAAAATGAGAGACAAAAATAACATCACATAACACAAAGATTTCCTGAGTGGAAAAACCCTCTTTGGTTATAAAAAACCACTCGCAAACTGATCCTTTTATTCATTCAAAAGAGCACCAACTCCCATAATCTTTCTAAAGCACCAACTTCATCAAACATTCAAGGTATTGCAACCCATTAGAACCTTATAACTACAATAACTCTCTATAGTTATAAAATTACAATAGGATACAAAATGATTTTGCAATAATGCCCAATTCAAAATAATCTTTGAAATACAACTAGAGATGAAAACAGAATAAACCCCTCTTCTCTTCTTTACAGAATGATATCATAATGTTAATCAATATACTGTTTAGACTTTTTCTTCTCATCACCGTGTCATATGATTTTTCCAACAATTTATACAATGATTTACAAACAGTTATTCGTTTCAAAACCCGTATCCAATAACTAGGGTTTTTATGAACAATGTTGTTTTTAATCATGATACCCATCAAGGGTTTTTAAGTATAACCACATAAAAACAACAATATGTCAATGAATATCACTAGAGTAATGAAACCCTTGAGTGTAATCTTAGATTCATCAAAACTATAACTAAACTTTAACAAATTCCTAGTCTCTAGCAAAGTCTTAACCACAAAATCAGTTATATTTTCAACTGACAAAAAAATATTTCAAATTGGAATGCAAATACCTATCACAACAGCCAAAAACATTACCATCAATTTGCATAACTTCTTCATAACAGACTTTCTAAAGCTCTTCCAGCTTTCAGTTCGAACTCCAATTGAACACTATGATCTCATATCCTCTATGGCAGCACTGTAACTTCTTCAAAGCAATAACCAAGCAATCATAATGAACTTGCCCTAGCTTTCAATGTAACTTTAGACTTCCCTTTTTCATCTTTGATATTATTTGAAGTTCGATCCATCATTAACCAACATAATGATGACTTTAAGTCCACCAACAATCATTATCAAAACACAATGATGGTTGTCTATAAAGCTAATAATACTGCCATGTAATGTAGAGTCAACTGCCTTACAAATATAATAAGGCCGATGAAAACAATACGAAGCTTGATAATAGTATGGTATGCCCAAGGTCGATACATATGTTGTGGTTGACAAGTAACAATGATACCCAACAACCATTTAAATAGCTTTTATTTTAAACTTTAATAAAAGGTCGATTTATCATTTAGGTCGAGGTCATATAAAGCCCGATAACTAGCCAAATACAAATAATCAATATGTAAGATGAGATACATTGTAAAGTAACAATGAAATGATATCTGATCACAATACATATATTGTGTATCAATATAAACATCTTACACAATAATCTCCACCTCATGAGCAAATAAAACATATGCACCAAAATAATCTAGCCATGAAGATATGAAATGATAAGATCAATTGAAGAGTGTATAGTAACCTCATCTACCAATGATGCCAAATGAAATATCAAACCCAAATGACAAGGAAAGCATTAATAGAATTCTGACCCAATATGTCATGTACCAAATAATATATCATAACTATGAACACCAAAGAATTATGAGACAGCCATGAAGATCATCAATTGAATGCCATGAAGACATAATAAAATGAATCATGTCAATGTTTTCATGATCGACCTGATAATGAAGAATTGAAATAATATACCTGTTGTGCAATAAAGAAGTGCCAATTTGTCAAAATGAAATCAACTGTTCCATGATATCACCTGAAAATGAATGCCACCTAAATAGATAAAATAACTTTTATTTGCACATGAAGCTCAACATGATCAGTACCACAATATATGATAAACAAATGCACCCAAATGCATCAATACAAAGCATGGTCCACGAAATACTGAATATGCCAAACTAAATACAAAGAGCACCAAGTATCATAATGCCAATCACTAATCAATTTTTTCATCAAGGAAAATATACCAAAAAGAGAAAACCAACAGGTGTGAACTGAGAAAATAGCTTCTTCACAAGCCTAATTACAGTTCCAGTTAAGCACATAAAACCTTCTTCACACTTCACTCAAACTTCTTCTCACTTTGCTTTGCAATTGAATGATTAGGACACTATTCATACATTTGCACTTTCTCTGGCATACACTCACTCTTGCGCACCCACTAACTTTGCTCAAATAATCGCTCTTATATATCCGCAACATGGAATTACATCAACAATCTTGTTAACCAAAATATAAAACATATTTTCAATGTCAACCCAAATTTACAAACAAATTTTCAATGTGGATCAAACATTATTGGCTAATATCATGATGTGACCCAAAACAATATCCTCAAGCACACCAAACATTCAAAATTAAATCTTCAAGGATCCGCAACATGCCACAACCATCATGTCGGCCAAGAACATGAAAACCTGAACATACCGAGAAAAATCTTTGACCATGAGCACACCGATCAATGCAAATGTACACCAAGAATAGAGAATGATGTAGAGGCATCCACAAACAACAAGTACTAATAGAGAAATATCTGCAACAATAGAAATTATCATAAACACGTAAACTTCAATTAGGAACACTGACAAAACCCACATAAATACTGTCAGAACACAACTGTTCATAGCATGATCAAATCTTCACCGAACCTCTGAAACTTCTGGTAGATGAACTAGATACTCTCAGTAATAAACCCTCTAGTCCACAACAACTGATCTTAAATGTAATAAACAAGACACCTTCATGACCTTCACTATTCCACTAGCAACCTGGAAGTCTTCCTTTAACAATTTTCTCAATATCCTTGACATATACAACCTTCAATACAATAATGCTAATAGTGTTGACATCAATGACAACCACATATCAGCAACACAACCACAAAATCTGACATACCTGATCTTCTTATGTGACTCACAAATATTTTTTCACATGAATTTAATTCCTCTCTAATTTTCCCATTTAGGTTCTGAAGGTGTCGTGCACCAATGCTCCCCTTCATCACTGCTTGAACAATGATTAATGAGTCCCCCTCTAAATGAATTTTTGAAGCTCCTAATTTTTTTTCCAATTTTAATCATTGAACTAAAGTTGTTGAAGCTTCAACTGCATTATTTGTACCTTCCTCCAACTTCTTCACCCCCAATGCCAAAACATTCCCATTCCAATCTCAAATGATGAACCCTGCCCCTGATGGTCTAGGGTTCCCTTTCAAAGCACCATCAAAGTTTATTTTCGACCATCCTTCCATTAGTTTTTCCCAAGCAACCTCCACTGACTCCTTTGAAGTTGTTTTAACCCAACTCGGCCCCTTAATGGGCCGAAAATGAATTCCTAGCCATTGTGCCTGAATTCGCTTATCCTCCAATGTATAGGGCACCCCTGGATTGAAATATTGTGAGGCTACCACACCAATCACTTCCTCTATGGCATGATTAATTCTCCATTGCAACCTTTTTAACGACTCTTCTTTGTCTAGGAATATTCTCCTATTTCTTTCTTTCTATATTTCCCACACAACTATAGATGGGTTGACCTTCCATACATAAGAAAAGGTTGACTTTTTCCTTGATAGAGGTCATCGCTCAAAAACCTTCTTTAAAGAGTCTAGAGTAGGGCCCTACCATCGCAAAGACCTCCTTAACATTTCCCAACATGATGATGCCATTCGGAAATATAGTAGCAAATGGTCTCCAGTCTCCTCCGCTTCTGCACACATCACACATTTAGTTGGTCCACAAAAACCTAATCATTTCCTTCTTTCTCCTATTAGAATTTTGCCCCTAATTTCCAACCATGCAAAAGTCCCTGCCTTGGGTAAACATTCTTTCCCCCAGCATAAACTATTTGGCCAGTTCTCACCCCCTTCCTCTGAAACCAAAAATTGATAACCTAATTTAACTTAATACTTCCATCCACAACCCCACACCAAAACACCTTGTCTTCCTTGTTAGACCTCATAAAATTTCAGGACTTGAAGATCTCCTTTTCACCCTAGTGTTGTGTAAACCAAAGTCTCAGGTCATGGAGTTCACCATTCTCTTTCAAAACTGGAAAGCCCTCCCATGAATCTTCCCAGAACTTCACCTTTGCACAATTCCCAATCTGCCAAGTGATATGCTCAACTATTACCTGACGACAAGAAATTACAAAGTTCCATATTGCTAAGCCATAAGGGGAATTACACATGGTAAAATTTCTACTGTCCTCCATCAAATCCAAATACTTGGATTTTAAAATATGTACCTATAATTCAAAGGGTTGGGAGTAAATGTTCCACACCAATCTCGCTCCCAAAGCCTCATTCATAATATTCCAATCTCTCAACCCCGCTCCTCCTTTTTCTTTCACCATACAAATATTCTCCCACGAAAGGAGAGGAATATTATCCTGCTCATTAGCCCCATTCCAAAAAAAAATTCTCATTCTCTGCCCAATAACCTTAATGATTTTTTTTGGTACTTTAAGACACATCATTGAAAAAATAGGAATGGCAGAAATGACAGATTTTAACATTAGAATCCTACCAGCTGAAGTTAGCCACCTGCTTTTCCATCCATCCATGTGTTTCAAACAACAATCTACCAATTCCTTCCATACAACTGAATTACTTGCTCC
This sequence comes from Sequoia sempervirens, assembly GCA_007258455.2. Lineage (NCBI taxonomy): Eukaryota > Viridiplantae > Streptophyta > Pinopsida > Cupressales > Cupressaceae > Sequoia > Sequoia sempervirens. Next base: position 235,019,619 of record VDFB02105785.1, read on the forward strand.
CCCAAATAATGGAATTCCCAGATTCTTTCCAAGAAGAGAACCCAATTTCATGCCCAAGATAGAGTAGATTTCCCTTTGCTTTTGGTAGCAAGTGCTAAAAAAGAAAATCTCATATTTTCTCTAATTTATACACTGCCCAAAAGATTTGTTGTACTTATCAAGAATTCCTTTCATCACCTTGGCTTCCCTAAATGAGGCTTCTCCCATTAGCAGAGTATCATCAACGAACTGTAAATGAGATAGTGAATCTATCCCCTTTGCCATCAAATGCCTTTCCATATCCCATCTTCCCTTTTTCTCGAGATCAATCTTCCCAAAGCTTCTGCCATTATTATAAATAGGAATGGTGAGATTGGGCCCCCCTACCTTATTCCCTTCTCGGATTCAAAGAAACCCTGTAGACTACCATTTAGTAAAACCAAAAAGTAGAGGGTAATTATACAACTTTCAACCCATTTCACCCATGCATCATAGAAGCCAAACCTCCTAAGCACCTTTAAAAGGAAACTTCTATTTACTTCATCATGCACCTTCCTAAAATCTAGTTTTACCAACATTCTTTCCATTCGAGCTATCTGTATGGAATGTATTACTTCATGAGCAATAATCACTCCTTCATAGATGGAAGGGTTTGGTGAGAAACCACTCTGTTATGGAGAAATCACAATGTCAAGAACACCCTTTAGCCTATTTGCTATTACCTTCGAGATGAACTTATAGATAGTATTACATAGATCAATGGGCCTAAAATCATTGAAAGAGAAAGTTTCTTCTTTCTTGGGGACTAGAGCAATAAAAGTGTTGTTCAAGTCTTTCAGCACAAAGCCACCCACTCATTGATTCCTCCACCACCTCCCAAAGATCATTTTCCAAGACATCCCACATTTTTTGGAAAAAAGCGTTGGAAAACCATTTGGTTCGAGAGCTTTATCTCCACCAAGGCTGAAGAGAGCTCTTTTAACTTCCTCCATAGTGACAACCTTTGTAAGCTCTGCATTCTTAACTTCTGAGACCAAGGGGATAACTTCCAACACTTCTTTCTCTTGAGTAAGATCAAGTTGATTGCTTCAAAAAGCTCCTAAAAAAACAATACACCTTCATTGCATATGTTGTCCTTTTCTTTTAGGGTATTTTCATGCTTATCCTGTATTGAAAGTATTTTATTGCAGGACCTCTTGACCTTAACCACATTATGAAAAAAATTTGTGTTACGGTCCCCCTCCTTAAGCCATGTCTCCCTTGAATTTTTTCTCCAATATATTTATTCTCTTGCCAAAATCTCCACATACTATTTATTAAGCTCTTTCTCTAATTGGAAGTCATCCTCACTCATACCTCCTTCAATGACTTTTAAATGTAGCACCCCCAAATCTTGTTCAAATTTGATCTTCTCCAAGAAGATGTTCTTAAACACCTCTCTATTCAATTTCTTCAGCTGCTCTTTGACAAATTACAACATTTTGAAAAATATAAAGGCTTTGTTTCCACTCCGCAACGACGCATTTGACCACCAACCAGCCACCAACTCCATAAACCCATCCTCTCTTAGCCACATTTTTTCAAATTTAAATATAAATCGATCAAGTACATCATCCTCTTGTATTCTCACACTAATCAGATAATGATCCGAACTTGTGATGGGGAGGATATTAGCTTAAAAATTCCACTAGAAGTCTGCCCAATTCCCAACAATGAAGAATCTATCTAACTTTTTGACATGTAGAAATCCAGATCTCCTATTTGTCCAAGTAAAATTCCCACTTTTAAACTGAATTCCAAAAAGACCATTAGAAGTCACAAAATCACTAAAATCTCTTTGTTTTTTATTTATCCATCCAAGACCACCTCGCTTATCAGAAGGTCATAGAATTGCATTAAAACCACCTCCCAAAATAAAAATCATGTCACCATAAGTCACCAACACCTCCAAAATACCTCCCCACACTCCTCTCATTTCAAGGATATTATTCAGACCATAAACATTTATCAAATAGAAATTTGAAAGTAACTGCTTAGAAAGAACATTTACCCACTACCAAGACCTTTCAGATCTAACTACGTGGAACTTAGTGATTGCATCTTTATAAAGAATACCTAAGCCTCTAGAGGCTCCTACTGCTTCCACAATAAGACATTTCCACAAGCTGAATCAATTACTGAAGGAATCTATATCAGCCCCACTAAACTTCATTTCTTGTAGCAACACAATATTCAGTCTCGTTTGATCAAAACATCTTTTGATCAAATGAATCTTGTCAGGGGCATTGCAGCCCTTGGCATTCCATGAAAGGACCTTCATTGCTCCTGGGAAAAGGCATAGCCTTTTCTTGATCTCAATTTTTATGTCCCACTACACTTCCCGCAATTTCCAACTTTACCTTTACTGACTTTGGCCGTTTTTTCTTCTTTTCACCACCTTCACCTTTGTTTGTTTAGCCAAAGTTTGTTCCAAAGTTTTTTTTCTTGAATCCCCACTTCCGAGCTTAGGCCTAAGTCATCTTCACCGCTTACCTCATCATCCATTGGGGATTACGAGTCTAGATCCTCAAAGAGGCTTCCCTCCTCTCTAGCTTCCTCGAAAGAACTTTCTAGGTTTCTAATTAGAGAGATTTGAATGTCTTTAAAAATGGGTTCCTCAGTATCAAAACTTTCATCCACATTCTGATTCCCGGCTAGAGGTGATTTTTATTGAGATTCATACTTTCCACCACCTCCTCACCTGGTTTTCCCCCCCTCATCTTATTTAGAAACTCTCTGGTAGCACTTTCAAAATTTACTATGCAAGTTGAGGGAATTTCTTTGGATATTACATTCCGACCCTTAGATTTTTCCTCTTCTGAAAGATTTCCTGAATCAAGGTCTATCTTTCCTGAAAAATAAACCCAATTTGTTCCCGATACTTCCTTGAAGCCATCCTCCATTGAGTCAACATCCTATTCAGTCACTTTAACCACACCCAATGTATCAATTGCTTCCACTTGACTGCCTGCCCTCCCTTTTGGAGATTCATTACTCTCCCCGTCAGGTACAAAGTCTGACTCTACAACAACAAGCCACACCTCACCCTCCTCACCACACCATTCAACTCCTTTAGGCTTTTCCTCTCCTTGAAAACCTGTCCACAGACCAAGGGCTATTTCTAATTTTCTAAAACCGGTCCTCCCCTATAGGTTGATCCCAATTTTTCATCATAGCTTCCAAAAAGCCATTGTCCTCAGTTTGAAAAGCACTTTCTTTTGTCAGCAATAGATCTATTAGAGCATTTTGCTCCAACCCTTTTCCTTTTTCTAAAATCTGGCATTCCCCTACAGAATGCCCTACCCCTTTACATGCATAACACATTTCAATAATTTCTTCCACTTCTATCATTTGCTTCCATATTCCCTCCCCTGTTTTAGTTCCACCATTATTGGGAGAGGATGAATTTCCTTCCAAAGGATACAAATGCATGCATACATACTATAGTCTTTATTTGCAATGACCTCATTTGCTTTTACAAAGGTTCCTAATTTATTACCAATCAATGTTAGGGTTTCTATATCCCAATATTCATGTGGAAGATTATACAGCCAAATCTAGATTGGCACCTCCAAAATGGTTTCTTTTTTAGGGTTAAAATTCAAAGTCTAGTCTTTAAGAAAAAAACCCTTACCCCCCATAAAAAAGGGCCACTATTGAAAAACCACTCCTTATCTATAGCACTCAGACAAATAACAAGATAAAATCCATTGGGTAGTATTTTCAGAATGGTTTCTTCATCCCAATGCTCATTACATAATTCCTAACCCTTCTAAATGTCGGCCATGGACCACTCCATTTCATAAAGAAAGTTTTTTCCTTGAACTGGGTCATACACTCATTCTAGGCTTTACCATCTATAGTTAAGGAAACAACCATTGTATGTTCAAGTGTAGGGTTTAACTTGTTAGTTGGCTGAGGGTCTCCCTACTGCTTTGGCCTCCAGAACTTCTTTTTAACTTTCCAAAAGTCGACCGGCTCGGTTAAATGCATATTTTCATACCCCCATCTATTTCTTCCACCAAAACCCTATTGACCTGATATGTCATTCTTAGAAATGTAAGAGCCCTTTCCATTATTTGTCAGAGCCTTCCATGCTTGTTGCAGTGCTCGCCATGGTGGATTCCACAATCAACCTCCATTCCTTTGGTTGTAAGGCCTCACACTCTGAGATCCTCCATGCCCTCGAAACCCCTACGACCTATGACCATCTCGATCCTTCCTTCGCTCTGCCATCTCTCATCTTGCTTAATTGAATAATACAAAATATTCAATTTAAACACCCTAAATCCTCTCATTTCATTAAACAATCTTAATTATTTAATTAAATGTCATTTGCAACCCCTTTTCATTAAATAAACTAATTATTTAATGAGCATCCTATTATTCCTCAACTTGCACAATTAAAACTTAGTTTTAATTACTAATTACTAATTTTCCTCACCCATCCACTTGCATAGGGAATATTCCAAAGGAATATTCTCCTATTTGGCTCCAAAAATGGAATATTCTTTCATAACAAACTTTCAAAGTTGTTACAAAGTGTGTTTGTTTGAATCATTCTCAACCCTTGATGCTTTCTTTGATCCATGTGATCTTTGATTCTCATCCATTGACGAGAATCCTTGATTCATGTGCTCACCCTTGATCCAATATTGACCATTGATTGACCAAATCAATCCTAGCCCTTGATTCTTCATTTGCTCTCCTATAAATACTTCACCATTTGGAGAGAAATGGATCCATCTTTTGATAGCAAAGTTATGTTGTTTAAATTCATACTCACTTGCATCCATATTTAGCATTTGTTAAGCATTTTAGATTAATTTTCATCCATATTAGCTCAAACATCCATTAATGGATTCCATTTTAGATTATCTCACATCCATTTTAGCATAGTGTACATCCATGGCTTGCATCTTTGAATGTTTTATCCATTTAGCATAGCTTGCATCCATCTCCATCAAGCATTTTAGCATTTTAACACTCATCTTCATTATATTAAACTAGTTTTGCATCCATGTTTCATTCATGTACCATTATTTTTGTTTGTTTTCATCATAAAATTGATTGGAACAACTCATACTATCCAAGGGATTGGGAAAGGGTCACCATTCCACATCAATGCAACACCACTACCCCAATGGGAGAAGATTTGAAGTCTTAGAATAGGTTATTATTATATTTTTGTGTTGTTTTCATGTTAGTTTAATGGTTATTTAGTTTCTTCATGATTTCAAATATTGCATTGGGATCATGGCTCAGGGGATTAAATAGGTTTTAAATTCATTTGGATCTAGCATATTTAGTTCATACTATGACTATGGTCACATTTTGGTGCTAGAAAGAGGGCTATACTAATCGAATCTAATGAATTTCTCTTTAGATTCAAATATTATTGTGTTTGCAGATACAATGACACTTGTAATGGCTTCAGTGACACATCTTATATGTGTTGCTATACAATGATGCACTTTGGTTTAAATTCAGTGACACATAATTAATTCAACGATGTATATTTAATATAGTGGTGCATTTATCTTTTTTTGGTATTGTGAATTTAAATTTGGTGATGCATCAATATAGCAACGCAATTGATGTCCTTGTTTTACTATAGAGCGACACACATGATTTTCACTAGAGCAACACACTTTTGATAAGTAATGCTTTTGACAACTTCAACGATGCTTTTTACTAGTAAAGAAAATAAAGTTAATTTTCACACATGCTTTAAATTTTTAACTTCATATGCTCTCTAACATTCCATTGACATCTAGTTTTTTTTTTTAGGCTAACTAGTTTTGCAGATTTGAAAAAACTTGAAGTGAAGAAGCATACTATCTTTTATCCATTCATTGTAAAAGTGTTTTACACTTATGAGACAATTATAACCCATCATATGTTGTTATGATTTATGTTTTAGGACCACTAAATTTCAATTGGGCTTAAAATATACTTTCAAAGTTGGTTAAAATTGGACCCATACATCCTCATTTTGCAATATTGGCTAAAAATTGGATAAAACAATCAAACACTTCCATTGGTGCTTAAAATGAAATCATTTTGCTATATTGGGTTAAAATGAATGAGTTCTTACTTTGCTTGTATACACTTGTATTGTGTATCCACACCCCTTGTGCCTCATGTGATCTTGGGTGAAGAGAAACACTCAAGTGTGTGTTCTTTGCTTGTGTGTACTTGTAGTACATATCCACTCCCCTTGCACTTTGTGCGATCTTGGGTGAAGAGAAATACTCAAGCATACTTTTATCTTTGTGTCACCCTTGAGAGAGGACTTACTATGAGATACATCCCATAGCGGAAAACTCATAGACAAGTTCTTGCAAGCACGTTTACCAATGGAATTTAAATAAAGGATGTGAAATTGTGAGAAATTAACATCAATCTGGAGCATCCATAACACACTCACCTAATCCCATGCCTTAAGTGGGATGAGAACGGTTGAAGAGCCTTAAGTGGCTAAGCGGGTGAATATGCGTCATGGTGTTCTTGGTTTGTTGTTATTAAGAACCTTGTTTTTGTAGTGGCCAACTTTGTCCTTCCAAAGAGTTCTTTAAAGTGGTGCATTGGAATTTACTTCCAAGAAGTTACTTGCCATGTCTGATTTTGGTTGAAGTGTAGAGATTAAGAGTTCATTCTTAACATACCTCTACACTCTTCCCTAAATTTCATGTAAAATCATCTCTTCTACTACGAAGGGCATGAGGCAAACCCACCAAGAAGAATGTACCCACTTGAGCTAGGAATAATATATTGCTTGTGAGTCAGTTTGACACATTGCTTGGTTCTAAAACAACTCAAACACACATAAACATGATTCATCAAATTTCAAACCCTTTGGATTAAGTATGGATACCCTTTGAAAAGTCCTAATATTGTTGCTTGTCCCTAAGGATTTTATCCTTAAAGGCTCTTATATATTTGGACTTATATCTAAATTCACACTTTACAAAGTTAACATAGGGAACTATGGCCTTGGTTTCTTGATTTTCACATAATGGACTTTGTGGAATGAAGCTTGCTTAGACATAGAAATCTTTTAATTTGAACATTAATTAAGACATTCTTGATGTGGTAATGAAACAATCTCACTTAAGCAAAGATTAAATCAAATGAACACCCCACATTGATGTATGTTCAAACATTGACTCCTCAAGCACAAGAAAAATTGAGACAAGGAAAGTATTGCAAAAATTTTAATCCAATTTCTATTATCAAAATCATTGAGTTCTATTGTCAAAATCATTAGGTTCTATTACCAAAATCATTGAGTTCTTAAGGTTTTATCACTTTATAGGTATAATGTGTTTATGACCACTTTGGTCTTGCAAAACAAAGTTCCATTTTAGGTTAACGTTTTGGGTCAAAACATTTCATCCACCTTCACAAATTTTACATCACACTTCACCAAAAAACTTTAGAAAATTTTGGACACACTAACACTTTAGACTTAGACATTTATCAAACCAATCCCCTAACTTAGCTACTTTGTGTGTGAAATGGATCATTTTCCATACACTTAGTTGAGTTGGTTATCACATTTTGTGGACAAGTTTATCTTAAAGGTCACAAGCCTACCTTAAATATTTACAAGTTCATTAACACATTTCATCCAAGACATCAAAACATCAAACCTTTTTGTCTAAAAGTGTTTTCCAAAAATTTAGAAAGTTCATCCCCCATATCATTCACCTTTTTCATCATCCATTCACACCATTGGTCCAAAAAAACTTAGAGGGTCCCTTTTACAAAAAGTTGAGTCAACTAGAGAGTTTCAACATTATAAATCTCAATATACCTCTCCCATAGGTGACCCACAATTTATGGTTACAACAAGATCACAACACAAGAGAATCACAAAACATACTAAAAACACATCTACCATAAGTGATCCAAACCCACAAAAATTTGATCCAAGGAGCAATTCTACCCCCTCACAACAACCACAAAATCCTTTAGGGTATGAGGTAGAAGATGTCATGAACAACCCACTTGAGCTTACTAAGGAAGAACTCCTTGAGTATAAACAAGATCATCAAACCTTAGAAAATGTGGCTCCAACCTTTCCCACACAAACCTTGACACAAGGATTAACCCAATATATGAATCAACCAACCCCATCCTTTGTGCCAAGTCAAACATTAACTCCTAGTCTTGCAACTAGGATTGCCACTGATCTTGGCCACACTCTCCCTTTATGAAGCAACACACTTTTGGGTACCCAAAACACCAATCTTCCCCAAGCCACAACTTGGACACCAAAATTTGGTGACCCACCTCAGTCTTCCACCACCATTCCAGAACACCCCCTACATCCACACAAGCCACTTACATTCCATAAAACCACGATGACCTTGACATTTCAAGCACAACCATCTAAATCCATCACCACAAGTACCCAAATTCTGCCCAACATTACACAAGGTAATTTGAACCAAGTATCTCAAATGGGACCACAAGGGAAAGTTAACACCCTCACACAAGGTACGCAAGGTCAAACCTTAGCAAGTGGCTCCAACAATCCCATTGACACATCAAAACAAGTGGTTACCCAATCTACTCAATTCAATCCACCATCCACATCAGCCCCATCTATCATCAATCTAAATCAAAGCAACACATTGATCACAAACCCCTTCAACCAAGGTAATGCCTTGGTCCCACATCAAACATAACAAGGGAACCCCCAACACATTGGTCAAGGGAACCTCTAATCAATTGATCCAAGGTCAAAATGTGCCACTGACATCACAATACCAAATGGTGCCAACATCATCTTTACCATTGGTCCCCCAAATCATGCAAACCAAACCTACATTCCTCCCTCCCATCGACAATCTTACAAGGAATAGTAGCACAAAATAACCCAGTACCCACTCACACAATGAACAACCAAAACCCATTTCATGTATCCCAACAACAAAACACCTCCACATTGCAAGTGAAACAAGCTCACGCCCTAGCTTTCCAACAAGCACAACAGGCTTATCAACAAGCATTGCATGTGCAACAAGCTCAAGCTCAAGCATTGCGACAACAACAAGCCCAACAACAAGCATTACAAGTGCAACAAGCTTTTCAACAAGCATTGCAACAACAACAAGCCCAAGCTCAAGCCTTGCAACAATAACAAGCTCAACAACAAGCCTTAATTGTGTAACAACAATAGCAACAACAACAACAAGCCTTGGTCACACAACAACAACAACAAGCCCAATAGCAAGCATTACTATCCCAACAATACACCCAACAACAATAAGTGCTTGCACAACAACAACAACAATAGGTGCTTCCTCAACGACAACAACAACAACAAAAAGGTTTATACTCTAATCCCCAATAAAATATCATCAATCCAAATATGTTGGGAGCATATACAACTTTACCGCCATCACCTTCATAGTATCAAATTCCACCCTACACACCATATAATACCTTATCATATCAAAATTCCACTTACAACTCATCCACCATCCCACAATACACAGCATATGCTCCTCCACCATAACCACAAGGTGATATTTTATCACAGCTCAAGGCACTCACACAATAGATCCAAGACATTCAAATGGGAAAAACAAATAAGCCACATACACAACAAAACTTGTGCCCATACCCATTCGAAGGAACATCGCAATGGTACCTTTCCCTCTGATTTTTAGGTCCTTGAGTTTGATAAATACAAAGGGAGGGGAAATCCTATGGATCAAATCAAAGAATTCCATGTCGTGTATGGAGGTAGCCTACAAGGATTTCTACTTGATGCATCTCTTTCCACAAAATTTGGCAGGCCTCGCCATTGATTAGTTCTCACAAATTCCCCTGGGTATCAAAACCTTCCAAGAAATCATTGATATATTCATAGACCATTTCTCCTTCAACCTTGAAATGTATGTAAGCTTAGAGTACACTTTCAAATAGAAAAAAGGAGAATCCTTGGCAAATTTCCTATAATGGTGGAGGCAAAGAGCTAGTAATAGCAAGTGGTCCATTCCTGATGAGCAACAGGTGGGGATTATCATATCAAATGTTGATCTAGAGCTATCCTTCCACTTAAAGATGCAATGCATCACCACTTATGATGAGCTTTTCCTTAGGGAATTCAACATCGAGAGAGCCCTGATCTCACAGGGAAACACACAAGTGTATAAAGATAACTTCCCATCAACCAGCTCAAATGGCAAACCCTGCATGTGGGCTAAGAACAAGAACATGAAAAATAATGGCATTATGGATGCTAAAGTCGCCATAAGTGCTCTTAGGAAAAACACCAACCAACCCACCAACACATAACAAACTACAACAAACCACCCACCACTACAAAATAACAAAATCAGTAACACCGACACACAACAAAGAGGACCCCCAATAGAACAACTACCCAGAACACAAATACACACCATTGGGGAACCTATTGAATTTTTCATGCAAAAATTGGTATAGTCAAACTTGATTATGCTCCCCAATTTCTAGAACTATTAGGAACCTCAAGATAAACCGCCTTGGTATAATGAAAAGGATCTTTGTGACTTTCACAATATCAAAGGACATAAAACGTCAAATTGTATGAAACTAAAGAACATTATCCAAGACCTCATAAAAAATGGAGACATAATTATTGAACTACTAGTAGGTAACAAGGACTTCAAGATATACAAGACCCCACTACCTAGCCATAACAAAGGGAAAAACAATGGCAAAGGGAAGAATTACACCAATGTAGGACATGTCTATTGTAATGTGGTCGCTTCTTGTGAAAATGTTGTAACATTCGTCACCATTAAAGGACCTAGTGCAGAGTGTGGAGTCACAACATGATGTGGCAAGATTACAATCCAAGGAACTTCATTGCAACCTAGGGAACAACCTACATTACCAACATCAAACCCTAGTAACTACAATCTCCTAGATCAGCTAAAGAAGACCCCCGCACAGATCTCTATTTTGGAGCTATTGAAGCTATCCCCCACACATAGGGATATATTAGAAAAGGATTTTTCAGCTTCCTCCATACCTGAGAATATTGATATAGAGCATATTTCAGTTATGATAAGGCATATCACTATCCCCCATCTTCTCATCTTCTCCGAACATGACCTCCCAATGCAACCATCTCACAATCATGCTTTACATCTTGAGGTCATTGTTCATAAAAATAAGGTTAAACGAGTCTTAGTAGATGGAGGTGCTGGTCTAAAAATTTGCACCCTTCAATTGGTTAAGAACTTGGGTTATTCAGAGGATGTTATTGAAAATATAGAGTACAACCATAAGGGCATATGACGATCAAGAACGAGTGTCGCAAGGCATCATCAAGCTACCCATCCAAGTGGGACTTGTCATTGTTGAGACCACATGCCAAGTGCTAAATCTTGATCTCTCCTACAACATATTGCTTGTTCAATCATGGATTCATGCCATGCAAGATGTAGCTTCCACCTATCACCAATGTGTCAAGTTTCCTTTTAAGGACAAAGAAGTGACTATCCATGGAGATCTTGAGCCTTTCTACTATTGTACTAACCTTGAGGCTAAGTTCTACAAGATCCCCCAAATACTTAAGAATGATGAAGGGCCTACATCCTCCTCCTCATTTGTTGACCCATCTTCTCTTGCATCCACCTCAGAATCCAAAACCCCCATTGTGCAGAATATACCCGATATCAAGGCAGTTATCAAGGATAATGGTTGTGGAGATTACAATCTAAAGAAGGACACTATTATGTTAGGTGAGTTACCTCTTTCCCCAAAATCTCATGGAAAACCCACACCTATCAACAAAGTGATTGAAACATTAAAGATTGCATCCATCTCCATCAAGCAATTTAACATTTAGCACTCATCATCATATTCAACTAGTTTTGTATCCATGTTTCATTCATGTACCATCAGTTTCATCAGTTTTCATCAATAAAATTGGTTGGAATAACTCATATTATCTAAGGGATTGGGAAAGGGTCACCATTCCAAATCAGTGAGACACCATATTATTTGAATTATTAGAATAGGTTTTTTCTATGCTTTCATGTTGATTTCATGTTAGTTTAATGGTTATTTAGTTTCTTGATGATTTTGAATATCTCATTGGGATCATGGATTAGGGGATTAAATAGGTTTTAAATTCATTTGGATTTAGCATATTTAGTTCATACTATGACTATGGTTAGAGTAAGTATATAATTGCCTATATATTTAATTAATAGTCTATATATAGTTAAAAATTTCTCACATAACTTAGAGTCAAGGCTCATGTGTATCTCCACTTAATACATGTTCTTATGTTAGTCTTAAGTCATTTCCTAATTATAGTTAAATAATTTTTTGTTTCATGTCTACAAAAACTAGATGCATAATGAAAAAGAGAGGACAAGCATAGATATTACAATGAAATTTGAATCTAGATACATGTAACTATATAGTTATATAGATTTAATTGATAGTCAAAATATAAAACTAAATAATTCATTGTCATTTTATAAAAAGTTTAGAATTGATTGTATATCCCCTTAAGTCATCATCTTAGTACCCCTTAAGCCATCCTCTTAGCTACCCTTAATCCATCCTCTTGCATCCCCTTAAGTCACTCTCTCAACTTCCCTTAAGCCATCCTCTTAGGACCCCTTAAGCCATATCTTATTAGGTCCCCTTAATCCATCCTCTCGCATCCCCTTAAGTCATTCTCTTAACTCCCCTTAAGCCATCCTCTTAGGACCCCTTAAGACATTGTGAATGCTTTGCCTAGACTTGCTCAAACATGGAAAAACAAGCAAACATCAGTCCTTAAACAAGTGTAAACAAGCATTCCCCATGAAACTCATTCAAACACAAGAACATGAAATCAAAGTAATCAAATAAACTACTAATGAAATTATATTCTAAATGCTCAAACCAACATACCATGGGGGAATTGGTACTTATTTGATGTGGAAAGAAGCCCTTTCCTAATTCCTTGATAAGCTTGATGAGAGATGTGTGATTATTGATGCAAAATGCCAATAACCTAGCTATGGATGATGGATTCTATGCTAACTTGGATGAAAATATGGATGAAATTGTGGATAATAAACTTGCATAACCTTGTGGCTCAAATTATGGATGATTGTGGATCCCAAATTAATAGAGAAAACCTCTATTTATAATGAAGAAAGTTTGAAGAATGAAGAATAGGATGAATGTGGGATTAAATTTTGAACAAATGGCATTATGCCACTTGTCAACATGCTAATGAAGGAGAGTGGAGCACATTTTGAACAATGTGCATGCTTAATACATGTAGGTGAAATTTGAATTTGAAGAGGTGACTTGTGTAAGAGGAGGTGTAAGAGGAATTAATGCCAAGTTGGCTCAAGGAGAGGACATGTAATAGCTTTTAATGCCAAGTTGGAGGAAAAAAGTCCTTTGGGAGGGAGAATTCAAATAAATGGAATATTCCAAGAATATGCCATATTTGAATGAAAATATGGGGAATTAGTAAATCAAATAAATTGATTTACATTTGCAACTTGCAAAAGCTAGAGGAATGGAGGATTAATGTTAGGAGCTAATTAATCTAGGACTAATTAACTTAAATGAACTTAGTTGATTGTGTCATTTAATTTAAATGCTTGAATTTATTTAAATCAAATGAGAGGATATTGGAAGATTAGTAATTTAATTAAATAAATTTGATTTATTCAATTAAATGAAGAACATTAGGATTTAGGGTGGGGGCCCTAGCTCTTTGTTTATGCTCACTTAAATCGGTTGCAATTATATAAATTATAAAAAAAAAAAAAAGAACATTAGGATTTAATTAAATCACGTTGATTTATTTAATCAAAGAGAGCACATTAGGATTTAATTAAATAAAGTTGATTTATTTAACTAAATGAAGAACATTAGGATTCGATTAAATAAATTTGATTTATTTAATCAAAGAGAGAACATTAGGGTTTAATTAAATTAATTAATTAAAGGAAGAACATTAGGATTTAATTAAGTAAAGTTGATTTATTTAATTAAAAAAGGAATTTTGATGAATTAATTAAATAAAGATTATTCAATTAATTGGTTAGTAAAGAAATGATCAAGGAAGAATCAAAGTTAGTTAATTAGAATCAAATGCATGATATCTATCAAGACATTTCGAGTGTCTACAGACATATCCTCTTAGGTACCCTTAATCTATCATCTTGCATCCCCTTAAGTCATTCTCTTAACTCCACTTAAGCCATCCTCTTAGGACTCCTTAAGACATATCCTATTAGACACCCTAAATCCATCCTCTTGCATCCCCTTAATTCATTCTCTTAACTCCCCTTAATCCATCCTCTTAGGACCCCTTAAGTCATATCCTCTTAGGTACCCTTAATCCATCCTCTTGTTGTAACATGCCTAATGTTCTGCAAATTTTTTTCCTAAGTTTTAACCCACAAGTGAATAAAGCATGAAGCCATAACATAGAATTATTTTTTTCTTTTCCATAATGTAAATTACATGCACATATGAAATAAACACTATTCCAAACTTCCATTGCATTTCATTGTAATTTCACAAATCTTTCCATAATAATGATTTCATATTGAATAAACTCAAGTTTAACATTCATGTTTATATCCTTCCATATAAATGGGTATAAAGTACATGCACATCTCTCTTGAGCTTCCAACACTAGAAATACATATGGTCTAGGTAATCCCCCTTCAAATATTGGTTGCCAATTGATGAGGAGAAGCATCACTCAAGCACTTTTTCACCAGCCATGGAATTACTACGGTCCTGATGTAAGATCATCCCTGGTTGCAAGCAATCTTGCATCAACCAAAAATATATGCATTCATGTTTTCTTGCATTTCAGTAGTTAGCTATCAGGACCTAGTCTCAGTATTTCATACCGCATTGTACCACATTGTAACACCAAAGCTCACAGAGCATGATATATAATCTTCATTGCAACATCTACATCATATCCAAAATTCAAGTGTATTGGAGATTCTCGTATGAAGTTATCGCTAATAGAATATCAGTTGTATCAGATAGAGAGCATTCACTATCTAGTCTTGGCTTTTCAAGTGTGTGGACCTATCTCGTGACTTGCGGAGCTCTGGAAACGATTTCATAAGGATGCACATTCATTGAGGAACCTTCATTTTGATCCACATCATGTTTGTCCAAGGATCAAAGGAAAATCATGTGTTTTGGCTGACCTTCGTACATTTCATCAACTTTGGGGTTTGAGACCTCTTGAGGCCGACTCATACATTTTCTGGAGTTGGGAAATGATATATATATAAGCATTGTGTAGTTGCATTAGGCGTCATCATGAGTAGAAGATAGAGGTGATAGATAAGGGCTTCGACCCGCATTGTATTTCTGGGCTTAACACCATATCATTCTATAATTAGTAAGCTGGGAGGCAGGACATGTTGCCAATGAATAATTGATCATTTTCTATATTTCCATGTGTGATTGTTATTCCAGTTCTTTGAGTTTTCGTTGTGTTTAATCTTGCTGCAAGGTTGGATCGTCCTATTCTTGGACCCCCCATCCTTGACTACACCAAGTGGTATTAGAGCAAAGTTTCAAACCCTCGGGAGAGGAAAGCGAAGTTGAGTGAAGAATTCCATAAGATTCTTAGTGTGGATAGATCACTAACTTGAGTTAGCCTACTTGTGTTTGTCAATAGATCACTGATTGTGAGGTAGTTGCGACCTCGTCACCAGATTGCCAACTTGAGGTAGTTGCACCAGTTCCTAGGAAGAGATGCCACCGAGGAGAATCCATACTACTATTAATGTTGTGGAAAAGATGGATGAGATGATGGAAATGATATGAACAATGAAAGTGAGGTTGGATGTTGTTGAAGAAGACAAAAGAAAAGGTTTAAACCCTAGACCTAATGATGAAAGTGATGATGATGAAGTTCAAGCTGCAAATATAACTGAATAGACCATAGAAGAGGAAGAATCAAATCAGGTGAAGATGTTGAAGGCTATTCCAAAAATGGGGAAGTGACCTAGAATGGAGATTATGAACTATACCGGTAACCTAAATCCTAAAGAGTTGATTGATCAAGGATAAATGACATTGAAGAATACTTTGAATATGAATAAATTGAAGATCCAAAGAGAGTGAGAATTGCAAAGAATAAACTGAAAGGACGTGTTGCAATATAGTGGAAGGAAGTTCAATTAGAGAGAAACATAAAAGGTAAAGAGAAGATTATGAAATAGGATAAAATGGTGACAAAATTGAAGAACCAATTTGTACCTACGAACTATGAGTTGGAGTTGTTGAAGAAATTGCAAAACCTGAGACAAAAGGAAAAGACTGTGAAAGAATACACTAAGGAATTTCATAAGATCATCATTGGGACTGGACATAGTGAAGCACACAAGGAGAAAGTGGCAAGATATATTAATGGGTTGAGGATTAACATTCAAGAAGAGTTGAGTATATTAGTTTGCATTAAAGGTGGAGGACAAGCTAAACAAAAGACATGAGTAGAGGGAGAGAGGAAGAGGAGGTAGATTTCAGAGAGGAAGATCACATTTCAAAATAGAAAAACCATATGTGAAGCATAACAAGGACATACATTCATACCACAAGGAAGAGAAGGAATCCAATTCATACAAGAAAGGGAGAGATGACAAAAATTATTACCACCACAATAGAGGAGGCTACAATTCTTACCACAATGATGGATACCAGAGAGATGAGAAAGGATATGACAAGAGAACTTTTAGAGGAACTTGTTTTAAATGTGGAGGAGAAGGACATACAACATTTGAGTGTCGCCAAGAAAGTAAGAAGATGGAAAACCATGCAAGAACCGAATATGCAGAGAAAGAACCAGTGGAACCATTGAGTTCTGAAGGAAGTCCTGAGAAGGGGGAATCATTATTCATGAGGAGAGCACTGTTCTAGGAGAAAGAAGTACCTAAGGAAGAACCATAGAGGAAAAGTTTGGTCCAAACTAGATGCAAATTAGGAGGTAAGTGTTGCAAAGTTATCATTGATAGTGGTAGTACAAATAACCTAGTTTTTGAGGAAATTGTGAAAAAGTTGAATTTGGAAAGGAGGAAACATCTGAAACCTTATAGGATAGCCTGGACTCAAGATGAACACAAGATACTAGTAAGTGAGCAATATCCAGTGAAATTTCATATAAGGTCATATCATGATGAAGTGCTATGTGATATTATGTCGATGGATGTATGTCATATGTTGTTGGGTAGACCTTGGCAGTATGATAAGAAAGCTATACATGATGGGAGAAAGAATACCTATACCATAACATCCAATGGAAAGAGAATTACCTTGACACCTTTGGAAGATGAACCTGAAAGTGAAGTATGTGGAACAACTAGAATCAATTTGGTAGATAGAAGGAAATTTCTGGATGGATTGAGACATGAAAACCTGTGTTTTGCTTTGATTCCAAGGAAGTGCAGAGCCCTAGATGCAGAGAGAACCACAAGGGAAGAAGAATCACCAGAGAAGGAAGTCATTGAACTATTGACAGAGTACCAAGATCTTGTATCAGAGAATGTGCCAGAAGGATTACCACCAATCTGGAGTATCATTCATCATATAGATCTTTTACTAGGAGCTAGTTTTCCAAAAAAAGCAACACATTGGATGACACCAGGAGAGAATGTGGAGCTAAACAAATAGATACAAGAATTATTGAAGAAATGATTGATCAAAGAGAGTATGAGCCCATGTGTGGTACCTGTTGTACTTGCACTGAAAAAATATGGAGAATGGAGGATTTGTATAGATTCAAGAGCTATCAATAATATCATAGTGAAGTATAGATTTCCATTGCCTACGATGGATGACATAATGGACAGACTGAGTGGAGCAAAGTATTTCACCAAGATAGACCTGAAGAGTGGATACCATCAGATCAGGATCAGAGAGGGAGATGAATGGAAGACTACTTTCAAGACAAATGAGGGACTGCATGAGTGGTTGGTCATGCCATTTGGACTAACTAATGCACCTAGTACACTTATGAGGCTAATGAATGAAGTTTTGAAGAAATTATTGGGCAGGTTTGTCATTGTTTATTTGGATGATATTCTGATATTTAGTAAGACTAAGGAGGAACATTTGGAACACATAAGATAGGTATTTTAGAGGTTAAGGGAAGAGAAGTTGTTGATAAACATCAAGAAGTGTAGTTTCATGAAGGAAGAACTAGTGTATTTGGGATTTGTGATATTTGTGGAAGGATTGAAGATGGACCCTAAGAAAGTTAGAGCAATAGTTGAATGGCCTACACCTATGAATGTTGGAGAAGTAAGATCATTTCATAGACTAGCAAGTTTTTATCAGAAGTTCATCAAAAAATTTAGCAATATTTGCACAATTATGATAGAGACAATGAGGGGTGATCGAAAGGAATTCATGTGGACATCAGGGGCACATAAGAGTTTTGAATTGCTGAAGCAAAAGGTGACAGAACAACTAGTGTTGGAACTACCCGACTTTGATAAGGTATTTCAAGTAGATTGTGATGCTAGTGGAAGTGCAATTGGAGTTGTGTTAAGTTAGGAATGGAGACTAGTAGCCTACTTCAGTGAGAAATTGAATGATGCAAGGAGAAGATATTCAGTTTATGATCAAGAATTCTATGCAATAATACAAGCCTTGAAGAAGTGGAGATAGTAATTTTTATTTAAGGAATTTTTGTTGTATATGGATCATCAAGCTTTACAGTATTTGAATAGTTAAGGTAAGTTGAACCAAAGACATATGAGACTGGTAGAGTTTTTGTAGAGTTACACATTTGTGTTGAAGCACTAGAGTGGAAATTCAAACAAGGTTGTAGATGCATTGAGCAGGAGAAGGAGTTTGTTGATAGAGATGAGAATTGAAGTATTGGGTTTTGAAGAACTGAAGCATATGTATGAGGATGACATTGATTTTTTTGAGGCATGGAAGGCTTGCAAGGAACTTGTAGAGATAGATAGAAGCAAATGGCTGGATTATTTCATTCAAGAAGGTATGTTATTCAAGAATAATCAGTTATGTATCCCTGGACGTTTAATGAGAGAGAATTTGATCAGGGAAAAGCATTGCAGAGGATTAGTAGGACATTTCAGAATCGATAAGATTGTAGCATTGGTGAGTGAGAACTATTTTTGGCCACAATTGTATAAGGATTCCAGGAGATATGTTTAGAGTTGCAAGATTTGTCAAGTTGCAAAGGGAAATAGTCATAACACTAGAACGTATACACCATTGACAGTACCAGAGAGACCACGGGAGGACATTAGCATGGATTTTGTGTTGGGATTACCTAAGACACCAAGAGGATTTGACTTTGTATTTGTGGTTGTGGATATATTTTCTAAGATGGCACATTTCATACCTTGTAAGAAAACTAGTGATGTAGTACATGTTGCAGACCTATTTTTAGAGGAGATTGTGAGATTACATGGAGTACCAAAGAGCATAGTATCAAATAGGGACACTAAATTCATTGGATATTTCTGGAAAACATTGTGGAAGAAGATGAAGATAGAATTGAAGTATAGCTCAACATTTCACCTACAAATAGATGGAAAAATGGAAGTGGTAAATAGGAGTTTGGGGAACTTTTTGAGCTTTTTGAATGAAGGTAAAGAAAGAAATTGGGACTTGATACTACCACAAGCAGAGTTTGCATACAAAAATTAAGTAAATTGGAGCACAAGGAAGACACCATTTAAAATTATGACAGGACAACAACCAAGAGGAGTAGCATAATTAAGAGATATCAGCATGGAGAATAAAAGGAGTGTGGAGGCAGAAGAATTTACAGGCTTCATGGAAACTACTCAAGTTAAGGAGCGCTTGGAGAAGATGAACAATACATACAAGGAGAGAGCAGATAAGAAGAGAAGACATAAGGATTTTGTAGTAGGAGAGGAAGTAATGGTATATCTGAGAAAAAGAGAGATTTCCATTTGGGACATATAACAAGTTGAAGATGAAGAATTTTGGACCTTGTAAGATCATCAAGAAGTTTGATTCTGGAAATGCAAATGAAGTGGAACTACCAGAGGCATTTGGCATATCACCTATATTCAACATTGCAGACCTATACTAGTATCATGAAGGAGAGTCACCGAAGGATAGAGCAGCTGGTTTTCTAGACCAAAAAGCACATCATTCGGAGAAATTGAGTAAATTTTAGACAACAAAGGTGGTCGTAGTACCAAAGGACGACAATACAAGGAATATCTAGTTAGATGGAAAGGAAGACCAGAGGAAGATTCATCATGGATTTCTCAAGCTGAGGTGGACCGCATTGGTTTTCCTCTAGCCCCTGGAAAGTGAGAGGCTCACTTTTCTTCAACCTCCGGTGTCTGATGTAGGAGCATCCCTGGTTGCAAGCAATCTTGCATCAACCAAAAATATTTGCTTTCATGTTTTCTTGCATTTCAATAGTTAGCTCTCAGGACCCAGTCTTAGTATTTCATACTACATTATATCATATTGTAACATCAGAGCTCGCAGAGCAGGATATATGATCTTCATTGCAACATCTACATCATATCCAAAATTCAAGTGTTTTGGAGATTCCAGTATGAAGTTATTGCTAACAAAATATTAGTTGTATTGGACATAGAGCATTCACTGACCAATCTTGGCTTTTCAAGTGTGTGAACATATCCTGTGACTTGTGGAGCTTAGGAAACCATTTCATAAGGATGCACATTCATCGAGGAACCTTTGTTCCGATTTGCATCATGCTTGTCCAAGGATTAAAGGAAAATCATATTTTTTGGCCGACGTTCACACATTTCATCAACTTTGGGGTTTGAGAAATCTTGAGGCCGACACAAACCTTTTTCTATAGCTAGGAAATGATATATATATAAGCATTATGTAGTTGCATTAGGCATCATCATGAGTGGAAGATAGAGGTGATAGATAAGGGCTTTGACCCACATTGTATTTTTGCGCTTAACACCATATCATTATGTAATTTGTAAGTCTGGAGGCAAGGCATATTGCCAGTGAATAATTGATCATTATTTATATTTCCATGTGTGATTGTTATTCTAGTTCTTTGAGTTTATGTTGTGTTTACTCTCACTGCAAGATTGGACAGTCCTATTCCTAGACCCCCATCCTTGACTGCACCAGGTCCCCCGCACTCTACCTATTAAGTAAGATGGGCCTACCCTTCGATGAAGAGATTGGTTTGGTAACCCAATAATACTAGCCTTCCCTGAGCTTGGTGTTGTGCCCTACAAACTAGAACTTAACCTTATAGTAGCTAAAACCTATGTGTATGAAATTCATAGACTATAATGCATAAATAGATCACAGTGAATTGACAATGTAAACAATGGCTACTTACACTACTTTGGCCAAAGAATTCAATACTCAGTTACTTTGAGTGAGAGTCATCCTATTCACACACCTTCCTAGCTTGATTTGTAATGACCACACATATTTTATGCATAGGCTATCCCCTTCACTGGATTATCCTAGCCCTAGGAATAACCTATTTCCTCTTACTAAAGCATTACACTATGGTAACCAAACTGAAACATAAAACAAACTTTCACAACCTTCCTTATAAATAAAACTATAACTATTTAACCATAACTTAACATAGTCTATAGTAGAACACATAAGCATTCATACCTACATACATAATATGCTAAGATTATCCCCTTGTATGGGTTAAACAAACATAAAGACATTTATTTTCCTATTTCCAAACATTCAAGCAACTCCCATAAAAACAAGCAATCATTTCAACTTAAAATAGAAAATTAAGTAGAGAATTAGCATGCCTATAATCATATAGCTCCAATTGACTTAACAAGTCTCCTAGCTCATCCTCCACCAAACCGTTTGCAAATCCTTCCCTTGATCAATTCCCACAAAGAATGTTAGGGTTAGAAGGCAGATATCTAACAATTAAATACAGATTTGATCAATAAAACATAGGAAATAAAACACAAACAAAAATTATAACACAGAGAATTTAACGTGGTTCACCCAATTCGGGCTACATCCACAAAATTGCAGCCATCCAATAATTTTATTATCCAGTGCAAAAATTATTACAATCTCACGAATAATCACCTTTTTCATCATACTATAAATCCCATTCCAACCCCTTATAACAAGCTTAGAAGCTTCCAGATTAGGGTTCTACAAAGTCAATTTTTTACCATTTTCGGTGACGACGCAAAAAAGTAGGAAAAATATTTTCTCGGGGGATGCTACCCTTGAACCCCCACCCAGGGCCCGACTCGACCTTGGACCCTGGCGAGGATACATGAAGAGTGTACAGTATAGCATGATTAGTCGCCACATACCAACAAAGAAATCTCTCTAAAAGCCTCACTAATCTCACACTAAAACCTCTTAATTTGCAACTCAATAATGCAACAGAGTAACACTTAGAAAATCAAAAAATTAGAATGCAAGAATGCATCTCCTTTGAAGTGAAAGGCACCTCTATTTATATAGAAATATCAACAACTAAAGGATAGAAACAAGGTATCAAATTTGAAACTTCTCAGCTCAGAAAGTTTGACTCAACAAAAACAATAAAAGGTGGTAGCTTGAATCGATGCACAGTAAACACATACTCAACCAAGAAAATGAGTTGCCCCATTCAACTGGACAACAAGAATGATAAGTAGAAATGCAAGGTGATGGTCTCCTACAAGTCAACTTATTTGGCCAGCTCCCTATTTGACCAATTCATATACTTCTCATTGATTCACAATTTGTAATTTGTATTCCAGGTTCAGACTTCTACTTAGTTTGTGCTATTCTCAATTTGGCGCCACCAAAACACCATGTTTCCTATTTCTTTGGTCTACTTTATAGCTTGAAGACTAAGTCAAAGTTATTTATGTTTTTTAGATAGCATTGCTTCATAGTATTGACTTAGTCCACATTTTATTACCACAAATTACTTGGCTTTATATTTTTGTGCGTATATAGTGTTGCAATCTCTATTTGCACATGTTTAATCTTTAAACATTGCTTTATAGTTTTATGCACCTTCTCTTTTAATTTATGTGCTTTACATATAACATATATTAAATTTGTTCCATACATTCCATGTGCTTTAATGTATAAACAATGCTATTAAGATATACATATACATATACATATACATACACATACACATATATATATACATACATACATACATACATATATATATATATATATATATATATGTGTGTGTGTGTGTGTGTATAAATATATCAACTTTCATGATTATAGAATGCATCTTTTGATATTCGAATGCATATACATGTATTCATTTATTCCATAAAATAATAATACACATGTATATTTATTTAACATTCCCTTTACACATACAATTCTAACAACATTGATTAACATATATACATGAAGTATTTATCTGCTTATATATATGTCTCCTTGTCCATTCGACGTCCCCATGCATATGGGTAACCCATACATAAGCATACGTAGATACGTCTATCTGTGTATACTTATGTTCGTATTTACTCATGTGCATGATTTCATTGTAGACATGTACATGAAAATATGTATATACACTACAACATAATAGGCAAATAGCGCCTAAAATAGCACCAAATTTCAGTGTATTTTAGTTTAGGAATTGGCAATTTGGTTGGCGCTAAACTCATCACAAACAAGCATGGTCATCTTGGTGCCAAATTTTGCGTCGGACGTTGCATCAAAAGTTAGCGCCAAAAAATCATAGGGCCCCCATTAGCACCTAAAATAGCATCAAGAAATAGCACCTCTATTAGCGCCTAAAATAGCGTCAGGAAATAGCATTGGAAATAGCACCTAAATTAGTGCCCAATTTGCCTTTCGATTTTGCTTCTATGTCTACTGCCATTTTTGCTTCTAGTTTTGCTTCTAGTTTTGCTTCTGGTTTTGCTTCCAGTTTTGCTTCCAGGTTTGCTTCCGGTTTTGCTTCCAATTTTGCTTCCAATTTTGCTTCCAGTTTTGCTTCCAGTTTTGCCTCTAGTTTTGCCTCCAATTTTTCTTCCAAGTTTGCTTCCAATTTTGCTTCCAGGTTTACTTCCTCTTTTGATTTTGGTTTTGCTTCCAGTTTTGCTTCTAGTTTTTCTTCTAGTTTTGCTTTTGGTTTTGCTTCCTGTTTTGCTTCTAATTTTGCTTCTGGTTTTGCTTCCAGTTTTGCTTCCAGTTTTGCTTCTGATTTTGCTTCCAGGTTTTCTTCTAATTTTGCTTCTGGTTTTTCTTCCAGTTTTGCTTCCAAGTTTTCTTCCAAGTTTGCTTCTTTTTTTGCTTCCACGTTTGCTTCCAATTTTGCTTCCAATTTTGCTTCCAATTCTGCTTATGGTTTGGTTCTAGTTTGGCTTCAATTGTTGCTTCCTTTTTTGCTTCTAAAAATGCTTCTTGTTTTGCTTCCATTTATTAATTTAATATGTTTTATTTGAATTTAATTAGTTAAATATATCGTGCCTCTTAAATAACTCATGACTATAGACTAAGTAATTTAATTATTTAACTCATATGATTAAATAACAAGATAATTATTTTTTTTGGGTCGATAACATGAAATTTTTGTATTACTTGTAAAGATAAAAAAGTACATCTATTGTTCAGTGTCATTACCCACCAAAATTCCACAACAAATGACAAAAACTAGAGGCACCTTAACATGCAGAGTTAAACATTAAATAAACCCTATAACCCCTGTAACTGTTTACTAGTAAAATCCTTACAAAAAATAACCACCATTAATAGTGTTCAGAGTTACACGCTTTAATACAACAAAAGCGGAGGGAGAATTCAAAATCAAACACAGACAAACATGACCAGTATTAATGAGCTCCACTCAAACCCAACGACTTCTTCTTGCACCACTTCCCCGACTTCTTCTTCTAGCACTTCATTTTTGCTTCCAATCCTTGCATATTTGCCTTTGCTTCGATGAAGAGTTTGAGCGCTTTCCATCCCAAACACACTTCCTCATGACAACGAGGTTTGTATTTTCCTTCGGACCAACAAATAAAGGGTTTGAGCCTTGGTCTCCCATAGAGCTCCTCAATTTCATCATCTACTAGTCCTTCAAAATAATCTAAACCTACACTCAGAACCGCCCATTCGAGAATGGACTCCATGCCTACTAGAAAATATTCATGCACAATTTTCTACATCACCATCCTCACCATTTCCACTAGTTCACCTAAATCCAAGCTCCATGCCACAATTAAGAAGTAAGCGTCCATGTTGGTTCAGTATATGTGTTTCAGAGAGCCGAAATCCCTGCCACAAATCATTTTTGCACACTGCGCTAGACACTCGTCGTCAACAAGGAAAAGGCCCTATAGTCATTTTTTGAATGCTTCTCCATAAAACGGGCCCAAATATCTTCATTACTAGAAGGTGAAATTGGCTTCCATTTCTCCTAACAACTAGCGCCGCCGCCACCAAAGTTTGTTGCAGAGTTTTTCTCGACCCTTTCCAAATGCAATTAACACATCTTAATCGAGGGCTTGCTATTAATGAAGTACTACTTCACCACACTGTTATTCATGAAGTACTACTTCACCACCACCCGCCACCCCTTCCTTTACTTGTCATGTCAAACTTACTCCACTCGCTTTGCCACCGTGTTCATTTAAGGTGTTGTCCTCTCCTATGTTTTCACCTAAGTCCGCTAACTTAGCACCTCTAAAATCCTCCAACCTGAATTCCCTCGTTTCTCCAAAATTTAAAGCCCATTTAGATAAGATATCCGCTTCCACATTACCACCTCATTTAATGTGTCTCACCACAAATATTTCAAAAGAGCTTAACACTTCTCTAATTTGTTCAATTATGTTCTGGAGGTTCCAAGCATTAATTTTACCTTTCATCACCACCTAAACTATTATTGTAACATGATCATCATCTATAATTAAAAAAAGTGAGTCAAATATCTATAATTTAATTGAATTTGGCAACATCCATCTCGAGTAGTAAATTAAAATCATCATATGTAATAAATATCCATCCAAAAATCATTGACCACTTTTAATATATATAAATTGACAAGTCAATACTGATAATATCATCATCATATATAACTAAAACAAGTGAAAGTCAAATATGCCAGTACATCAAAAACATGTCAAAATGATACATGTCCAACAGTCGACATAAGTGAAAATGATACATGTACAAATGATATAAATAAAATTGATAAATTATGTAACTTAAACTGATACAAGTCAAGATGATACATGTCCTAATGATATAGTGAAAATGATACATGTCAATATGATACAACTCAATAATGTAGTGCTGTAGGCCATGAAAATGATACATATGATAGTAACCATGAAAAGAGTCATCATAATGATATATCAACAATGATCCATGATGTAGTCTATATGATCATGAATGTCACTGGTTACTACCACCAACTGTCTCATCATCATCATCATTGTCCTCCTCCTCCTCATCATCATTGTCATCAGCCTCGATGTCTTCCACATCTGCATCATCATCATCCTCTGCCATGTGATTTGTACTGGAAAAACCAATATTTTTTGGATCTATATCATGTTGAGGATCATCTTGATCTTTTGGAAGACCCGTGTTTTGCAAAAAAAAACCATTTAGAATGAAAAGTTATTATTTATTTCATGATATAATTTTATTTTTTATTATATATCTAATATTACAACATATGAGATGAAACCATAATCATATTACATCATATCAAAGTGCACGTACCACAATAAATTTTCAAAAAAGTTACAGCTAATACTGGTGACTCAGGAGAAACTTCAACTTTAAAAAAAGCCAATTAGGTTGGAAAACTTGTGGATCAAGCTAGCATTTGGTGGAAGAGGAAGAAAGATGACTGGAACTCTGGAGGCCCACCATAATGGATTTCAGTATTCAACCATGAGAGCAAAAGAGAGAGTTGATATCATGTATCAAAACATTAAGCATGCATTTTTCTAGCCAGCGGAGAAGGAGATGATTACTTTGCTTCATTTTCATTTGCATAACCATATCACGACGTGGGAACCAAGAAGACCAAGGATGTCCAGTTTTATGTGGAGGTAATGGATATGGTCCAAACTTTAGGAGGGGCAAGAAAGTCAATGTATGATCTTGATGAAATTGAGGAAGAACAACAAGAGAGGGACATGAAAAATAAAATCAATACAAATTTTCAAAGATTTGTCAAAGAGTTTGATATACCATTTAGAGAGCTTGGTTTTCATGGAGTTCCTTTCAAAGCCTCTGCTTTTATTGTTCCTATGGTAAACTATTTGGTAGAGTTGGTGGAATTACCTTTCTTAGTAATCACTATTAGTGAGATTGAGATTGTTAACCTTGAGAGAGTATGACTTGGACAAAAGGCATTTGATATGGCTATTATTTTCAAAGACTTCAAGCGATATGTACTCCACATTGACGCCATTCCTCAATCTTCACTTGATGGCATCAAGGAATGGCTGAACTCCATGGATATAAAGTATTATGAAAGAAGAATGAACTTGAATTGATGACCAATTTCGAAGAGTACTATTGATGATCCAGATAAATTTTTTGAAGATGGTGGTTGGGAATTTTTGAATATGGAAGCTAGTGATTCTGATTCTAATAATTCAGAAGAGTCAGATCAAGGATATGAACCCTCTGATGTAGAAGAGGAATCATAATCAGATTTCATGTAGCCACCATCAAGAGTGTTACAAGCCAACAAGATGGAGGGAATTCTTATATAAGGATAATTTTCAATGTTGCAAGTACCAACTTTAATGCCAACTACAATGACAACATTGAAATTCCTTAGCAGTATTTATGTTAAGGAAATTTACTTTAGATGCAAGGATTCAAAGCACATCAACCATGTGGTATAGATGATTAAATTCCAGAGACAATCTATAGCAATGAAAGAGTCTAAAAAGGAAAAGAGAGCTACACTGGTGACTCAAGAGAAACTTCAGCTTTCAAAAACAAAGTCAATTAGGCTGGTAGACGTGTGGATTAGGCCAACATTTGGTGGAAGAAGAAAAAAGATGACTGGAACTTTGGAGGCCCACCATAATGGATTTCGGTATTCAACCATGAGAGTAGAAGAGAGAGTTGATATCATGGATCAAAACATTAAGCATGCATTCTTCCAACCAATGGAGAAGGGGATGATTAATTTGCTTCATTTTCATTTGCATAACCATATCACGGTGTGGGAACCAAGAAGACCAAGGATGTCTAGTTCTATGTGGAGGTAATGGATGTGGTCCAAACTTTAGGAGGGGCAAGAAGGTCAATGTATGATCTTGATGAAATTGAGGAAGAATAGCAACAGAGGGATAGGAAAAATAGAATCAATATAGAGTTTCAAGGATTTGTCAAGTGAGTAAGAGAGCTATGGGAGCAACCTCATTTAAAATATTTTGAACTAGAGTTTGATATACCATTTAGAGAGCTTGGTTTTCATGGAGTTCATTTCAAAGCCTCTGCTTTTATTGTTCCTTCGATAAACTGTTTGGTAGAGTTGGTGGAATTAATTGTCTTATTAATCACTATTTGTGAGATTGAGATTGTTAACCTTGAGAGAGTATGACTTGGGCAAAAGGAATTTGATATGGCTATTATTTTCAAAGACTTCAAGTGGGATGTACTCCGCATTAATGCCATTCCTCAATCTTCCCTTAATGGCATCAAGGAATGGCTAAACTCCATGGATATAAAGTATGATGAAAGCATAATGAACTTGAACTGTTGGCCAATTTTGACGATTATTACTGATGATCCAGATAAATTTTTTGAAGATGATGGTTGGGAATTTTTGAATATGGAAGCTAGTGATTTTGATTCTAATAATTCAGAAGAGTCAGATCAAGGATATGAACCCTCTGATGTAGAAGAGGAATCAGAATCAGATTTCATGTAGCCACCATCAAGAGTATTACAAGCCAACAAGATGGAGTGAATTCTTATATAAGGATAATTTTCAATGTTGCAGGTATTGGCTTTAATGCCAACTACAATGGCAACATTGAAATTCCCTAGCAGTATTTATGTTAAGGAAATTTCCTTTAGATGCAAGGATTCAAAGCACATAAACCATGTGGTAAAAATGATTAAATCCCAAAGATGATCTATAGCAATGAAAGAGTCTAAAAAGGCAGAGAGAGCTACACTAGTGACTCAAGAGAAACTTCAGCTTTCAAAAACAAAGTCAATTAGGCTGGTAGATGTGTGGATCAAGCCAACATTTGGTGGAAGAGGAAGAAAGATAATTGGAACTCTGGAGTCCCACCATAATGGATTTCAGTATTCAACCATGAAAATAGAAGAGAGAGCTAATATCATGTATCAAAACATTAAGCATGCATTCTTCCAGCCAGTAGAGAAGGAGATGATTACTTTGCTTCATTTTCATTTGCATAACCATATCATGGCATGGGAACCAAGAAGACCAAGGATGTCTAGTTTTATGTGGAGGTAATGGATGTGGTTCAAAATTTAGGAGGGGCAAGAAGGTCAATGTATGATCCTAATGAAATTGAGAAAGAAGAGCAAGAGAGGGACAAGAAAAATAAAATCAATACAAAGTTTCAAGGATTTGTCAAGCGAGTAAGAGAGCTATGGGAGCAACCTCATCTAAAATATTTTGAACTAGAGTCTGATATACCATTTAGAGAGCTTGGTTTTCATGGAGTTCCTTTCAAAGCCCTTGTTTTTATTGTTCCTATGGTAAATTGTTTGGTAGAGTTGGTGGAATTACCTTTCTTAGTAATCGCTATTAGTGAGATTGAGATTGTTAACCTTGAGAGAGTAGGACTTGGGAAAAAGGCATTTGATATGGCTGCTATTTTCAAAGACTTCAAGCGGGATGTACTCTACATGTATGTCATTCCTCAATCTTTGCTTGATGGCATCAAGGAATGGCTGAACTCCATGGATATAAAGTATTATGAAAGAATAATGAACTTGAACTGGTGGCTAATTTTGAAGAGTATTACTAATGATCTAGATAAATTTATTGAAGATGTTGGTTGGGAAATTTTTAATATGGAAGCTAGTGATTTTGATTTTAATAATTCAGAAGAGTCAGTCAAGGATACAAACCCTCTGATGTAGAAGAGGAATCAAAATCAAATTTCATGCAGCCACCATCAAGAGTGTTACAAGCCAATTGACAAGATGGAGGGAATTCTTATATAAGGATAATTTTCAATGTTGCAGGTACCGGCTTTAATTCCAACTACAATGGCAACATTGAAATTCCCTAGTAGTATTTATGTTAAGGAAATTTCCTTTAGATGCAAGGATTCAAAGCACATAAACCATGTGGTACAAATGAATAAATCCTAGAGACAACCTGTAGCAATGAAATATTCTAAAAAGGCAGAGAGAGCTACATTGGTGACTCAAGAGAAACTTCAACTTTCAAAAACAAAGCCAATTAGGCTGGCAGACGTGTAGATCAAGCCAACATTTGGTGGAAGAGGAAGAAAGATGGCTAGAACTTTGGAGGCCCACCATATTAGATTTCGATAGTCAACCATGAGAGGAGAAGAGAGAGCTGATATCATGTATTAAGCATGAATTGTTCTAGCCAGTGGAGAAGGAGATGATTACTTTGCTTCATTTTCATTTGCATAACCATATCATGGCGTGGGAACCAAGAAGACCAAGGATGTCTAGTTTTATGTGGAAGTAATGGATGTGGTCCAAAATTTAGGAGGGGCAAGAAGGTTAATGTATGATCTTGATGAAATTGAGGAAGAAGAGCAGGAGAGGGACAGGAAAAATAAAATCAATATAGAGTTTCAAGGATTTGTCAAGCAAGTAAGAGAGCTATGGGAGAAGCCTCATCTAAAATATTTTGAACTAGAGTTTGATATACCATTTAGAGAGCTTGGTTTTCATGGATTTCCTTTCAAATCCTCTACTTTTATTATTCCTATGGTAAACTATTTGGTAGAGTTGGTGGAATTACCTTTCTTAGTAATCGCTATTAGTGAGATTGAGATTGTTAACCTTGAGAGAGTAGGACTTGGGAAAAAGGCATTTGATATGGCTATTTTTTTCAAAGACTTCAATCAGGATGTACTTTGCATGTACAACATTCCTCAATCTTCACTTGATGGCATCAAGGAATGGCTGAACTCCATGGATATAAAGTATTATGAAAGCAGAATGAACTTGAACTGGTGGCCAATTTTGAAGAGTATTACTGATGATCTAGATAAATTTATTGAAGATGTTGGTTGGGAATTTTTGAATATGGAAGCTAGTGATTTTGATTCTAATAATTCAGAAGAGTCAGATCAAGGATATGAACCCTCTGATGTAGAAGAGGAATCGGAATTAGATGAGGAATGTTCAGAAGATGAATCTCTTGTGGAGTCAAAGGAGGACGAAGAAGAAGAAGAATATTTTGAAGAGGAGGAAGGTAAAACATGGGATGAATTAGATGCCAAAGCCATAAATGCAAATTAGGAAAAAGGAGATGAGTCTCACAGTGAAGAGGAAAGGTGGCAACGAAAGGTAAAAGCTACAGGGAAGTCTCAGGCACCTAGTATTAGAGATTCAAGAGGAATGCCTACCAAGAGGCATAAAGTCAGATGAATTGAGTTCATCTACATCCTTCTACTATTTATTCATGCACATAAACGGTCATCTTGTAATCAAAAGATTTGAGCTCTATTTACTCATCCTATGCATCAACAAACAACTCAACACAAGAGACACAAATTGACATATTAACACAACAATATCCAACTAAGTTATTGAAACTCAAGTATTGATACCTCGTTCTCCATCCAAATTACAAAATCATTCCACTTTTTTTTTGTAACATTTTCTTTTCAAATTGCTTTGGATGACAGCCATATTTCTCCTCCTATCAAAACATGGCACATGGAATAGTTAAACTAATTAATATGCAATCATTTAATTTTTCCAACGAAAAAAAATAAATCATTTAACATATTAAATATACTTACAAATGTACAAATCAAGGCCTGTAAACCTTTCTAGCCACTGTGATGCATGACACGAAGTTTCTCAAGCCTAGCCTTAGAGGCCTTGTCCTGAAACATATACTAATTCAATTTAACTATTCACAAATAAAATTTAAATATTGTTTAATAAATTTGATATAATCTTATGAGAAAATTCAAATACCTGCGTACTCTCCTCACCGGACTTCCTTTGTTCATCAGACTTCTCATATGCTTTTACAAGCTCTCTCCATACTTTCACACTTACATCAATTGGCCTTTTTTTCTGCCTTAACTCTTTTATCTTCTTTGTTTGGTTGCACCAAAATCTCTTGCAGTTTTGAGACATTCATAGCTTTATCTTCTTTATAGACCAACCTGTGCCAAAATCAGTCTCCATGTCATGGATAACTGCTTTTTTCAGGTGCATCGGTATCTTTGAGAATGGCAAATGTAGATGGTCTTTGAACCGTTGAAGGCATGATTCCTTCAACCTATTCACAAATGTTTTCCCAACATCTGTCATTCAAACTTTCCCTTAAACCACCTCGTACTCTATCTTCGTATTGTATCTACCAATGCAAGATTGAAAACATGGTGTGGTGGAAGAATTATGTGTCTTAGGAGTGGAAGTCTCTGCTCCCTATTCCACATTCTTAGAGTTTATTGTCATTGATTTCCTCCTGGATCTTTTGCTCGATCTAGGACTAGTTGGGGAATCAATTGATTCCCTTTGACACAATTGATTTGTTTGCAATATTTGAGGGGCGTTAATAGATTGTTTTTCTATGTATCTGGCAAGTGTTGTCCAATCCACATTAACCAATTTGTTCATTGCCTCTACCCCCAATATGGAAGCCAATTCCTCTTTATCTTTGTCAGTCTCATGTCCCTATATATATATATATATTTAAATTATATTTCTTCTTTTCAATTTAGAAATAAAAAACTAAAAAGTAAAATTCAAAGAAACAATGGAAATATTTACAAATCTATAAATTGACAACAAATTACCTCATTGTGGCCAAAGTTTGCTGACAATGCTTGCTTCCCTCCATTTCTTGGCATTTTGAGGTGACTTAGGGAAAATTATTTTCATCCAGTTTGTGGAGGAAAACGAGTACACATTGTCAGGTATGAAAGTTTTGTTTTGTGGGCAAATATGTTCGCTAGGTTTGCTTAGTTTGATAACCTAGGGAAAATATGTTCGCTTAGTTTTCTTAGTGTTAATAACCTTATCATGAAAACTCTTTCATAATGCAATCTTCCATGAATTTTTCATGGCATCAGTGACTATGGTGCGGCTGGGCAAAACCAAGCGGTTTTTGTGTTTATTTTCAGTAGTTGCTCAGCAGTGACTGATCCAATTCCCAGATTTTCCAGGCAGT
The DNA here is from genome assembly GCA_007258455.2 of Sequoia sempervirens. Lineage (NCBI taxonomy): Eukaryota > Viridiplantae > Streptophyta > Pinopsida > Cupressales > Cupressaceae > Sequoia > Sequoia sempervirens. Next base: position 235,052,989 of record VDFB02105785.1, read on the forward strand.
TCACTATTTCCTTGATACCCAGCTTAGGGAAAGAAACAGAGGCATCCTTGCTTCGTGCTATAATATTTTGAGCCAAATCTCAAATGGGTAGGGTAAAATTTTTTGTTGGTTTCTCAAAGGTTTTACAATTTATAATGATGGGACAATTTAGAGGTTTCCTGGACTGGTTAGGCCACGAACCAATAAACAATCATGAATTCAAATGTAATACAAATAGTAGTAAACAATCATGAATTCAAGCAAGAAAAAAAATTGTAACCTTACCTATGGTGTCGCAAACTAAATTGAATTTCTCATCAGTTGCTGGTAGCACCTTGCTCTCTTCCTTTGCACAACATTTTTCCCTTTTTTGTCATTTGATTTCTTCCTTCACGCGGGAAAGTTTTAAATTTTAAATTTTGATTCATTAGTTGATGCTTTAGTCGGCGTTAGTTAACACCAACTTTAGCGTTGACTTTTGGTCGTTAATGTAATCTATTTGGGATGTTTAAGGCGGCATCAAGTGTGCCTAATTTAGCGCCTATCATTGTTGTACAGTGACTATTTTCATTGTTGTGTATCACAGGATCCAGAGTGTTGGAAATAACTCCAACTCTTTCCTTGTTTTTGTGACCATTGCTATCCCATGGCTCCTTTACCAGTTTGGTGTGGTAGAGTGGTTTTATCATGGTCTCACAAGGTGCTTCATCCTTCTTGGCGGTAGTGCGGTGAAAGCTTATGTGGCAGAATGCAAGTCTTCCTTCTGTTCTTGGCGGTGTTGTGATGACTCCCGCAGTCCTACAAGTCTTCTACCATTGGCGTGCGGTAGTGCAGTGACCATCGTTGTCCCATAGCTCCTTCATCAGCTCGGTGCGGTAGAGTGGTTTTTACCGTAGTCTCGCAAGTTGCTTTTTCCTTCTTGACGGTAGTGCGGTGAAAGCTTCTATGGTAGCATTTTTATTCACAGAGGAGGCCATGGAGAGAGGACGTGGATGACATAGAAATACTAAATCCCTAAGAGGAAAGTGGGTGGAAATAGATGAGACAATGAAATCTGTAGATACAATAGAGATAAGAAGAGAAAGAAACCTCAACCAAAGGAGGAAGGTGTTTATGAATTCACAAATGCTACAACGTAGAGGAGATAGAGTAATTTTTTTGTCCATGAGGCCTTTGAGGTCAAACTTATTGGTTGAAAATGTACATGAATGGTGATCAAATGTGATTCTATGATCAAGGGAAAAGTTTGAAAATTAGGATAGCCAAAACATGATATCAATATGTCAAATATATGACTAAAGTGAGGTTTTGTGTTGGATAGCATATTCGTTGAAATGATATAATTGGTTTACTAAACATTATTTACTATGTTGTGTATTACAGGGGTGAGACAAGGCCATGTCAACTAATCATGTCATATCAAATAAGGACACAATGGATGAAGCGGGACATCAGGTACTCAAATTTTGACTTAACTTAGGAAAAAATGATCTGATGGCATTTTGTGATACATCCATCTTTTTTCACAGTATTATTGAAATTTATAATGTATTATCCAATCTTGACATAAAATAATGCATGTTGTTGATTATTTTAGATGGAGATTGGAGCAAATGCAGAGTCTAAGCATTCCACTAGATAAAGAACAAGATATGTACATGGACATGAACCTAAAACTGTTAAATCACATAGACGACAGTGGGTGGAAGAGGATATGACAATGGATACTATAGACACAACAAATGATTGCACTGAAGAAGAGGTAGGTTAGGACTATAGTACATGGGATGAATACTTTGAGAAAATTGTTGTTTGTGGATGTTTTGTATGTCGTGGAAAGAAATAATTCAAATAAGCGATTGTACAAAGACATTACATATATGATGAGCTTCCAGTCTGTAGTATGCCTCCTACAATTGATTCAAATCCAATAGGAATTGTGGTGAGGAATTTTCCAATTTGATATAAATAACATGTATACTTCATTTAAACATTGTTTTATATTATTTAAATAACTAATTTTTTCTTAATGGATACTTGTAGGATAAAGTTCTTGGTTTAAAGTTTCCTAGATCATCGAATTCCAACCTATAGGGAAATGATCATTTATTAGATGATACATCTAACAAAAATATGTGTCAATATACCAACTTGGAAGATGAGGAATTGATGAAAACAAGTAACAAAACAAGAACTAGTGTGAAGATGCATAATTTGCTTAAAGACAAGGGGAAGGTGGACTACATACCCTGTGAGAATGAATGTGATGGAGATGATGAATTGCCCCTGAGTTTGAGATCAATTTACAAAGAGACATTTGATCGTCGACTATATTACGCTTGGCCTAGTGATCAACAACTACCTAGAGTGTACGAGGTGTTTCAATTTTTGGGATACAACTACATGCTACAACCCTCCAATATTCATGGAGTGAATCTAGGCCTCTTTATTGTCCAGAATGTACATGTGGGATCCAAACATAGAAACAATTCAGAACAAACCACTAGGAGATTAATGCATATTATGGTCCATCATATTACAGTGGTGAATGGAGAAGGCTAGTAGAATATAAGCCTAACATGTCAGCATATGGTCTAAATTCGAATATGTATACACATCATCTTCAATTGGAAAGTGGAAAAGAAATTAATAGAGGTCATCTTATGTATATAGATGGATGTGCATACACACACAAAAATATTGCAGGATTTATAAATAGTAGTAAGGGAAGGGACGTCCCTACTGTAAGACTGAATTGTCAATTTGTTGAGGTTATAAATGATAAAGATGGAGATATGGAAAGAGAGGTTGATAGATTGATAATGGTTGAGGCTATTATGGACCTTACCATTGGGGATGAGTTATTGATTGATTACCCCTTCTTAAAATGCACTCATACGCGAAAGAAGAGGGAAGAACAAGGTCTCCCTAAGGATGTTCTTAAGGGCAGAAAACCAAAGAATAATAAATGGGTGTGGACTGATGTTTTATAAACTATGTTGTCAAGATTGTGTTTTATAGCAATTATTGTATAAAAAAGGTAGTCTATAAAATAATGTTTCATTATTCAATTGATGTATATATGTTCATACAATTTATATGATGTCTAATCTATGTATGTCGTTCATGTGTAGGTATTTTTCTATGAAGATATTTTGGACCCAAAATGGATATTTGTCATACATTATGATCCAAGATTAAGGCATGTATTTGACGATGCATTAGTGGATACTAAGCAAAACAATGATGGACAACAAAATGAGAGAGAGGGATTAGAGAACATCGAATAAATTGACATCCATGATGATGTTGAAGATGGTTATGTTCAGGCACAAGAAGACAACAATCCAGAGTTAGATGATGTTATTGAAGACAACAATATGGATAGTATAGAAAATGATGATCCAAATACATCTGGTACCAATATAGATGGTCTACAGTCAAATTTCAATGATGATGATGTAGGTCAAGATGAGGATGATGATAATATTAAATACTTGAAAGAACATATGAACATTGAAAATGATACACTAGATGACATTGTAGTAGACAATAATGTTAATGACCAAGACTTCTAAATTTTCAGAATTTTTTGCAATCCATGTTTAAAAAAGGATGATTCTTATGGCCTAAAATTTGAAATGCTTAAGTAATATTATGTTGTACTTGGACAATTGAAAACCTGTTTTATTCTCCTAGCAAGATTTTTTATTTTCCATTATAATTCTAGACCAAACAACATTTGCGGGGATGGAATTTTACACCAATCTTAATTTGTATGAAGTTCACGAACCTGTTGTCAAGTAGTAAATTCCTTTCGTAGAGAGGAAATGTAAAGGATTCATTTAAGAAAAGATAAGTAGTCTCTTTCTGAGGGTAATCCACATGCAAAAAGTAAAAAGCACATAAAAAATAATTGTATAGTAGAAAATCATATTCAATCAGTTATGTCTTATTTCACTTGCACACTTATTTGAAATACATAAGGTATTCACCATACATTTCCCTTGACAAATAAAACATGTGATTTGATTTATTTTTAGTGTATATCTCAGAAGTGAAATTGTTGTTACATAATGATGCACTGAGAAAATAATATATATAAAAAAATGCAAAGAAAATGTTTGAAATTTAACATGTAACCTACTGTGTTGTGCTGAAAGGAATCAAGATTAACTAGGACAAGAAATAAAAACAAAATTTTGATGATTGTACTTAAAAGTGAACATGATATGAAAAGTGTGGACAATGATGATGCTGAAATTGAAAACCCTAATTTTGATGATATTACTGTTTTATGTCATTTGAGATAAAGAGAACATACAATTTTATATACATAGCAAATGAATATTTGAAACTAGTAAACTGAAAATGTAAACACTATAAGATTTTTCCTTAAAAAATAATTCACATACTCACTTACAAAAAATGGTTAAGCATTTTTTTATTCAAACTCTATTTTATTTAATAGACATAATAGTAAAAGAATATTTACAAGTACAAGAATATATACATTGTTTCATAGAAAATAAGGAATGTTTCATAGAATATACAAGTACAAGAATATATCATCATCATCATATCCTTAATTAATACCTATTGCAATATCCTTAAATTGTTTAATCTTTGGTATGAATTGTTGGCAAAAAAAATTAGGATTACTTGGATGCTTCTTCCATTCATTTTGTATCAACATATGCTCGTGAAGACACAAAAGTTAATAAAATATTAATGCACATAACTCATAATTATTTAAATAAGCAACTTTGTTAACTTTATTATTTTTAAATAGTTTCTATTTTTATGTTGAACATGTAACAAGGCAAAATAAGCTCAAATTTTCAAAAAATTTAGCAGTTCTACCAACATCCACATTAAATGCTTTACTGTATCAGCATATTCATTCACATAAGTACATTATTGAGGCTCAATAACTGATATTCATTCAAATATAAGAAGAAATAAGTATGGAAAACATAATAAAAATATAGAATGATAACACAGTCATGGAGAATATCTGATAATAAGATGTTCTCCATTATATTACTTCAATTGATATATATTAATAACCAAATTCTTCAAAATGGAAATGATATATGACGATGATAATTTAAAACTAGGCCTTGGTTTCCTATTTATATAGGAAGCAACAAGCTATAGGACTTTTACAAAAAGAAACGACCTTTCATAACTACTTCTTTTACTAACAACTATTTAATTAACATAATTAAGGAAATAACAAGACTTAATACATTTTGACATATGGTTCCATTATTCAACATAGAATACCCGTGATCATTGATCTGGAAAAGTCTTCCTCTCCATGATGAACATCCAAATGCTCTCACCTCAGTGTCCTATTCTTCTGAAACCAAATACTTTTCCTCCCACTGATACACCATAAAATTTGATGGCCACTTATATTCCTGGATCTTTTGCATGTTTGCAAGATGAGTTTTCCATTGACTATCTAGTAATGCCTTTGTATCATTGACAAACTTAGGTATCCCGCATCAAGAGAAATCAACCCATCCATGATCTGATTTAGGTTGGGAAGACTGGTATCATCATCCTCTTATATATGAGTTACACATTTATGAACAACCTGACTGAATTCTTTCTTCCACTTATCCAAGTTCTCCAACTGATCACCATCTCTCATGATTTTAGGTATATACCACTATTTGTAGGTATGGAATAAATCCATTCATGTTACAATATTTTTATCAAACCCTTGTACATATTGAAATTCATCAATAATCATCTTCACAATTTGTTCAGTTGGCTTTAATGTTGTGGGTGCATCAAGACTTCTTTGTAAAACTTTGCATAACTTAGCCAAAGTGTGGTGAATAGGTTGCCACCTTTTGAACAAAGGATCTAATACAAGCATATGTGTCTTTATTTGATCCATTTCCTATTGAAGTGTTTTATAACTATCATGCACATTCTCCAGTTTATCCATAACTGATTTTATCCTGTGCTCAAGAATCTTTCCCATAACTTCACAAATTCGTCTTTTCACTTCATCTTGGGTTTGATTGCTGGCCTTCTTTACATCATCCACTTCCTTCTCTGGAGTTTTTACTTGTTCTATAGAAATGTTCTTCACAATATCCATTGGAGCAATAGGAGGCCTATATAACACCATCTCCTTGCTTTGTGAGGGTCCTGCTCCTCTTAATTGTTCTTTCAATTTGACATTATCCATGAACAGTTTATTAACTTCATCATTTAGGAACCTTTGTTCCTTTTCATACTCCTTCAATCTATCTTCTAATCCCTTAACAATTGCTCGAGTGAACATGGTCGGAAGCATGGTCATTGTGGCTACCTCCAAAGGGGTGGTATCTTGTATTGTCCTTACCATTGCTTCCCCTTTCATCCCTTGAATTACATCCAATAATTTTGTCTCCTGTGTATTTTTCTATTTGATCTATATGGCAAGGGTTTCAATCTTTGGGTTATACCCAGTTCCACTCACACCTTGATCAGAGTCAAATTCTGCAACTAGCATTGGATCTTCCTGAGCTCGCACTTGATCAAGCAGAAACATTTTCTTTAATTCCAAGCCAAGTAAAATGAACATATTGCTCTTCAAAACCATTTCTCTAGCCTTCTGGGGGCTAATGTCAATGTTGTCAACTCTTAATTCCTAGAAAGTCTGTGCTACCATTTCATTTTTCTCTGATTCTTCAATTCTTACTTCAGCTGATTCCATTCTCTCTTGAAATTATATTATCTTCATCTTCATCTAGAAATCCTTAAACTCAGGAGTCTTAATGAATTCATCATCTTCTATGAATCTCCTGGCTGCAATTTCTCTTTCATCTTCATGTACCTTTGTACTTGTTTTTTCTGCATCACCCATCCTTTCCTCATGTTTATGGAAACTAGTCTCAAGGATGGGTTGATCAACTTCAATATCACCTTTCAATGATTGCAGTACTGTAGCCACTTCCTTAGTATCACCCACCTCTTCAGTATCCTCATAAGGTACTAACTATTCAATGCTTCCTGTCTTCTATCTTTTGGGAGGTAACTACTCCATGGGAGGCTCAGAGGTTTCACCTGGGGTATGCTCTGCAGTTGCACCACTATGATGTTCTTCGAGATATGCTTCGTTATTTCTATACAAGTCTTCAAATCTACCAATTATCAATTCTATCCTCTTGATGGGGTCCTTTTCCTCAACAAAGTATCCTAGAAAATCCTTGGGCCTCCGCTTCATCCTTTCTTCAACCTTCTTCATATATTCCCATTTTTTCCTTCTGCTAAATACATCATTATAAGTAATGCAGTTCCTTATGACATCTTCTTCAAAATCCACTTGGTGTGGCACTGCCATTTTGGTAAGAAGAATGTGCCTTATGTTGTTCATATGATTTTTAGGGTCAAAGGCTCTTTCTTTTCCAAATTTCAATGCATATCTTGTCTTCAAATAATACTGTAACTCCTCTAGTGTGTCTAATCCTACAATCTAATCTTCACACTTGTTTTGGTTTGGTAGGAAAGTGCCTTTCTTTTGCTTGTGCATTAAATCTTTCTCCATCCCCATCATTTGCCACATAAATTCAAGAAATGCTAATCTGAGGGGCACAAATTTTGGCAGTATGTGTGGAGCAATAGGGCATCCATAAACTCTTATTATTGTAACTTCTAGGAGGAAGAACCAATCTCCAAAATTGTGTGTATGACCCTGCTCTGGTCTTAAAGCCAATAGTCTCACTAGTTGCAACATTTTGGTTGACAATCTTGGTATTGCATACCCAAGAACTCAAAGGATTCTGTGTACAAAGTCTTCATAGAATACAACAAAGCTTGAATTCTTACACCGACTATCCCAAATATAGCACTACTTCTGGATAGGTGTGGGATTCTCTTTCTCATCTACTATAGCCAAGTCCATTCTTTTAGTCCAATGGTCTCTATTCTGGTACAATATCAAATGACATAGTAGGGAATAGTGTGTGAATCTAATCAGTGCTCTATCCTCTATAACTTGGGAGAATTCATCATCTAACGCCTTCTCAAGGTATGAAGAAAAGTCATATTCAATATTAGTTTCAAGGTTTGAATTCTCATGGTCGTCATCATTAGGCCTCAATGATGGCTTTTCTAGTTACTTCTACCAATACTATGTCGTTTGGAAACCTTACTGTTTTGGTAGCTGAGTGATAGTGTTTGGCCAATAGTCTGATAAATTCTACATCAACAAACACATTTGGGACAATCAACCTTGCTATATCTAACATCCAAGCATTTGACACTGGAACCTTCTCATTTCTCTTACTGTAAAAATACCAAAATAGGTCCCATCCAGATTTGGAAATGAGGGCATCCCTACAACTTTGTGCGGTGTCCATGACAAACTTCTTATTTCCCTCTTTAGTAGACCTTGGAAGTATATCTAATATGGATTGATGGAGTGGTCTCTTCTTTACTTTAGGTTCTTCATCTTTAATTTTAGGCTAACTTTCTTTTACTTCTGATTGTTTTCTTTTAGGAGGCATGTTTCAATTTTCTCTACTATGGCTTTAGATGACAAAACCTTGAAAGATTTTTTATATTAACAGAGTTGTTTTAGAGAGTTTTCGTGCACTTACCCGAGTATTTCATGCTTGCAGGACTTCTTCTCGTATCCTTAGCTCCTTCCACACTAGTGCACTGCAATTGAGTGCGATACTGGGAAAAATCACTTATCTTTGGATGGCGTGGTATTTAGTCATATTAGTTTTGGAAAATCTTAATAATTTAATAGCATTTAATTTTGGCAACTAATGTGATTTTTTGCATTTATTGCTATAAATTGTAATGATGCCACATTTACTGCACTACCGCCTTGCTCAATGATTCTTGCTGCAGGGTTGCGGTGTATACCGCTCTACCACATATATTTCTCACCTTCCTGGTAGTATAGCAGTGTATGCTTTTGATCATTACTTGAAGAGTGTTGATGAGACAATCTTATTTGTCTTACCGATATCTCAATGTCTCATCGACATTAGATCTTATGTTCCTCTAATGTTGGTTGCCAGTTTCGATGAGACAAGTTAATATCTCTTGCCGATATGCCACTGTCTCATCGATATTTTCCTTTGGTGGTATTTCTTTATATATTGGTGTAACTCTGCCATGTCAGGGAGACTTGTGATTATTGCTATAGTATAGTGATGTTTTTCCCTTCCCTTCTGTTGTTTACCACACTACCACCTTTCTCAAGGCTTCTTGTTGTAGGGTTGTGGTGTATACCGCTCTACTGCATATGTTGCTCACTTTCCCGTCGATATAGCGGTGCATGATTTTTATCATTACTTGAAGAGTGTTGATGAGACAATCTTATTTGTCTTACTGATATCTCAATGTCTCATCGACGTTACTTCATTATATCCAAGAGTTGTGTTTCACCGAGCACTTGTAGATATACCTTGTCGATGTGACATAAGTGATTCTCTCCTCGATATGCCCATATCTTGTTGACATTTCACTGTTTTACATCATCAATGAGCCATATAAATAAGTATCTTTGACATAGAGGTGTCTAAACTGGCACTAAAATCAAAGCTAAACTCAAAGCTAAAGTCAGAGCTAAAAGCAGCACTAAACTCAGAGCTAAACTCGAAGCTAAAGGCAGCGCTCAAGGCGGCGCTATGCTCGAAGCTAATATAAGCGCTAAATACAATGTTACTTTAGGCACTAATTAGTGCCAACTTGTACTGATCAACACAATAAATGCCAAAAATTGTGCCATCCCGATAAATAGCGCTGACGTTTTCAAAAAATTGCCAAAAAATACATTAAAACAGTGGGTGGAAGAAAAAAATAGAGCAAAAAATGGAGCAAATCATAGGGATTTGTTGTAGCGATACATTTTATGTATATATCTCATAGATCAAATGTAAACACATTAAGAAGAACCCTTAATTGATAGAAAACTCAAACACTTAGACTTAATCAAGAATGCACACAAACAAAACCATAACCTATCCTAATTTATACACAAACAAGACTAAGGTAGCTTACCATTGCCCAAGCTATTGAATTGAATCAACAATACTTAGAAGTGAGTGTGTGAAAGCTCAGTTAGACTCATTAAGGGTTACTAGACCAATTCTCTTATCCTAAGTGACAGTTCCCCTCTTTTCTAGAGGATTGAATCTATTCTTGCATCCAACTTAGTACATAGAAAATGTAGTTAGTTGAATCAATTACAACCTTTTCCATCATATATTTCATAGACAAAATCATTACATAAATTAATTTTTGAATCAAACATTCATTTATTGTATTTCCAAAATACATAAAGCATAAACACACACTTTAAAGCATTTTCACATAGCTAGGTAAAAGAAAATAAGTAATAGCACAATGGGGTGTAACATTTGCATCTCCTTAATTCATTCTCTTAACTCCACTTAAGCCACCCTCTTAGGACCCCTTAAGACATATACTATTAGGCACCCTAAATCCATACTCTTGCATCCCCTCAAGTCATTCTCTTAACTCCCCTTAAGCCATCCTCTTAGGACCCCTTTATTTATCGTCTACCTACTCTCCTCCCCATCATCTCACATCTCCCCCCTCTCAGGGTTTAGGGTCAAGAGGGTATATGGTATAGGGTTGAGGGTTCATCCATTGGGCTTTAGGTCCTAGGGTTGAGGGATATGGTTAAGGGTTTAGTGTTTAGGGTTTAGGGTTGACAAGATGCTTAGAATAATAAATATAAACACTTAAGATGAAAATGAAATGTTGACAAGATGCTTAGAATAATAAATTTATTATGGGTTGAGGGTTAAGGGTTCATACCCTAGGATTTAGGTCCTAGGGTTGAGGGATGTGGTTTAGGGTTTAGGGTTGACAAGATGCTTAAAATAACAAATCTATCATGGGTTGAGGGTTAAGGGTTCATCCCCTGGGCTTTAGGTCCTAGGGTTGAGGGAGATGGTTTAGGGTTTAGGGTTTAGAGTTGAAAATATGTTCAAAAATAATAAATCTATTATGTGTTGATGGTTAAGGGTTCATCCCCTAGGCTTTAGGTCCCAAGGTTGAGGGATATGGTTTAGGGTTTGGGGTTGACAATATGATTAGAATAACAAATATAGAATAATGATAGGATTTAGGGTCAATAGGGTATATGGTTTACGGTTGAGGGTTCATCCCCTAGGCTTTAGGTCCTAGGGTTGAGGGATATGGTTGAGAGTTGAGGGTTTAGGGTTGACAAGATGCTTAGAATAACAAATCTATTATGGGTTGAGGGTTATAGGTTCATCCCTTAGGCTTTATGTCCTAGAGTTGAACGATATGGTTGAGGGTTTAGGGTTTAAGGTTGACAATATGCTTAGAATAAAAAATCCAAACACTCAAGATAAAAATGTGACGATGAAAAGATGCTTAGAATAACAAATCTATTATGGGTTGAGGGTTGAGGGTTCATCCCCTAGAATTTAGATCTTAGGGTTGAGGGATATGGTTTAGGGTTTAGGGTTGAAAAAATGCTTGGAATAACAAATCTAAACACTTAAGATGAAAATGTGATGATGACAAGATGCTTAGAATAACAAATCTATTAAGGATTTTGGGTTTAGGTTTTAGGTCCTAGGGTTGAGGGATATGGTTTAGGGTTTAGGGTTCATCCATTGGGATTTAGGTCCTAGGGTTGAGGTATATGGTTTATGATTGAGGGATAAGGTTTAGGTTGAGCTAACCTAAATCCATCCTCTTGCATCTCCTTAAGTAATTCTCTTAACTCCCCTTAAGCCATACTCTTAGGACCCCTTAATCCATATCCTCTTAGGTCCACTTAATCCATCCTCTTGCATCCCCTTAAGTCATTCTATTAACTCCCCTTAAGCCATCCTCTTATGACCCCTTAAGTCATATCCTCTTAGGCACCCTTAATCCATCCTCTTGCATCCCCTTAAGTCATTCTCTTAACTACCCTTAAGCCATCCTCTTAGGACACCTTTAAGCCATATCCTCTTAGGTCCCCTTAAGTCATCCTAGATTGTGTACCCTTAAATCCATTCACTGAGCATCCCATTAAGTAATTTAGTAATTATATTTAATCATTTTTGTTTTAGGTCTCCCACAGCTAGATGGAATTGGTGGCCAGTGCTTATGCATTCAACAACTCATGATAATTAATATAGTAGATAATTTTCCCTATGGTAGACATCACTTGAATTTGTAAGGAATTTCTAAGATCCAATTTTCTAAATTTTATTAAATTGATCTTTTCTTGCATGAATTAGAGTTAAATAACTCATAAAACATATAGTTACTTTACTTACATTAATTATTTTTGTAGGTTCCCATCAAGTCGACCCACCATGATTGTCAATGTAAAAAAACTCCATCATATAAATTACGTAAATATCAATTTGTGGTCTTGAACTAAAAGTGGACAAGCTAATTGTATTTATATGCACATATGTTTCATCATGTTATAGTTGTCTTAAACATCAATATGTTATATGTTTCTTCAATGTATGAACTTTAATGAACTTATAAATCACATTTTATATTGTTCCAATTTTATCTTATACAAATTGTGTCTTTGATCTAATTCTTAATCAAATACTTGAATTAATCCCTTATACCAACATAAGACTACTTTGCTAAGTTTGCATTAAGTGGCATATATATGTCAAGTATAGATTTTTGTTTAGTGATGAATATTTGCTAGAATTGGAAAATAGTTAAAATTAGGCCCTTACTTTATTATGAATATGATAAACTATAAGGAATGCATTAAATTATCACCTAACTGTGTGATTTTATTGAACTTTGAAAGTTAATCATTTTAGGACATCTAAACTTCATCCAACAATGACATCTAAATATATGTAATTTGATTCTAGACAAGACTTTATAGTGCATATTTGAAAATATAGATAAAAAATATATAATCTGAGTGCATTTAATCATTATAATGAACATAACATGTATGTGAGCACATTTAATCAACTATATTAAATTCCACATAAAATTTAGATAGATATATCTAGACCTAGTTTGGAATTTAAAACATGTATGAAAATGTATCTAGAAAAATATATAAAAGTTAGCTCATATAAATAAACACAAGTGATCATAATGTATATAACATGTGAAATGTATGTCAAGTGGCACATATATAAATAAATTATACATATATACACACGTGTATACATGGACATATATAATCTATAAAAGAAAACTATCTAACTGTCAGAACGATCAGTCAAATCAAGTCTCCTCTTCATTCCACATGGACTAGATGGACCTAAATTATGTTGTAGAAGAGTACAAGAAACTTGAAATTAGATAAAGTTAAAGAAATTTTGATTTAATTAACATAACCAATAAAATCATGAAATTAAAATTTTAAATCTAAACAACCGAAAGTATGCATAAATTACCATCTAATCGTCTGAATATATTGGAAAATTTTATTCAATAGGTGGTATAACTTTTGATTGAGGAACAAATGATTGAGATGATAATTCTTGGATATTCAAATAAAGAAAATAATCTAGGTTAGAAAATATTAGTGATATAAATCATTTTAATTGAATATATATATTTAAAAAGACCTAAAAATTATATAGGAAATTTAGTAAATTTTAGGACCTCAAATGTCATGGCCTCATGGTTATGACCCTGATTAGGAGCCTGCTTATCACCTATAAGGATACTGCTATTATCCTGCATATATATATATATGAAATAAAATATTTAAATTTAAATATAAACTCAATTTAATTTGAATTTGAAAACTTAAAATAATCATAGTACATTTAGTGAGTTTTTAAAGCACATGTAAATTTCAAACTTGTATAACTTTTGAAAACACGCACTAGAGATGACCCATGCATAAAGGTTGATGATGACTTAGGAGTGCTCGCCACACCTTGTGGTTGGTTGGCCATGGATATCGCATAACCTACCTGCATAGATACAATATATTATTTCACACATGTGCACAATTTCAAATTAAATTAAATATGAACATAAATTAAAATATATATATTCAGTGTAACATGCCCATTGTTCTACACAATAACTTTCCTATGTTTTAACCTCAAGTAAATTGTACAAGCATCTAACCATTATGAGCAATAAAATTTTTCTTTTCACATACAAAGATAACATGCACATTTGAAATAAATATCTTTCCAAACTTTCCCATTGCATTAAATTAAAGTATTACAACTTTCCAAAGTATTGATTTCATACATAATATCATGATAACATTTCTCTTTTACAATATTTCCATAGACATGGATACAAAATACACATACAAGGCTCCATTGAGTTTACTGGAAACAAATATATGAATGCTCCAGGTATCCTCCATCAAATATTGGTTGCCAACTGATGAGGAGAAGCATCACTCAAGCACTTTTCCACCAACCTTGGACTAACTGTGGTCCCCCACACATCTACCAAACTTGGAAGATGGCCCTACCCTTCAACGAAGAGATTGGTTTTGTAGCCTCATAATAACATTGACCTTCTGAGCTTAGTGGTGTGTCCCATACATTTCGAGATTTGACATACAATGGTTACAACTTACATGCATGAATATTCCTTTCCTAGTATGTAAGCATAGATCATAGTGAACCGATAGTGTGAATAGTGGCAACTTACACTACTTTGTCCAAAGTATTCATCACCCCTAATCTAGAATCAATGTCACATGCTCATCCACTTTCCTAGCTTGATTTGTATTGAACATTCACAACCTATGGATAGGCTATCCCCTTACACCATGGATTAACCTTAACCCCAAGAATAACCTATAACCTCTATGTTAACTAGACACTACTACTAAGTAAATCAAAGTAACTCTATAACCCAACTTAAACTAAGCTTTAGATATATAAGTTCTATCCATAATATATAGTATTTAACTCTCTATAAACACCCATTCCTTAATATGGAATAAATACATACACTCAAAAAAATAAGATCCCTAGACTATCAAGAGTCTTTTATTTCCACATAAGAGAATAACCTTTCTCTAATAAGCATTGAACGAATTTCTCAAACAAAGCAACCAATGTCACATAATCTTTTCGAATACAAATAAAGTATAAAAGGGTAGAATTTAGCACGCCTATTTATGCACTGCTCCAATCGACCAACCTGGTTTCCTAGCCCATCTTTCCTAAATCAACAAGTAAATCCCAACTATCCCTCTTCCACTTCACCAAAATATTACTCTCAAAACCTCTCACAAACTCTCAAAAAACCTCTCACAACTCTCTACTCAAAAAATCAAAATAACAACTCAAAAAATAAGCATTAAGTGTGCATAATGTGTCCCAAATGAGGTAGAAAGCACCTCTATTTATACACCAAAGTGAGCAACTGTAGGATAGAAACAAGCTATCAAATATGACACTTCTCAAACCAAAAGGTTTGTTTCAACAAGAAAAAGAAAAGGTGTTAGCTGAAATCATTGCATAGTAAACACATGCACAACCAAATTTTACTATGAAGAATGAGTCGCTTATTCAAATGGACAACAAGAATGATAATAAAAAATGCAAAGTTAATGTATTTTATAGGTTGACTCTATTTCGCTAGCTGCTCATTTTACCAATTCTCATATTTCAATTTGCTTCATAAACAAGAATTCATATTGCAGTTTAGACTTCTATTTGGTTCACACTACTTAAAAGTTGGCACCACATTATGCATTTCATGCCCTATTCCTTTGGTCGTTGTTTGCTTATGACTAGGTCAAAGTTTCTTGTGTGTGAGTATTCACTTTGCCTTTGCATTTTTTACTTAGTCTTTGGCAGATTATTTTACATGTCAGTTTGCCTTTGGTTTCATGCGCTTTGCTGCCAATGTTTATATATCACATAGTATTTAAATACTTTCCAAAATGTTAATTTTTATGCGCTACACATTATACATGTTCAATATAAGTTATGCACTTTATAATATTTTTGCACTATTAGATATCATTAACATATATATATTACATATATATATATGTATATATATAATGCATTATTCGATATATGAATATATATAGAAATACTTTCATATTTCACATATTGATGTATGCATATATATACATATATATATGTTTGTATATATACATATATGTATTAATATACTAGTATGGACATTTCCTTTTCGTTAATACATACGTGTGTATTAATACATATATAGTCATATACTATATATATATATCATACCTTGATATTCAAACACATATATTCATAGTATCATCAATTGATATATACACAAGAAGTGTGTGTGTGTGTATATATGTCACCTTCATCCGATCGATATTCCCATGCATATGGGTAATTCATCCATGAGAATGTGTAGATATGTCTATCTACATATACTCATGCACATATTTACTCATGTGTATGAGTTTATCGTTGACACATACATATATACATATGTATACATTTTATGTATTATCCCATTGATTAAATATAAACACTTAAAGAAGAACTCACACAACACAAAAAGAATCGATACTTTAACCCTCAAAACAAGAACGTTCACAAATAAAATCCTAACTACTTATAATCATACTCAAACAAGACTAGAGGTAACTTACTATTTCCCAAGCTATTATCCCGACTCAACCAAACTAGAAGTATGTGTGAAAGCTCAGTTTAGATCTTATCAAAGGTTACCAGACCAAGTTCTTCTCCTGAGTGATACTTCCCCTCTTTTCAAGAGGCTTGATTCTATTCTTGCATCCAAATTAGTACATTGCCACAGTAGTTAGTCAAAAACAAATACATTCATTTGCATCATATATTTCACAATCAGAATCATCATATAAGATCAAATTAAATCAAACATTGATTCTTCATATTTTTAAATCACATAAAGCATAAATACATTCATTTAAATCATTTTCACTAAACTAGGTAAAAGTAAATAAGTAATAACACAACGGGTGTAACAGTTTACCTGACCGTAAGGTGTGCCCACTTCTACAATTGTTGATGTAAAACAAACATGATCATATTGAGATGGCCTCCTATGATCATGCATCTACACCGAACACTTCAAATTAATATTATATATATAATTTAATGTTATTACACATGAATTTTGCACATTTCAAACAAAATAAAATATGCCTCAAGATGTACATGTACCTGTGTAGGATGATTGTCAGAACATAGTAAATCTAAAATGATTACACTGCTGATATAGGTGCATCTGAAGTGGATGCCTAAGTATGCCCATAGGATGGATGTCTAAGACCATCTCCTCCATGCTCTCTATCACCCACTTCAGTTGCCATATAGGTAGTCTGATCAATGAGGTCTCCTAAGAGAGAACTCAATGCTTCTAACGTTGACATCATCATCTAGTGCTGAAATGGAGCCAAAATACTAGGAGATGGAGGAGCAACAATCAGTGAAATCAGAGCACATCGCTAAGGATTGACATGTGCTCCTACTCTATTTTGGTGCATGCCATGCCCAACCCCCTAAAATGACCTCATATCAAAATGGTTAGGTTTTTTACCCAACTCAAACTCAGCCTATAATTTTCTCAAAAAATAAAGGGGACCCTCACAATTGACATGTGGTGGAGTATCAAAGACCATCCACCATCTATCCCAAAAATGTGTAGCTATTTGTGGGTGCCTACACCATTTAATTGAAAAATTCTTTTTATTGGGTGGAATTGGTTAGTTAGTATGGGGGTTAATGAAATATTGGGCAATGGTTTGTTTGCTGATATGAAGGTCTTGGATCTCTTTATAAGGTATCCCATCTACATAAAATTGTCTCCTCTCTTCTATCCATTGACAAAAACTATCTAAATCCACATCGATGGATCAAACAAATTCGACAATAGTTTGCATTAAAGATGCAAATCATGCTATATGGGGGGGAATGTTAGGCTCATTTTTGATCAAATTGATATTTTTTTGAATGATATTTAAGTTTGTATTGATGTTTTCTCGTAACCGTGTCTAATCAAATGTAGGCTGTGGGGGGTTAGGAGGTGGAGAGGGTGGAGGTGTGGGGTTTTGAGGTGGCAGGCTATGGTATGGAGAGTGTGGAGGTAAGGAATTTTGAGGCTAGTCATTATGTAAGAGAATATCCTCTATAAAAAAAGTCATCAACTAATGGTAAATTTTGCTCCATGTTGAAAGGGCCATTGCATGTTAAACAATTAGAAAAAAATATATCAATAAAGTAATTAAATGATGTTCACAACTTTCAAACTAAAAATCACATTGAACACACAAATTCAAAATACATCATTTAAAGACACATTTAATTTAACATTAAAAAATACACAACATGAATTTAGACTAATTTATGTCATAGAAAATGCAAACAATTCTCCTCCCCTAACATACATTAAATTATACAATTAAAGTCATGTAATATGACACTTAATGAAATAATATAAAAACATATGAATCCCAACTTCCCTTCCCGAGCTAATACTATTAATCTTCCCCCTTCATCCCATATTTTTGCTAATAAGGTCCTAAAGAATGCGTTCTCATGTAGAAATTGCAATCCACACAAGTTAAAATATCTCTTTTGGAACTAAATTGTAGATTTTTCCCAAACTCTTAAAGACATCATCCAACAAGCCTTTTAAATAAAATATTACATTAAACCTATCAGTTGATAGGTCATGGACGAAAATTAAAACACACATTTTTCTATTGCACCTAGTAAACTCACTTAAATGATATTCTCCAAGTGGATGACTATGGCTCCATGAACGTGTGTCAAGTAGTTGGGATCCTATATTCCTCCATGTATCTACCTTATTTTCTATTCTATTTTCATATTTTCTTAATCATCACATGTATGTTTTCAATCCAAAGAGTTAGTTGGAACCTATACCATGTTATTTACTATACATAATGATAACTTGTTTGAATGACGTGTCATGTATTTAAGAATTGTGATAATTATTAATTATACCTACTTAATTATAGGTCCTAAGAGGGGTAATGTATGTAACCACATAAAATTTGAAGAAACCTATCTTAAAACATATAAAAATGATAATGTTGTGCATGTTACTAGTGAATTTACACACTAAAACTGGATAATGTAGGCAACTCCCAACGTTAACCAACGAGAAAAACATTTAAGTTTGAATTGGTTTCCATCCTTATCACAATAATCTATTATATGTGTTTAATGTGTTATAAATCACCACAATTTATTCTATACTTTTTGTATATAAAGACGTCTAATATGATTTGAGCATAAACAAAATTAGACTTAAGAAGGTAAGTAGTCCAATAGATAAAAAAATGACCTATCTAATATTAAACAAGTTGAAAGAGGAAATATTCTAGGAAGATTAGAGGAAAAAGATGGAGACATAAAAATCTTATGTTGATGAGAAAGGTGAAAGTAGAAGATATGCATTAAGTTCAATCTATAATATGATCTAGCTTGTGACTAAAGGTTAATTCCTAGAAATATGTAGGACCTCTAACTCTTATGTGAATTAAATAAATAATATTAAAAAATGTTCTCTACATACATGATATTTTTACTAATTAAATTATTGTGTCTTTAAACAAAGTTTAGATTTGAAATTTCTAGTTGGATAGTCCCTAATTGGAGGGTCTTTTACCTTAACTACATTAGTTTATATAATAAAAAGTTTCTAGAAAAGTTTGATATTAGTTGCTTAAAGAAACCTATAGTAAGGTTTCTAATGAAGGAATATTATTGTGAAGTTTAATTTTTGTGTGGACTAACCAACAAAAATTGAACCAATTCACATCAAGTTTGAAACATTTATCTATACTTGGATATCTATAAAGGCCATAATTATGTTTCTAAAAATAAATTGGTGAACCACTTAAACTATGATTGGTTTAATGTTTATATCTATTTGGATGTGGTAGAAGAGGATATAAGGAGAGGTACTATGAACCATAGATTAAAGATGATAGTGATGATGAACATAAGCAAGTCTATTAGGTGATAATGTTATTATTGAAGATACATATAGACAAGGATGAGTGATAACATCTGTCACTAGAATTGGTTAGAAAAATGGAATAGATTGAGATAATTATTTTGGTCTAGTCTAGACCCTAAAAAATTAAATGATTGTATATTAATGATCTATATTGAAGAATGTCTCAAGAATATGAGGATATTTGTGACCCTAACAAAATGATTTTTGCAAAGTTAAAGTTGAAATTCCATGCTACAATATGGTGGAAGGAAACTTGGGTTGAGAATAATATGAAAGGTAAGTCTAAAATTAATTAAAATGGGATAAAATGGTAAATAATTTTAAATTTAATCTTATCCTTGCAAATTATCAATTTTAGGGTTTAAGGTTTAGGGTTTTAGTTTTTAGGTCTAAGTTTTGTGGCTTAGGGTTTTAGTTTCTAGGTCTAGGTTTTGTGGTTTATGATTTAGGGTTTTATTTTTTAAGTATAGATTTTGTGGTTTACAGTTTAGGATTTAGGGTTTTTGGTTTATGTTGATGATTTTTTTTGTGCAAATAGAATTTAAAAACTATAAAATGAACAAGCTAATTACAACTAAAATAAACAAACCCTAAACCATAATTAAAAACAAAAAATATCAAACATAAAGCCAAAAAATGTAGAAAAACCAACCTACAGGTTGTTGAGGTGAAATATGTTGATGGGAGGAGGTGGCAACTACAATTTGGGGGTGTAGTGCTTCAGTAATGTGTACCTATTGTTCTTTATTGCTCGCAGTTGCCTTAGAAAGTTCGTAGGTGAAAATGAGGCGACAGTAATTTAAAAAAAAACCTTTTTGAAACAAATACCCATTTCATAACACACACCCGTTATAAACGTGTACCCATTTTTTAGTGGGTACCCGAAGCATAACGGGTACCCATTCAGATTTAGGTTCAGAAGCCCGTTCCTAAGCAGGTACCCATTTTATTGAAATCAGGTATGCATTTCTTGTAGCTTTTTTTTGGCTAAAACTTCCCCTCTTCGTGGACCCAACTTCTTGCTTTTACCCGATATCTATCAAATTAGAAAATACAAATTCCATGGCTCTCTAAAATTTTGCACCAACACTATCAACCCAAAAGGCATTATTACATTTACATAAGTTCCCCAAGGTGTTGTAAAGGTAGTTTTGTATTGCTCTGATTCTTTCACCTTCACTTGGTTGTATCCTGAAAAGCCATCCATCATTGATAAAAGCTCACAACGAGTCACCTTTTGTAACATAGCATCCATATTGGGTAAAGGGTAGTTATCTTTTAATGAAGACACATTTAAATCTATAAAATCAACATATAGTCTAATGTCTCCATTCGTCTTCCTTACTAGCACCAAAGTAGAAACCCATGTAAAATATTTGATGGGTTGAATAATTCCTCCATCTCTGAGCTTCATAAGTTCTTGTTGCATCTTGGGTGCCAAAGTAGGGTTGATATGTCTATGATTTTGTTTGAAAGGATTATAATTTGATTTGAAAGGAATCTCATGCACTATAATAAGTCCTCTTTGTATGCCTTCAAATCATCATAAGACCATGCAAAAATATGATTATATTTTCTACACAAAGAAATAAGCATAGTTTTGATTTTTGAGTCTAACTTATTCCCAATGTAAACCTTTTTAAGGGAAGCTTTCCTATCAAAATCGATCTTTTCAAGATCCTTTTCTTGAATAGGGGTTGGATTTGCAACATGCATATTAGCATTGTCAAAAGCTCTTTCTAAAGCAAACAACCCTTTTGAGATTTTTTTTTTTTAGTTGAATCACTTCATTTCCAAAAGTAGTTTCCTTTCCATCTAGAACCTCAACAAAACTCTACAAATCAATATCTTGATTGTGGTACTAATCTATACAATGTTGGGATATGCCTCAACCTTGCAATTATATAAGGTATTGTTGATAGGTAAGCACTGGGGGGAGGTCTGGGGTGTATATTCTTTGTAAGTCATGATCTTATTAATTAGTTAGAATAAAGTATTTATTCCGCATGCATGGGATAGTAGTAGTTATCTTTTATTGTTAGCTATATATATAGTTTTAGTTAGGTAAGAGAGACATCTTAAAGATTGTAATTGGAGTTTATGTTCTATTAGGAGGGTTGGCCTCTTGGAGTGGCATTGCAAACATGTTCTACAAGCATTCTCTTGCTCTTATTTTTTGTGTATATTTGTTTTTTATTTATTATTTTCTGTATAGGTTTCTTGAAAAGTTTGTTAGACTAGAGGTTCAATTTTCATAACCTTTTGGTTGAACTTAACCTTATCTAAATCATTAGTGATTTTTTAATTCAAAGCATTTGAAAAACATGGGAGAAGATGAAATGATATCTTGTCTAAAATGGCACTTCATACTAAAATGGATTATCTATTAATGATAGTTTTATTTTATGATCTCCTTTTTTCTTGCAAATGGTACTCCCTTAGCTCAAAAACCCATTTTGAAAGTTCAAAGACTCTTTCAAAGGGGTATATATAAGGTGATAAACATTTTTCCAAACATACCATTGATTGGATTCATAGACCTTTATCGAAGATCAAACATAAATTTCAATTTGTTGACAAGATTGCTATCGATATCATACATGACCTAACTCAAGTGTCACTACGTAAGATAGGGTTATCTACTCCGCTATTTTGGTGTAAGGATTGGAGAGATACTTGGTACCCATTTAGTCTATGCCAAACTCAACATGATGCACAAATGAATTATTCCCATGATACATCTTATTTATTTTCTTAACGAAATATGATAAGTTTAGTTTGCTTATGCATTTATTTGGAAAAGATATGTAAGGAGATTTTATAAAGTTTAGAAAAGATATGTAGAGACTTAAAATATTCTCATATCCATTTCAATTACGCAACTGGAACTGGAATTTTTTTACTAAAATATAGGGGAAAATTTTCTATACTTCCCACGTGTAGGGCCCACAAGTGTTATCATTACGCCTTTTAACTAAAAACAATTAAATTGTTTTTCCCGGTTAACAAACGAAACAAGTTACTGTACTTGACTTTCTTTCACAGCGAGGGCCTTCTCTGCACTACCAACACACCATCAATTTCAGATCCAAAATCCCCAGCAGGTTAGTCACTTCTGATCAAAATTCATTCTTTTCTTTTGCTAAAATCCCCTCCAATTTTAACAGAAGTTTTGAACATTTTCAGGCATTTCATACAGATGAAGAAGGGTAAATTATGGGCAAAAGTCAGGTACAAATCATCATCATTGTTATTGTTATATCTGTTACTGTTTCCTCTTCATCATTATGTCTGTTGCGGATAAAAATAAAAGTCAATGTAGATCGGCCTTGTTGCTGGAAAATGTGGGCACTCTATCTGAATTGAAACAGAAACATTATAATTTTGCATAAGATGTAGTGCTTTTGCCTGGGAAATTTTGGGTGGGTTGGGTTACGCTTGCACAACATTCTGCAAATTTTAAACTTGATCACCGTTCATGTTTGTTATGCGAAAAATTCGCTACACGGGGGGTGAATATGTGGAAAATTTGGCCTTAAATTGTCATTACTAGGTTTTTTGTAATTCACTTGAACTTTCCTGTGTTTCGTACTTGAAGCTCACTTCTATAATTTTGTAGTATCTGGGCAGTGGCCAAATCCTATACTTAAAAGTGGAAGACCGATTTCATTGCCGTAATGGCACATCAGGGAAAAGGCGTTAAACCTTGCATTTAAACCGGTCAGTCAATTTAGAATCTCAAATTCCAAACGGGATTAATATGGCACAAAATTATAGGAGCACTGTTTAAGTGAAAACATTTAGCCAAATGTAATTGGTTCTCACCAGATATAAATTCCTCACAAAGAAATTGGATTATGCGTGGAAAACCAGAGTAAAAGAGGCTAACGTTTTCATATATGTTGCAGACTTTGATGTTATGTTTGATTGACCTTTTTTTTCTCTTATTTATAGTTCTTTCCATATTTTTTTGTAAGCTTTGCTTGATGGAGTTAACTTTTTGATCTACTCCAGCACAGATGCAGGCTTCCTTTTCTAGTTGCTCTGCCTTTGCCCTATGTTAGTGTCTATTGTTTGACAGACAGACATATCCACCCTGATACATTCTAGCTTTCTACTTACATTATTTTGCGCATTTTAGAAGTAGTGTAGAATCATTAGGTTTCTATAGTAGAAGCCATTAACATGTCTTCTCAAATGTATTTAGATTTGCCACTCTGTTCACTCAAAATAATAGGAGAGTTATGTTCTGAGAATAATTTTCATTTACTTTGTTGCATGTGTAGACACATTGTATATTTGACTTCCAATTCTTTTTATGTGTGGCAATTAGCACCCTTTCTTGGATGGGCAAATATTGCCATCCATCACAAGTACAACAACTTTGATCCAACGCCTAATTGGGTAAGCCAACAACTTTGCAGGGTTGGGTGTAATCCCTGGGTCGTCAGGACTCCTGGCCTTCAACAATTAGTGCATATTCACTGCTGAAGGGTTTCTGTTTCATTAAGCATTGAATGCAGGCATCCTAGGAAGTGTGGGCTAAATGTTTGAGCTCTCAGTGAAACCAATTCAAAATGAAGTCCTATTACTTTCATAAACAAGGTATAGCTTTGGGTTTGATCAAACTATCTTTGTGGAGTAGACAGCAATGAGACTGACACAAAAGCTTGGGAAATCCAAAAAAACTTAGCTTGTCCCCATAGTGTTAATGATTAGTGGCGATTTTTATAAGTATGCTGTACTAATGTTTGCCCTTCAGGGTTTTCTATAATTCTGATAAGTTTTTGGTAAATATCTGACATTAAATTAAGCTATGAAATCTAAAGTATTTTCATAGCATCTAGATGCAAGCACTTAACCAACAGTTATATTCATATTCTTTTTTGGCTTGCTTTGAGAGGACACCAACAAATTTCTTTTTTAAATGATGATTTCTGGAATCAATCACATCTGAACTTAGCATATGCTGTGGTGTAGCTTCATTGATTTCTCTTTCAGTTATACTCTTGACTCATGAGAATCTGATCCCCATTTTTTGTGAATTGCAATATTATATTTACTTCCATGCATTACAATTTCTCCTAACATTTATGTTAAGGATAGAGGATGTTTTGTAGGACTTATTTTCTGATATTTTGTTTTCATTCGCAAATTAGCTACTCAAATCATATTTGATGTGTTTAGTGATGTCTATATATCCTAATCATGTAGTTGTGAAATGAAACAAATATAGAGGCCTCATTTTTTCTTAGTGATGGCATCGTAGTTGTGTATGTTGTTACGAGTGTTTCCACCTCCTTTTTATGGGCATATTTGTTTATTTTTCCTGCTTGATAGTTAATACATATTGATATGATTACATGTAGGTCCCGAGTCCGTTGGGATGAAACAAACCTCGGAGAAATAGAGGCCACCAAGCCTGTAAGGCAGAAAATAAATGAACCTAAAACACCTTACCATGCACCACACTATGAAGATGGTAAATTGTCTGGATATGATAAACTTCAGCTAACTTTCAAAGATGTTGCTGTTTTGTTGAATGATAACATGGAGGTGTCACTTTTATTTTCCTTATTTGCAAAATTTCAAATAGCTGTTTCATGTTAAATGAAATGAAACTATTTGCAGGGTCTGTTTCACCATTATCGGATAGAGAAACTTCTCTGGGTGATGCTGAACATGCAGAAGCAGTACGATCTGCATTAAGCGAAGTTGCATCTTCAAGCAGAGAAGGAAGAAGGCGAAGCAATGGTTGGACATCCTCTGAGGATGAGGGCGATGCAACCGAACATGATGATGGAGGTTAGTGTCTACTATGTCTAAATTGTTGTCAGCATACCTTTTTCATATGGGAGTAAAAGCTCATAGTGGGGAGTATATATGCATACATCTTATATAGTAAATTGGTAAGACTCACATGTGTGATCTTGTTTAATAACAAATGTGGTGTATTCATGGTTTTTTGAATTAATCACTAAATATACGAGATTTCCACCTGTGGTGTAATGTCTCCTTTTGGGATATTCCTTAATTTAGGCCTGCAAAACAATAATAAACACTAAAAACTGATATAAGAATAACAAGTATCAGCTTTATGGTTATATTCAAATTAATACATAAAATAGTATAATATTGAGAACAATACATCATAGCTAGAACATTATAATAGTTAGATCTATAGTTCATATCATCTATAACATTTGAATTCAAAATAAATTAACATCACTAATGATTAGTCCCAGGCATATTCCGACAGCCAATCATATTAGGAATTAACTAGAAATATTTACAAACCACAATCTCAAGGATGGTTGTACTTGTATTGCAAGAGCATGGGTGGATCCTTGTCCATCCATCTCGGGGTGGCGTACTTGAGAACACCCTCAAGCCCGGAAGCATTCATACGCCTCCTAGCCCCACGAGTGCTGCATCATGAGAGTGGCATGCTTGAGAAGTCCCTCTCAAGCCCAGGAGCACTCATCCGCCTCTTGGTCCATGAACATGGCAGGATCTCAGTTCCACACCATCCCTCAATCCACCTTAGAGGTGCTCCATCCTCCTTGATCAAGCCCAAGAGCACTCATTCGCCTTGTAGCTCACGATTGCTGCATCTCAGGGTGGTGTGCATGATAAGATGCATGAATACTGCCCCCCTCAACAAGCCCTGGAGCACTCATATGCCTCCCAGCCCCATGAGCGTTGCATCTCGGGGGTGGTGTATTTGATGAAGGCAAAGCTGACACTTCTCATCTTGTGAACCCGGAAGGTCGATTGGCCTCCATATTTGTGAACACTTCAATAAACTCAAAATAGACTGTTAAAGAAATCTTATTATATTAATTGTTAATCAAATATCATTTCATTATGCAATTATAATATATATATATATCCCTAATTTATATTTTTAAAACTTACTTCCCAATGATATTCTTGCTAAAAATAATATTTATTCCAATAGATCTCTTATAATTCCAATTTCTTATTTCCCTTTTCCAATCCACTTGATTGATGCCTTTCACCAAATGATTCCTCCTCCTTATATATCCTACATGGTGGGGTGAGAAGTCACACCCTTTATAACCATTGCAACCCTTACAAAGGATGCATCCCTTAATCGCTGGCTCTGTGTTTGACTTATTTGATTGCTGCTTTTAATTTAATTAAGGCCTTCACTATGTTAGCGCTACCTTGTGTTAATAGGGAATCACTGCATTTAATATTCCTTTAGTTAGTTTCATTGACCCCTTTTGAAGTCTCCCTTTGGCAGCATCTATTTTAATTCTTGTGCAGGATCGGGGGGCATGACATGTGGGCCCTTGTGAAACTCTTCCTATTTGTCATATCAAACT
Source organism: Sequoia sempervirens (assembly GCA_007258455.2). Taxonomy (NCBI): domain Eukaryota; kingdom Viridiplantae; phylum Streptophyta; class Pinopsida; order Cupressales; family Cupressaceae; genus Sequoia; species Sequoia sempervirens. The sequence continues at coordinate 235,080,273 of VDFB02105785.1, forward strand.
TATCTAACTTGTTGCAGTGATGGTCGCTTGGTGTATTTATTATTATTATGTTACCAAGGTTATGTTTGCCTTTGACAAATAGATGGGAAGAATCACCTCTAGGCACTTTATAAGTTCTTCTCAGTTTCAAATTTTAGAGGATTTTTTTCTTGTCGGTTATGACTAAGGGGTTGAGGGTCTGAGACAGTACTTAGTCTGAATTACTGCAATTCTTGGTTGGCTAAAAAAATATAAAAGCAACTTTAGTTTGTCTTGATTATAGGCTTTGTTTTATGAATCACTCAACTAGATCATCACTTTCTGAATTTTTTTCTGATGATCTCAGATCTGAGTTACTCCTCATGGCATTCATATTTTTGTCTTTGACATTAGCTTATGTATTGGGAAATATATTTTCGTTGCCTTATCCCAGATGTAGTGAGGGTTATGACAAAGGCAGGTTATGCCCATGTTAAAAACAGAGTTTTAATTTCCATCTGTATGATGTTTGTCATGATTATAAATATTTTTCAAACAACTTTATCTCCAAATACTATATTTTCTTCAATGTTAAAGATGCAATTGTGCATTAAGTTTTCCTCTGTGTAGAATAATTACTGTGGAATCGTTGAAGCTTGAATTGGTTATGTCAGGCCAGGAAATGGATTTTGAATGAATTTGAAAAAATGAAATAGTGAAACCCAATTCTTGTTCACTTGAAAATGTGATACTGAGTTCATATATATCAACATGAAATGACTGTTTGGTTCATCTTCAAGATTACAGTTCAGTTTCTAATCTATTTAGTTAATAATAATATAAAATATTATTATTACCTTTATTGTACACTAAGGATTAATGTACTATAATGTTACATTCCCCCCTTAAGCCACAGGGGTGGTTACTGAGACCAATGTTTGTGTTGCCCATTTTTGCAACTTTCTGTGTTTCAGGAAGTACATTTAATGCCTCCTTTTTCAATTTATTAGAAGATTCTTCTCCTCAAGATGTATCACTCAGGTGATAGATCTTGTGTTGTTCTGAAATACATTTACCTTCAGACTTTTTTTTTTTCTTGTATTAATATTATTTTGATGGAGGTCATCCAGAAATTCTTTTTAGCTATCCGATACGGGAGCATGGGCCTTCTTGGGCTGAACCTCTTCGGCTAAGAGTCAAGGACTGAGGGGTATCCATTCCGCCAAGTTCACCCGGGGCACGATTCCGGCCTCATCCCTTTTTCGCTGTCGGAGCCTTTACACTCAGCGAGATTTGATCTCTGGTGGGCTAATTTAGAACCTTTCAACTTCACCAGTAGACCAAGGGCCCATTGACCCTTCAGACTGTTTTGAAATACAGTCCTCTGCAAAAGGTATCTCCTAAGTGATAATTTGGTCTCTTTCGCAAGTTTAGAGTTTTTATCAACGAAGATATTGAGTGGGTGAAGACTTTGTTTGCTTTTGGAAGGCTCAGCTGTTGATTAATGCTGCAGAATCTTGTATGGTTACACAAAATACCACATTCTGTTGCTTTAAGACATTTCTAGTTTTGTTCATTCTCTCAACTACTCCATTTTATTGAGAGTGAGAGGGAATGTGAGATGATGCTATATCCCATTTTTCACAGAATATGGTATCCTCTTTGCTTTGATTTATTTTATTTGTTTTGTCCAATCTCTTTGCCTTATCCCATTCTTCTTGAAATATTTATCTTGTTCATTCTTTGATGTGAAGTCACCACCATTTTCAGTTCTTAGTGATGATTAAATTTTCAGGAGAAGACTGTTCAACTTCCTTCTTTTGTAGATGTGTCAATTCAAGTTCTACCTATTTCAAAGATGTCGATTCAAATTTTGTTTTGAACTTTTGTGATTTTTGGAAACGGAAAATTGAAATAAAAATGAAAAATGCATTCAGTCCATTCAACCTTGCCTGTTGATTTGTGGGGATTCTTTCTCTGAGAAGAGCAGACAACATGCATGCATCTGTGCCAGAACACTCTACTCGTAATGAAATGGGTGATATGTGAGCTTTCTTCCTCCTGTGGTATGCAAAACTTTCTTACCAGGTCAGACTTTTCATGCCTACATTGAAACCTCCCATTTTGGGAATGCTTTTATTGAGGAGCTGGTACCAGACAATCTTCTTTTGAACTCCCACAATGTTGCTGAAGTATCAAACAACTGTCTATCCTCTCAGCTCTTACCCTGTTGAGGCACAAAGAATCATGTCATTCGCTGTCTCCATGGTATAGAAAACAAAAAAGCTCTTTTATGGGCCCTGGTGACTCCATCTGTGTTTGATGTGTATTCACAGGTGTCAGCAACAACTGGTTTCTCTCCTTCAGCTTCTGCAACAAACTTTTCCTTATGCTTTTTCTCGCTATCACATTTAAGTCCAATTGCCCTCGCCTGTGAGGAAATATTCAGCATGATTAAAATATTTGGATGAAGAAAAACAGTTGAAGTAAAATGGGAGGTATGAAATGAATGATAATTGAAAGAGGGTTTCAAATAGATAATATTGAAGGATTAAAAAAATGCAGCAAATAAATTTTGATTATTAATTTATAAGCTATGAGTGAAAATTTTCTGTAGCATAAAATATTGAAAAAAAAAAAAAAAATTTCTGCTCATTTATTTGCGGTGAATGGGATTAGCTGTAGCTCTCAATGGAGGATTGGAAAAATAGAGCAAATAAATTTTATTACAAATTTATTTGTTGTGAATGGAAATTAGCCATAGCTGTCAATGGAGGATTAGTATTTATTGTGAATGGATATTTGCCCTGGCACTCTGAGATAGCAGTGGGAGATAAAATTCAAATATGTATTTTGTCGATATTATCTGTAGCATCTCATATTTATCAATCTAAGAATTGGCTTCTAGTAACTAAGTATAGTCTTAAGTATTCACATTACGATGGAAGGAAGTTTCTCAAGATTTAGATTGGAGGTTATGGACAATGGAGTGGCCTTAAGGTAGTCAATAAACCAAGTGCAGTGATCTCCACGTATTTGTTATTATCATAGTCAAATAGCTTTCGTAGGTTTCTTAGAGTCTTGGTGTTCACGGGGACATGTCGCAGGGGTTGGTGATGTTCTCAATGTCCCGGATGTTCTGAGGACTTACAAACAGGGATTTGGAGGGATTATGGGAACTTGAGGACAGGGATTTGAAGAGAATGTCCTCTTTTATTAGGGCTGTACAGTCTGTTCCATTTGATGTATAAATATAAAGTTGACTTTTAAAGGAAAAAATATTAAAAACTTAGAAGGGCAGGTTTGTTATTGCCAATTCAGTACATTGTGTGTAAAAAATAAAAATAAATAAATATATTGCAAATAGCTTACTATCATTATATTTAGTTTTGAAATTTCAGCTGCTTTTAGCTTGTTTAAGTTATTGTAATAGCCGTACCCCCACTGTTCCCTTCCTGCCCTCAAATTGGAATTTTTTATCCATCCCTGAAACATTAACCCCACATCCCTGTGCCCCTTGTCCGAGAAGCTTGGGTTTCTCTACTATGGTCTTTTTTGTGCCGCAGGAAATGTGAGCTTGAGCAGAAACCACAATATCCTTCAAGGAATTACATTTGTAGAAACCTCAATGGTGAACGTTTTGCAGTTGAATTTCCTCCTAGAAGCATGCACATCTAAGGCAGTGTTAGATTTCTTGCAGTGCAAAGTGTTATCTTTTTTCCTATTCAATATGCTCAAAGTTTATCATAAGAAAATGTCTGGTTGTCTTACATTTTCCCTAAAACATGTTCTCAGATTCTGGAGCCACTGTCAACAAACTGAATGGCAACAAATTAAGCTTTAAAGAGCACAGACGAGCACATTATGATGAATTTCTAAAGGCTAAAGAGTTGCTCGGTCATGGTTCAGCACTTAATGATGAAGATGAGGAGGACGATAAAGAAAGGTTTGAATCCGATAGAAAGATATGCCAAGATTATGATATTTCTATAACAGGTGGCATGGGTTCAATAGGCATCCAAGATTTTGGTATTCAACCTCAAGAACAACTCCCAATGAATAGACACTGAGTATTTAGGCTTGACATGTATGATAGGAGTTTGTTTAACTTAATATCATTGAAAATATATTCCCTTATGTTTTTGGTATTTAATTTTCTTGTTAAGAGGATTTGATTACAACCCTTTTAGATTGTATGGCAATTCCAAGCAAGGGCAAGTGAGAGTGGATGATGCTTTGTCGTGCTTGGAGATTAACTGGAATTGAAGTTGTGAAGAAGTTGTTTGATATTGTAAGAATTCCAGAGGAGTTTATTGTATTCTTAGTTTATTCCCATATATTGTCAGAATTATTTAAGGAATTTCAGTAAGTTCAGTAGACTACAACATAATAATTTCCTTTTAAACAGGAGGACAATAATCTGAAAGAGCAGAATTTTATATCGGCAAAGACAGTTCATATCAATTTTCTGTTTATGACTTGAAGAATAATGGAAGGCCCCTTAAGCACTTGTTTTAATTCAATTTTCTTGTTATATGGTCATTTGTATTTGTAAATGGTTTATTCTGTAGGCATCATTTTTCCACATTCACACAATGTTTGAGACCTAACTGATTTTGCATAGTTATTTAGCTTTCCTTTATCTTTTTTTGTTTACAAAGTATTCTCAATGATTTAAGATTTAATTGGATTGCTAGCTGATTTTACAATCTTGTTTTGTTTGTGTCGTCTTAATGATCTAAATGAATTGCAAGGGAGGAACCCTCAAGTGATTATCACTAGCCTATATGTGCATGGTGCAAGATGTTTTTAGCTTATTTCGTCTTATATGAACTGGTTAATCCTTTGAAATGGACCAGCTTAGTGTGTAAAAGAAATGGCATTCTAGAATAGACCGTCGGGGAGAACTGACAGTATTTGCGTAGGTGGATTATTGTTTTCCAACTAGGTTCACGGGCAAATATTGATCAATATATGTTGATGCAAACTGTTACTCTAGTTTGAAAGAGCTACAATGTGATTATAATAAATGTGCAAGCTCATTGGCAATGATTCCTATACAAACTATTGTAGTCTTTAGCAAATGATGGATTACTAGTTGAAGTCTTGCAAGACATAAATTTAAATGAAATATGGTAAAGAGAGATACACATCTTGTACAACATCAAAAACCTTCAATTTTTTTCACGATAATTTCTGTCGAGTCCTTGTGTGTTGGTTTGAAATGCCCTATTTGTAGAAGGGAGCTGCTTTTGCAACGAGACTTTCTTGTATCAAATACCAAAACTACGGATAGGGTGAAACTAAGTTGATGATTCCATTTTGAAATTTCAAATTTGTCATGTGAATAGTATCTGATTTTTGCTCGCGTCTCCCTCTTTTCTTTATTGTATTCTAGTTCACAACTCTTTGGGCCTCGGGCATATCTGTGTTTTTAGATATACCCGCTTTGGCTTACCCTTTCAGGCTATTTCCAAAATATGAATTTAGGTAAAGTACTTTGTACTAAAAACCGTATATCATAGTTGGATGTACTCTTTCTATTTTACTAAGCTGTTTTTTTTGTCAATTCTTATTAGTTGATGTTAAACCTGGTGAGAATGATCCTCTTCAAATGGTGTAATTATGGTCAACAGACCCTTGTCCTTTTTACTAGTCAATAGTTGCTCCCGAATACTCATATGGAATGGGTGCTGCCGGAATTTTGAAAAAAAACATTTATCCAAGAACAATCATCTCTCAGGGTGACGCCTGGACAAAAGATGGATGAAATGCTATGGACAAGGATTTTTAAGTGGGGAGCCAATTCACGTAAAACGTACAAGTTATTTGTTTGATAGCTATATTTAACCCCAATTTGAGATACAGGAGGAAACGAGTTATTAGAATGTGGGTTGGACTTTGGGTATTGAATTCTTATTTATTTTATATTTACTCTTCATAAGATGTGCTCTTTGATTCTGAAATGAAACAGTTCTGGCTTGCTTTTTTATATTTTATTAGAACATATATTTTCTATTTTAATGTTACAGAAATGGAATCAGAATAATTATAAATGGGACTGCTTTTTTAAAATTTTCCGTGGTGCCATTGATTATATTGAGCGATGATTTGACAACCACCTCTTCAGTGGGAAAGAAGATCGCATAGGCAGCAAAGTGCAGAGATAATTCCACGGGATCTTGGAGATGAAAATAAACTAGATCATGAAACTGTAACATTAGAAAATTGGTAAATCAAATTTGTAACACACAATCGTCAAAAGAAAAGCACCATTAACATAACACTACCAGACTAATGAAAGTCACGATTAGAAAACTCTCAAAAGTCGGAATGAGCAAAGAGAGCCTTAAATCTGAAGATAGTGTAGAATTTTTTTGACCAGAACTAGTCAAGTAGCATTCGTGAACTGATAATTTGTATTCATAAATTGGTAGCAATATTGCAAATCATGTTATTTTCAGTTATATTAGTTATCCAAATTGATAACATTAATATTATTGCAAACTACACACCTAATTTAAACTGCGTACCAATCTTTTGAGATACTACTATTCTACATGAAGTTCTAAATCGTAAACAATGGAAGGAATTCAAGTTTTATGCTAGGAAGTATTAAAATGTAAAAACTGTAGCATTACACAAAGATTTACCTGGGGTGAAAAACCCATTTGGTAGAGATAATTGCTCTCTACTAGTGTGTATTGCTCAAATGAACTAGTACAAAGTGTGCTACAATTTGGTAAAGCCTATCACTATTTCAACTTTCTACTTTCAAGAGACAACGATTCAAATAACCTCCTCCTCCTTGCTTTGGAAACCTTATGCTTTTGAGCATTATACATAGAAATTAAAGAGACAGGGTAATTGAAACACTTAAATTATCTTTTTTTCTCCCATTGGGATGAAATCGTCCCTTTTTTCAGTAGGGGATAGTTTCAAAACCACCTCAACAATTTTGAAATTGCCACTTGGTAGTCACTAAATCACCAATTTATGATAGTTTTTAGTCATCATCTTTTGAAAGCCACAACTTTTGCATATGGACCTAAAATGAGGATTTTTTTTTTTGAAATTGCATCACTTTTTAAGACATAAATGAAAATGTACATAACTTAACTTTTGATGCCACCAAAGAATAGTTGTTGGTCTCAAAACTTGCTGAAGTGCTTTTCCTTTAAAGATGAGTGCTTCCCCAATCCAATATGGATCACACTTGCCTCCTTGACGACTTTTGGTCCCACAAAAACTTATACTTGGAATATAGAAAAAATTTATCCCTATTTTTCTGTGCAAGCTTCATGTGTCAATTACTTCTACAATTTTGGTTTCTCTAAAACCTCCACTAACTACATCTCGTGATTTTCAATACATGCTACAATGATTGTCATAGGGTAGAAACCATATCACATAATATTACGAAGGTTCCTCCCTTTTTTTTTTTTGTTTTGAATTGATCAAAGCAAAATTAAAAATAATACAAGCTACCAATATGTAGGTGAATTAGATATACAAAAGAATCTCTCAATAATTACAATCACAATATAAAAGGTTGAACCCATAAAAAACATCATTCATATGGTATGGGTCAAGGATGTTATTGTTCTGTAGCTGTTTAACTTGGTTTTGAATTTGTTGGAGTTGGTCCATGGCCATAACATTTTTCTTTTTTTTGGATAGTTCTTGAAGCCGTGAAAACAAGAAAGCAACTTGAAAAAATATGTTAGACTAAAGCCTAAGAGTATCGGTTCCATGAAAATAGTTGCTAGAGAACACATCACTATCTAGCCTTCCAAATATGCCTTAAAATAACTTGTCTAGTTGTATCAACAATTAAATTATTATGCAGATTGAAACCAAAAGGAGCTTCTTTCCAATTCAACTCATGATGAAAAATAGCAAGAAAGTTTTTAAAGACTAACATTCCACTATTTTTTTAACAAAAGGGCAATCCCAACCCTACTTGCTACACTCAACAAGTGGTAAAATTACATGTTATAATGAAAACATTGCCATGAAAATATAAGCATGCTACAATGAAACCATCCCATTTATTATACACTCTTCTAAAAGTCCTAAATATTTGTAAGTACTTTGAACAAAACTTCCTAAAATGCTCCTTGTGAAAACCAAGTGACACTCATTCAAGTTCCATGAGATATAAGTTACTAATGCTATTTGTGTATATGGGCCTCTTATATTTGTTAGGTTCAGTGTGTTGTACACCTTGCAAAACTTGGAATTACATTAATGTTGTCAAACATCATGTAATTTGGCCCCTCTTGGAATGAGACAATACCCTTGTGGGAATCTATAGGATTCTTGTATACCACCTTGATTATATGATATGAAGCACATAAGAACTATTTAAGAGCATATATGACATTGCAAGAGATGTATAAGAGCACCTATGATGTGTATAAGAAAATATATAACATTGTAAGAGATGTGGGAGAGCATTTAGGATGTGTGTAAGAGCTTCTATGACACCAAAGCTACATTGTAAGAGAATTGATAACAAAAGTTATAAATGGATTTGTAAGGCAACGTTGATTGGCTAAAAAGAGATGTGTAAGAACATCATGTAAGAGTGATTAGTGCCTCTAATTGGAGCACCTGGTTTGACCAAGTGAATTCCTTGTTTGCAAGAGTCAAGGAATCCCATGTGGGACATTGGGGTTGCATGCATTGGTTTGGGTGCCCAAATTATTATTCCCCTCACATTTTTTGAGTGTACAAACAAGAGAATGTTACATTAGGTGTGTTGTACACCTTGCAAAATTTGTAATTATCTTATTTTTATCAAATGTTAAGTAATTTGGTCTCTCTTGGATTAGTACATCACCCCTTGGCAAATCCATCATATTCTTGTATGCCACTTGGATTGTATGCTATGATGTGTACAAGAGCATTTGTGACATTGTAAGAGATGTGTGAATTCATCTATGATGTGTAAGACCATTTATGATGCAAGTGTTACATTGTAAGAGCATTGATAACAAGAGTTATAAATGGACTAGCAAGGAATTGGAGGTTGTTGGAAGGCTTGTAGGACTGCAATGAATATTTTGTGAGTTAACTTTGTTTTGCAGATTTATGAGATTGGAAGCCATGGATATTGTCAATGTAATCTATGTTGGGTATTGGAAGATCATGAGTATGGATCTTTATGGAGTTTGTTATGTTTAAGTAACTTGGAGATCTTGTTTAGCAATATGCGCATCCTCTTTTTTGGGGGTTTTATTCCTTTACACTGTGGTCATGTGCAATGAGAAGGTGTTCATGTTGGATGGGTAGATACATCCTAGTCACATGGAGAAACACCCTCGATTTGGACTACATAATTGATTGCATATGTTGGCTTCATGGTTTTAGCCCTTGGTTACATGAAAGCACTAGAAGATAAGCCACTAACCTCTTTGTGAGTTGTGGAGCTGATATGTTCCATATGTTATAAGCTCTTGGACAACTTGTTTTCCTTGTTGGGTTGTAGTTTACTCTTGTTTTCAGCTATGGGTTCTATATTTGTGCTTATTCCATTATTCAAATGACATGTTTGATGTGAATGTTTAGATGTTTAAATAGATTTCATATTTATAGAGATGGTTTTGCATGTTTTAAATGCTAACTAAATATGTGGTATGTAGATATGTGATGAGACTATATTTAGGATATTCTGGATGAAGACAGTTACACATTTGCATGGTTTCTTGGATGATTCTTATTGATCTATGGTTTCTCTTACATGGGTTTATTTAGAAACCAGATCTAGCATTGATCTTGGTGTTTGAGTATTGGAAATACACATGTTATACCTGATTATCTCTGTTTTGCATGATATTGATGTGGGGTTGAATCTATTTTTCAATTATTTGAGGTTGGAGCATTGATTATGTATTTCTCCTTTCAGATGTTGCATATTTGTAGATCTTGTAAATTGTCTAATGTGGATTTTTTTTGGTAGGCCATATTCTTGGTCACTATTATTATATTGGTATGCTTATTGCAGTGAGATATGGTTATTGGGAGTACTTGATATAGTTGTTAATATCCACGACTTTTCAGTGTTAATACACACTTGTTAGTTGGCCTTATTTGTGGTCATTTGCTCATTGGTATGTTGCATTAAGATATGAGGACGAATATACAGAGACTTGATTGCAGATTTTGGGTTTGTATGTGGATGGCATGAAGTTCTATCTATGATGGTATACCTTGGTTTGAGGTATGGTTAGCTTGGATGAGTTGAAATTTGTTGTGGTTATTCCATCTGGTATGAGTAAGACAACTACTCAAAGCCTTTGTTATCATTTGATTTTGGTATCGGGGACATAATAGCGGCCAAAATAACCACGGACATAATAACCGGCCAAAATAACCCAAGGACAAAATAACCCGGTCATAATAACCCATGGACAAACTAACCTGTGGTCAAAATAACCCATGGACAAAATAACCCATGGTCATTTTAGATCAAGCTAGTTAACTAGAAATGACATAAAATAAATTATAAATATGATTGTGAGGCACCATAGAGGCTATTTAGGTAATTTTTAGACCATATATCCATTATATACCCCTAAAATAGCCTTAAAACACCTTTAATATGCTTAAATAACCTATAAAATGGTAAATAATTATAAAAATAAAGGCAATTTTGTGGGAATAAGTTGATTAAGAGTTATTATGAAAAGATATAAATGAAAAGGCATTAAGAAGATATATAAAATGGTAGAATTAAGAGAAGTAAAGAAAGGAAGAAGGGGAGAAGAAGTAAGAGTGTGTAGAGTGATAAGAAGAGGAGAAATCCAAATTCATAAAAGAAGATATTTTGTAATATATTTTTTTGAACATTATTTTAAATTTTCCTAGGGTTTTCTAAAAGAGTGTACAAAAAATCAATATACTTTTTAGGGAACCAACACATTCTTCATAATTTTTAATATATACAATGCCTCTTCAGTTTTTAACAAGTCAAAAAAACAAGAATTTACTTATTATAGATGGTTACACATTTGTGTTTCATCGACAAGGCATCAATAAAATGATTTGGCGTTGTGTGGAATATTTTACAAATAAATGTTTAAGTTGATGCTATACTATGACACAAACAAAATTTGGTAGTATGATTAGGGTTTAGTAATTCAAGCATCTGCAAGCAGTCTAGAACCACAATATTCCATTAAAATATTCCTTTGTTAGCTTAAGCATTTATTTGTAAAATATTCCACACAATGCTAGATCATTTTGTTGATGCCTTATCGATGAAACACAAATGGCAACCATCTATATTATTCTTCTTTCAACTTCATGAAAATATAATAAAGTATGAATAATGTGGTTCTATCTCTAATTTAGTTCTCCTCTTCCTCTGCCTCTTACTCTCCCTCACTGTTATGCTCTCAGTCTCATTTATATGTCTTCTTAATGCTTTTCGTTATATCTTTCATAATAATAACCGTCGGCTTGTTCCACAAATGCCTTTATTTATGATTACCATTTACTCGGACATTTAAAGCATGTTAAAAGGTGTTTTAAGGCTATTTTTGAAATTGCTCATAATGAATATGAATAATACCTAGGTAACCTCTGTATTGCAATCATATTATAATTTATTTTATGTCATTCTAGTTTATAGCTTGTTCAAAATGACATGGTTATTTTGTCCATGGGTTGGCCCTGACCATGGTTATTGTCATGATTAATATGACCTTGAGTTGTACACAATCGCAAATTATTTTATCCAGTATATTCATCGAGGATGACCTATTGTATCTGATACTCTAACACAAACAAAATTTGGTGATGTGGTAGGGTTTAGTGAATTGCTTCCAAACGTAGCATGGCTGGGTCTAAGAAATTCGTAAAGTAGTGAAAAAGGAACATAGTCTCCAAGAGAATGAAATAGAGAGAAATATATGGCTGGATACACTAGGCAACCAAGTAGGAAAAAATACCGCGAACTCAAAGAAAGACTAAAAAGATTGGTTGATGGTTGTAACAACCATAACATTTTAGATTATATAAGAGGCATCGCTCATAATTTGACACTTTAATTGAAAATTTGAATAATAAAGGTTTTTAGCAACATACATGTAATGTTTTCCTTTCTCTATATTCTTATGGGGATATTTTTCCCACGGGTTATTTTGACCATGGGTTATTTTGGCTTGGGTTAATGTGACCTTGGTTGTTGTCCTGAGTTGTAGTGATTTTATTCATCCCGGGGGTTATTTGCAGGTTCTTATGTCCCTTTAGTTTTGACTGTATTCATGTAAAGATTGGTGTAGGTTTTAATGATAGTTGATATGTTTCACCTTGGCATGTTCCTTTTTCTTCCATAGGTGGCATGTTGGAGGATGTAAGGATTTTTTTGCTTGATGGTGGTTATCATGGTTGCTTTTGCATGTATCTTGTTGGAGCATGAGAGCACAATGAAGATTTAGATGGTACATGATTGGCTAAGGTATTTTTTTTCCCTTGTTTATGCTTCCTATGGGTGTATTTACAATGTCGATGTCAAGTGGGAGAATGTTAGGATTAAGGTGCCATCCACCTTGCAAATCCTATGTCATGGTTCCAACATCCTTGGAAAGTGTCTCTAGGCACTTAGGGTGTGTATTGGGAGAATATTTTGTAATATTAATTCTCACCATTGTTTGTAATATACTCAAAAGGGGTGATGGGTCCACTAGCAACGATAAAGGTGAGTTGTGGACATAAATATTTAATATTGTTTTCTTCATATATGGATATCTAGAATGGGATAATAAAAGATGAGGGAAAGGATAAATAAGTGACTCTTGGGATTTTGCAAGTGGGAGCTTGGAAAGAGGTGATAGGTGTCACTTGGTTTTCCATCATTTATTGCATTTAGTGTAATGTTTATCTTCCAAGCTTGGGCACCAATTTGGAGGGAAAGTATTAGAGCCAAAATAGGTGTCCTTTCACATTTCGTGGAGGATTTCCAAGTGTTGGGTCGTTTGAACTAAAGATTCATCTTTGGAAGCCTTGCTTTGGGCTTAAGACCTCTTCACATATCTATAAAACCAGCCTCTTGGATGTAGAAACAATGGGCAACAATTCAATGTAGTGTTACTCTACATGAATAAGGACAAGTTGAGGCATAAAGAGGTTGTTCATAGGTGCAAAGGTGCTATCATGTTGGAGGCAAAGAGGAGAATGGAAGTGGTTGTATTGTAATCTCATTTTTTTGATGATAATGCATACTTGGCCTCTCTTCTTGGTGGAGCTTTTTCGTGCAAGGGTTTCTCCATGTAAATCATATGTTATGTGATGCTCTTGTGCTGCTAATTTGTGCCTCTTTGCTACTCTCTTATTATGATGTTATTCTTCATGTATTATTGTTATAAATTCACATAAGGTAGTGTTTATAAGCATGTTATGTTGGCTATTTTTTGGCATCATAAAGAAGATGGATCTAATCATGGTAATTCCATATTAAGGCAACTTAATTTTCAGATTTCTATATAAGTTTCAGATTTTCATGTTGTTGTAGTCCAATCCTTGTATCTCATCCATTTAAGTCATATTTGGATAGAGATTGAATTTCCCAACAATTCGTATTGAACTTGTTTATTTCTCATCACTCTAGGTCCATCTACATTACTCTAAGTGTGATACTATGAACCCAAACTATGCAGTTTCCTTCCTCGTGAATGTGAAATTACTTATGTTGATGTGCAATTGATCCTCCCCTCAACCATGCAAATATTTATTGCAGATGCACATTATTCTCTTACTCAATCTTCTTAAACACCAAAATTTCATCAAGATATACAATCACAAACTTGCCAGTAAATAAATTCAAAAAAATATTTATCAACCTCTTGAATGTTCTTGGGGAATTCACCAACATGAATGGAATAACCATTCATTCATACAAGCCTTCATTATGAATGTGGCCTTCCATTCATCTCCTTCTTTGATTAATATTTGGTGTTATCCACTCCTAAGATCTATCTTGAATAGTAGTGTGTGTTGCTTAGGTAGTAATTTAAGTCATATGTAATATCATTGGAAACCAATACTTAATATTCATCTTGTTGATCATGTGGGAGTTAGTGCACATTCTCCACTCCTCTTCCTTCTTTGGTACAAGTATTGTAGGTACTACACAAGGACTCATGCTCTCTTCTACTAGAACTTATCATAGTAGTTCTTCAACCTATTTGTTCAATTCTATTCTCATGTCAAGATTCATTCTATGGAATGCCTTGTTGGAAAATTAGAACCCAAATTTAGATCAATATAATATGATATTTGTGCATCAATGACAATCCATTTAACATTCATACACATATCACATCTATAAATTCTTTGAGTGGTTCAACGAATTTATGTTCCTCAAGGCTAGACTCCTAAATGAGTTGAAAAAACTAGCACATAGCTTAGTCTTACAAGGTCTCCCACCTCCTTGAGAAACTCCATTATTGACAATATCACCATCTTTCCCTTCTACATGCACTCTTCTTCTAGCTTCAATGGAGGTGTTCCAAACTACTTACCATCCTTTGTGACGGTGAAGGTATTCTTGCATCCATCATGCATTGCACAACAATCATACTAACATGGCCTTCATAGTAACACATGGTATGCATCCATTAGTATCACCACAAATACATTCCCACATATCTTCCAATGTGGAAAGAAAATAGGTCACATTCCCCTATCACTATGAGTTGGTGTCACTTCTACAAATAAGAGACTTTGTATACTGTGGGATGCATGGTTGTTTTCAATCCCAACTTCTACATCATCTTTGTGGACACTAAATTGTTTGTGTTGCCTCCATCAATGATCAATTTGCAACACTTTTCTTCTCACTTGCACTCAGTGTAGAAGATGATCTTCCTCAACCATACCTCCTAATCTTCTCACACAAGTTTGAACATAGCCTTGAGCATTATCAAATCCTCCCCAACCTCTAGGGATGGACTTTCTTCTTACTTCCAAATGGGTCCTCTTCATCAACTTGTGGGATATGCATATCCTTATTTATGCAATGTTGCATGATGTTTGGAGCTTCAAATGCTAAGTGACCTACATACCCAAACTTAAAAGCATGGACTTTATAAGATTTGACTTCTAGTGGCTTTTGGGTAGATCTTTGTAGTAAATATTGTGCCAAAGTGGGTAGTGGAGATTCTCTATATAGATTGACTAAGGACTTTGTGGATTGAGGGATACGCATGGCAATTTGTTTTTGTACGGCTCAAAGAGTAGGAAAGAGTTAGGGTAAAGGCGCTAAACTTTTTCTCCTTGTTTTTTTGGTCATATCCTCATTATGTTCCCGTACGACCAACCCTCTTGACCGGGATTTAAGGCGGACTTTGCGCGTGATTTTCCTTGAATTGTGGCGGGACTTATCCCATTTCATACAAAGTTTTCTTGATTTGTCCAACCTATTTTTTCGTGTCTTTTTAGGTGCATGGTGACTTCAACAATATGATATTTTTAGGGTAATTCATGATTATGATCACAATTATTCTTGGTGGATTCATAATTCTTGTTGTCTACCACATGGAATTGTTTTTTTGTCTCATGTTTTGATATGATTGTTAAGATTTTGCTTTCATGGATTTTGAGGTGTGGATTTTTTCAATCCATCATTTTTAATATCTTTTTATATAAAATAATATAAAAGATAATAATTGGTTCAAAAAAAGTGATAATTTTTTTTGAATTTTTTTATGTTTGTGAGTTAATTTAGGAATTTACGGGTCTAAAAGTGGATTTGTTTATTAAAATTTGATATCTAATCTTTATGTTGTTTCTATTGACTTATAACTATTTTGTTACAATTTATGATAATAATAGGTTTGACTTTGGTGTTTGGATAAGAGGTGATCATGGTTATATTTATGTTTGTTGTATGAATGTGGATAGTATTGATGAGCTCGAAATATGCTCATAATTTGAATATTATGATATATTTTAATACCCTTACTCTTATTGCTAATGGTTGTTTTAACTCTTTGATTAAAGACTTTTTATTTAAAATCGGGAAGTATCCTGTAACAATACATTCCTATATTCTTGCAGCTTAATATTTCTGTGTCTGCATTAATTACCCTATTTGACCTCCCAAATGACTGATATAATGCATGTGGTTTTTGAATAATGAAATAGATTTAATATGTGATTAATGAATGTGTATCATGTTGTTTTCCATGCGTGCTTTCTTCCACTTCTATCGCCTTGTGCATCGCAAGTTGTTGAAGGAAGCATGAGCGAGTCAAGCGCAACAGATCTCGGCCTTGCAGTAAAGTTCATTTCCAGCACAGTGTCGAGGAAGTTGTTCTAGCGAAGACTATCTGACCAGGTCGTTGGGAAGAAATCTAAATGATCATTAATCTGGGAAGAGTGGAATGCTAGATTCTCTTTGAATCATGTTGAACGGATATGCTTTCATTTATGAGAAGTTTGTTCCTTGGTTTCAGGATACATTTATGTCCACGTCTTTCTCTGTTAGAGTTAGGTAGTTAGTTGTTTTTCTGATATAAATAAGTGTTCCTCCTGCGCGAGTGAGAAATTAAAATGTGTAAGAGTTAGTATTATAATAAGAGACAGTGTTTTGTGTTAGTTTTCGTATAAGCATAATAATCAATGTATCTAGTTCCAAGTCTATGAATAAAAGTTGATGAAGTTTTGAGTTCAATTCTTGCATAAATTAGTTGATGCTTGCTAAGGGGGCCCACTTTGTGAGTATTTGTAGTTAGTTAGTTACTTATTTCCTGTTGATCATAAGTTAGATTTCATTCTTGAAAGTTTCAGTGCAAACTCAGTCTTATATTGTTCCTGTAGCATCGGGAATCCATCCCCGTGTTTGTTCCTGCAGCATAAGGCCAGTTCATAGTTTGTTTCTTAGTAATAGTTGTCATGATTTATGCTTTGATTAAGTTACGCTTAAGTTAAAAAGATTCTGCATTACATTCCTGTAGCATAAGTAGAATTCCTTTTAAGTATTTGCTTCTGGTAAATTGTGACTGAAATTGGTTCTTAGTGCACATACAGTGCCGCTCCATTTCAAGTATACGTTCCCTGGTTTGACAATGTAAATGAACAACCATAAGAAGATGTTAGTCACCTGTTGGAATGTCCATTTCCCAGGTTAGGATTTATCGTGACTTTTATATCCTTTTGTGGAAATGATCAAGTATTATGTTTGTGGATAGCAGTGTTGTTATGGTGGGGCAGTCGATTCTTAGTTGTTGTTCCATTGTTTCATTGCTACTCTATGGATCTATAGGTTGTTGGTTCTTTTGCATGCAATAATGATGTGCTCTTTGTCTGGATTGATTGTGTGTTGATTTACTTACTATTATACTTAATCCAATATTAAAATTATTTAGTAAACACAACAAGCAATTAACTCAATTTAGAGTTGTGAAATGAAGGAAAATAGGTTCACCATAACGAAACAAAATGATAAACCTAATTTCCCTCTAATTTTCATTCAATATGTAAGCAATCATGTGCAAGTGAGTTACACAAATTAAACCTAACTGATATAACAATCAAAAGACAGGTGTAACAACCCATCACCATTTGACATAGATTAATCAAGTGGTTACATCTAAATGTTAAAGTTGTACAAGAGAAGTAATTGATTTTTTTTAAAGGAAACAAGCAATTATAAAATCTTCATGCTACTGCACTTCAATTTCATGTTCATATAAAGAAAGAAGATTGCATCATTCATCATCATTTTTATTTGCAAACTAAAGCATTAATATCAACATGATACAAATCTAAGTAAAATAAAGAGTTGTAAAAGAAAAAGGGTAAGAGAATCTCATATGATTCTTGCTGTCATCCAAGACTTGACATGCCACTGATGAGAGGGAAAGCATCATCTGGCTCCTTTACCTCCAACCACGGAATCAAGCGATCCCTCACACACTTCCTCATTGGAAGCGACCCTACCCTTAAATGAAAGGTTGTGTTGGAAACCCTCTCAGTTGCCATCTGAGCTTTGGTGTGTACCCTCGCCTAACTAACTCTGTCACACTACTAAGGATACACTCCTATTAAGTACAACACCTCTAGTTAATTTAAGCATCTGGAGTGTGGTGAACTGACAAGTGCATGTGTGGCTACGAAATTCACTATGGCCATAGTTTTGTACTATTG
>VDFB02105785.1:235098486-235243259 GCA_007258455.2 Sequoia sempervirens
TGTTACCTAAAGAATTGGAGTGAATAGATTTAAGATAGAATTTGTGGATTTTTTTACCAACCAAATCACATAACACTTTATAGAATTATTATAGAAATTCATCACAATCTAAAACCTTATCATTAGCAATGGAAAAAATAAATTCACAAATATCCTATCAAGTACAGACTTGTTTACAAAAATTACACTAAGAGGTGTAACCTTACAAGGGACCACAACACATTGTTATAAATTAGTTGTAGAGTCTAAATTAGTGTCTTGTAAACTTGGTGGGAATCACACAATTAAGAGGAATGACCTAGCTAAATAGTCCACTCAACATTGCAAAGACTTCATTAAATTGTCAACTAGGGCTTATAAACTTGTTATGGCACTGGAACTATATGTGCTTTCAAAGACCTAAGATCACCTAGGTTATTCTATTAAAGGCATTCTACTTGCGAGAAAATCACAGAAACACATAACAGTGAAAGAAGTAAACTAGTGCTAATGGTTATGGGTTCCTACAACATAATCTGTAGTTGAATTGTTGTTAACAAATAATTACTGAAACCAACTCAAAACTAATAACTAAACCTAATCTATCCTATGGAGTGCCACAATTCAATTGAATGCATTCATGCACATGAAAAAACATTATTGATAACCATGATATGAGAAACTATTTCAACTTACCTAGTACATGCAATTTATGAAGTAATGACTAACATAAATAACTGATAAACATAAATAAAACAACTATAAATGTAGTGAAGAACAGTTACCTTGAGTGGCCTTCTCAAGTGGTTATCTTCACTTAAGCTAAACCAAATCTAAATATTTAGATTCTACACAACCATATTAATGTGAACTTCATTCATTATGCATTCCAAAAGATCACATAAAATCTTGCTCAAAGATTGTATTCAAGAAAACCATTTTTGAACAATCCGCATGTTTATAGATTACAACTGAAAAACTAAGAATTAATTGATAACTAGTCCATTAGCATGGCATTAACCAAATAACTATACTAAAGACTCAACCACCAACTATACATAGGCATGGGGGAGTTTATTCTAAACACAAATCTTAATTGAAATCATTAACTACAACTCCCTAGATATCAGAGTGTGTAATTAAGATTTGAATTATTTAAATTGTAACTAAAAAGAAACAAAAGTTCAAATAAGATTGAAACTTTACAAAATAGATCTGCACGTGGAACACATAATCAGTTATTAAGAATCCTATCAATAAAAGAATTCTTCTTCTTCATTGCCTTATTAACTTTCATAATGATGCATGACTAAATCCACCAGGTGCCTCCACATGGTAGTTATTACACTCATCTTATTCTGGCACTTCCCCTGTTTCGTTGTCAAAGACCTTCTTTGGTTGTGGGTTACAATTTCTAGTTGTTGTGAGCTACAATTTCTTCTTCAGCTGCAAGAGGTTAAACCACAAAACACATATACCATGATTAAACATAGAATTATAATCACATTCCATACATATCTACATATAAATCATGCAATTCTACTATATCATAACTATATTTCCATTACTCTAATTCAGGTCCAAGGTTGTATAATAAGCATAAAAAGATAGCATAGCATAGGAATATGTCTAAAAGGATTGTCTAGTGTTTGTAGACATGCATAAAACCATCAAGAAATAGACTAATAAATGGACTCATTACTCCCCCCAACTATCCTTTTGCTTGCCCTCAAGAAAAATGCACTAGGGGTACATACTGTAATGTAGTGTAATCTTGATAAGGTCCATGAAAGTATCTACTCCCTTGATCTTCTTCAGGTAGAACCCTCTATAAGTTGCACGTCTCTTAATCCTAGTAAGCTTAACCTCTTTACATTCCTTTATCGTATCTCATGTCCAATGTGGGATTGGATAAAGGAGCATAGGCAATTGGAATGTGAGTGGTATCCATTTAGTTGCTTGATAAACAACAAGATCCATATACCTTTTCACTCTTTCAATCATAGATATGAAGTTATATATTGAATGAGGTTCCTTCCTTTGTAGCTCTAGATTCAAACTTTTCCACATTTCCTATACATATTTATAACAATTTTGAACTAACCCAACTACCAATATTTGCATTCTATTGTATTCATGTATCCTTAATCTCATAACTTTTCCTCCTGCACCCTTGTGTTTCGGGAGTAGTAGTCACTCATCTATTATCTCATCAGAATCTTTGGACTCTTTCCTCATTGGAAGTACAATTGACTTTTATCGTTCTACATACTAGACTCCATGAGTTCACCTATAAATTGTTCATTTCTAAAATAGGACGTTAAAGCTCTCACCTACAAATCCCCTACAAACATTAAGGGGTTCCATTGTGCATCCTCTGAAACCACATAATTGTGTAGATAGTACTCACATAGTTGGTCTTGTTCATCAAGGGTAGCATCAGCAAAAATATGGAGAAATTCAAGCTTGTTGCTCATGGAAACTAGTTTGTTATTTATCAGTCTACTAAATTGGAAACTCAAGAATATTTCCTAGAGAAACAAGGCATATGTTTTGGTTGGGGGTTTGCACCTGATAATTTGGGAAGCCTTATTTTCCATTTCTTATTTTGACTGCTATTTTACTCATTTTAGTGTCCTTCCCCTCCAACACTTTGGTGTGCTTTGCAATTAGAGTTTCTTTTTCCTTTCTCCACTTTTCTTTCTCTTATGTGAATTCATCAATGACCTTCCACAATTGGTACCCAAGAGACAAATTTGTGTGGTAAATTGGTACTTTTGTGGTAGGAGGTTTTTGATTTGTTGTTGTAAGTTCTCCATCTCCTGTTTTGATCATGGCCAGTTATGCCAATAGGTCCAACTTTTCACCACACCCATATGTCTGCAATTTCTCCTCCAATTATTGTATTTTTACCTCCCTTTCTTTGTCTCTTTTTTCATAACTCTGCACCAGTTCCTCTAGTTTTTTGATTCTTTCTAAAGCTTCTTGAAGCTCCTTTATGATATTTCTATCCTCTAAAAACATTTCCTTTGTTTCTAAAAATTGTTCATTACCACCCCATGTGCAATAATAGTCTTCGTGATTAGGGTTGGATGGGGTTTTCTTTCTTGTTTTCTTGGCAATGAATGCATCTTTTGAGTCTGAATTAGAAGTGGTGGATACATACCACTTCCTCTTTGTAGGTGTATGCACATTCCTAGAGGTATTTCCCTTTATTTATAAGTCTATTTCAACCAACATCACATCCTCTTCCTGTTCTTCCTTTCCCTTTGCCTCTTCTTATGGTTTTTCCACACTCCCCCTCATAACACCTTTCTTTTTCAACCGGCCTAAATGCCTAGGTCTAGTGGATGTCTCTTTCTATGTTTCCTTTTTCTTCTACACCTTTAAAGGTGTAGAAGAGCTACCCACCTTTTTCTTAAGTTTTGGTGTCTTAGAGGTGTATGGAATGTTCTTTGTTGTAGGTTGCCTAAATGCTACAGGTGATGATTTATGCATATTATGCTTCTCAAGCTCACCTTGGCTATGGGTAGGTGAAGCCATTGGTGAAACAAGAGGGGTTTATCTTACATGCTCAACTTGTGTTTCTAGGGTTTTAGGTACTACAGGTGCCTCAAGTAGACTATTAATATCTTTCCATTTCACAAAGTCTTTCAAGGATATTTGTGGATATTGAATTCTCAAACTCCTTTTTGTTAATAGGGCTATTAAAAAATGATGTGATAAAGTTGTATCACTATGTTTCTTCTGGTATTTATATTCCATCCTTTTGAGCATATTGTAGAGGTAATTGGGCATATTTACTAGTCTATTATGGTGAAGATGACTAAGTAATTTGAAATGTACAGTGTAAAGAATATTGTCTACCATCACAAGTAAGGCATCTACTGACAACCCTTTTACCATGGCTTCATCATATTGTAATGTATCTGTGAATATTTTCTTACTATATCATTATTGAATTCTTTCAGCTTTACAAAGTAATCCATCCAACCAACCCGTGATGACAGACAATACCAATGCATCCTCTAATATCTATTTATGTATTAATGTCTCTCTTCTAATAGCATAACCTCCCATTTGTGAATCACTTTACCCCTTCTCAATGTTCTAACCTTATAAATTTATCCTAATTTCAACTTAACCACCCTCAAACCCTTCTCTTACTCTTCTTTTTTCACATGCACTCTTCACTACAACTATACTATAACTGCAACTCTACTTCTCCTCTGTATTAGCTTAAAATTGGGTTCAACTTAGCTCATAATCATAGGATTTAAGGAATTGGAAATTGAAATTAAAAGCAAAAGGTACGTGCAATTTAGGACAAAAAGGGTTTGCATGTCATGTCTATTTTTTTGCATTTAGCTTTAGGTGGAAAAAGACAAAAAAAATGGACTGATATAGTATCATCCCCCCAACTTAAGGTTTGAAGTGACCTCACTTCAACTCATGCTAGGAGAAGGCATGATTTGAGAATATGGAAATAAATTTAATGAATAGATTGCATGCATAATTTTGTAGCATAGAAAAATGTATCCCTTTATATTTTCACACTTTTTTGGGCCCTCCCTACTAAAATTGGGCTTGTTTATGCCTTAGTTCATTCTATTTTGCATCCACAAGCCTTATTAAATTCATTCTTCCAAGGATAATCTTGAAATTATCTAAAAACCAATCATAATTTAATGATTTTGGGTTAGGTGTCCCAAATTTAGTGATCTGGAACTCATACGCCACCTTGGGCGTATGGGTCCCACCTAAGTTTTAGGGCTTGATCCTGAATTTGGCATACAACTAAACATTTCTTGAAATTTATGTCCCAAACCTAGGCTACTAGGACTTATACACCTGAACTGGCATATGAGTCCCGCCTTAGCTTGGACCTATTTTGAATTCAATTCTTGGTAGGATTTTATTCTCTTAGATCTTATGTTGGCTTGTAGTGTTGTAATTTTGGGAAATTTGGCATACACAAGTATAAATACAAGGTTATTTCACAAATTTTCTCTCAGAAAGTTTTGAGACCAAGTATTCTAGCAAGTTTACAAGTGATCTAAGCTTTCAAGTATTCAAGCATTATAGAAAATTTATGATCAAGAGAGCATTCAAGAGCATTCAAGAGTTGATTATCAAGCATTTGGAGAATCAATTCAAGAATCAAGCATAATGTATTTTTTGGAGCAAACATTTATGATGTAGGTTTTCATGATTCAAGCAAGCATTCAAGTCAAGATCCATAACATTCAATCAAGAGTCAAGATCCACATCCATTGCTAGCCATTTCACACAAGATTGCAACATGTATTTCAAGGGTTTGGTGAGTTGCAACATTGCATATTGTTCATTCATTATTCCTTCATGTTATTTCATTTCATTTCAAGGTTTGATTACCAAAATGCAGTTTGACTGAGGCAAACCCCTATCCACTAACAAATCAACATTTTTCCCTCTACATGTGTGATTGCAGATCTAGGTGTTTTGAGGCTTGAAGATCCTTTGAACACAAAGTTGCAAGATTGAAGAAAGTTTTTTCAAATATGTCAAGAAGTTGTCATCTTCACAGAAAGTCACCTACAGGGCAAAATTCAAAGTTTCAAACTTGGAGATTAGACAAGAGAGAAGCTATAGAAGATCACTAGAGGATACCAGAGTTTTAGCTAAACCTTGATACTAGGACTAAATTGCCACCTTGGGTGTATGAGTCCTAGTATACCACTTTTTAGCCATTTTGTAGATCCTAGTTTACTAGTTGCATATTTTAGTTTAAGTCCAAAACCCTAAATTGAGACTAAATCACCCTAACTAGCATATGAATCTCAATTCACATCAAAATCCATAATTTTAGGATTACAGAAATTGTTTAAGGAATCTTTAGTTTTCAAGGTGCACCTCTATTTATCTCTAGTTTGTTATTCTAATTTGAGTTCTATTTTTTAGACCATATAGCTAGGTTTTGCATGTTACTTTCATTTCTTGTCTTTCTAAGCACTTGCTTTGTGGTGAACCCCCCTTCTTTAAACACACTCAAGGAGACCTTGTAGTGATCTCTTTTCCTAAGTGAATCATTAGATTGAGATCTCTAAGGTTTCCTTGAATGAATCAAGAGTGAAATAGGAGGTCCTAAACCCCTTATGTGCTCCATCTCCTGAAAGATGGAGCACCCTATTTCATTTGGTTCATTTTGGTGAACCTGACCTTTGGACACCTTATTTTTGATTTTGAGTGCATTTTAGTTCTAGTTCTAGCTTGCATTAACTTTGCATTAGATATTGCATTAGTTAATTTGCAATTAGGGCTTCTAAATCTTGCATTAGTGAAAGGAACATATAGGTTGCATCTTTGCTTATTAAATCATTCAAATTCACTAAAATTATATAATTGAAAAAAATAAAGACAATATACAAGTTACAAATCTTAACATTCACTTAGAATTTGTTGAATCTAGTGTCAAAACCCTTATCTAGTACTCATTCGCCCCTCGAGGTGATTTAGTCCCAATATAAGTTGTTTTACCTTATTTCTGGGAATTTTGTGTTGTGTTTTTTTCAGCATCTTAACCTTTCAAAAACCTTAATTGGGACTCATATGCTCCTCTAGGCGATTTAGTACCATATCAGACCCAAACTTGAATTTTATAGCATTAAAAACCTTTTTTTTGTGTTTTTGTTTGTTGTTGTTAGATCTTTGTTTCAAGTTACTGAGTTTCTGTTCCATTTATTTCATTGGATCTAGCTTAATTTGGTTTTATTTCATGTTCATTTGTAAACATATGAATTGGAATTAAAGCATATCATTTATCTTGTGTTCATTGAATTCATTGATTGTCCCTTGCATGAGCTTTACAACTTGGTGTCATATTGATAATACTATAGTGAGACGTAGTTTGGGACTCATGTCTTCCCACGATAACACACTCGTCGTGGATCTTGGGTTATCTAGCTCTTTCACTTATAGTGTTGACACTAGTTCACTAGGTTTGGACCATACCCTTGATAACTTTTTACTTTCAAGTAGCATGACAAGTGTTAAAACAATGCTTGCTAGTGTTCCTAAAGAAAGCATAATCCAAATCCATGAATATTTAGCAAACCTACAACATCAAGTGAGTATTGGAAAAATTTCAAACACTTATATTCCTACCATAGATAACATACAATGAATGATTGAAAGTGAATAAGGTTCATAGAACTTGTGCGTAACCTAGCTCGGATTTTTAGAAAACATTTTAAATCAACGACTAGTTGCGCTCAAACTTTGAACAATGTCCAAAATCAAGGAGGAAATCAAATTCCTCCTCCCACAACCATTGCCTATATTCCCACATGTACCAACCCTCAAGTTACAAGAACAAGGCGACCTACTAGTAATGTCTTTCCTACCTTGGGTATTTCCACTAGCAATCTTAGCACCTTTATGTTGGTAAAATGTGTCTCAACCTTGTAATTATATATGGTTTATTGTTGATAGGATGTATATTGGTATGTGGTGACTAGTCATGTAAATACTATACACTCATAGCAAGAAGATTTTTTTTTTTTGATTCTAATCCTGAGTTTGAGAAGGAAGATGGTGACACATTCATTGCGGCTTTGGCAACTTGTGCAAGTAATGATATGGTTAATTGACTCAAGTGCATCTTTTCATATTACCTCTAATAGAGACTGGTTTTGTGAATATGAAGAATTTGATGGAGGTAAGGTGTACTTGGGTGATGATTCTCATTTAGACATTGGTGATCATGGTAAAGTTAAAATCAAGTTTCTTCATGGTAGAATAAAAAGGATTAATGGTGTGTTTCATATCCCTGGATTAGCATGGAATTTGTTATATGTGAATAATCTAATAGGTGCGGGTGTGCAAGTAGTATTTTTTGATGCAAGATGCAAGATCGTTTGAGGTGCTATGGTGATTGCTAGAGGTATTGGATATGGGACATTATATAAAATTGATGCATGCACTGTTGAGTGCAATAGTACTTCTGTGAAAAGAAAGTCTGTAGAAGAAGTGAAGGTTTCACATCAGCAAATGGTCATGGCTTTTGGGTACCCAAGGGTGCTCTTTCTTCTGAGACAAAGTTACCTGCAGAGAAAACTATGTTATGACACCAACAACTTGGCGCCATTAGAGAAAAGGGTCTAAGGACCTTGAAAAATAAAAACCTTGTTGAAGGTTTGTCTGATTATAATCTTGAATTCAATTTGTGTGAGCATTGCATTCATGGAAAACAAAGCCACGTTCAGTTTTACTCAAGTTCTCATAAATCTTGTGGTGTATTGGATCTTATTCATTCTAATGTATTTGGTCCTGTAGATGTTCCTTCAATTGGTAAATCCACATATTATGTTTCATTTATTGATGATTATAGTAAAAGGACATGTGTATATTTTGTAAAGAATAAATTTGAAGTTTTCAGTTGATTTAAAGAATTTAAAGCAATGGTTGAGTTGCAGACTGGAAAGAAAATAAAATGTTTGAGGACTGATAATGGTGGTGAATTTTTCTCTAATGATTTTGATAGATTCTATAAAGATTGTGGTATTCATAGATAGAAGACAACTCCATATTCTCCACAACAAAAAGGATTTGTAGAAAGAATGAACAAGACACTGATGGAGAAGGCTAGGAGTATGTTGAGTGGTGTTGGCCTAGAACAAAGTTTTTGGGTTGAAGCTGTTGCCATTGCCTATTACCTGATTAACAGGTATCCTACATCAAATATTGTTGATAAGATTCCTATAGAGGCATGGTCGGGTTGCAAGCCTTCATTAAGAAATCTTATAGTTTTTGGTTGTGAGGCATATGCACATGTGCTAAAGGAGAAGAAAACAAAGTTGGAGAATAAGGTTCTAAAATGTATCTTAATCAGATATAGTTATGGTGTGAAAGGATACAAGATTTGGGATCCTATTGCACATAAGGTAATACATAGAAGAAGTGTTATTTTAAAAGAAATTAAGCCTTATTCTATTACATTGCAACTAGAACTAAGTAAACAGGAAGATGTGATTCAATTTCCTTCTACACCCAAGAAAGCTGAATTGAGGCCCAAGGATAGACAAGAAGTTGAGGGGAGCTCAACTAGCTCTGGATCTTCAGAATAGGACAAAGAACCTCCAACTCAACTTGTTTGTAGGTATACAAGGCATAGACAACCACTTGAAAGGTATTCACCTGATGATTGGAGATGCATTTTTTCTTTGAATACTAACATGGATGAACCCAAATTTGTAGAAGAGACACTAGGTAGGAATGATGTAGAATCATGGAAGATTGCTATGGATGAAGAAATCACATCTTTGAAAAAGAATGCTACATGGGATCTTGTACCATTTCCTAAAGGATGAAAACCTGTTGGTTGTAAATGGGTGTTCAAGAAAAAGATTGGTTTAAATGGAGGTATTGATAAATACAAAAAAAGGTTGGTTGTGAAGGGTTACTTTCAAGTTGAGGGTGTTGATTATGGTAAGATATTTTCTCCTGTTACAAAAATGACATCCATTAGATTTTTTCTTTCTATTTCTACTGCTTATGATAAATATAGGTTGAGTGAATGTATGTGAAAACTACTTTCCTTCATGGTGATTTTGAGGATATTTATATGACACAACCAAAGCACTACATGGTGAAAGGTAAAAGTAAGTTGGTTTGCAAATTGAAGAAATCTTTTTATGGCTTAAAACGGATTCCTAGGATGTGGTACCAGAAATTTGATACATATGTGTGAGTTTAAGATTTGAGCATTCTAAATCATATCATTGTGTTTATTATAAAACTAATGGTGATCATTTTCTATTTATTGCATTATATGTTGATGATATGTTATTTATTGGTAGAGGGAAAGGTATGATTTCAGAACTAAAATCTCAACTTCCTGCTAAATTTAAAATGAAAGATATTGGTGCAACTAAACACATTCTTGGGATGTAAATTAAAAGAGATAGAGTGAACAAAAAGTTATGTCTTGGCCAAAGCAAGTATGTCAACTCAATTTTACAGAGGTTTGATATGTAGGATTGTAGACCATTGTGTGTTCTTGTTTTAGTAGGAACAAAGTTATCTATTTTAAATTGTCCAACATCTCCATTAGAGATGGAAGACATGAGCAGATTGCCTTACCAAAGTGCAGTTGGAAGTTTGATATATGCTATGTTTTGTACTAGACTAGACATTGCCCAAGTAGTGGGAATTCTTTCCAGATATATGTCTAATCCTGGTAGAGTTCATTGGGACACAGTTAAAAGAGTCTTCAGATATTTGTGGGTTACCTCAGATTATTCCTTATGTTATCATAGTAATGTGACTAAAGATGAGATTTCCTGTGATATTCATGGTTATGCAGATTCAGACTAGGCCGATGATGTTGATAGTAGAAAATCCACCAATTCTTATGTTTTTACTTTATTTGGTGGTGCAATTAGTTTGATGAGTAAGCGATGGGATGTGGTTGCTTTATCCACTACTAGAGCAGAGCATATGCAGCTACTCATGCTTGTAGATAAGTCATTTGTCTTAAGAGACTATGTTTAGATATTGGAATAAAACAAGGTGTAGTGAAAATTTATTGTGACAATCAGAGTGTGATATTTCTAGCCAAGAACCTGTCATTTCATGCCAGGACCAAGCACATTGATGTATAGTATCATTTTGTTAGAAATATGGTTGAAGATGGTAGGGTGAAGTTTGTTAAGATAAATACTTTGATGAATTTTGTTGATTCTTTAACCAAGCCAGTGAGTATAGAGAAGTTCATATGGTGTTCAGAGACTATGGACCTTTTAGCCCCTAGCAATTAAAGAGATGATGGTTACACCCTCACATTTCTCTTGCAAGGTGTTTAACAAGTGGGATAATTTTTTGGAAAATGTGTCTCAACCTTGCAATTGTATACAGTTTATTGTTGATAGGATGTATGTTGGTATGTGGTGACTGATCATTCAAATTTTTTGTTGAGACATCAAGGTTTTTTCTCACTAACATGCCAAGGTTTTTTGGATTACACGTCAAGGTTTTTTCTCATTGACTCATCAAGGTTTTTTTTGTTAACACATCAAATGAAAAATGACCTTATAAAACCCTAATTCTATAAGGTTTTAAAAAGCTTGTTAAAGTATCTAGGATGTATGTAGATGAGGGTGTGTGTTCTGAGAGTCTCATAGCAGTTGTGTTGTCTCCTGATCTTTGGTGGTGATACTCCTGTAAGAAGCTTGCTCTGCAAGTATATTGTAATATTTTGATTTCTAAATAATATATTGAGTGACTTTTGGAGTGTGGGGTTTTTCTCCTAAAAGTTTTATCCCCATGTAAATCATTGTGTTGTGGTATGCATGATATTTGTGTTTATTTATGTATAAGTTTTTGTAAAGTTTTGCATTTTTCTCCTCTCAAGATTAGTGTAGGAAGTTGTTTCGCTACCTTAACTTCCTTACAATTTGTGGCATCTCACATCATATCTCCTACCACTTTACCTCCCATAAGTATTCCATTCACTTCCCCCTCAAATACATATACACCTCCACCATATTCACCTCCATCTCAAAATAGAACCAATGACACTATCCTTAATGAACTTTTACAAAATGTTTCATCCCTTCAACAACAAATTTCCACCATAAACCAAAATCAAAATGATCAACCATCATAGTATGTAAAAAGCAATCTCTTATCCTTGGAGAGATTAAGAATGTTGATACCACAAGGTCTAGAGATTCCTAGGTTTGAAAAATATGGAGGGAAGGGAGATCCTTCTAACCATGTTTCCGCTTATAACACCTTATGTAGTGATTTTATCCTTGAACATAAGATCTCGAGTAAACTTTTCCCTAGGTCCTTGAAAGATACTGCCTTGGAATGGTTTTCAATGTTACCGAATAACTCAATTCATTCATTCAATTAACTTTTTGAGGCCTTAATTAACCATTTCCAAGTCAACATGACTCCTAAGATGACATTATCTGATTTGATGAGATGTAAGCAAAAGGATGATGAAAAGGTTACTAACCTCATTTCACACTACCAAATTCTTTATTCCCAAATTGACATAAAGATTCCCGATTCTCATCTTCAACAAAGGTTCATTGAGAAATTACAAACTAAGATGCAAGATAAGCTTGGCATGATGAAATTTCCCTCCATACAGTTGTGTACTACCCTTCATGATTATCAAAATTTAGTTAGTAGTCGTGAAACAAAATCCACTTCTAGCCATCTTGAAAGGTCTGAATCCACAAATCAAAACAATTATCAACCTTTTAGAAAAAAGAATAAAGGATTTCTTCAACTAAATCCCCCTCAACCAACTCAACATGTTGATACCTAAGTGGCTGCTATAAAGAAGAAAAATCCTTTTACATTTGGGGATCTGAAGAAACAATTCACTCCCCTACCTGATACCCTCCATAACACCATGCTACAACTTCTAGAATAGAAAATGATCTCCTTACCTCCCGTTAAAGCTCCCGATCCTAATAAGTCTTTACCTCTGAACTTTAGATCAAACTCCTATTGTCATTACCAACAACAAAATAGACATGATACGAAACATTGTAAGCATCTTAAACATCTTGTGCAAGACCTCATTGATTCTAATCAACTTCTCATTGGAGGTGTTAATGATCAAGGAAATAAGTTTGTTGCCCCTCCCAACCAAAACCTACAAATCTTTCTCCTCAACAAGTTTTCTAGATTTGATTGTGAGAATTTTTACATCAATGTTTCAGATCACACTCCATGATCCATCATTAGGATGAAGCAAAGAGCTCTAAAACTAAAAAGAATGATGTGATGAATGTTCAAACAAATGATGCCAACATGGATACTAATGAACAAGGTCCTATGGATACTGATGAACAAGGTCCTATGATTGGATTGATCAAAATTCAACCTCGTAAAGGCCAAACTAAAAAACCTCTTGACATTACTTTCTCATCACAAGATATAGTCATAAATGCACCTGATGGTCCTCTTTACATAGCTAGCCGAATCAATGGAAAGCCCACTAATGGGATATTAATTGATCCCACCTGTGGAGAGAATGTGATTGCTACAAAATTCTTACTTGTGCATGAACTGTATCAAGAAACATATGATAAATCGAAAGCATGGATAAAAAAACATAATGGTTTTGTTGGCCCTATGATGTAATCAATCACGCTTCCTCTAAAAATTGGACCGAAACAATTAGATGTCTCATTCCCCATCATCTTGACACTAGATCAATTCCATGTGAAGCTTAGTTATCTAGGGCTATACTCCATGGAAGACATCTTGTTGGTCATGCATAAATTTTTAAAGTTTCCCTTTGATAATGAAATCTTTACTATGCACCATAGTGACTTTAATCCTATGTCTTCTCATGGGAACTTTTCATTGGATTTATTTTGGGCCTAGCCTATGGAACTTATTAAACCTCGTGAATAATTCTTTTCCAAATCTTATCAAAATTTTAAGGTGAAATGAATAGAAAAACTATCCCTTCAAAACATGCCTGAACCCATGATCGAGCCTCCTATCCTTAACGAAACTATGATTGAACCAAAAGACATTCCAAATAACCAAGACCAACCCAGGTAAATCCTTTTCCTATATCCTACAAATGACCAAGAGATAACCAAAACAGTTCTGTCACACCTCCTTAGGGAAGAAAAGAAACCTATGGTTGATAAAATTGCTCCTACACAAACACAACTTAAAATTTGTACTAAAATAAATAGAAATTATAGAGAGCGTAGGTGTAGATGTCGTGCTATTTCTTGAAGGTTAAATGAAGAGAACAACAAAGAAAATAAACATCCAAACTTAACTAAAGCAATACATGAGGAGTCTCCCTCTTCAACACAACAAAAATACCTTATATTGTAACCTCAATAAGAGCTAAATCCTTCTTTGGACATTGTCATTTGACCTCCCATTATGATTAACTTGGATGATGATGATGATGAGATTACTAAAATTGATGAGGAGGTGCATAACGAATTGAATACATTATTTTCCTCTTCTATGAGCTTTGTTAGAATTGGCTATGGCTTCCAAGATCTATGGACCAAATGGAAAGCACAAAGAGAGAGATAAATGAATATGACAAGAATAAATTGTATTCAATGTCAATGATATGAGATGATTGTTTGCAATGAGAGAGACCCCTTGGTTATATAGCCAAGGTGAGAACATAGAAGGGCATAAGATTATGACAAGTGTCATAATCTTATGACATGAGACAACTATGAAAAGCTATCACTCCACCTAAGGTGGAAAAGTGATAATGTGATAATCACCACAAATGGTGGATCAC
Organism: Sequoia sempervirens; assembly: GCA_007258455.2. Classification (NCBI taxonomy): domain Eukaryota; kingdom Viridiplantae; phylum Streptophyta; class Pinopsida; order Cupressales; family Cupressaceae; genus Sequoia; species Sequoia sempervirens. Next base: position 235,112,756 of record VDFB02105785.1, read on the forward strand.
CCAAAAAAGGTGGAGAGGTAATCACATGATGTGTCCACAAAAGGTGGAAGTGATAAAGTAATGACATGATAAGTCCACCAAAAGTGGAAATTCTCCAACTACCTCCTATGTGGTCCCTAAGTAAACTTAACTAAGGTGTAATTATGACTTAGGACAAGGTACAACACTTTTAATTACACCAACACCCCCCCTTAGGTGCAACTTAGGGAGTGGTATATTATTATGCAAATGACACAAAGATGCAAATATGGGTCCCGACTACTAGGCCATGTTAGGTACCCATGTACATGCAATGCAATGCAAATGAAATGCAATCTCTCACAAATAGAGAAAAGGAGAAAACCCAGTGGGACAAAACTCCTCCCCAAAAGAGAGATGAAATACAAAATAGAAATGCATACTCTCAATGAAGAATGAGAAGGTAAAAACCCCATGTGAGGAAAAAGACCCCCCCATAAGAGAGAAATAGAAGAGAGACAAGGCATCCCCCCCTCAATGCTGAGTCTCCTACAATAATGGTAGAAGCTTGACATTGAATGTTGATGATGATCCAATCTCTTCAAACAATGTTCATCCCCTTAGGAAGAAACAAAACCATGGATGTATGCAGGATGTCAAGATGTATGATGTATGATGATGTCTCTGAAGCATGCTCAAGTGTCTCCATGTCAATGTTGAAAGCTGACACACTCCAAACAGGCATTCTAGGCCACACTGTTGAAGAGGACAATCCAACATCTAGTAGAGAAGAATGTAGAGCACAATCCAAAGAAAAAGATATCCCCTCTGAAGACAAAGAAACCTCCTCAAAATGTTGTCCAAAAGAATCCAAACTCACACCAATCTGTGAAGAATGATCATGTAGAGAATGAACAAGAGGGTCAAGGTGTTCCCTCACAACAATTGAAGAAGGAGCATCTTCATCAAAGAGAAGATGAATGTCATAAATAGTGTCCTCCAAATCTGCAAGATGAGACTCCACAAACAAGTCTAAAATACTTGTCAAGAAGTCATCCAAAGTAGCCATATCTAGAAGACAATGAGGATCTTGCTGCACTGAATCACTGGAAGCCAAAATTGTAGCAACACAAGCATCATCAGATAAACCAGTAGATGGAGGAGGTGAAATGCATGGATCAAGGACTAGATCTGATGTGAGTATGCCCAAGTTCAAAAATCCAAATGTCTCCTCTGAATCATGGTTCATGTGATCAACAGTCAAAGGAACAATGTCACCATCAGAAGAAAATTGTGCAAAGGTGTACAACCGAGATGGATGATCAACCACCCCAGTAGCAATGATCTCTATAGTCTCCAAGTCTCGAATGATGACTGAATCAGGTGTGAACTCCACAGTTCTCCCATCTCCACCATGTGTAATTTGATAAATGGAAAGAAGATTGTTCGTCAAATGAGGAACACATAAGACATCCTGAAAAGTGTTGTCCCAAAAACTAATAGATCCCTTCCCTATTACACTCATATATGTATTGTTTCCCATCAAGATAGGAGACATAGTACAAGGCTGAAATGGAGAGAAGATAGTCTGCGAAGATTCCATATGATGTGATGCTCCTGAATCTAGAAGCCATCTCCTTGATCCTGGACTTGAAAGAGCACAAAGAGCTTGACCTTTATATCCTGATGTTTGACCTTTTTCCTTTTTAGACTGTTTTGAAGTAGAAGGAGAAGAAGATGATTCAGACATTCTAGAAGGCAAATCAATGTGATTCTTTTTGAGAAGATTTTTCAACTCATCAATATCCTTCTTATAACAATAGTGTTCTTCATGTCCATCCTTCTTGCAATATGCACAAAAAAGGCCTCTCCTTCTTAGATGTTTCTCCTTTTGAAGATGAGGATTTTAATTCTTTATGTGGCTTATTCTTTTTCTTCTTTTACTTCTTATCAAGATTCCATGATTCTTTCTATACCTTAGACTCATTTGCCACCAATGCTTGTGGCTTGGAAGACTTGATTAGACCCATGCTTATTAACTTAGCTTCATCTTGGATTAGGAGATTTGCAAAGTAATTAAACTTAGGATCAACATATGATGCTCCCATAGAAAGTCGATGGGTATGAAAGCCAGAAACAAACACTGAATACTCATGACCAATCTTGGATAACACATTCATAATCAATTATAAATCCTCTTTTTCAATACTGCATTCTTTTAACTGTGTTCTTAATTGTTTTATTTTGGAGATGTAGTCATGGATGTGGTCAAAACATTTAGGATCAAGATTCATCAAATCATTATCAATCTGATATCCTCTAATCTTATCTATTTTACCATATAATTTTTAAAAGTCTCCCATTCCTCTTTAGGTGTATTACATGATTCAATATGAAATTGAAAATCAAAAGAGACTAATGAACATATACATACAAGTGTTTTCTCATGATCAATCTCCCACCTTGCCAATTCTTTAGCATCAGTAGGTTTTTGAATAGTGTCCTTTAGATGACCTATTAGACCTTTCATCATGAGATAGTTCCATACTGATTTTCTCCATGTAGCATAATTATGTGGATTTAGGGGTTCAATTTGAGATTTCCCCATTGCAAGAAGACAAATCAAGCAAAAGAATGCAAGCAATCACTACGAGATTACCCCCCCCCAAATCACTCAATCAAGAAACCCCCCAAGCAATATCTTATTTGGCACTTTATATTTAGTGCGTTTATAGTTGCCACTTGCCAAAAACAACAAAGTGGTCTTTGATCTTGGTACATGCAAATGCCAAAATAGGCCACAGAATCAAGTACAATTTTTGGTACAAAATGAGATCAATCTGATCATACCATTGAAAATTACACAAAAAATCATGCACTTTAAAAAAAAATTGCACCCAAAAATGTTACCGTAGGAGCAAGATATGAGCTCCTGAAGTTCCCAAAATGAGGAAAAAGCAGCAACACCTGTGAGAATATGCAAATTATGGAAAAACCAAAGACCAAAACCAAATTTTTATTGCACCACCATGTAGAGCATGAAAAATTATCCCAAATAAAAAAAAAATGCTCGCAAATTGGAGGTCCTGAGCACAAGTTATGAGCATTTGAAAATTGTCTTCAAAACTGAAAAAATCAAATGAGAGGGGGTAGAAAATTTTAAAAGCCCTGCTAACGTGAACGATGACATGTTGTTGATGCAGGAAAAAAACTTCCTTAAATTTGATGGTTTCTCGCCCATCAACAGAAAATGTGCCTCCCCCCCAACTGTCGTAATATTCTTTGTACAATTTCTGGCATATACCTGTGCTGAAATATGATAAGATCCCACATAATATTCACTGGAATCTCAAAATCTATGATAGACCACCGGTTGAAGAGAGCTCACCCTTTTTTTTTTGAACTGGCCGCCAGTAATTTTGAAAGAGGGTGGTCATAATTCTTTGAAACATTGGCTGATAGTGATTGATGGTGGGGTCCGGCGCTGGCTTGGCTTACGGGCTCTTGCCACATGGCGTCCGCAGACAGGAGTGCCTTGTGGCAGGTACCCAGTACCCTGTGCAGGCAGGGTACAACCTACAAACCTCCGCATAATTTTTTTTTCTAATTTTTTATTTATTTATTTTTAAATAAATTTTTTGAATGAAACTTTATAAAAGCTGCGAAATTATTAAAATAAATAATTTGCAAATATTTCGCAGAAAATATATATATATTTTTTACAAAAATCATACCGTCTCTGCACTAATGACGACTTGGGGGGTCGTACGGCTTCTGGGTAAATTTTTTTTGCCTCACCACACAATTGCTCCGATTTGGACGATTTGACAGTCGATCTTAGGGTTTTTGGCCCTTCTGGATGCGATGGCAGAGTCAGATTTGACCCAAAATGCTCCAAAAATGCATCGACCTTCTGGATCTGGCAACCACTCTTTAGCTTCAAACCCTCATAGATTTGGCCTCGTATGTCTGATTTGGACAAAACAAAAGGAAAAATCGACTTTCTCGAACCTTCCATATGCAATGGTGAGCTTAGATTTGCACCAACAAGCTCTGATATGAACCTGTAGTAAAGAGCCAAAAAATGGAACTCTCCCAAATTTGAGACCTCTCTTTAGAAAAAGACTCTCCAATGGCACCCAACCTGCTTTGATACCATGTTAGAATTGGCTATGGTTGCCAAGATCTATGGACCAAATGGAAAGCAAAAAGAGAGAGAGAAATGAATATGACAAGAATAAACTGTATTCAATGTCAATGATATGAGATGATTGTTTACAATGAGAGAGACCCCTTGGTTATATAGCCAAGGTGAGAACATAGAAGGGCATAAGATTATGACAAGTGTCGTAATCCTATGACATGAGACAACTATGAAAATCTATCACTCCACCTAAGGTGGAAAAGTGATAATGTGATAATCACCACAAATGGTGGATCACCCACAAAAGGTGGAGAGGTAATCACATGATGTGTCCACAAAAGGTGGAAGTGATAAAATAATGACATGATAAGTCCACCAAAAGTGGAAATTCCCCAACTACCTCCTATGTGGTCCCTAAGTAAACTTAACTAAGGTGTAATTATGACCTAGGACAAAGTACAACACTTTTAATTACACCAACAAGCTTAAATGAAAATTCTCCTAAGAAGAGTGTTGAACTTGGTGATACCCCTAGTTCAACACTTGCCATTGTCCCTTTGGCTAGTTGTCTGCCTTTTGTATATGATGAACAATATTAGGATGCAGATGACCTACTATAGGTTGACTTGTGGCATTCCTCTATTTGTATCTACATTCTTGTCTATGTTGTAAACCTTTATCTTTTTCATTTGTCTTGTGTTTTCCTTTTGGGGATGACACAAGGCATTGAGACATTTAGATATCTTCCATGTAGACCCAAAATATTTTCTTTGTTTTTTCTCTCTTTGTATTCTTCCCATTCCATGAGTATTTGGGGAATGATGATAGTTCCAAGCTCTATAATCACATTGTAGTAAATACATACTGACCCCGAATCTGTGGATCCCTTGTGTGTTATTTTGAGATTTCATTATTGGGGAAACCCCTTTTGCATGACAAAGCTTCATTTGGAAACATATGACTTGGAATAGGGATTTCTAAATAAGCTCTCATGTCTTCTTTATTTTTAGCATTTATCATTTACTACTTTAAAGTAATTTCTCACATGGTGTTTAGCAATTTCTTTAAAGTGGGGGCATACATTGGCATTATTCTTTTGCATTTTACAACTCATGTTTCACTATGAGGTCTTCTTATTTCATGTGATGTGTCTTTCTTTGTCGTGATATTGGGTGTAATTTCCTTCAAAAACATGATCTCTCTTAGCATATTATATTCCTCTTAGTGGCTTGATGCAACACACTACATCCCCTAAGTTGTAAATCTTCTATTCTTCAATTGGTCCTCTCTTGGAAGCATTAAGCACGATGTTCCCTAAGTTAAGACCTTACATGAACTTTAAGAAAAACACCTTTTAACGTACCTTATACTACTTTTTCATTTACAATAACCATTATATAGCCACCTTGCATAACACAATTTGTTTTCCTGTAGGGCCATCTTGTTTGTTCATGGGTGTCAAGCATATGAAGTTTTTTTTTCCTCATGGATCCTGTTGTTTATGTTGTGTGGCACCTTATCAAAATTATCAGGAGGTTTATCTTTGGTATGGTTAGCATATGGGAGCCAAAATTAAGCGTGACTTTCCAATAGCTACTTGCTTGTCTATGTGAGAGCATACTGACCACTTGCGTATGTGTCTTTGGGGGATCACCTATTGGATAGCTTGAGGTTCCGCTTGCCCTTGTGAGTGTGTGTTTGGTTTGCATAGTGGACATCACATTCTACTTGTAAATGTTCTAGACAAACAACTTAGATTTGATCTACATCACGTTGGACAAACGGTCGAGGCTTGATCCACCCTTTATTTTTCCTTTTTTGTTTTCTTTGTCTTTGGCTATGTATGATTGTGTCTTGTTGTTGCTTCATACATTATTTACATGCATTTTATTTTATGCCTATGTTGGTTTTCCATAGGATCTTAATCCTGGATGCTTACACAACCCTCTTGATCATTGTTATCTTATCTCACTAGCATTGGTACATTTAGACCCCTCTTGATGCGAATTTATCTACTAAAGTGGGGGCTAAATGTAGCATAGAAAAATGTATCCCTTTAAATTTTCACACTTGTTTGGGCCCTCCTTGCTAAAATTGGGCTTATTTATGCCTTATTTGGTTCTATTTTGCATCCAAAAGCCTTATTAAATGCATTTTTTCGAGGATAATCCTGACACTTATCAAATAACCAATCATAATTTAATGATTTGGGTTATGTGTCCTAAATTTAGTGATTTGGGACTCATATGATACCTTGGGCATAGGGGCCCCACCTAAGTTTTGGGGCTTGATCCTGAATTTGGCATAGAACTTAACATTTTTTTAAATTTATGTCCCAATTCTAGGCGACTAGGACTCATACGCCCCAACTGGCATATGAGTCCTACCTTAGCTTAGACCTATTTTAAATTTGATTATTAGTGGGATTTTATTCTCTTAGATCTGATGTCATCTTATAGTGTTGTAATTTTAGGAAATTTGGCATAAACAAGTATAAATACAAGGTTATTTCACATATTTTCTCCTAGCAAATTGTTTGAGACCAAGTATTCTAGAAAGTTTACAAGTGATCTAAGCTTTCAAGTATTCAAGAATTGTAGCAAACTTATGATCATGCGATGATTCAAGAGTTTATTATCAAAAATATGGAGCATCAATTCAAGAATCAAGCATCATGTCAAAGTCTTCATGCATCATGTATATTTTGGAGCTAACATTTGTGATGTAGGTTTTCATGATTCAAGCAAGCATCCAAGTTAAGATCCATAGCATTCAATCAAGAGTCAAGATCCACATCCATTGCTAGCCATTTCACACAAGATTACAACATTTATTTCAAGGGTTTGGTGAGTTGCAACATTGCATATTGTTCATTCATCATTCCTTCATGCTATTTCATTTCATTCCAAGGATTGGTTACCAAAATGGGGTTTGACTGAGGTAAACACCTATCCACTAACAAATCAACATTTTCCTTCTACATGTGTGATTGTAGATCTAGGTGTTTTGAGGCTTGAAGATCCTTTGAAGAAAAAGTTGCAAGATTAAAGAAAGTTGTCAAAGTTGACAAGAAGTTGTCATCTTCACAAAAAGTCACCTATAGGGCAGAATTGAAAGTTTCAGACTTGGAGATTGGATAGGAGAGAATCTACGAAAGATAACTAGATATACCAAAGTTTCAACCAAACCCTGATATTGGGACTAAATCACCACTTTGCGTGTATGATTCCTAGTATGCCACTTTTCATCCATTTATGTAGATCTTGGTTTACCAGTTGTAGATTCTAGTTTCAGTCTGAAACCCTAAACTAGGACTAAATCACCCTAACTGGCATATGAGTCCCAGTTCACATCAAAAGCCATAATTTCAAGATTGCAAAAATTGTTTTAGGCATCTTTAGTTTTCTAGGTGTACCTTTGTTTATCTCCAGTTTGTTATTTTGATTTGAGTTCCATTTTCTAGGTCATAAAGCCAATGTTGCCTATTAAACTCATTTCTTTTCTTTCTAAGTAGTTGCTTAGTGGTGAACCCCCCTTCTTTGAACACACCCAAGGAGACGTTGTAGCGATCTCTTTTCCTAATTGGATCATTAAATTGAGATCTATAGGGTTTCCTTGAATGAATTAAGAGTGAAATAGTGTTAGAATCCAAGATCACCTGCATGCAAATGAATACCTGTCACATGCAAAAGATATGAAGAACCAAAAAGATGTTCTTTGTAAACCTCTTAGTAAAAATGCATTAAGAGAATCTGTTATTACAATGAGATCAATCCTTATGAAGGAGATCAAGAAACCCTAAAATGAAACCCTAGTGTGCACACTTAATAATTATTAATTAATTAATTATTAATGTGCCTAAGTTTAGCTTAAGTAATAAAGAGGAATAAGTGACTTAATTAATTAATCAATGTGATGTAATTAATTAAGCATAATAACTTATTACTCTAACAACCCCCCTTAAGATGAACTTAGGAAGAAGCTAAAACACTAGAATAAGATGCATGAAAGCAAAGATGGGTCCCGACAACTAGGCCTGATCAGGTACCCATAGTAGTTTGCATTATAATCTTCTCCCTAAGTTGCACTTATGGGGGTGTGTTGGTGTAATTAACTATTTAATTACATCTTCATAAGTTTACTTAGGCAATCTTTAATTCCTAAGTTATAGAATCTTATCTTTATCTTATCGAGCTATCTTTTTGCTCAAGATAAGATTTGGTTGTTGCATCTTGCTTTTATAAGCAAGCCTCATCTTGTACATTTGTATCAATTTCAATCATTAATCAATCTTGCATTGTGAAGCAAGCATTCTCGCCATTTTCTCTCTCTTGTGGAAGTATTTTCGTCTAGCAACACATTCCTGAAATCTAACAAATAGGAGGTCCTAAACCCCTTATGTGAGCTCCATCTCTTAAAAGCTGGAGTACCTTATTTCATTTGACTCATTTTGGTGAGCTCAACTTTTGGACACCTTATTTCTGATTTGGATTGCATTTCAGATCTAGATCTAGCTTACATTAACTTTGCATTAGATCTTACATTAGTTAATTTGTATTTAGTGCTTGTAAATCTTGCATTAGTGCATTGCATGTTTGCATATTAAATCATTCAAATTCATTGAAATTACAAAAAATCAAGACAACATACAAGTTACAAACCTTAACATTCACTTAGAATTTGTTGAATCTAGTGTCAAAAGCCTAATATGTGACTCATTCACTCCTCTGGGTGATTTAGTCCCGATATAGGTTCTTTATCTAATTTATGGGAATTTTGTGTTGTGTTCTTTTTAGCATCTTAACCTTTCAAAAAAATTAATTGGGACTCATATGCCCCTTTGGGCGATTTAGTCCCATATCAGACCTAAACCTACATTTTATAGCATTAAAAACCTTGTTTTTGTGTTTTTGTTTGTTGTTGTTAGATCTCTATTTCAGGTTACTGAGTTTTTGTTTCATTCATTTCATTGGATTTAGCTTAATTTGGTTTTATTTCAAGTGCATTTGTAAACATAAGAATTGGAATTAAAGCATATCATTTATCTCGTGTTCATTGCATTCATTGATTATCCATTTCATGAGCTTTACAACTTGGTTTCCTATTGCTAATACTATAGTGAGATGTAGTTAGAGACTCATGTCATCCCGCTATAACACACTCACCATGGATCTTTGGTTATCTAGCTCTTTCACTCATAGTGTTGATACTACTTCACTAGGTATGGACCATACCCTTGACAACTCTTTACCTTCAAGTAGCATGGAAAATGTTGAAACAATGGTTGCTTGTGTTCCTGAAGAAAGTATAATCCAAATCCATGAAGAGTTAGAAAACCTACAACATCAAGTCAATACTGAAAACATTTTGAACACTACTATTCCTACCATAGATAACATACATCGCATGATTGAAAGCAAACAAGGAATAGAAATTATGTGTAACCTAGCTCATTTTTGGAAAACATCTTAACTTAATGACTAGTTGTGCTTAACCTTCGAACAATGTCCAAAATCATGGAGGAAATCAAATTCCTCCTCCCACAACCATTTCCTCTATTCCCACATATACCAACCCTCAAGTTACAACAACGATGGGACCTACTAGTAATGTCTTTCCTACCTTGGGTATTTCCACTTGCAATCCTAACACCTTTGTGGCATCTCACATCATATCTCCTACCACTGTACCGCTCATAATCACTTTCTTGTCTATATGAGTGCATATTGACCATGTGTGTATGTGTCTTTGGGGGATCACCTAGTGGACGACTTGAGGTTACACTACCCTTTGTGAGCATGCATTTGGTTTGCATAGTGGACATCACATTCCACTTGTAAATTTTTTGGACAAATAACTTAGATCTGATCCACATTGCATTGGACAAACGTTTGACACTTGATCCACCCTTTATTTTTCTTTTTCTCTTTTCTTTATGTCTTTGGCAGTGTATGCTTGTGTCTTGTTGTTGCTTCATACATCATTTAAATGCATGTTCTTTTGTGCCTATGTTGGTTTTCTATAGGATCTTGATCCTAGGGGCTTACACAACCTCTTGATCATTGTTATCTTATCTCACTAGCATTGCTACCTTTGGACCCCTCTTGATGCGATTTTATCTACTTTAATGTGAGTTTGAAGCAAGTTCCTCCTCTCACTAATGTGGGGGCTAAATGTAGAATATAAAAATGTATCCCTTTACATTTTCACACTTTTTTAGGCCCTCTTGACTAAAATTGGGCTTCTTTATGCCTTATTTGGTTCTATTTTGAATCCACAAGCCTTATTAAAAGCATTTTTTTTAGGATAATCCCAAAACTTATCAAATAACCAATCATAATTTAATGATTTTGGGTTATGTGTCCAAAATTTAGTGATCTGGGACTCATACACCACCTTGGGCATATGGGTCCCACCTAAGCTTCAGGGCTTGATCCTGAATTTGGCATAGAACTTCACATTTCTTGAAATTTGTGTCCCAAGCATAGGCTACTAGGACTCATATGCCCCAAATAGTGTATGAGTCCTACCTTAGCTTGGACCTATTTTGAATTCAATTATTGGTGGGATTTTATTCTCTTAAATCTGATGTCGGCTTGCAGTGTTGTAATTTTGGGAAATTTGGCATAAACAAGTATAAATACAAGGTCATTTCACATATTTTCTCCTAGAAAATGTTTTGAGACCAAGTATTCTAGAAAGTTTACAAGTGATCTAAGCTTTCAAGTATTCAATCATTATAGAATATGTATGATCAAGAGAGCATTCAGTTGAGCATTCAAGAGTTGATTATCAAGCATTTGGAGCATCAATTCAAGAATCAAGCATCATGTAAGAATCTTCATGCATCATGTATGTTTTGGAGCTAACATTTGTGATGTATGTTTTCATGATTCAAGCAAGAATTCAAGTCAAGATCCATAACATTCAATCAAGAGTCAAGATCCACATCCATGCTAGCCAATTCACACAAGTTCACATCATTTATTTCAAAGGTTTGGTGAGTTGCAACATTGCACATTGTTCATTCATCATTCCTTCATATTATTTCATTTCATTTCAAGGTTTGATTACCAAAAAAAAGTTTGATGGAGGCAAACCCCTATCCACTAACAAATCAACACTTTTCCCTCTACATGTATGATTACAAATCTAGGTGTTTTGAGGCTTGAAGATCCTTTGAAGACAAAGTTGAAAGATTGAATAAAGTTTTCAAAGTTGTCAATAAGTTTTCATCTTCACGAAAAGTCACCTACAAGGAAGAATTCAAAGTTTTAGACTTGGAGATCAGACATGAGAGAAGCTACAAAAGATCAATAGAGGATACCAAAGTTTCAACCAAACCTTGATACTGGGACTAAATCACCACCTTGGGCGTATGAGTCCCAATATACCACTTTTCAACCATTTTTGTAGATCCTTGTTTACCAGTTGCAGATTCCAATTTCAACTTGAAACCCTAAACTGGGACTAAATTAGCCTAACTGGCATATGAGTCCTAGTTCACATCAAAAGTCATAATTTCAGGATTGTAGACCTTGTTTTAGGCATCTTCAGTTTACAAGTGCACCTCTGTCTATATCTAGTTTGTTATTCTGATTGGTGTTCCATTTTCTAGGTCATATAGCTAGGTTTTGCATGTTACTTGCATTTCTTGTCTTTCTAAGCACTTGCTTAGTGGTGAACCCCCCTTATTTAAACACACCTAAGGAGACCTTGTAGTAATCTATTTTCCTAATTGGATCATTAGATTGAGATCTCTAGGGTTTCCTTGAATGAATCAAGAGTGAAATAGGTCTTAAACCCCTTATGTGCTCCTAAAAGGTGGAATACCATAAAAGGTGGAGTACCCTATTTCCTTTGTTTCAAATTTAATATGGAAATACATAATGAAAGTGTTAAGAAATCCTTGATAATTATGGTAATGTACTTTGCACACCTGTCATAGGTGGTTAACGAAATGTCATGCATGTGAGCTGAATAAAATGTATCCATGGGATGATTTTATGTGACAAGAAGTAATTTCAAGTGAATGAATGATAAGAAGATAGGTGTAATTAAACAAAACAGAATAGACAAATGATGGGTAATGATGTGACAATTCAAATGTGTGAAATTTGAATTGGAAATGTGAAATAAGATAAGAATTTTTGTGTACTTATTGTGATAAGACTAATTTTGCATGTGTGAGGAAAATAAGTTGAAAATGTGTGATTATAATTAATGTGGTGCCAATTTTGAAATTTCCTAATAAATGACATTGCTGGTAACTTCAACATCAGGTTGCTTTTGAATTGTGACAACTGTTGTGCTACAAGTTGCTACTACAATAGGTCCCTTTCTAAATGGTTATAGTTGTATATATAAGATAGGTCCCTCTAGAAAAAGTATGTACATCAATGTGACTATGTTGTGTGTGCATGTGAGGTGGTATAAGAAATTAGACTTGAGTGATCTTAGGGGATGAGCTATGTAGCTCAACCACTAAGTCACTTGAAGAACTTGGTATATTTGTTGTTGTTGAGTCATCATTTTATGTTTCTGAATTTGTATCTGGATCACTAAGAGGAACATACTGTTGAATGAGAGAAATAATGAAATCTTCCTTTTGTAGTGACCTTTCTTATAAAGTTTCAACCTGTGTCCATTAACCAAGAGGGAGAACCTTACTACATCTATAGTCTTCAATTTAACTACTCCCTTAGGAAATGCTTGGTTGATCTCATAAGGTCCCAACCACCTGAATTGGATTTTCCCTTTAAAATAATTGTATCTTATCATACAACAAGACCCAATCTCCTACATTAAATTCCTTTGTCTTGATCTATTGGTCATGCCACTTTGTCCTCTAGTTTTGTATTATCTTAGTGTGATGGATTGCTTCCATCTTGATTTCATCTAGCCCATTTAAGTGGTGTAACCTCTCTTTTTGAGTTGTTGTGAGATCCATGTCCAACTCCAATGTTCTTAATTTTTTGTACTCGAATTCTATTGGGAGGACTATTTTTTCTTCATATACTAGCTCATAGGGTGTGAAACTAGTTGTTGTTTTCCATGTTGTTTTGTATACCCATACTACTTCTGGTAATCTAGCAACCCAATATTTTCTATGTAATTGTATTGTCTTAGTTAGAATACTTTTAATTTCTTTGTTAGTAACCTCCACCTAGTCATTGGCCTAAGGGTGATAAGGTGTTGAATTTTTGTGTTGAATTTCATATTCTTCAACCAATTTGGTAATGATTTCTAAAGTAAATTGTGAACCCTGATCAGTCACTATCTCCCTAGGTACTCCATACCTAGTAAAAATATCCTTATACAATAATTTAGCCACATTGTCATCTCAAGAAAATTGCAATGCTTTCTCTTCCACCCACTTAGCTAGATAATTAGTGCAAACCAGAATGTACTCTTTGTTGTTACAAATAGGTGAAATTGGACCAATAAAGTCTAGATCCCATTTTTTAAAGGGAGCTAGTGTTAATTGTGACTATAATGGAATTTCATCACTCCTTGTTGGCTTACCCCTTCTTTGGAATCTATCACATCTTCTTGTATATTTGATAGAATCCTTGTGTAAAGTTGCCCAGTAGTAACTAGTTGTGAGGATTTTGAATGTTATCCTGTTGGATGCAAAGTGACCCCCACATGGTTCATCATGGAAAGCCTTCAAGATATCAAAGATTTCATCTTCCCTTATGCACCTTCTCATGATATTGTCTAGGGTAGTTTGGAACAAGTAACCAGATATCCAAGAATATGGAAAACACTTATGCACTAGTTGTGTCTTTTCCCTTGGAGAAAAGTGTGGGGAATCTACCCTGTCACTAAATGGTTTGCAATGTTAGCATACTAGGGTATATTTATATTAAGAGCAAATAAATGCTCATCTGGAAATGAGTCATTTGCTACCCTTTTTGCTGATTGCGTTGCTAACCTTAATAGAAAATCTACTACTACATTAGCCTTACCATGCTTGTCCACTATTGTGATATCAAACTCCTATAGAAGGAGCAACCATCTGACTAGTCCACCCCCTACTACAGGCTTGTTCATTAATTTTTTGATAGTTGTATGGTTTTTGTGGACCAAAACTACATAACCAATAATGTAATGTCTAAATTTATTGATGGTAGACACTACTGCTAGCATCTCCTTCTATTTAATAGTATAATTTAGTTTCGCTCCCTGAAGATTCTCTATAACAATATAAGTTATATAATCTTAGTTATGCTCCCTCTATCCCTCCCACCCATACCTAGATAACTCCCTCTCTCTCAAGTATCTCCCTCCCTCTCACTCCCACCCCCTCCCTCTCTCTCAAGTCACTCCCTCTCTCTCTTAGGTCTCTCCCTCCCTTTGTCCCTTTGTCCCTTTTCCCTCTCTCTCTTTTTTCCATCCTCTCCCTCCCCTCTCCTCTCCCCTCTCCACCCCCTCTCTCTCTCTCTTTGAATCTCCACCCCTCTCCCTCCACTCCTCTCTCTTGGGTCCTCCACCACCCCTCTCTCCACTCCATTATTTAACTCCTCTTCCTCTCCACCTACCATTTCTTTCTTTCTCCTTCCTTCCCTACCTAGATAACTCTCTCTGTATCTCCCTCCTCTATCCACTCCCTACCTGAACTCTCTCTCACTCCATCTCTCTCTCTCTCTCTCTAGTTTTTCCCTCCCTCTATCCTTCCCAACCCCCTCTCTCTCCCTCTCACTCTCAGGTCTCTTCCTCCCACCCTACCTAGATAACTCTCTCTCTCTCTCTCTCTATTATCCCTCCCACCCTCTCTCTCTCTCTCACTCTATATGTAATATAATGTTGTATACTATATAGTAAAATAGTATATAGTATATAATATACTATATAAATAGTATACAAAGCATATAATATATAATATAATATTATATTAGATAATATATAATATATAATATATTTATTATATATTAATAATACAAAATATTTTAAAAACACTAAACATAAGGATATCTGTTTAGAACAAAAATATATTTTGTTTGAAAAAAAATGTTTCCTCAGGCTTTCCCTCGAGGTTGCCTTGGAATTTGGCTTGGGGATGCCATACCTAGAAAGTCAACTGCAAAAACATGTTTAGAAATTTTCCTTAGTTTTCCAAAGTTCACCCTTGTGGCTAATGACTTTTTTATCTGAATTTGATGAAATGAAAAGGGTTTATTGAGAAAATTCTTAGCTTTCCACCATTATAAGATATTTCTTATTTTGAATTTAATATATAATTATTATTGATTTTCTACATGCATTATGGCTAAATTCTTGATTGATAGGATGATTGAAAAACATCTAGATAATTCTCAAACAATTTCACATTTTTTCAATATGAAAGATGCAACACATTTTATGCTTCCCATACTATAGGATAAAAAAGAAATTGAACTCCATAAAATTTTGACCAATTTATGGTATTCAGACAAACAAGTTTTAATAATTTTAAAAAATTATAATAAAAAATCATAACTAATTATTTACTTACAAAAAAATACAAAAAAAATATGGCACATTTGGGCATGTGTCCTCTACTTATATTGAAAGTTTCCAAAAAAAAAAAATTCTTGTACTTAGGTTGGTGGTGCAGGAGCACCAATCTACTTGGGTCCACATGTAATCAAGGTGATTTGAGATAGGTTGATTTAGGGGTTGTAGTCATTAGTTGTGTCAATAAGGTCCATTTTACCATTAGGGTGGAATTAAGTTGTTAACTTTGTAGAAGAGCTTAAATGTTGTCAAAAAAAGAATAGTGCTCAAGTTGCAAGATTTTGTAAAGGCTAACCTTGAGCCAAGTTGGAGTTTAAGTCTTTTGGTTTAAATAAAGGCCATGAAGGGAAAAAGGTGGTGTGTCTAAGTCTTCTAGGGGGTTACAATGTTTAAAGAATGTCCATTATGTGAAAAATGTAAAAAGGTATTTGTGAAAATTGTAAATTTGCTATTAAGTGCAAATCACTTGTATTGGAAAGGCCAATAGTCATTTGGATTTGAAAGGTCATTGGAGGGAGTTGAAGTAGTTGGGCGATGAGGAGATAAGTTTAAATATGGTGGAGGATGTTAATGTAATCTCTCTTGAAGAATTTGAATACTAAATCTTTGTTTTAAAGTGCTTTTTACATAATTTACTTAGTTTTCCTTTGCTTTACAGCAGGTGTACAACCTATATAGGGAAAGTAGATGTATAAAATCTTTTGAAAAAAAAAGGGGCATGTATTAGCTTCCTTTTGCACCTAGTTTTAGTTTCTAATTCACACTTTGGTGAGAGTTTGGTTCATTTTCTTGTTGACAGGTCTTCAATCAACTTTTAAGGGTTTGAGGTCTTGAAACATGATGTAATGCCCATCCTACCTTTTGTGTTTATTGTGACTAAGTGGGATAGGTGTGAGATGTTAGAAATTAGGGTGGTAGGATGTTAGGGATGTTTGTATGAATAATTTGGGCGAGACAACATGACTATCCTGTGAAATTTGGTGAAATTTATGTGAGATATGAGGGTTTGAGAGTGAGTGTGAAGAAAGGTTGAGTGGAGAGTCTTTGTGAGTGTTTTATGAGATTTAGAGGCCAATTTCAGAGTTTTGGAGGTATTTATAAGGTTGTAAGTGTTGTGGGATTATGAATTTGAATAAACCCTACCAAAACCTAAGGAAAATGAGGGTTTCTTGTAACAGTGGGTATAACGAAGTTTAGGGTCCTAAAACTTGGTATGAAGAATTTGGGCGAGACAACATGACTGTCCTGTGAAATTTGATGAAATTTATGTGAGATATGAGGGTTTGAGAGTGAGTGTGAAGAAAGGTTGAGTGGAGAGTCTTTGTGAGTGTTTTATGAGATTTAGAGGCCAATTTCAGAGTTTTGGAGGTATTTATAAGGTTGTAAGTGTTGTGGGATTATGAATTTGAATAAACCCTACCAAAACCTAAGGAAAATGAGGGTTTCTTGTAACAGTGGGTATAAGGAAGTTTAGGGTCCTAAAACTTGGTGAATTTGGGGTTTTTTCATCAATATTTGAGATCTATATGGTTGTATTAAGTTGGTGAAGAGATTAAAAGGGACTTGCTTTGAAAAATAGGCCTAATTGGTCTACTAGTACAATGTTTCCTTGGGGTTTTGAGTCATTTGTTCCAAAGGAGTTGATAGTTGTTTTGATATATGTTTAATATGGCCTTGAAGGGTATTCAAAATAGTTAAGTGTTAGGTTGTGAAGAGAATCATTGAGGAGAAAATTTAAGGAAACCAGGTCTGTAGACCTAAAAGAGAGGGCAAAGTCAATTGAGAAAGCTAGTTCTTGAAGTTTTGAGGAATAGGTGGTTGTTTAATTTAATTTGTTTGGTGTTGTACCAGGTCAATACCATTTGATCTCTCATCAAAGTGGTATCAGAGCAATAGGGCATAGGTCCTTAGAGATTGAAGATTGCTAATTGAAGAGAAGAATAGAGGAAGTTGGATAGTCATAGTGTCAAGATGCCTCCAAAGAAGGATAATGTAGTAAGAAAGATGCAAGAGATGGAAGAAAAGATGGAAAGAGAGATAAGAAAGATGCAAGAACTTCAAAAGATTTTTGGAGCAAGGTTGGAAGATGCTAAGATATGAAAAAAGAGAGGAGTGGTTGTGAGTGAAGATAGTGAGACTAAAGACGAAGAGGATGAATACTTTGAAGATGTTGAGGAAGACTTAGATTTTGAAGAACAAAAGATGGAAAGAATTTTGAAGGTTGTAAAAGGAAACAAGCATAAGGTAAAAGTTGAATTACCAATGTATTATGGAACTTTAGATGAAGAGTCTTTGTTAGATTGGATTTCTACTTTAGATAATTTCTTTGAGTGTGAAGAAGTTTCTAATGATGAAAAGGTAAAGATAGCCAAAACTAAATTGAAGAGGCATGCTTTAGTTTGGTGGGAATTTGAATAGGATGAGAGGAGAAGAAGAAGTAAGTCAAATATTTCTTCATGGGATAGGATGGTAGCCAAGTTAAGGGAAAATTCTTGCCAAGAGACTATGCCATTCAAATGTCAAAGAGACTTCAAGATTTAAAGCAAAGGGAGATGGATGTAAAGGCCTACACCAATGAGTTTTATAAATTAAGCATTAGGTCTGGAGATGTAGTTGATGATGTTGAGAAAGTAGCCAAGTACCTTAGTGGTTTGAGATTTAACATCCAAGATGAAATTAGTATGCACAATCCAAGAACCATTGAATAATGTTATCAGCTGGCAATAAGGGAAGAAAAAAAGGTTAAAAGGAGACGAGAAAAGTTAGTAAGAGGAAGGGGCAACATTTCAAGAGGTAGAGGAACATTTACTTCTCCAAGACAAAGCAATGAAGGCCAACGTGATGCATAAAAATGACAAGAATCATTTGAAGATTTTAGAGGTGGATTTAGGGGATCAAGAGGCAGATTTGGAGATGGTAGGAGTGAAAAAATGTTCTCAGGAATATGTTATAAATGTAATGAGTATGGTCACCCTACCTGGAAATGTCCAGAGAATCTTGGTGCTTCATCAAGTAGTGGAGAAAGAAATAATGAAAGGAGAGATCAAATTACACAAGAGGATGAATGTGAGAGTTCAAGTTCAAATACCTTATATGTTGCACCTAAAGTTGGAGAGAATTTGATGGTGAGAATAACTTTGTTTCAAGCACCCAAGGAGGAGGAGATGGCTCATAGAAGATAATTGTTCAAGAAAACTTGTAAGTGTAAAGGTAAGGTGTGTAAAATTGTGATTGATTTAGGGTCTACAGATAATATGGTGTCTTGTGAAATGGTTGACAAGTTGTAGCTAGAGAGGATCCCAATGGAGACACCATACAAAGCTTCATGGGTGAGTGATGATAAAATTATTCTTGTTAAGGAGCAAGCATTTGTTGAATTCCACATTGGTGCATATAGGGATAGATTACTTTGTGATATCTTACCAATGAGTTGTTTCCATTTACTCCTTGGGAGGTCATGGAAATTTGATAGGAACTCAATATATGATGGGAGAATTAACACCTACAAGATCTTGAAAGATGGTGTCAATTTCATGCTAACTCCATTACAAGAAGGTGGAACGAAGCAAGGTAAGGTAGTCAAGTTCATTAACTTTGGCAATAAAGAGGTTGAAAGGGTGGATGAAGAAATGCAATTAGGAAACAAGACAAATGCAACCACTTCTAAGTCAAGGAAAGAGGAAACAAAGGGTTTTCAGGCTACTATAGTTATGAGGAATAATAAAGAGAGTGAAATGAAGGTGTCTAAGGCATAATTTGCAGAGAAAGCATGGAAGAAACTAGATGGAATAGTGGTTGGGATAGTACACTATCCTATCATTGTCAAGGATGAGAAGAGGCAGACAAATAGTGAGAACATAGTGGTTGGAAGATCTGACAAAGGAGAGGTCATTGAGAGAGGAAAATCAGACATGAAAGAGAAAGAGAAGATGAAGGTAGATCCAAGACAAGGGAGTGGTTTCCAGTATGAGAAAAAGGTAGAAGGGACTGAGGTTATGAAAAGTGTATTTGTAGAAGGTAAAGAAGGAAAAATGATAGTCATGAGAAGAAGGGGAGTAAGGAGACATATGGCAGGGCAGTCTATGTGCAAGAAGGCAAGGAAGTTGTTGAAAAAGACAATTATAGAGTTGAAGATGCAAGGCAGCAGGGTATGGCACATGGGAAGAGAAAGAGAGTAGACAAAGACCAAGAAGATATAAAGCATAAGATGGGGCAGATAGAGGTTCATTTCCAAGAGACTTGTAAAGCTTTTCAAGGCGACTATATGGTGCAGGAGCACCAATCTACTTGGGTCCACATGTAATCAAGGTGATTTGAAATAGGTTTATTTAGGGGTTGTAGTCATTAGTTGTGTCAATAAGGTCCATTTTACCATTAGGGTGGAATTAAGTTAACTTTGTAGAAGAGTTTAAATGTTGTCAAAAAAATAGTGCTCAAGTTGCAAGATTTTGTAAAGGATAACCTTGAGCCAAGTTAGAGTTTAAGTCTTTTGGTTTAAATAAAGGACATGAAGGGCACTAGGTGGTGTGTCTAATTCTTCTAGGGGGTTACAATGTTTAAAGAATGTCCATTATGTGAAAAATGTAAAAATGTATTTGTGAAAATTGTTAATTTGCTCTTAAGTGAAAATCACTTGTATTGGGAAGGCCAACAGTCATTTGGATTTGAAAGGTCATTGGAGGGAGTTGAAGTAGTTGGGGGTTGAGGAGATAAGTTTAAATATGGTGGAGTATGTTAATGTAATCTCTCTTGAAGAAATTGAATACAAAATCTTTGTTTTAAAGTGCTTTCTATAGAATTTACTCTACTTTCCTTTGCTTTATAGTAGGTGTACGACCCGTACAGGGAAAGTAGATGCATAAAATATTTTGAAAAATAAAGGGGCATGTATTAGATTTCATTTGCACCTGGTTTGAGTTTCTAATTCACACTTTGGTGATAGATTGGTT
Organism: Sequoia sempervirens; assembly: GCA_007258455.2. Classification (NCBI taxonomy): domain Eukaryota; kingdom Viridiplantae; phylum Streptophyta; class Pinopsida; order Cupressales; family Cupressaceae; genus Sequoia; species Sequoia sempervirens. The sequence goes on from VDFB02105785.1 coordinate 235,133,306, forward strand.
CATTTTCCTGTTGACAGGTCTATAATCATCTTTTAAGGGTTTGAGGTCTTGAAACATGATGTAATACCCATCCCACCTTCTGTGTTTACTGTGACTAAGTGGGATGGGTGTGGGATGTTAGAAATTAGGGTGGGAGGATGTTAGGGATGTTTGTATGAAGAATTTGGGTGAGACAACATGACTTTCCTGTGAAAGTTGGTGAAATTTATGTGAGATATGAGGGTTTGAGAGTGAGTGTGAAGAAAGGTTGAGTGGAGAGTCTTTTTGAGTGTTTTATGAGGTTTTAGAGGCTATTTGTGGAGTTTTGGAGGCATTTATAAGGTTGTAAGTGTTGTGGGATTATGAATTTGAATAAACCCTACCAAAACCTAAGGAAAATGAGGGTTTCTGGTAACAACGGGTATAAGGAAGTTTAGGGTCCTAAAACTTGGTAAATCTAAGGTTTTGTCATTAATATTTGAGATTTGGATGGTTGTATTAAGTTGTTGAAGAGAATAAAAGGGAATTGCTTTGAAAAATAGACCTAATTGGTCTACTAGTACAATGTTTCCTTAGGGTTTTGAATTATTTGTTCCAAAGGAGTTGATTGTTGTTTTGATATATGTTTAATATGGCCTTGAAGGGTATTCAAAACAGTAAAGTGTAAGGTTGTGGAGAGAACCATTGAGGAGAAAAGTTAAGGAAACCAAGTTTGTAGACCTAGAAGAGAGGGCAAAGTCAACTGAGAAAGCTAGTTCTTGAAGTTTTGAGGAATAGGTGGTTGTTTAATTTAACTTGTTTGGTGTTGTAGCGAGTCAATACCATTTGATTTTGCATTATTTGGTTAGACATACTCCTTCTTTCCATTTTTTCCTTAAAATTTAACTTACTATTGCTTTAAAATTTCAAAATTTCACCAAATAGATTTACTTTTTTCCAAAAAAGGACTAGTATCTTAAAAACTACATGAATTTATTACAAATTTTATTCTTACAAATTTTTCAAATTATGTTAATAACCTATTCAAATTTTTATGTCAAGTTTCCTAACTTTTTTTTTTTGAATTTTTATTGCCACTTAAAGGCCTAGTTTGGACCCCCATGATCATGCACTGACCCTAATAGTCCATTTATTCTTCTATTATATATGAGCTATAATTCTACACTAAATATTTCTTAACAACCATGAATCTAGGTGATCTTGACATGCCTTGATTGAAGTTCTCTAGATTTATTGGAAGTTTTAGAGTGTCATTTATTCTCTTATTAAAGGTTAAACCCCCTAAATTTTTGTGAAGAATAATACATTTAACAAGACATTCTTAGCTCAGTGGATAAATGTTTGTTTGGTAGCTATAGATGTGATTTACAAAGATAGGAAGTTGAATTAAAACTCTTAAAACTCCTTAAGAGTTATTTTTCATGAATCTTAGGACAAGTGACGTTTCTTTTATTTTCTCCCATGGACTAGTAGAGTTATAGTTCTTACACATCCTAGAATTGCTTAGCTTAGCCTAAAGTCGGTTATGTTAACTCTAGAAACAACTCTCTCTATTTTGGAGTTAGTCACAATAGCTTAGGATTTATGGAACCATTGCTTTTCTCATATCTCCACACCATGTGGCTACATTTAAGTCATGCATTCAACATGAAGATAAGAATATAACAAAAAAAAGAGCCTATACAATTACCTACACATGCAACCATGAAGGAGAAATACGTAGGAAAATACATATTATATTCTACTTATAATAACTTTTGAGTTAATTAGTTTTACAATTTTCCCACAAATACAAATGTCTTCAATATGAAACATGAAATTTTCAAACGAAATTGAGACATTTCCATCATCTCATCAACTATGATGGGTTTTTATGCTTAGCACGTTTATAAATACCCTAACCAAATTCAATCCTATTATGATTTTACAAAAAATAGAAATATGGTTTGAGAGTAAAACACTAAATGACATGATTAGAATTTACATAAAGTTGTATACAATTTCAAAAAATCACTCAAATTCAAGTTGTAATTTGAAATTTATGCTTAGTTAAAGTTATACCTTTGTAATGAGAGAGGGGGGATTACTCCTATGGGGTTGTGTTGATGTGGCACCTCAGAGGCACAAAGGTGGCATAGAGGCTTACATGGTACCAAAGGACATGATAATATGGACTACAAAAATGATAGTTTCTTTTGCATGCACTATACTATTGACAAGGACTATATAGTTCATATAGAGTTGAGGTGCTTTATTAAGGTGACAATTATATAGTATTGACTAGGATGGTGTACTTTTTTGGCCCAAATATGGTGTCAAGGTGTCTAGTTCTACTAGAACTAGATTGACATGGTAGAGTCAAAGGTTAAATAGGTGGTTTACATGTGCATGGACTAAGAGGGAGTTACACAATACTTTGTATGACCTATGTAGTACCTTGTACTACTTTCTCAACACTTAAAGGTGCATGAATTTTCCTTTAAAAACAATTTCTTTTAAAATATTCCTTTTAGATAAAAGACTTCAAATTCTTCTTGAAACTAGTGTCATGTCCTCTTGAAAATTTGTGATTGTAGCAATGCCTCACTTTTGTGTGAATTAGGGGGAGAAAAAATAAGTCTCCAAAGAGAGTGCTTTGATTTTGGTTGTTTGACAAGCAATATTTAAGGTGTTCAATTATTTTGAATACAAAAGTAGTCAAAATGTTACTAATTCACACTAGGAAAGGTTGTTTGTAAGATGGACATGAACAACATGCAATCCTCAAACCCTATTTTGTCAACAACCTAGGTGCTTGATTTTGATGGGACAAAAACCTATCTTGAAGTTATTTTAGACATTCTATACATAATAATGAACTTGGTATTTCTCTACTACTGAAAAAAAAAAATTAGCATATCACATAGATGAACCCAAAATATCTCCAAATTGAATGGAAAGGAACTATCCTAAGAACATCATAGTATTAATATCATGTAAAATTTTCCCTAAAAAAATTACCTAAAAATTAAATTTCTTAAAACTAATTATAACTTAATCTATTTTCTCCAAATAAAAAATTAGATTTGAATAAGAAAAGAAATAACTATTCTATTATTTAAATAAGTTTTGAATATGCTAGTTTCACACACTAAATGTTTCCAGTTGGAACTTGGGCTCAATCAAATTAGTAAATTTTTCACTTAGTAAAATCGTCCTAAAGTGAGACATTGTAATGGTGGCCTATTGAATTGTACTATAATTTCTAGGTTTAGTAACAGTTCATCAAAGTGGCGCAGCGGAAGCATGGTGGGCCCATAATAATCCACAGGTCCCAGGATTGAAACCTGGCTCTAATACTTGACTAATATCAGCTATGGCTTCTGACTTTTTGTTTTGCCAGTAGTAGGGTGGGGAGCTATAGGTTCCATTCTTTTAAGAGTACGCTGACGCTACCAATTTAACTAGTTTTGGGTTGAGAAGGAGCGTGTAGCTTTAATTGTCTGTCTCTGATGTATTCCCTGTGTTCCCACTCTATACCTCAATGGATATCATTTCATTTTATTTCTATTTATTTAAATTCAACAGTTACACAGGGTCGTAGGCTATCACATATATCTCTTTGTTGAGATGAGAAAACCTGAAGTAATTTTAATAAAAATAACATGGTTTGATATGTTGAAAAAAAATGTCTCCTAATTCTCTTTGATGAGCTAAAGGAGCTCTATAATGAATAGTTCATAAAGCACAATACTTGTTGAAGGTTTTATCAATGTGGTAGCGATCTATGTGGGTTTGATCATGGAAAAATGTCATGGTTAAGTGTGCTTGAATCGAGTACTAGGATGGATTACCTCCCATTAAGTATTCATGCTTCACCCTTATTAAGATCATCTAAATGCAATGAGTATTAAGTAGATCATTCGTTCTCATGAAAGATGTGTTTGTGTGGACCACTAACCATGGAATATGACTCAATAAGTTTGGTTAAAAAAATTAAACAATTGAGTCTTGATAAAAACAACATTATTGTAAAAAATAACTCCTACTTGCATGTGGATGAACTAAAAGGGCTCTATAATGATTGGTTCATAAGGCACAATGCTTGTTGAAAGTCTTGCAAATGGGGTAGTAAGCTAAGTTAATTTGATTTTAGAAGAAACTCCATGGTTAAATGTGCTTGAGCTAAAGTAGTACTAGATGGGTGATTTGCCAAGAAGTGTTGATACTTCATCCATGTGACCATCACATAGATGCAATGCATTCTAAGTGGACCATTCATTATATAAGCAACATGAAAGATAGGACAATGTGACTCTATAATAAATGGTTCATAAGTGACAACACAAACTAAAAGTTCTACAAATAGGGTAGCAAGCTAAGTGGGTTTGATCTTGGGGGAAACTTCATGGTTAAGCACACTGAGTTGGAATAGTATTGGGATGGGTGACCTCCCAAGAAGTTTTGATACTTCATCCTTGTGAGCATCTCTAGATGCAATAAGTGTTAAGTGAACCATTCATGCTCATGAAGGATGGATTCATGTGGACCACTATCCATGAAATATGGGTAAATGAATTTGTCTCAAAAACTACACTTCAAATTCCCAAAAGGATAAAACTCAACCTAAGTAGGTGTAGTGTGTTTTTTGCACAAACTCCCTTTGAGTTATCCATGCTACTTTGGATGCATTGAAAGGGTTCCTTTTAATTGTTATTTTAGAACTTTATATTTCAATGAAGCAAGGGGTGGTGGAATCAACTCCGTATGATAATGTTCAAAGGAGAAGTGTAGATAAATTTTTAAATCTGATCTAACAATTATAAAAAATAAACACATAATAGAATAATCAATGGAACACATAGCACCATGTTTATGTGGGGGAAAAATTCAAGAGAAAAATCCCAGCCTCCAAAACCTACTAAATGCATTATTTAAATCTAATAAAGGATTAAAACACAATTGCAAAATAATTCTTCATAGGAGCTTCACAAGCATACAATTTAGTAGTAATTTTGGCAGTATTCTAGTATCTATAAATTCAACATACATACTACAAATATAACCTGTGATTTATAGGAATAAGTAAACTAGAAAGCACAAATATTTTTATAAACAAATGTACAAGAAATCTCCAATGGTATGATTCCCAAGTTGGATACCAAATCCTAATTACCCATCATAAATTATCCTAATAATTCACCAAACTTGAGCACCTATTTTATAACTCCAACTACCCAAAAATAGAGCTAGAATGACAAATGTAAATACCCATTATAAAGAGGGTCAGGGTATGTACATGGAAATGGGGGACCAAAAGGGGCTCTTAAGTGGTCACTTTTTTTTTAATTAGAAAAAACTAACCTTGGATGAGAAATTGAAGATAGTTATGCTCAAATTTTGAAGATGTGACAAGAGAAAGAGTTGTAGTGCTCTAAATCTACCTTGTAAACTACCATTTCTTCTTAAATGGTGGAGATTAAGAAGTTTAAATGTGTTGGTGTTCAAATATGGTTTTTTACTTAACTAGCTCACATAGTAGGTCTTATTTGCATGTTAAGCTTACTTAGGTTCTAGGAATCTTTCTAGAAGTCTTAGTTGTCATAAGATTGTATCTTATCTTTGTCATTTATTTCTTGTGTCCTAGGTCATTTAATATTTTTTGTCCAATGTCATAGGATTAAGACACTTGTCATGATCTTGTCTAATCCTATCTTTCACCTTGTTTATAAAAGCAAGACTTCTCTTGTATGTATTATAGAGCATAGGGGTTTGTACACTTTGCATTAATATCAAGCAAGATATTATCTTTTCTTACTCTCTTGTGGAAGGTTATTTGGTTTTGTAGGTGATCCAAGGCTAATGAAATTTACTATCAACTCCTACATGGTATTAGAGCTCTAGTTCTATAAAACCCTTCTCAAATCTAAGGGTTTTTTGGGCATGAGCCTTTCTTGACTACACTTTGGAACAAAACAAGCCTCACCATTGAGTCTAGAAGGCCTAAGACCCTCTATTTTCATATAAAATACTTGAATTTTGAACATCAGAAATTTTTTGTCTAATTTTAGCAAGGGTTTGCAAACTCACAAGAAAAAGTTCATACATTCATACAAATCCATAGCATACAACACAATTAGACTAGTCACAGACTGTATAGTAAATGAATCTATCATATTATTCAAAATATTATGTAGAATGCACAGTGCTTACATTAAGCTCGCGTGACCACCTTGGGTACGAATGATGATTTGTTTTATTTTTTGGGATTTTTTAATTAAAAAGTTTAAAGATAAACATGGGAAAGAATTGCTACCCTTGGTCATGTGAGAGGGAAATCACTTGGTCCCACCTATAGTATGGGGCCTATACCTAAGAGATGTGTGGGAGTTGTTGCCATCGAGCCTCCACCTAGCTATCACCAAAGGGCAATAGTGAGTTTTTTAAGCCTACAATGTTGGTCATATGGGTGCCTGAGGATCATGGCCAAGGAGCCTGAAATTTTCCCTCTAATGCTCTAATTGGGGATTTTTTCAAATTACCATAAATTTTCTCCAAGGTATTAAATATTATAAATGATATATCATTGAAAAGTTGGTTAGATACATAATTTCCACTATTGCAAGTATTTTTTTTAGATTTTTATACCGGTGCATTTTCGGTGTAGGGGCACCCATGTGTGTTTTTATGTGTAAAGGTGGTCAAAGTGAAAATTTTGATTTATTTTGAGTTGTCTTTATGTAATAAGGTCTTTTAAGACCATGTCTTATGTTTTTGAGTCATTTGGAGTTAGTTTGTAAAAAGATGTCAATGTTGCAAAAAGTTGCAAAAAGTTGTCAATGCAACTTTTGCATTTTTGGTTGTCATGGAAGGTGAACTGTTGGGATTTGAATTTTTGGTGGGAACTGATGGGATAGGCTTTGTAATGTTTTCAAAAAGACTAGTGAAGGTTGGTACGAGGTTTTGATGTTGAATTTTTGGAGTTGAGCAATAAAAGTACTATGTTTTTTGTGTTTTCTTAAGCTTTCTTGCTGCTACACAATCTTGTATAGCTTCGTACAGCTTGGAAATGCATAGTAACTAACTAGAATTGATGGTACATCGAATCTATTGCCTATTACAATTGGTTTCACTTGTTTTCATTAGGGTTGGAGCAAATTAGAGCAAATCTTTTGTAGACCGCCTGAAACCCTAATTGGGGTTAGCTTTGATTGAATAAAATGGTTTTCTTCCCATTCCACAAGTGAAAAGGCCTCAAACTCGATGGAATGGATGTAGGTAGGGTATGCTTTGTGTTCTTAATGTTGTAGGAGCAAGGGATGGAGTTCGATGCATACAAGTTGATGTCCTAGCCTAATATCCTCACGTATTAAGCATATGAACTCATTAGACTTAGGGTTTTGTTGAAAAGCAATTGGAAGGTTGTTCTAATTGATTGGAAGTGTTAGTTTAGACCCTAAACAACATGTGTTAGAGCCCTGGAATATTGATTCATAGTTTGGAATTCAAATACTTTGCTACTACCTAGCCAAAACAAGCAATTAGGCCTAATTCAAGGAAGAACAGTTAGAATTTGAGGGCTTTCATTCAAAGTGACCACCTCTAAGATTGTGGTATGTTGATAAGTTCCCAAATGGGTATATGTAACTATGTTCATAATTTGAGCATCATGTCTTCCCTAGGAATTATGTTGGAAAAACCCTTTGTGGAAGGCTACTAGGAGTTAGATGGTTTGTAAGTAGAAACCCACCAAGTAATGCTCTAGAATTGCAAAGATTCTTTAGTTGAGGTTGTGTTGAAGTTATCCACCCTGCTCTACATCAAATTGGCATCATAGCATAGGTTTGATTTGAAGAGGGAAAGTTGAGTTGAGGAAGGAACAAGATGCCTCTAAAAGGGAATGTCATCATTGCCAAAGAAGTGAATGAGTTGAAGGAAAATCATACTAGAGAGTTGAGAGAATTTAAGGAGAGGCTTGATGCCCTAGAAAAAAGTTAGAAAAGAGGAATGGTCATAAGAGACTTGAGTGGCCAAGAAGAAGGGGAAGAGGAAAGTTACCAAAAAGGTTATGAGGAAGAGATGGATTCTGATGACTTGAGGATGGAAAAGCTCTTGAAAGTAGTCAAGGGAGATGATCATAAGGTCAAGATGGATTTACCTATGTATGGAGGAAATATGGATAGTGAAGATCTCCTAGATTGGATAGGAGCATTGGGTAACTACTGTGACTATGAAGATGTGCTAGAAGATCAAAGGGTGAAGTTGGACAAGACAAAATTGAAGGGCCACACCTTGCTTTGGTGGGATTATGTACAAAGTGAAAGGAGAAAGAAGGGGAAGTCTAAAATCAACTCTTGGGATAGGATGGTTGCTAAACTCAAGGGAAAATTCCTTCCCAATGACTACACCATTCAGTTGTTTAAGAGGCTTCAAAATCTCAAGCAAAAGGAGATGGATGTGCAAACCTATACAAATGAATTTTACAAATTGAGTATAAGGGTAGGTCATACAAAAGCTGATGAAGAAACAATGGCAAGATATATGAATGGGTTGAGATACAACCTCCAAGATGAATTAATCCCCATCACTCCAAGAACAGTGGAAGAGTGTTACCAATTGGCCATCAAGGCTGAAGATAGGTTGAATAAAAGGCAAGAGAAGCAAGGAAAGGGAAGAGGGAGAAGTTTCAGAGGTAAAGGAACATTTGGAGGAAGAGGGCAATCCCAAAAACCACAAGGGGAGACAAGTCAGCCTTAAGAACAAAATTTTGATACAAGGGGCATTTTTAGGGGAAGGAGACCAAATAATAGGGGCATATTTGGAGGCCAAGGAAGAGGATCAAATGGATTCACAAGGAAGTGTTATTAGTGCAATAAGTTTTTCCATCAAGCATGAAAATGTCCTGAAAAGCAGTCCTCTACTTCACATGGAGGGGAAAGAAGAACTCAGTTTGTACAAGGAGATGGCAATGAGAGTGTAAACTCTCCATCACAACATGTTGGTCCATAAATTGGTGAATCTCTTATGGTAAGGAGAACATTGATTAAAGTTCCTATGGTGAAAGAATCTCCACAAAGGAAATCTCTCTTCAGAACCACATGTAAGTCTTAAGGTAAGGTTTGCAAAGTTGTTGATTCGGGTAGCACAGATAATTTGGTTTCCCTTGAGATGGTAGAGAAGTTGAAAGTAGAAAGAATACCAAATCCCACTCCTTACAAGGTCTCCTGGTTGAATAAGGGACAACAGGTCCTAGTAAATGAACAAAGTTGGGTGGAGTTTCACATAGGAGGGTATAAGGATAAAATTTTGTGTCACATCATCCCCATGGATGTTTTCACTTGCTTTTATGGGGGCCTTGGTAATATGATAGGAAGGCCAAGCATGATAGGGAAAAGAACACCTATGTTATTGAAAATGATGGGATTTCATTCACTCACACTATTGCAAGAAGAGGACAAAGCTGCACATGAAGGGCCTAGTGTGATGTTAGTCAATTAGGAGTTCCTAAAGACCCTATAAGAGGAGAATGTAGGATTTTTTGTCATAGTAAGGCCTAAATTTGTTAGTACAATAGACAAGAAGGAGGAGTTTCCTTTAGAGGTGAAAAAATTGTTGAAGAAGTATGATGAAATAGTAGTTGATGAGATTCCTAATGGATTGCCACCCATGGGAGACATAAGCCATTAGATTCATTTTATTTCAGGGGATAGCTTTCCCAACAAAGGTGCATACAAGATGATTCCACAACAAAATGAAGAGATAAGAAGACAAGTGCAAGAAATTCTTGACAAAGGGTTGATTAGGGAAAGTTTGAGTCATTGTGCTATCCCCACAGTCCTAGCACCCAAGAAAGATGGAGATTGGAGGATGTGCATTGATTAAAGGGAAATCAATAAGATCAAAATAAGGTATAGGTTTCCTATTCCAATAATTGAAGACCTAATGGATTGTTTGGGTGGTGCTTGTTACTTTTCTAAGATTGATATCAAGAGTGGCTATCATCATATTAGAATTAGGCATGGTGATGAGTGGAAAATAGCCTTCAAGACAAATGAAGGGTTGTATGAATGGATGGTAATGCCTTTTGGATTTTCAAATGCCCCTAGTACTTTCATGTGCTTGATGAATGAGGTACTTAAACCTTTCATTGGTAAATTTGTGGTAGTATATCTTGATGATATTTTTGTGTTTAGCAAAACTAAAGAAGAGCATCTGCACCATTTAGCTTTGGTTTTGAGAAGGTTGCATGGGGAAAAGCTAATGATAAACTTGAAGAAGTGTGAGTTTTTGAAAAAAAATTTGGTTTACCTTGGCTTTGTGGTCACTAATTGCACATTGAAGATGGTCCAAGAAAGGTTGAGGCTATCTTAAGCTAACCTACACCAAAATCAGGGGTTGAGGTAAGGAGCCTTCATGGCTTAGCTAGTTTTTACAGAAAATTCATAAGAGGTTTTAGTCATGTGTGTTATCCTATGATTGATACAATAAGGGTGATAAAAGAAAGATTTTTTTTGTTCTAAGGAAGTTGATAGGAGTTTTGAATTTTTGAAAAAGAAATTTGCTGAGCAACCCATCTAGACTTTGCCTAGTTTTGATAAGGTATTCACCATTGAATGTGATGCAAGTGGTCATGCTATGGCTGTTGTCTCGAGTCAAGAAAACAAACCTATTGCATTTTTCAATGAATAATTGAATGAAGCTAAGAAAAAATATTCCTCACATGATCTTGAGATGTATGCCATGGTGCAGTAATTGAAGAAGTGGAGACATTATCTCCTTCCTAAAGAATTTATTGTTTTTACTAACAATCATGCTTTGCAATTTCTTAATAGCTAGGATAAGCTCAACCATAGACATGTGAAATGGGTGGAGTACCTACAAAGCTTCACCTTTACCATCAAAAATAAGAAATGGATGTCAAACAAGGTGGCAGATGCATTGAGTAGGAGGAAATTGTTGGTCCAAGAAATTTAGTTACAAAGCATAGGGGTTGATGCTCTAAAAAGTATGCATGTAGAAGATAATGATTTCAAAGAGATTTATGCTTCTTGTAATCAATTCAATGGAACTTTTCATGAAGAGAATTATGATTTTCTGATTCAAGAAGGTTTACTATTTAAGGGGGCTCAATTTTGTGTGCCCAAGTGATCTATGAGAGATAATTTGATTAAGGAAAAGCATAGTGGAAGTCTTACAGGCCACTTTTGTGTTGAGAAGACTTTGGAATAGGTAAAAATGCCCTATTATTGGCCAAGCATGCAAAGTGATGAGAGAAGTTTTGTAGAAAAGTTTGTTGTTTGTCAAAGGACCAAAGGTTGTAGTACTAATGAAGGTCTATACCAACCACTACCAATCCCAAATAGGCCTTGGGTATCACTTAGCATGGATTTTGTGATGGGGTTCCCTAGAACTGCAAGATGATTTTATTCAGTGTATGTTGTGGTGGACAGGTTTAGTAAGATGGCACACTTTATAACTTGTAAGAGCACCAATGATGCTTCATACATTACATGAATCTTCTTCAAAGAGGTGGTAAGAATCAATGGATTACCTTTGATCATTGTTTTAGATAGGGACAATAAGTTTGTGGGTTATTTATGGAGAACCCTATGGAAGAAGCTAGGCACAAATCTAACTTTTCACTCTGCCTATCATCCTCAAACCGATGGGAATATTGAAGTAGTGAATAGAAGCTTTGGAAACCTCCTTAGATGTTTGACAAAAGAACACTCAACACAATGGGATATGATCTTACCCCAAGTTGAGTTTGCATACAATGATTCTGTGAACATGAGTGTTGGTAAAAGCCCTTTTGAGATTGTGTATGGGTTGTAGCCTAGAGGGGTATTTGAACTAAGAGATGTGAGTGGGATGGAAAGGGATGTTGAGGGTGAGGAGTTTGCAGTAGCCATGGAAGAAATACACCAGTAGGTCAAAGACAATCTCCAAAAGAGTGTTGAAAAATACAAGCACAATGCTAATAAGAAAAGGAGAGAGGTTCACTTCAAAGTTAGAGATATGGTCTTGGCTCATTTGAGGAACAAGAGGTTCCCTAGAGGATAGTATTAAAATCTCCACATGAAGAAGATAGGGCCATGCAAAGTGGTGCACAATTTTGGAGAGAATTCCTATGAAATTGAACTTCCTCCTAATGTTGCCATTTCTCCTATTTTTAATGTTTTTGATCTTTACCCTTATAAAGGGGATGTGATTGCAGGTGAAAATGTAGGTTCATCAACACATTCAGATCAATAATGGATCAAATATTTTCCACCAGGTCACCCTTGAAGCTGGAATGCATTTTGGATACCAAAGAAGCCAAAAGGACAAGAAACAAGGTGTACTATTAGTACTTGGTCAAATGGCAAGGCCTTCCTATGGAGGATGCTAGTTGGATGAATGAGGATGAAATTATCAAACATGGATGCACAATTGTAGGATTTTCCTAAGATTCAACTTAAGTTCTCTTTGCTCGTGAGTATGGTGTAGGGGCACCCATGTGTGTCTTTATGCTTAAAGGTGTTCAAAGTGACAAATTTTCTTGATTTTGAGTTTTCCTTGTGTAATAAGGTGTTTTAAGACCATGTCTTATGTTTTTGAGTCATTTGGGGCCATTTTGTAAAAAATATGTCAATGTTGCAAAAAGTTGTCAATGCAACTTTTGCATTTTTGGTTGTCATGGAAGGTGGTTTAGGGCACCATGGCATTTTTGCTTGAATGTTGTCATTAGGTGTTTAGGTTTGTGTTTTGTGTGTTTGAGCACTTTTTGGATGTAATAAGGTCAAATGGAGACCATATTTAATGAATTTGATTCATGTAGGGTCCTTTAGTGATGTTTTATAGAAAGTTGTCAAATGATGTAAAAGTTGCTTTGCAACTTGACAATATTTGCATTGTGAAGAAGATGAATAGTCACCTATTTGAAATTTGGTTATAGACTATTGGGATTCATTTGAAACATGTTTAAAAAGCCTCAAAAACTTTGAGGCAAGGTTGTTTAATCATTTTGGAGGACAAGTAATAAAGTAATACTCTGTTTTCTATGATTTTGTGTGTTTTTATGTAGTTTTCCAATTCTGTACGGCCTTGTATAGTGAGATTGTGATCTAAAATTCATGTGAAAAGTTGGTGTAGAGAATATACTTCAATTTGAATGTGATGTGAGTGAATTTCATTGAGAAATAAGCCACTTTGAAGTGTTTCTTTGCAGACTACCTATAAAACCCTAAGTTTAAGGGTTTGTAGCAAAAATCATGCATGACAGCCCATTCCACCATTGAATCTAGGACAAACTTAGTGGAATGGAAGAAATTAGTTTTATTTTAATGTTTTTGTTATCTTTTGGAGTAGGGGATGGAGTCCATTGTCTGAGCCCTAGACTAACATCTTCATGTGTTAGGCTTAGGTAGAGTAGTGATAGTATAGGACAACAATTTATAAGTGTTGGTTGATGATAAAACCTATTGAATTGGACCCTATGTGCACACTTCTTAAAAATTCCTCAAAAAACAATTGTCCTCTACAATTAGTGCTCTCACACCAGGTCAGCCAAACTTGCACTAACACTAACAAGCAACTCCAAAAACACCTCTCAAGGTCTAAAAACATCTCGTAGACCACACAAAAACATTCCATAACATCTCAAAATATTTTCCACAACTACTGCAACCACCTGAAACTCAAAAACACCTTCATTATGTGCAACCACACATACTAGCATAGACATTCAACACACCAGACAACTTTTTGGAAGAACTCAGCACTTGAAAATCAAGGGAAGGTAGATACAAATTATATAAGCATGTTCCCAAATCCGCAACACCAAAACCTTCAATGTGGAGAAATGCAGAGCAATCTCATTTCTCTCAAACACCCTGTTTCACTAGCAGCTAAAGGCTAAGATACATCAATTGATAGAGCTATGATCATACTACTAGAGATAAGGACTAGAACTATATAAATAAAAAAATGTATAACCTCACCCTAGATCAAAACTTATGGAGAAACAATTAAAGGTCATCTAAATAACCATAATATATCTAATGCCCATTGAACCTTCCCACTCATTTTTCATATGGTGTAGAAAGCTTGTCTACTTCTAGTTGCATGGCAGTATTTTCTTAAATGTGTTAGCCATGTGACATATATATATCAAAGCACAAAAAATTTGGATATTAAGAAACTAACCTAAGAAAAATAACTAAGGCTAGCCATCAACAGTTGACAATTCTACATTTTGGCATGTGGGTGACTGTTGGCTATATTGTTCCATTTATGGCTTTTGTTTTGTGGGAATGGTTGCAAAATAGTTAATTTGGTGTGTTTTTGGTGGATCTTCAAATCAAGTTTCTTGTGTTTTGTGGGTTTTTCCATCTATATGACTGATGGGAATAATGTTTCATTTATGACTTCTAGTGTGTGTGAATGGTTGCAAAATAGTTATTCTCCTCTTTTGTTGGTGACTCTTTGGATGTCGGTTACCATCACAAGGTACAATCATGAGGTACACGAGAGAGGTCTCAACACCAATGGATGAACAGACGTTGGTTCACGTCGGGTTAACCAAAAATGTAAGAGAGGGGGACCACCATGTGCAAGGCCCCAAGTCATGGAGGGCCAAGATGCGCAAGGCTTCCCTAACTTACCTCAACTAAACGAGGTGTTAGGATATGAGGATGAGAATGATGAGGACTATAAAGTCCTACAACCACTCTGTAATCTCAAGATTCTAAATGAGGCTAAGTGAGCTAATTTTTGAGCTCAACATTGTATCTCGGATAGCTCTCTTTCCAAGGATGAGAGCGTAGTTCCGGGACGACAGCGCGGTCCACTGGCGTCTGTACGACCAAATTCTAATCTCAATACTCTTTTATCAATTAACTTGTGAACGAAGGAATGCATGAATATTACATTTATATACATAGTGCAAAAATAAGTACAAAACTGAGAACAGATTAACTAATCCCCATTGTATGTATTCAACTCCAAATATCCAAAGTCCCAATATTTGGACTAGAGTACTCGTTGATCCAATCATTTCCTTGGTTGGATGAAAAATATGGAGGATACATTTTCAAATTGTGAGAAACTATATTTTGTTAGGGACTAGATTGTTTCAGAAAGAGCTATCAAAACTAATAAAATTGAAAATAGTCATTTAAGTTCTAAGTACATAAAAATGTAAAAGAATATACTAAAAGCTTGTTGTGACTCAACTTAAGTCACAACTTCAATAAACAAACATTTGTAAATTTCTTTTCATATATAGCATTGTGTTGACTGTTAAAGAAAATTGCAAAATAAAACTAAAGAAAAAAATTACTTATAAAAGCATAATGCATGATTAATTTTCAAACTTATGTTCCCTAGTTCTTCCCTTCATTTTAACATTATTCTTATTTTTCTTTGGTCCTAAATGCATCTTCCGACACACCTTTTTAAGAATACTTTTAGTAAGTACTTCTCCAACAGCCCCTCCCAAAGATTTTAGTATATTCAAGTGAAGACCATTGGTGAAGAGTTTTTGTGTTTGTAGATTGAATTCCTTGTAGATGCTTTGGAAAGGTGGCCTGATTGACCTTAGTTTTTGGTGTAATAGACCTGATTTGAGGAACTTGGTCCAAATAAACCCTAGCCATAAATGAGATATGTTAAATTTAGGCCTAATGGGTGTCTAAAAAGGTGTTGGTCCTATGGTGAAATGGACTTATCTAAAATATATGCTTGAAGAATTAGGTTTGAAGACCTAGAAGTTGAAAACAAGTGATATTGTGCAAAACACCATTATTGGGTTTTTGAGGCTTGAGAGGTGATTGAATTATGTTGAGTTGTGTTGATTGAGACTATTCCACCCTTGCTCTGAATCAAGTGGTATTAGAGTTTAGGTTTTGATTGAAAGTGGGAAAGTGAATGAGAATTGGCATAAGCAAAATGCCTCTAAAGAACAATCCAATGACAAAAGAGGTTAAATAACTTAAGGAACAGATGCTCCTTAAGGAGAGGCTCTATGAGGAGTTTCAAGAAGCATCCCTAGCTAGAATAGAAGCCCTAGAGAAGAATAAAAAAAGAGGAATGGTTAGTGTGAGAACCCTCCAGTAGGAGTCTATGATGAGGAATAATTAGACCCTAAGGAAATGATAATGATTAGGATGCTAAAGGCTGACAAGGGGGATGGTACTCCAAAGGTGAAAGTTGAAGTGCCTATGTATGGTGGTAAGATGGAAAGTGAGGAAGTTTTGGCTTGGATAGATGCTTTGGACAACTTCTTTGAAATTGAGGAGGTACAAGAGGATAAGAAGGTAAAATTTGCAAAAAACAAATTGAAGGGAACTGTCCTAACATGGTGGAAATATGTCTAAGGAGAAAGATTCAAGAAGGGAAAGACAAAGATAAATTCATGGGACTGAATGGTAGCCAAAGTGAAAGCACAATTCCTACCTGTAGATTATGCAATACAAACCTTCAAAAAGTTGAAAAATTTGAAACAAAAAGAGTTAGATGTGATGGCCTATACTGAGGAATTCCATAAACTAAGTATAAGGGAAGGACATACAGAGGATGAAGGAGAAAAGGTTGCAAGGTACTTAAATGGCCTTAGACTAAATATACAAGATGGGATAGATAAATATGGCCATAAGAAAGGCCATAATAATGTCTATGTGATAGATAAAGATGGTACCTCATACACTTTGACACCCCTACAAGATGAAGAGTTTGAAAAGCAAGTTGGTTCTAGTGTCATGGTAGTAGGAGAGAGTTTTTGAAAAATTTGAAGGATGAAGGAGGTCAAATATTTTCCTTAGTGATCAGACCTAAGTCTAAGTCTATTTTAGCAACAAATAAGGTGAAAGACATACCTAGTGAAGTTCAAGCCTTGCTAGATAAATATAAAGACATTGCAGTTGATGAATTGCCAAGTTCTTTGCCTCTGATGAGAGATTTCAGTCATCATATTGATATGATCCTTGGTTCCAACTTTCCAAACAAGCTTGCATATAAGATGACCCCTGAACAAAATGAAGAAATAAGGAGACAAGTTCAAAAATTGTTGGATAAAGACCTAATTAGGGAAACTTTGAACCCTTGTGTTGTCCCTAAAATTTTAGCACCTAAAAAGGATGGGGATTGGAGGATGTGTACTGACTCAAGGGCTATAAACAAAATCAGCATTAGATACAGATTCCCAATTCCTAAGATGGAGGATTTAATGGATTGCTTGGGAGGTGCATGCTATTTCTCAAAGATTGAATTGGAAAGTGGGTATCATTAGATTAAGATAATAGAAGGTGATGAATGGAAAATTGTATTTAAAACTAATGAAGGCCTATATGAATAGATGGTGATGCCCTTTGGACTGTCAAATGATCTGAGTACCTTTATGAGACTTATGAATTAAGTTTTGAAGCCTTTTATTGGTAAAATTGTTGTTGTATATTTAGATGATATACTTGTGTTTAGCAAAATAAAGGAAGAGAACTTGAAGCAACTTGATATGGTTTTGCAGAGATTGCATAAGGAGAAATTGATGATAAATCTCAAAAATTGTGAATTTATGAAAGAAGAACTAACATATCTTAGTTTTATGATCTCCAAGGGTTAATTGAAGATGGATCCCACCAAAGTAGAGGCAATACTCAGTTGGCCAACTCCAAGGTTAGTAGGAGAGGTAAGAAGCTTTCATGGGCTTGCAAGTTTCTATAGAAAATCCATTAAGAATTTTAGTCACATCTACTCACCTATCATTGACACTATTAAGGGAGACAAAAGAAAGAAATTTTAGTGGAATAATGAGGTAGAGAAGAGCTTTAAATATCTGAAAACTAGAGTGGCACAACAACTAATCCTTTCTTTACCTAATTTCAACAAGGTTTTCACCATAGAGTGTGATGCAAGTGGTTTTACAATAGGTTCAGTGTTAAACTAGGAAGGCAGACAAGTGGATTTCTTTATTGAAAAGATTAATGAAGCTAAAAGGAGGTATTCATCATATGATCTAGAGTTGTATGCAATGGTGTAGGCTCTTAAGAAGTGGAGGCACTACCTTTTTCCAAAGGAATTCATAGTGTTCACCGACAACCATGCCTTGCAATTTCTGAATAGTCAAGACAAATTGAATCACAAACATGCAAAGTGGGTTGAATATTTGTAGAGTTATACATTCAACATTAAACACAAGAAAGGCCAATCCAACAAGGTTGTTGATGCTCTTAACCAGAGGTCAATGCAGGTACATGAGATACAACTTTAGAGTGTGGGAATAGATGCATTGAAGGATATGTATGCTGAAGATGATGACTTCAAGTAGGTATTTTCTGTTTGTAATCGGTTTAAAGATACTTTCCATGATGAGTATTCTGATTTTTTGTTGCAAGATGGTTTTTTATTTAAAGGATCTCAGTTATGTATACCAAGGTCCTCTATGAGACATTTTGGGGTTGAAAAAACATTGGATTAGGTAAGAAGGTTCTATTTTTGGACAAGAATGCAAGTAGATGTCATAAAGTTTGTTGAAAGTTGCACAATCTGCCAAAGAGCCAAGGGTTCTACTTCCAATGCAGGACTGTATCAGCCCCTATCAATTCCTAACAAGCCATGGGAGAGTTTAAGTATGGATTTTGTATTAGGACTTCCAAGAACTCAAAGTGGTTATAATAGTGTATTTGTTGTAGTTGGTAGGTTTAGTAAAATGGCTCATTTCATTCCTTGCATGTGTATAAATGATGCTTCTCATTGTATACACCTAAAAATGGTTTGGATAATCTAATTAATTAAATACGACTTATTTGATTAATTAACCTTAATTTCATCTACTATTAAATAAATAGAAATATTTATTTATATAGTTCACATTTAATTCTTCTAATTCTTCTATTATTCCATTTTAATTAAATAAAAAAATTTAATACTTTGTTTTATTTAATTATCAAATTCTTCTATTTTAAATCACATCATTCTATCTGAATTAAATAAACAGGTTCACATACTTTATTTTATTTAATTGTTCATTTCTTCCATATTTAATTTAATAAATAGACTTCTATAGTTTGTTTTATTAAATTTAATATCTTAATTCTTCCTAAATTTGAATAAATCCAAAATATTTAAATCCTACAGCTCATCATATCTCACCAATAAAATTAGATATTCTATGTCTAAATTAATTCAACTGGCATTCACGGGAAAGCTGTGGAGACAAATTGGAAATCAATCTCTCAATTTCCTTCCTCTGATTCTTCCTATCATTTGGCCTAATGTTTTCATGGGGAGAAACCATTCCCATGATAAGCTCAAGCTTCTCAATCTCTTACCATTCAATTCTCCAGATTGAATCCAAGCCTTTGTTGTGCTACCCCTTCACAAAATTGTTGTCGTAAATATATATATAGCCTTTCTCCATAGGAAATGGATCCCAAATCCTCATCTTTTTAAAAAATTACTCTATAGGAATAGCAATCAATCAATCAAGAAATCATAGCAATAGCAATGGCATCTTAGCATCATAACAATCATAGCATTTGTAGAATTATAATCATGGTTGCATCTTAGTTTTACTGTAGCTTCCATCCTTCAAGTTTCATGTCAGCATAGATTATAGTAGCATCAATATAATCCAAAAATCACCATATAGAAGTAGATCATTGCATTTAGCATCATTCCATTCTCTAGATAAGAATTTTAACAGTCACAGTGTTTACCAAATCTGAGAGCCCTCTGTGATTTGATAAATCTTTGGAGATAGGAAACAATGAGATGCTTTAGAGTTTTATGTGCTTTAAATTAGTTAATTGCTGTTAAATCTTGATATAATATTTCATTAAGAAGTGTTTTTAGTGTTATTACTTATTTACGTATTCCACACTTACAATTTGGTGCCCACTGTGGGGCATAATCCCATGTTTTTAACATTTTTTCTGAAAAGTGTTTGTATAAGATACAGGTGTGTTTTCTTTTAGCATGATCGAAAGATTCTGTAGTGCATCCGACACAAACTATAGCATTTTTGACTATTTTAGCACATCTGAAAAATTCTATAGTGCTTCTGAAAAATTCTACAACACTTCCAACAATTTCTACAGTGCATCTAAGAATTTAAGTGGTGCTTTTGACCTCTATTATAGCGCTTCTATAAATTGTTATTTGGATCTGATGCGATCGTGACTAATAACTTCATTTTTCAATTCGACTAAAATGAACCAATCCTAGGATAGTCACTTGACTTAAAATATATCAATCCGAGGATATCCATCACATATTTTCTTTCTTAGTTAAAATAAACACCATTTCTTTTTGTGAAGCAACATCTTCACATAGATAGCAAATTGTTGTTTGGGCTCTAAAATTGAACAATTGATTACTGTGATTATGTGGTGATAGGCATATGCTCTCCCCTTAACTGGGTGATCAAAACACTAGACTCATCTTTTATTTTCATGCATTTCCTACTTTCTTAAATCCTTTAGAAGGCCTGTCGTAGTGGCAAAAAGTACTCACCCTACAGGAACAACTTGAGTGAGAACAACCAAAGCCAAGTTTTCCAACCCACTATAAAATACAAGTAAATCTGGGAAAAACCTCATTTACCAGAATTTTGCAAGATAACCATCCCAAAAATCTTTGTTCTAAAGATTGGGAGGTTTCTTGAGCGAGTTTATTATTTGTTGCTCCAAACAGAAACCCTATCTACGAACCATAGTGTAACCATAGTGTAGTATCCAACTTTTCAGTGTCCAAACATTGTAATACTCAATGGTGCTAGGGAAGGGAAGAATCTACCCCCAAGAAACTCACCATATAATTTCCAAGGATCTTTTTCTCAAGGGATCGAGAAATCCAACCTTGAGTACGCACCTGGAAAAAACAAAAACACAGGCGCCCTCTAGGGGGTGACATGGTTGTGTGAGTCGACACAATTTTCAGATGTGGGTTGTTTGAGTATAATAATGGCCTTTTTTCATTAAGAGTGAGTCTATCTAAAGTGTATTTCTTGTCAAAAAACCTGTGAAAATCAAGAAGGATTTGTTGATCCTTGAACATACACTTACTGTTTAGATTCTAGGACTTAAAAACACTTGTTCTATAATTTCTTGCTGTGTCTTCAAATCTTTAAATCAGATAAAGATCATCCAAAAAGAACACAAAAAGTTGACAAGTTAGTCTATGAAAACTTATGATTAGGGATTAGAAATCCACAAACTTTGTCAAGAAAACCCTTACAAAAAGAGTCAAGAAACCAAAGAAACAACTTACTCGCAAGAAACTGTTGGAAAGAAGAATTTTTTTATATCAAAGTAGGAAGGTCTTGCTTCAATATAGAGCCTTCATCCATAAATTTCATGATTTTTCTAGGGGATACACAGATGATTATTCCTTAGAGCCCTTATATTCATAAGCCTATTTCCAAAGAAGAGCTCTTTCACAGAAAAATAATCATATTCAACCTATTCGTCAGTCTTCCATTCCACAACCAGTGACAGAGTATTCTAACAAGCCAGATCAATTCATACAATAAAGGGAACATTTGAAAACATTAGGCTTGTTATCTAAATCATAAATTTACCAACAGAAATACCCTATCAAAATACCCCAGATTTCGTCCAAAAATCATTCCCTTCATTGAGAAAAACCAGACAAACACTGATAAGTCCTAAAAATAGCACATTCATAGTCTATTTTAGCACTTCTTCCCTCTGTAATAGTGCATCTAAAGTATTTCATAAACATCCATTAGTGTAAGAAAAATACTAGATACTTTAGTGCATGAATGGGTCTATCTTAGCGGATACACCCTGTTTATTAGCACATCCATAGTCTATTTTAGCGCTTACATAGTCTATTTCAATGCATCTGATAAACATCACAATGCATCTACAGTCTTTCAAACAAATTTTACTAGTGTCAAGAATACCAAATACTTTAACGCATCTATGGTCTATCTTAGCGCATGCACCCTATCTGATAGCGCATCCACAATCTGTTTTAGCACTTACACAGTCTATTTCAGTGCATTTGACAAACATCATATTGCATCTACAATCTTTCAAACAAAGTTTACTAGTGTAAAAATTACCAAGTACTTTAGTGCTTACACAATCTATTTTAGCACATCTACCTTGTTTAACAATGCTTTTACCATATATTTTAACGCATAAAGTGTCTATTTTAGTGCTTCTACCCTATGCAATAGCACATCCACAGGACAAGAAAATAAAGAGCTATTAGAAACATATGTCAGACTGTAGACATCAAAAACTCATATTTGTACTAGACATAAACATTTTTCCATAGTTCCAGTAGTGTCTTAAACTTGAAACAAATAGGATCATACAAATCAAACCTTTTTCAAGTTAAACCTAGATCTTGCAAACTTTAAAGTTTCCACAAATCAAACACAAAATTTTGGTTATTAGGTTAAGTTTATTCATCAGGATATTATCATCCTACCATCAGGCAATGAAACATAATAATTAGATTTTTAAACTTAGTCTCATCAATAGGATATATCATCCTATTTGATTTTGTTAAATCCATTTGACACTTATCCAAACATAGAAGATAAAAGTTTATTGTGGAAAACAAACATTTGTATCCCAATTTTGACAAGGTTACAAAGTCAAAAACTTAGGGAAAATGAAATTAAAACAACAAATGTCATGGTTGAAGAAAACCCTTTTCACAAATTCCAACAAAATGATCCAAATGAAATAACCCAAGAAGATGTCAACACTGCACAACATGATCCAAATTTCCACAAATTGATGGAAAAGGTTTTAGAACAAGATATGGAAAAATATCTTTTGATGCTAGCCAAGCTAGGTGCCAAACTTCCAAAATATTTTGATGTCAATTGACTGAAGGAAAAACCTAAAGCAACTGAAACTGCAACACATATCACACAAAACATTGATCAAGTGGTTTCCTTTACATGCCAAATGCAAAACTTACAACAACTACAAGACATACAAGGAGAAACCATAGAGAGATATTTGCTGCCAGACATCTACCCATATCCTCTTGACCAAACAATGAAGATGAGACCTTCTTCACCAAAAACTACATCATCCAAGTTCAATGTCTTTGAATTTTTACAAAAGTTCAATAAGCCCAAATCTAAGTCCTCAAACAAAAATGATATTGAGCAATCCTATCATGTCATGCATTTATCTCCATCCACCATAAGCCAAAATAAACCTCAAAATTCTTTCACTCAAGTTAACAATTCCATCCAATCATCCTCTTCTATCATATCTTCAACATCCAATGATTCATTTCAATCTCTCAATCCAAAGCATGCTAGCATAGACTCCCCTACACAGAAAGATCAAAATATTCTCTCCACTCCATCCAATGATATCAAAATTCCACAAATTCTTCCAATCTTTGATCAAGATCTCATTTCTCAAGAATCTTATGATGATCCCCTCCTTTCACTTTTCATCCAAAATAATTCCTTTCCATCTCAAGAGACAAGTATCCTTCCAAGTTCTTCTTCCACATCATCTAATCAATCCACACCATCTCATGATTCTATTGTATCACAAGAGCATGATAGTTCTTCCATCCTATCTAATGATGTCTTACCAACTGATGATCAAGACATGCTTTCTACAAAATATCATGATTCCCTTCCTCATCAAGATCAAGATATACTTCCATTCAAGGATACCCTTTCATCCCATGAAGATGTTTATCCTTCTCATGATCAAGATATTCCTTTTATACCACTTCATAATCCTTTTCCAAGTCAAGATTAAAACACCCCATCATCTCCATGTCAAGAGCCTATCACACCTATTCAATCTATCCATGAACCCCACACCTATAAATTGGGATCCTTTACCTTTATCTATTCTGGTTTACTTCCAACACCTATCCTCTCATACATATTATATCCTCCCCAAAATGGAATCACATCTAGTTTCACAAACAATACATATCCCATTGGTAAAAAAATGTGTCAAAGTATGAATTACAAAGGAAAAGGATTAGGCCTTCATGAACAAGGTATCGTAGAACCCCTTTCTGTTCAAAGAAACCCATATCACCATGGCCTTGATTATATGCCTAAGTGTCCTAGTTCATCAAACCTTCCATCTATCCTAGGTCCTCATTCTAGTTCATCAAACATTCCATCTATCCTAGGTCCTCATCCTAGTCCATCAAACCTTCCCTCTATCCTAGGTCCATATCCTATTTCTCAAGAACAACAAAGGCACACATCCTTGATTCCCTTTCAAAATGATACCCACATTAACTCATCCATAATACCTCCATATCATTCATCTCAATCCACCCCTTCCATTGCTATTGGAAGCAATTTGGGTGCCAAATATCAAAAGATTCTATAGAAAAATCCACATGTATCAAAGGATCAACATGTCTCCTCAAAGAGACATGCAAAAATAAAAGAAAATTTGATCCAAAATCAAAAGAAAAATCTAAAAGGCCACAAAGGCCCATCAATGCAAAAAGGAAATTTTCAAAGACCACAAAGGTCCATAAATCAAAAATAAAAATGTCAAAGGCCACAAAGGCCCACAAAGAAAAAATCAAAGTCAAAAGTCATGTGGATTCCTAAAAGTCTCATAGAAGCAATAAAATCTAAATTGGCATCCAAATTTTCTAATCCAAAATCTTCCTCCAATTTTCCATCTAATAACCTATCACCTTCCAAATCCATTTTTCCTCCATCATTCCACCACCCTTTAGGGTCTGTGCCAACATTGATCTTTCCATCCTTTCCATCTATCCATAAATAGGACTTCCAATCTCCTATCCATTATCCAACATTCATTCTCCATCATTCTACTTTAATCCAAACCTTTGCATAAGTCGTTAGATTCTTCCATCATATCATTAATTTTCCAACATTTAGGAGTCTAATTCCCATTTTCCATGGTTTATTAGAGGGATATTTGGTTGTGAAACTTGATGCTTAAGTCCTTCCTCCATCTCCCTATCATCCATATCCTATCTTCCATATTCCTCTTGCACTCTACACTTAGGGACAAGTCTCGTCTATCTTATCATTCATTGTCATTATCCTTTCTATGCTCATTCCTTACATTTCCACCTTTGATCTTGACAAGGTTAAGGATCTTCTTGAACATCAAATATCTTATGATATACGCTTTATCCATATCTTCCATACCATATATTTTATCTTATCCATATTCCATCATTCCTACTAAATGCATCCTTTCTTCCTTTCCTTGGTCTTGATGAGGAATAGGGGCAAAATACTTGGGCCTTGTGTCTGTATCTTATCTAGTTGATCTTGGTCATCCTATTCATTATTTTTATCATTGCTTTCTTCCATTCCATATCTCATAGCTTATCAAAATCCATGTCACCATGTCCCTTTGCAACCTTGAATTTATCATGCAAATCATATATGAGCCTAGTTGTAAAACATTATCCAATCCTCATATCTTTTGTCAATCAATCATCAACAAACATCAATCTTATCATACTTAGAGGAAATTAGTGATCCTAAGTACTAATCATCATCATGCCTTATGGAATCAATCATTCTTGGCATCTTAATAAATCAACCATTATCATTTTTTGACGAGAGATACATTGCTTGTGTGACATGTTTTGCAGTGAATCTTTAATTTTTATGTATCATTTATCCATGGTTGCATTACCCCTATTGTGGGGAATCTTGTTCCTTCAATTATTCATATCATCTCATTTCCTCTTAAATATCCTGAGAAAATCCTTTTATTGAAAAACAAGAAGAGAAAAATACCAAAAAAAGTGAAAAAGTCATAAAAATACAAAAAAATCAAAAAGACTAAAAAAGTGCAATAAAAAAATGTAGTGAAAACCTGGAAATAGGCAATACTTGTGATTTAAACCAACTTTTCTATCTATTGGATGCATGTCAAGGTCGTTACTTTCACCACCATTTTACATCCACTATCATATCATTACAAGTGGTCATATCCCACCCTAGCTTGGGGGAAAAATCTTGACCTCACTGGGGGCAATAAATCTCAGGCTTAACCAATTAGACAAACACAACAAAAAAAATGATTGAAACACAACCCAACATGAAACATCAATCTCCATCAGAAACACATTGGACATCCATATCACTCTAAAAAATTAAAAAACAAGTCAAAAAGTCAAAAATAGAGTCTGTGTCAGTCAAACTACGTGGTCTCTGTGTGTGTAACATAGGAAAGGCTAATATTTGATCAGCCCCCGAGGCCCCTAGGATAGGTCTTTAGGTTAGGTTTGATCTAATTTGAATAATGATTGAAATAATTTAAGCAAAAGTTGGATAGATGTACTTTGATCATTGTTATCATTTCTTTGGAGCAACTCAATGATGTATTGAACTAGTGAAGCTATGAAGAAGAATGGTATTTTATTTGTCTGTTGTCTGTGAATTAGTCATTATTATTGTGTGAATTTTTGTGAGACATGCTCTACAAAGTATTACTGATGACATTCCAATTCACATAGGAACGTGATTGATTCTTGTTTGTTTATGCAATTAATGCTTAGGTCATCTCGGTTTAATTATACATCGATGCTTGTGTTCGCTTGCAATATCAAAAATCATGAAAGTGGTACTCAGGTCATCATTGGTTTACATTATACCATTGATGCTTGACTCACTTTCAACATTTTAAAAGCTCCATGATGATACAAAGCATGATAAAAGGACTTTTAAGATGCCAATGTTTTCATATAGATTTGCGTGGTAAATTAGATTCCATTCATGATAGTATTACATCTGCAACGTATTTTGTTACAAAAATGGTGATCCATTCAATGACAATAATATCTTTTCTCATTAATGGATTGAGTATACTTGACATTAACAAAAACATCATCGATATCATATAGTTGCATAATCATTTTTAGTGCATACATTAGAAGCATTTAATTTATCATTTAATCTTTATCATTAAAATCATATCATTTGCATTAGTCATGTCATATTCTTCATTTATCATCACATCATCTAACTTGCATAGAGAAAATAAAAAAACAAATCAACTACAAATTGCATTTTCATATCATACATCGCACATTAGAAACATCACCATATAAATCATTCATTCATCCATTTATTATATCATCTATATGCATTTAAAATACCCAAAAAAAAAATGCATCATATTTCATTATCATTATATCATATATCATTAAGAACAACACATCCAAAATCATGCATATAGTTACATTACCATATCATTTACATATATCCATTGTCATACAACAAGCATCATGCTTCCATACATCATCATTATTCACATAATCACATTTTAACATCATAAATCATCACGCGTTATCATGTTTCATCATTTGCATCCATAGCATATAAAAAAAAATGAACATCATATAGAATATCACATAGCATAAACACATTGAACTAAAATGCATCCATCATAAACACATATCGACACCATATACATCAATAGTCTGTTGCATATCATATAAACCTTAAAATAATAATGTCAAGTGTACAATGATATCTAAACATGGAGAGTGTAAGAGAGGGGGGCCACTGCATGCAAGACCCCAGGTCATAGAGGGTCGAGATGCGAGAGGCTACCCTAACTTACCTAAGCTAAGTGTATGTTTAGGATATGAGGATTAGAATGATGAGGATTTTTAGCATCCTACGATCACTCTACAACTTGAGTTTCAAAGTGGGGCTAGGTGAGTTAGTCTTTAGGTCCAACCCTGTGCCTTAGGGAGCTCTCTTCCCGAGAACCTCAGCGTGGACTTTGGATGACAACGCGACGCACTGGCGTCTCAAAAATGCACTGTATTCCATATGACCAGACAATATTCAAGATGAGGTTAAACACACCAAAATGACTTATCAGCCTAGCTATTTAACTAAAAGGCCAGAATGATGTAACTAAATAGATTAAGTAATCTCTAATGTTATAAAGAAAATAAGCAAAAGTGATAAAGATGAGGAGAATCTCACCAATGAACTCATTTTCCAGTTGTTCCTCCAAGAGCTCACACACCTACACACAAAAAGAAAGAGAATGTTGTGGGGTGGCTATATAGGGGCCTGCCTCAGTTAGACCCTCATTTAGGTGTTCCCACCTCCACGGACAACCAATGGAAAAGAGATAAAGAAGTGATAAAACACAAGCACTACAAAAACAATACTATGCTACTCAACCAAATGATAGAGGAGAGGAGAGGGAAGCTTAAAACCTCCACCAAGAGTGCTCAAGGCTGCTTGGGGGAGAAAAGAGAGGAAGTCAAGCCTCTGCTACAATGGCGTGGTCCCAAAATTGCTCTACCGATGTGATGGATTGTGATATTGCTGCTATGGAATGCTTGGAATGCTAGAATGTGAGTGTAAAATGAGCTTGAAGTAATGTAGAGTTCTTCCAATCTTCATCCAACCTCCTAATGCAAGTTCAAAGACTTGATTATGAAGGAATGAGGAAAGAAACGACCATATTCGAGTCAGGGGGCTAAAGGAGGTGTTACAACTTCACTACCAATGGGAAGAGTAACGTCTCTATTGGCTCAGCTGTAGGAATCTTCTAGGGACATAAGCGTACCACGCAGGCATCCTTGACAGAAATGCCTCCACCGACACACAAAATGGGTGCCAAGTGGACTGCCATCAATAGGCTTAAGTGAATTTAAGCCTCAAATTTAGGTTTTCTAAAGTGTAATAAGGCAAAAAGGGGAATTGCACCTAGGGTGCAAATTTGCTCTTATACATTTTTCCCCCACTTTAGCGAGCACAGGTACTGGTGAGTGCTCAGTAAAGTAGATCAAGAAGAGAGTAGGGTTAGAAAAGTATACCTGAACTGTCAAGAATGTAGACCATGATCTGGCGAACCCGAAGATGTAGGGAGAAAAAAAGGACTCCATAGTTGCTCAAAACTATGAAGTTGGAACAGCAAAGCGCCTTACAGGCCCATAGACCTACAAGGAGGAAACCCCCAAGATCTCTCACATGGAGGAAGCCCCAAGGAAGTGGAATCCATAGAGTCAGAAAGTGGAAACATGTCTAGTCATAGATAGAGCATGTCTAAAGTGTCGATGCCTCTACCTGTAGATAGAACACATCTAAAAGCAGCAACATATCTACCCCCAAATAGAACATGTCCAAAGCGTCGATGTTTCTACCCATAGATAGAACACATCTGAAAGTGGAAACATGTCTACTTGTAGATAAAATATGTCTAAAGCGTCGATGCGTCTACCCACAGATAGAACACATCTAAAAGTGGCGACATGCCTATCCATAGATAGAACATGTTAGAAGTGGCCAATCATGTAGACCAAGAAACTTTCAAAGGGGTCCCTTAGGAACCCTTCAAAAGGAGAGGGGTCCACTCAAGGGATGCACAGTTTGAAATATCAAGGTCTAGTCAGGTTTCCCCCAAGCTAGACACGAAAGGATGAATAGAATGAGTCTAGTTGGGCTTCCCCCAGACTAGACATGCAAGAGTCCATTCATTACAAAGGATTTTGAAGAAAGGGTCCTTGAGGAACCCACTGTGAAAGAGAGGGGGTCCACTCAAGGGACACACAGTTCAAGAGTCACCACCTTAGAGTGATTCATCATCAAGTGATCCTTTCGAAAGATGTTCACTTCATCAAGGAATTCGAAAGGAAGGTCATGCTCCCATGTGAGGGGAAGTCAAAGCAGTTCCCACTTTAGAGGAAGGTCTCCAAGTCATTTCTTTATGAACCCGTGATGAAGGAAACACATTTTATTAGGGTTCTATGTTGAGAATGCACTTCAAAGGAAAGGGTGTTGTGAGGACTTTCGAGAAAAGATTCGTTGGCAGAAAATTAATTTTCTAGAAGTTGAAGTGTTAAAGAACGTTGTCACACATAGGAGGGAAAACTCAAGAAAAGAAAAGAGAAAGATAAAGAAAAAGCAAAAAGCACAAACAAAGGGCATAGGGGGATCTGGTTTAGTGGGGTCAAATCTGTCTGAGCTCATATAATAGTAGGTAATTGCAATGCAAGGAAAAAGATCATCAATCCCCAACTAGATCAAGAAGAATGCACGAAAAAGAAAGTAAAAATAAAAAATTGGGTCAACATGGAAGGGAAGCCTAAATTTCCTTGATGCTTTGCATCATCCCCAATTTATGAAAAATCAAGCACAAACATGGAAGAATGTGATACAAATAGAAGAAGGTTTACGACACAAAAACCACGCTTGTATCCAAGCACCAACAAGGGGACAAGGGTCATCTAGACACACATAACATGGGTACGGGGGAACACATCACAAGACATGCACACATGAACACAAGATTAAGAAAAAGGGACCTCCTCTAACACTGCTCAGCCAAGAGGTCATCTGCTTCCCAATCCAAATCTTCATAAGGGGAAGGAGGATGAGCCTAAAAAGATGGAATGTTAAGATGAGGGGCATCCAACCTTCCTGCAACAAGGGACAAGGAAGAGGGCCCCTCAAGGTCCTCTCCACTGAGCTCCTGTGGAGTCAAAGCCAACGATTTCGTGAAGATTTCCGATAGGGTCGGGACCTCATCCCTAGAGTTGAACATGCACCCCATGGGAGTGCTATGTCTTACTTCAGTGGATGGGATGGGCTGTGTCTGAGATACACCGCTAGGCTTGCTGAATGATTTGGGAGCGGTGACAAACTCAAGAGAGGCTAGGACTGGTTCTGTCATGAGGACATAACAAGTCATCATAGGGCCACCTTGCGAAGGTGGGATCTTCCTACATCCCTTATTGTGAGGATTATCCCCTACCTTCTTCTTCATAGGAGGGGATGAACTCCCTCTAGATGAAACTAGAGGTGCAGAGGAGGAAGAGGATAGAACCATAGTGGATATGACCAAAGTGTTAACTATATCCATGGGGTTTGGGAAGGGTTGAATATCCAGAATGGACACCAACAAAGGTAGCTCTGTTGAGGGAGCGATAAAAAATTGTACCCAATTAGGGTTAGGTGCTTTCATGCTCGCAATGGAAGCCAGGAATAGGTCAGGTAGAAGAGACAACATGAGAGGAAGAGGACGACACTACAGAGGGCCCTAAAGTGGGGATGGTCATTTCTTCTTCCTTCTATTGTGAAGGAGCCTGCTCGGCTAGGAGAGCCTTTCACCAGCGCTTGCACTCTCGTGCAAGGTGATTCCTATGGCTCTCAGAGTTAGAAGCCACAACTTTTGAAGGGATAGTAGTTTCTTGCTCAACCATTGGAACATCCATTATGGTTGTTTTGCACAGAGGAATAGGTTCCTAGGCAGGAGCAAGGGGAGTAGGATATGTAGTGATGTGAGGATTCAACTCAAGAGCCTCAACAGTGGGTCTCTTTCAGCTCACTGCCTTAGGAGCAGGAGCAGTAGGAGGTTGCAGATCAAATTCTCTATGAGAACCTTTCTTTTTTCCTTACAAGTAGTACCATGGTCCTAGAAATTCATTAGGAAGGTCTGCGATTTTGATCTTGGGCCTATGCCAAGGAGGAATCATTAGATTTAATGGATAGCCACTGAGTTTGTTCATCTAGTACTCTTCCCAAGAAAGGGGAGAGGACGGGGCTCTCCGTGAAAGGTGCATCTTCCCTTTACCTTTATGGGAAGAAGAGGGAGCCGCTATGGGCTTCATGTCCTTCTTCGGGGAAGAGGGAGTGGATGGTGTAACCTTCTCTTTACCTTTGCGGGAAGGAGAAGGGACTGACGTGGACTTCTCTTTCTCTTTCAAAGGAGGAGTAGTCATGGGCATAGGCTTCTTCTTCTCTTCTCAGGAGGAGAAGGTAACTAGTTGATTTTCCATAAGAAGGGTCAACTTTGGCTCCCCTTTGCCTCTAGTTTTATACTTCACATAGTTCTTGTAAAGTAGGTTTGTTCTTGGAGGAAGTAGACCAACAAAAGAGGGCCAAAAGTGATCCAATGAATACCCACCACGAGATACCAAAGGCTAGTATCTGACATCATGCACTACATGCATGACACCCTCGTAGGAAAACTTTAAGCATTTGTGGATAACGGAAGCGATCCCATTCATGGAAGCCAACCATGGAATGCCTAGCCTCACTCTGAATAGGTCCAACTCTGGAATAATGTCGAAGACCATGTCAACATTCCTAGGTCCAACTAGGATGGACAAAGTGATTGAGCCATAAGGTTTGAGATTCATACCATCATGGGTATGGATGGTAGATATTTTTTCTCCATATTTTTATTTTTTTAGTGAGTTCAATACCAATCTTTCCTCAATAACAACATTTACATGGCTCGCGAGGTCTATCAAGACTCCTGTCATAATGTTACCATTGATATGAGCGGGAATGTAAAGCGGTGAGGGCTTGTCGTTCAAAGGTAGATCCTGTGCTGTAAATGCAACATCCGACGAGCCAGGTGTGGGTGAAACAATGGAAGTCATCGTGACCATATTTACCTAGGCTCCGGGTTGAGAAGCAGAATCAGTGGGATCAATAATCATATTAGTAGAATGTGACGGAAACAGGTCTGTGTATATCTGTAATTCACTATTTTCTTTTGCCACTGATTTGTTCATGTTTTGTTTATTCCCATCGAGACGAATGCTACTTTCCTTGATGCAGTCCCTTATTTCATGATGCAACTACATACAACATTTGGTATCATGTCCATTAACATGATGGTACTGGTAGTAAGCACTCCTATAATACCAGTTAGGGTAAGGTTCCTTAACGGGATTAGGAGCCGAAAAATTTATGATCTTATCTCTCAACAACTTCTGTAAGATAGAGGTATAGGATCTTGATAACTTTGTGAACTTACGATTGTGTTTGAGGCCATTATCATTAGTAGTGGATACTACATTTGCAATGGATTTACCTTTTCCAAAGATTGATACAATGGATTTCCCTTCAGAATGAGAGCACAAGGAATATCCCCTGAATTGAGCAACTATCTGTTGGTATTCATGTAACGCTACACATAGATGCGCGAAAGAGGGATATTTCATCAAGGTGAACTTCTCTTGCCAAGGCCTTTGTAAGTTGCCTATGAATACCTTTTGCACATCAGAGTTAGGTAGCTAATATGAGATTTATGAAAGAAGCACTTGATAATGTGCTATGAAGTCAGTGATCTTCTCATTGTCTCCTTTCTTACATCGGACGAGATCCGAGAAGGTAATCTTTGGTCCGATGTTTGCTTGGAACTACATAATGAATTGATTAACAAGATAATTGAATGAGAAAAAATAATTATTAGGCAAGGAACAATACCACTCGAGTGTTGCATCCTTGAGAGATTGAGGAAATAATTTATCCATCAAAGCGTCATGATGGAAGAAGTTAGTGCAAAGAGCATTAAAGGTAGACACATGTGTTTGTGGATCCCCCTTGCCACCGAATTTTTCAAACTTTGGAATCTCCATTCCCTAAGGGTAGAGAGTGTTTAAGATAGCGACCGATAATGGACTATGTCAGAAGAAGGGCTGGTCTGAGGCTTGGGAGAGGTTCACTAACTGATTCTACATCTTACCCATATTCTAAAGTAAAGTGTTCAAAATAGGGTCATTAGAAGATAGAGGGCCAGAGGATCCTCCAAAAAAATTGCTAGGTCCACTTCTCGAACCACCACTGGTGTGACTTCTGCCAGAGCCACTACCAGAGCCACCACCACCGATAGGGCCTTCGTCGGAACCACCACCATGACCTCCACTAGAACCACTTCTGCTAGCACCACCTTTGCTACCAAATCAACTGCCACTACCAAAGCCTCCACCACCTATTCCACGAAAACCTCCACCCTCGGAGGCGACAGAAGGGGTAAAGCTAAAGCCCAACGGGACCTTATTCACTTTGACAGTTTTTGGTTGATTAGGGATGGAAGGGATACTAATGGAAGGGACTACATTGGTCATGTAAACTGAAGTAGGAGGAATTAATACTCCTAATTGTCTCTCAGGCTCTCTGAAGGTGACTCCTTGTGCAGAACTAGAGTTGCCCAAAGGAGCGCACGCTTTGGCGATACCAAAGAGACTACTTACAAGTTTGATGCTCGTTCGATCTTTTCCCATCATTTGTTTTAATTCGCTAACAACCTGAGTGGCCCTAGCCATCTTTGGATTTATTTCCAAATGGTGTTCAAGGTTGCCCAATCCTTTAGTGAGGGCATATACATAATTAATGGGAATTTGAATGGCCTCATGCTCATCCACCGATGATGGCATGGGAGATGCAGGAGGAGTGGGAATGTGATCGGTCTCATTAGCGAACCCCATCTCATTCCTCGATAACTGTTCCTCCGCGGCCAAACTAATGAGGGGACTAGAGAAAAGGCCTGTAGAGATACCAAGTGAGACCTTCATTCTATCCATCAGGAGGTGTTGTATACTTCTCCTCATGATATGCCCATAAGTTGTGGATTGGGTTGTGATGCTCATAAACCTTCACAACACGTGAGGTCACAACAACCATGAAATATCCAAAGGGAGTTTTAACACCAATAGATGAATAGACATTGGTTCATGTTGGGTTCACACAAAATGTAAGAGAGGGGGACCACTGCATGCAAGACCCCAGGTCACAAAAGGTCAAGACGCGAGAGGCTACCCTAGCTTACCTTAGCTAAGTGTATGTTTAGGATATGAGGATGAGAATGATGAGGATTTTTTAGGGTTCTATGATCACTCTACAACCCAAGTTTCAAAGTGGTGCTAGGCGAGTCGGTCTTTAGGTCCAACTTTGCACCTCAGGGAGCTCTTTACCTGAGGACATCAGTGTAGACTTCAGATGATAGCACGACACCCTAACATCTTAGAAATGCGTTGTAGTCCATATGGCCAGACATACAAACGAGATGAGGTTAAACACACCAAAATGACTTATCAGCCTAGCTATTTAACTAAAAGGCTAGAATGATGTAACTAAATAGATTAAGTAATCTCTAATGTTATAAGGAAAATAAGCAAAAGTGATAAAGATGAGGAGAATCTCACCAATGAACTCGTTCGCTAGATGATCCTCCAAGAGCTCGCACACCTACACACAAAAAGAGAGAGAATGTTGGGGGGTAGCTATATAGGGGCCTGCCTTAGTCAAACCCCCATTTAGGTGTTCCCACCTCCACAAAAAACCAATGGAAAAGAGATAAAGAAGTGATAAAAACACAAGCACTACAAAAACAACACTATGCTACTGAACCAAATGATAGAGGAGAGGAGAGGAAAGCTTACCACTTCCACCAAGATCACTCAAGGCTGCTTGGGGGAGAAATGAGAGGAATTCAAGCATCTATTGCAATGGCATGGTCCCAAACCTGCTCTACCAATGTGATTGAGTGTGATATTGCTGCTATGAAACTCTTGGAATGCTAGAATGTGAGTGCAAAATGAGCTTCAAGTGATGTAGAGTTCTTCCAATCTTCATCCAACCTCCTAATGCAAGTTCAAAAACTTGATTATGAAGGAATGAGGAAAGAAACAACCATATTCGGGTCGGGTGGCCGAAGGAGGCATTACAACTTTGCTGCTAATGGGAAGAGTAACATCTTTGCTAGCTCAATCGCAGGAATCTTCCAGAGACATAAGCGCGTCGCGCGAATGTCTGCACACCGCGCAGGCATCCCCAACAGAAATGCCTACACTGACATAGAAAATAGGCACCAAGTGGACTGCCATCAGTGGACTTAAGTGAATTTAAGCCTTCGACTTAAGTTTTCTAAAGTGTAATAAGGAAAAAAGGGGAATTGTACCTAGGGTGAAAATTTTCTCTTCTATAGAGAGATACATCAACAAAGTGGCAACAATCATAAAATCTCTAATTGAATAAAGTGTACATCATCAAGTTTTAGTACTGTAGACACCTAAAAATGACCTAGGCCTGCAAGCTTCATTTTTACCACTTTCGTCCTAGCATAATTATGACATTTAATTATGTCCTTGGTCCACATTCGACTAGTGATTAAATAATTCGTAATTATTTAATTAATTCATGTCCATTTATTCTTCATGATTATTAAATAAATAAATTTATTTATTTATTAAATACGTCATTAATTGTCTAAGTCTTCCTCTAATTAAATAAATTTCTAAATTTGTTTAATTATCTTTACTCATTAATTCTTCCTGATTTTGAAATAAATCAATTTCATTTATTTATTTAATATGTCACTAATCCTCACAATTAAATAAATTCATTAATTTATTTAATTTTTAATCATATCTGCTAAATTAAATAATTAACTTTAATTATTTAATTGTCAAAATTAATATTCCTCTCATTTTAAATAAATGAAATTATTTAAAATGTCATCACTTTCTTAACTGTCAGTCCATTTTGGTAAATAATCTGAAAAAATATTATTTATTGTCTCACAAAATCATTATTTTGAATTAATTTAATTCAAAATGGTAACTAATCTTCCAAAAATCAAATAATCGGGTAGATTATTGATTTTCCAAATCTGATCTTCAGTCCAACTCTTATCTTCTTGATTTTTCGAATCTCACAAATCAGGCAGTCTTTATCTTCTTGATTTTCGAAAATCTTTATTCTCTAAATTGATTATCTCATTTATTCTCCACCGTCGATCCAATTATCTGAGATATTATCTTGACCGTTCAATTAAGGATTTTTCCCTAACCCTAATTAGGGATTGCCAAATTAAATCATGTCCGTTGATTTTAGGTCTTTGTCAAAAATCAATCTCATCCGTCCATTCAAAATGGCATTTTCTATAAAATGCCATTTTCCTCTCACTTTTCGATGACACGCACACAAGTAGACATATTATAGGCATATTACATTCTTACACTTACACACTCATACTTTCATAGCAATTCTTATTTTTATTTGATCAAGTCTTAGCATTGTTTAGGCATTAGACATTGGCAAGCATAGTCATAGGCATATGCATTTAGACATTGCATAAATCCTTCAAAGCTTGTTGTAGGACTTAGACATTTGCAGATTGCTTGCACAACGAATATGAGGGCAAAGCATCATCCAGCAAGTAAGAAGGTACTATGGAGGTAATCATGGAAGTTTCAAGAAACAGGTATAACTATTTTATTATTTAACTTCCTTTGTACTCGATAGGACTTTGGGTTTTATTGTCATTTATGATTTACATTCATTTGATTGATTAATCTAAACACCAGAAATTTACCCTCAGTTACATTGGTGAACCCAACTTCATTTTTCTGGTTATTTTCGTACATTTTTTTTATGATTTCTGCTATTTTGCAGGTACAGGTACGGAGCGACGCAACCATTTTTTTTAAAATCGTGATGCATTTGATGCGTCGCGACACATTCACAAATGGGAAAGCTGCAATCACTCTGTCGCAACGCAATCGACCTCGAGAAAGCTGCATCTGACAAATTCAGCTGCATTTGAAGTCCTGAACGACGCATTTGCTCTATCGAGCCGCATTCAACTAGTAAAGATTTTCTTTCTTTTTTGGCATTTTGATTTTTTGATTTTAGGGTTTTCTGGTTGCTGGTTTCTTTTTGATTTTTTTTGGTCCTCTGATTTCCTAGTTTTTCATTTCTGCATGTTAGCTAGCTTAGGGTTTTGTGTTACTAATCTCCATTTGCAGCGTGTGGTAGTTACTACTCATGTGTCGAAGATCATTTGATAAAGAAACTACTAATCTTTTGTCTGCAAATTTGAATGTCGAAGATGGAATAAAACAAACATTGTGCTTATTTTTCATAGATTAGTAAACATTTAACTTTGGTGCACATAAAAAGAACATTCATGTCTTCTTTGCTTGACTATGTTTTCAAGATGGTGGGTGAGTATGCTCTCACTTGGTGAAAACCTCATGATCAGAAAACCAGACCCATTTTTATTTGTTATTACCCTGACTTGGTATATCGGAGTATCCTCTCCCCTCACGCTTTCGGGCGATCTTGGGTGTAAGAGAAACAGTTACCAACTCTAGAAATTGGGCCTGCCTGGGGATTTCATCACCCCAACATGACTCAAACTAGCAACGGAGCTAAAGCCAAGCTACCCCTGACCAGTATATAAATGTAAACCTTAAGGGAAAACCTAAGGTTGCTTGTGCAGATGTGTCATACAGACGGATTTGTACTCCCTTAAACCCTATTGAGCTTAACCTCTTCAAGCTGGAGTGCCACCTTAATGGTGATTAATCTCTTGCCCCATGTATGGCCACTTGAATGGGGGCCCCTAACTAAAAAATTTTGTGTAGTAAGCCAAAATCCCTCTATTTGCTAGCGCAACACCGGTCAGTGTGAAGGCATCCACACTTTCATAGTTTGTAGTAGAGGTGATCAGCTCACCATGGGAGTTTCATGGGGGTTGGAAGCTCGGTTGGCCTGAGAAGAGAGTGCACTATAAGGGGGAGCCCGTGCATCCAAGCTTCTGAATTCACACGCTACAGATATGTGGTTGGGGAAACTTGCATGGAATCTAGCGAATACTGTCATGGCCTAACCTAGGATTGTGCTTATCTGATGTGTGTTTGGTTACTTTTCAAAACACTATGTTTGTCAAGTGCTTTCTGGTTTCATCACAGTTCCAAACAAAACATTCAACACCAAACATATCAAACTTGTAATCAAAATGACAAAAAAATTAATTTGAAACAAAACTGTGTCGCATCTGTCGAACAACAATTGATTTTATGAACCACAATTGCTCGGTTAAACTGTAGTTGATACTGAAAATGCCGCATTTGTATGCGTCATAACACATCTGAACATTGTAGAGCTGCATGTGCAAAAATTGAAACGCAACTGACTGTCATCGAGTCACATCTGATAAACTAAGTCGCATTTGTCTGTTTCTGAGTCGCATTTGCTGAACTTGAGCCGCATTCGCAAAACCCCAACGCAACTGACATCTCAGACAATGCATTTTCCTGTCACTATTTAAAACTTCATCCAAAGACAAATCCAAAGTCTTCATCTTGTTCATAATCCGTCAAACATTGTTTCCTAGAAGATTCTGTCAGAAACCAAACTTGAAATTGCTCAAAGTCTTGACCACTAGTTTGCATTCATTACCATAGGTTGCATCCTTCATTATTTTAGTTGCATACATTTGACATTAGGTTGTCCCTAGGTTCATATTTTTGCATCTTTAGGATTAGGTAAACCTCAGCATAACTTGCAACATCATTGTTTTCAAAACTAGGCTCTTTTGGACTAAGTTATCAAACCCCTTTTCAATCATTGTCCTCTTTTGTGGATTTTCCAACTCAAAAGTCTAGTTAGGAAAAATCACTAGTCATTTTGACCTAGTCACCTTGTTAGTTTCAACAAAGTCCTCTAGCAACCAAAATCAAAAACAAAGTTTGAGCTTAGAAGTGGGTAGATACCCTTGTCTTAAAGTGCATTTTAGGTCTACACATTGCATATTCCTATTCACAAAAAAAAAATCTGAAAAACATAGGTTGTCATCATCCTCACATTTAGTTGTCATTGGTGTCATCTTTGTCTGAGTAAATCCCTTTTACGGTTGAGACTAGGCTTCAAAGACAACAACGACAAATGGAAAACTTTGGACAAGATTTCAATCCCAACATCGATAATAACACTCATGACACAAACCAACATTGGAATTTTTCCAACCCATTTCACAACATGAACATTCAATTTTCCATGAACATGCCATCTTCATCATGAAACCATTTTGAACCATTCATAAAAAGAGACCAGAATGGACAAGTATATGTCAAAGACTTAGAAGCTGCAGTGCAAAATCCTGATATAGTCTCCTTGGTAGAAAAATCAATCTTACGTGACCCTCAAAGGTATCTAGCCATGCTTTTGGATGAAGGGGCTAAGTTGCCACAAGGATTTGACATAAATACTTTTCCACCTCCATCCATCTACCCTCACCATCAACAGTTGCTTGACATAAATCCTACCAATAATTCGCAACAAACGTCCACTTATCACCCTTATCCTAACCTTGACAAGGGAAACCAACTATCCACTAGTCCATTCCAAGTCTCCACGTCATACCCTAGTCCTTCACATACTAGTCCAATGCAAGTACCCATGTCATATCCTAGTTCTTCACATACTAGTCCAGTCCAAATCCCCACGTCCTATCCTAGTCCGTCATTCATTAATCCTTTTCAAGTCATCCCCTCACAAGCCACATCTAGTCATGAAAGTTCTATCATTACTCAAAGTCAAATCCTATTGTGTAAACCTGCAAATATATGTCAAGACAAAAGCCCAAAGCATGACCTTATAGTGTCACCCTCATGTCAAGAACAAGATAGTCCATCCCATGACCCTATCTTAAACTCCATTCAAGGATTCCTTCAAGACAATCATGACATCCAAAGTACACCTACCATTGACCAAGAATTCCAAATCCATGACAACCCCATCTTCGACCCAGACCCTACCATTGACCATTACACCATTTATGATCAAACACTTGCCAACCCTATAAAGGCCTCGACTATTGACACTTCCCATAATGAGACACTTGCCTTCATGGGACACATAGACGATATTCCTCCAGAAAAAGAATCTTCCACTAGGGACATGCTTGCATATGACCAAGTTATAGCTAAAATCATTGGAATCTATGACACTAAACATAATGATGGCTTCGATAGTGCCTTGGAAGAACCAACATAATCATCTAAACTTGACATGTCACACAATCAGACCAAAAAAATCAGTCAG
The DNA here is from genome assembly GCA_007258455.2 of Sequoia sempervirens. Classification (NCBI taxonomy): domain Eukaryota; kingdom Viridiplantae; phylum Streptophyta; class Pinopsida; order Cupressales; family Cupressaceae; genus Sequoia; species Sequoia sempervirens. The sequence goes on from VDFB02105785.1 coordinate 235,173,870, forward strand.
GAATATATCCAACATGACAATGAAGCTAAGACACTTTACCAATTAGGGTCATCTATCTTTGTCAGAGCAGGCTTTCTTGCAGACGAAAATATTACAAGTGACAGTGTCCATAGACATCATGATGGGTTAGCATATTGCTTTCAAAACAACAAATACCCCATCGCCAACAAAATCTGTCAAAGCATACAATATCAAGGCAAAGGACTAGGCATACATGAGCAAGGCATTCTAGAACCAATACAACTTCAGGAAAATTACAGACATCAAGGTCTTGGCTATTCTTCAGTCAGCAAATCAAATGATGTTAGTGGTACCTCCTCGATACTGGGGGAAACCTTGTCAGATACAAACGTCAAAATGGAATCCATGAGAAATCCTTGTCATAAGATTGTTGCCAACACCCCGTACACCCACACCATAAACCATCATTCTATCATGAATCAACCTCCCCTTTGGGACCAACAAAAACAAAAGTCTTACAAGTCAAAAGATCAAAATCAAATGTCAAAGGCCATTGAATCAAACAAAAGGATAAGTGGACAAATGAAATTAAAATGGATCCCAAAGAAAGATGGATCAAACAACGACACCAAGTCAAATACAAAAGTCAATCACAATGTGGAGCCACAAGACAAGAGGACTCCCACATATAACACATGTCCACCTCCTTCAAAATGGCCATCAATCAAGGCATATAAGAGTGTTGGTTCCAAACACCATCCCTCCAAAATCCGTCATCCACCATCCCAAGTTTGGAAAATAAAAATTCATTCATCCAAACATCCAAACAATCTTTCCATGTCTACCATCATTTGTCAGAACCCTACATCTTGCCTAAAGTCCAAAAATCCCATGTCACAAATCTATCACATCATGGCAGCAACTCTTTACCACAAGGACTCTCATGGCACTCTATTGTGATGTGCGTATTTTGATAAGGCCAACTCTAGTATCAGAAAGGATCACAATGACATCGATCAGTTATATACAAGTGCTACGATCCTGACAAGACAACTCCTTCAGCAAGGTCATTATTGGCATATCATGGCACTAGTCTCTACATCGGCATCGTCAGTGGATTCAGAACAGTCAGTGGTCATCTAAAGCATCCAGGCTATCCACAAAATCAAAAATGCAAAAAAAATTGAAAATTAAAAAATTGTCACCTTGATGAAAACCTGGCAAACAGGCGCCTTGGTGACACCAAAAAAATCAAAAAGTCAAGAAAATAGTAAAGAGAAAAATTTCATCCAATGGTGAAAACCTGGCAAACAGTTGCCTTGGATAAGTACCATGATGAAAACCTGGCAAACATGCATCATGTGTAAAATAAATCGTCTATGTGGAATTTTATACTTGGGGACAAGTCATCTCATCTCATAGGCCTTCCTCTTGACATTGACATCCGACCATTTCTTTCATATCGTTTTCATACATTTTCCACTTACCTCAGTCTTGACATAAAATTGGCACACATAAATCATGCTTTGGAAAAACTCTTGACATGTCTATCCTTCGGTCATACACAAAACATCATGTCATTGACTGTCATAGTCTTATTGTCCTTATACGACATAGTCCTTTAAAATTATATGACAATTCCATTAGTCTCATGTTTCCCATCTTTTACCAAGGCCACCTCTCATGCCTGTCACCTATCTTGGCTTTCCCTTGTCAAACGATCTAAGGATAATCATCATCCCATCTAGTCCTAAACAAGTCATTCCAAATGCAACGAGTCTAATACATACAAGCACACTATCCAAAATTTTACTTGACTGCATTCCTGGCCCAGCTGTAGACCTCCATACTTTCGTCACATTGTCGTCATCGTCCTTAGGTTGTTTCGAGATGAGTCCTTCCCACGTCAAACAACATTGTCATCACCTGTCAATTGGTATTCAGCTTGACTAGGGGCACAATCATGTTTGTCCTTGGATTCTCATGTGTAGGCATTAGTCACATGTATTTGTCATGATCCTTTTAAACATCAAAATCCAAAAAAATCATAAAATGACAAAGACAAAAACATCATAAAATGACAAAAAGCCAAAAACATCATAAAATGTCTTGAAGAAAGACCAAAAACATCATAAAATGTCCTAAAGAAAAACACAAACACATCCAAATCCATTTCAAAATTCTAAAAATTTAGTCAAAGTCAGTCATGTCAGTCCATGTCATTGTCGAACTATGTTGTCTTTGTGCATTTGCTATGTAGGAAAGACCATCAGTCAATGAGTCCCCGAGACATTAGGTCAGCCCTTTTAGGTTGGTCCAAATAAAATCATGGCATTTGTCACAATCATCATAATGGTCAAATAAGTCAGACATAGTCAAACTCAGACACAAGACAGTCATTTGAAACGTCAATGTCAAAATTGGTCAAAATTAGACAACACAGTCCAATCAATCATACAGTCAACATCAGTCAACTTGCCAAAACATATTAGTCAAAACAATGTCAGTCTCGTCACTCTTTGGTCCTCTTCAAGATGTGTCTTTCTTGGAGTAAGACCTCGTCAAAATGTCCTTTGCCTTTTCAGGATGTGTCCTTCCTAACAATAGGCCCTGTCAAACTATCAACACAGTCAAATTGGCAAAACCCTTAAATTGTCCAAATTGTCAAATCGACAAGAAATCAATCTTTGGCAAACAAACATTGGCAAACAAAATTAAATGGCTGTTAATTTTTCTAGTCTATCTTGTCTTATATTTTGACTATTTTGTCTTATATTTTTACTGTCTTGTCTTTTTGGTCATGTTACTAGCTACCTCAAGGATGTCCCACGAAGGATTTAGAGGTGCGATGACATCTCCTAGCCTATTTTATTTTCTTTGACTACTATCTGTGGATTGTCTTGACAAAAAGACTGGGGCAACTTTGCCCTTAGTATGAGTTAGGACATTCCTTTTCTGTGACTGTCTGTTTTTCAAGTGGATGAACTTACACACCTTGGTCTATGTCATATCATGGTGTTTTTTGTCCATTTGTGTCATTTTTACCACCCAATGATGATTAAGAGCAATAAATATTAAAGTCCTATGGCAATGTTTTGAAGGATTTGGTCTAGAAACTAACATGCATTTCCTTTTGTCTTGTCATTTTCTCTCACTCATCTCATATAGGCATTGCATCCATATCATCATCCATATCTTTTGCACTAACATTTCTTTGTCTCTTCATATTCTAGTCTTCTCGTCCATTTCAAGAGCACACTCGTGTTCTTGGAACTTGTCTGTCCTCTCAAGGGGGCATACCGTAACCCTCCTCGTCATTCTTCCTCATCTTATTTTGCACTAGGGCATTTTTTTGGCTTATTTTCTTTGTCACAATGTGACACGTGACATTATAACAAAGAGGGGCAAAATGTAGACACCTAAAAATGACCTAGGCCTGCAAGCTTCATTTTTATCACTTTCGTCCTAGCATAATTATGACATTTAATTATGTCCTTGGTCCACATTCGACTAGTGATTAAATAATTCGTAATTATTTAGTTAATTCATGTCCATTTATTCTTCATGATTATTAAATAAATAAATTTTATTTATTTATTAAATACGTCATTAATTGTCTAAGTCTTCCTCTAATTAAATAAATTTCTAAATTTGTTTAATTATCTTTACTCATTAATTCTTTCTGATTTTGAAATAAATCAATTTCATTTATTTATTTAATATGTCACTAATCCTCACAATTAAATAAATTCATTAATTTATTTAATTTTTAATCATATCTGCTAAATTAAATAATTAACTTTAATTATTTAATTGTCAAAATTAATATTCCTCTCATTTTAAATAAATGAAATTATTTAAAATGTCATCACTTTCTTAACTGTCAGTCCATTTTAGTAAATAATCTGAAAAAGATTATTTATTGTCTCACAAAATCATTATTTTGAATTAATTTAATTCAAAATGGTAACTAATCTTCCAAAAATCAAGTAATCGGGCAGATTATTGATTTTCCAAATCTGATCTTGAGTCCAACTCTTATCTTCTTAATTTTTCGAATCTCACAAATCAAGCAGTCTTTATCTTCTTGATTTTCGAAAATCTTTATTCTCTAAATTGATTATCTCATTTATTCTCCACCATCGATCCAATTATCTGAGATATTATCTTGACCGTTCAATTAAGGATTTTGGGTGTATGGTGCAGGGGCACCATGGCATTTTTTCTTGAATGTTGTCATTAGGTGTTTAGGTTTATGTTTTGTGTGTTTGAGCACTTATTGGATGTAATAAGGTTAAATGGAGACTATATTTAATGAATTTGATGTTAGGTTTAGAAGGAAGATATCTAATAGTTAAATGGAGATTTTATCAATAAAACAAAGAAATAAAACACACAAAAAATTATAGCAAAAACAAGAGAACACAGAGAATTTAACATGGTTCACACAATCCAGGCTACATCCACAAAACTACAACCATCCAATGATTTTATAATCCAGTGTAAAACATATTACAATCTTGCTAATAATTCCCTGGTGCAACTCCCATCCAAACCACTTATAACAAGCTTTTTAGAGCTTCCAAAATTAGGGTTCTTCAAAGTCAATTTTTTCTTTTGTTGGTGATGAAGCGAAAAAAATGAGAAATTTTCTTTTTCTCAAGGGTTGCCGCCCCCAAACCCCTGCCTGGGGCTCAGCCAGGCCCCAGACCCTGGTGAGGATACATGAAGAGTGTACAGTATAGCATGATAAATCACCACATATTGACATTTGAGTCATGTAGGGTCCTTTAGTGATGGTTTGTAGAAAGTTGTCAAATGATGTAAAACTTGCTTTGCAACTTGACAATTTTTGCATTGTGAAGAAGATGAATGGTCACCTATTTGAAATTTGGTTATAGACCATTGGGATTCAATTGAAACATGTTTAAATAGCCTCACAAACTTCAAGGAAAGGTTGTTGAATCATTTTGGAGGACAAGCAATAAAGTAATACTCTGTTTTCTATGATTTTGTGTATTTTTTTTTTATAGTTTTCCAGTTCTATACGACCCCATACAGTTAGATTGTGATCTAAAATTCATGTGAAAATTTGGTGCAAAGAATATAATTTAATTTGAGTGTGGTGTGAGTGAATTTCATTGAGAAATAAGCCAGTTTGAAGTTTTTCTTTACAGACCACTTGTAAAACCCTAAGTTTAAGGGTTTGTAGCAAAAATCATGCATGATAACCCATTCCACCATTGAATCTACGCCAAAATCGGTGGAATGGAAAAAATTAGTTTGATTTTAATGTTTTTCTTTTCTTTTGGAGTAGGGGATGGAGTTTGGATGGTTTTTTTCTGATCCTTAGCCTAACATCTTCGTGTGTAAGGCTTAGGTAGAGTAGTGATAGTATAAGACAATAATTTGTAAGCATTGGTTGATGATAAAACCTATTAAATTGGACCCTATGTGACCTATGAATACCATTGGTGAAGATTTTTGGTGTTGGGAGACTTAATTCCTTGTAAATGCTTTGGAAAAGTGGCCTAATTGGCCTTGTTTTTCTTGTGGCAGACCTGATTTGAAGAACTTGGTCCAAAACAACCCTAGCCATAAATGAGATATGTTAAATTTAGGCCTAATGGTTGTATGAAAAGGTGTTGGTCCTATGGTGAAATGGCCTTCTCCAAAAGATGTTCCTGAAGAACTAGGTTTGAAGACCTAGAAGTTGAGAACAAGTGATATTGTGCAAACCACCATTGTTGGGTTTTTGAGGCTTGAGAGGTGATTGAATTATGTTGAGTTGTGTTGATTGAGACTATTCCACCCCTACTTTGCATCAAAAGGTGAACCATTAGGATATGAATTTTTTGTGGGAACCAATGGGATATTCTTTGTAATGTTTTCAAAAAGACTAGTGAAGGTTGGTACGAGGTTCTGATGTTGAATTTTTGTTGTTGTGCAATAAAAGTACTCTATTTTCTATGTTTTCAGATTTTTTCTTGATGTTATAGAGTCTTGTATGGTTTCGTACGGCCTAGGAATGCACAAAAACTAATTGGAATTGATGTTACACTTAATCTTTTGTCTATTACAATTGGTTTCACTTGTTTTCATCAAGGTTGAAGCAAATTAAAGAAAAAAAATTGTAGACCACTTGAAACCCTAATTGGAGTTAACTTTGATTGACTAAAATGGTTTTCTTCCAATTCCACTAGTGAAAATGCCTCAAACTTAGTTGAATGGTTGTAGTTAGGGTATGCTTTTTGTTCTTAATGTTGCAGGAGTAGGGGATGGAGTTTGGTGCATACAAGTTGATGCCCTAGCCTAATATCCTCATGTATTAAGCGTAGGAACTCATTAGACTTAGGGTCTTATTGAAAAGAAATTGGGAGGTTGTTCTAATTGATTGGAATTTTTAGTTCAAACCCTAAACAACATGTTTAGAGCCCTGGAATATTGATTTAGAGTCTAGAGTTCAAATACCTTGCTGCTACCTAGCCAAAAAAAACAATTAGGCCTAATTCAAGGAAGAACAGTCAGAATATGAGGGTTTTCGTACAAAATGACCACCCCTGAAATTGTGGTATGTTGATAAGTTCCCAAGAAAATCCCTTGATCATTATGATTAACATTAATAATATCAGTATTAGGTGTACTCTCGTTGACACTAGTTCAACTCTCAACATTTGTGGTATGGACCTATTACCTAAAATGAATGTTGATTCATCTTCTTTAGTGACTTCTTTATTGTATATTTGTGGGTTTGATAATGTTTGCCACCAAGCTCTAGGTACAATAATACTACCATTGTAGCTGGGTCCTGTTACCTTTCCTACCTTGTTTTATGTGATGCCTAGTTTGTTACCATTAAATCTTCTCTTTGGGAGGCCCTGGATTCATGCTATGGGTACTGTGACCTCTACTTTACACCGTTCTTTAAATTTTGTTGCAAATAATTAGGTGGTTACGGTTAAAGAGGATCCAAAAAAATTTCACCTTTGTGAGCTAGTGGTTGTTGGTCATGCTTCGGTTGTATCCACTCTTAAGAATTATATTCCATCCCTAACCACTGATGTTATGGCATGTTTTTTCATTGATACCCTCTATGGAAGCCATTCCTAGACTGAGTGTTGCTAAAGACGAACCACCTAAAGTAGAGGAACCTAAGTCTCCCCATCTTCCCCTTCTTCCTCTCAATTGAAAGCTTTCCTTGGTGATGATTAGGGCTCCTTGGAGTTCTTCAAATTCTTTATTGCAGAATACAAGGTGAGCCCCTCTTGCATATAATTTTCAAGTACTGTTGACACAAAGATTGATGATACTCCCATTGGGGAATAGAAGTGTGACCCTATTCAGGAAACCACTCCTTCCTCTGTTGAGGAGAGTAATCCCACTCCTATAAAGGAGGTTAATTTTTTTGAACCTAGTAAAGAAGGTGGGAGTGCTCCTGTAGAGACATTCAACATCCATAGGTGGAATGAAACACTCTATGTAGAGCTGCCACCTCTTGAAGTTTTGCAAAATCGTTATGGATTTGGATATGAACTCGCCTCTTGATATGGCTATGGGTAGAAAGGCCTAGGGAAGCATTATCTAGGTTTGGGATTCTCTATTGAATAGTCTAAGAATAAACCTTGGTGGAGTGTTAACATTATTTCCACTGAGCCATTGAGCTTGGTCCATCCTGAATTGATAGAGGAGAGAGAGAAAGCTAGAAAATCCCTTTATATATCTTCTCTTTAGATGAAGCACTAGAGGAATTCCTAGGTGCCTATTCCCCATTGCCTTCTTTTCATCACAAGAGACAGTTCCCTTATTGCTTGCATAAACAAGCATACTTTAGAGAATCTGTCTTGAGTATTAATGAGGAAGACCCTCTATCTAACATTAGTAATGTTGATGTTCTGATATCTCATCTTGAAGATCATAGTTCTCTCCTTAAAGAAGATACTACTAAAGTCTCTATGGATCCTAAGTCCCCAAAAAAAGTAATTAAGATTGGGAAGTGTCTTTCTTCAGAGCAAGTGGATGAACATTTTGATCTATTGCACTCTCATCCTTATATTTTTGCTTGGATGTATGAGGATATGCCTAGTATTGATGAGTCTATAGTGGTTCACAATACTGTCCTATGTCCCGAAACCAAGCCGATTAAGCAAAAAAATTGAAAGATCAATCCCAGGGTGGCATTGATGGTTAAAACTGAGATAGAGAAGCTGTTGAAAGTAGGCTTCATCTGTCTGATTGACTACTCCCCTTCGATCTCGAATATAGTCATTGTTAGCAAGCTTGATGGTCATATTCCTAGATGTATTTAATTTTGAGATCTTAATAATGCCTCTCTTAAGGATGATTTTCCATTGCCTCATATAGATATGATTGTGGATTTGACTGCAGGCCATGCAGTACTATCTTTTATGGATGGCTTCTCGAGTTACAATCAAATCCATATTAACTCGGAGGATCAGTACAAGATAGCCTTCACTACCCCTTGGATTAATTTTGATGTAGAGCATCTACAAACTTCAAGGGTACTAAAGACACAAAACACAAACTTGAGAAGATCAATTAAGCATTCACCAATATTCACTTGCTCAAAACTTGATTCCATAAGAACAAAAAGACACCAAATCACCAAAATATGGTTCCAAATTCTTACTAGACCCTAATTCACCTTAATATCCTTATTTTGACATAAAAAAAGAAAAAAAACTCTTTCATAAACTCAAACTTATCAGCATCTTCATTGCTTACACTAAAAGGCAAATTTCCTTGTAGTAGTCCAGAGACATAAAATTGGGAAAAAATCCTAAATTAAATTCAATATCCTCAGGAAAAAATCATTTTCAGGGACCCATTACAACCTCATTTAATATACTACAAAATAAGGTATTGCCATTTTGAAAAGTATATAAGAATAAATGACTGTCCATAATAGAATAGGCTCAAATAGGCCTAATTAACAAAGAAATTGTCAACAAAATTACTCCAAAACCCCAAATATCCATGGAAAGCATTGAAATAGGTTACAAAACTTAAAAATCAACAATTTCTTGGTCACTCAAACCCTTCCAAAGGCAACAAAACATAAACCCTTGATTTTGACTTCACTATGCTCAAATCAACGAGGGTTTAATGTAATTATGATTTCCAAACCTCCAATCAACTTTCCAATGCTTCAAAAATTCTTGAATATGTCTGAAATTTCTCTAGAAACCAACTTATAGCCCCGTTGAATGCATTCACAACAAATTATACCTTGGAGCATTCAATTTTCATGAAAAACACAAAAAAATTTGTGAGGGCAACAACCATAACCTTGTATTCTGACTTCCCTTGCACCTACCAATACAAATAACACTTAAAAAACCCTAAATTAATGCATTCCACTTATTTCCAAAGCCTACATTGGTGGAATGGTTGCTAAAAGCAAATTAGACTTTCAAAACCCTTGATTTAAGGGTTTTCAAGCATTTCTCTATAAATTTGCTCTTATTTACTCTAAACTTGATGGAAAACCTTAAAATAATTTCCAAATATTAGCTAACACCCTACACTATGAAACCAAACTAAAATTGAAGCCTAAGCTTGTTGTACAGTCTATATAAACTAGTGAACAACTGAAAGAAATGCTGGAAAATACAAAACATGGTACTTTTATTTACTTAATTGTTTCAAGAATACAATCTACAGTTCTTTTCTTTCCTTCAAAAGGCCTTATATAGATGTTTACATCATTTAATATAACTTTCCCTTCAACTTCTAACAACCAAATCTTCCCTTTTCACAAATGACTCTTCATCTTGCTTCATTGTTTGCATTTTTACATTTTTGACAATAATTGCAATATTTGCAACTTTTGAGAACTTGACCTCACAATCACCTAAAAACCTATTCAAGTGACTCAAATATATTAGTAATGACCTCTTTACATGCTTTACATGACAAAAATAAGATTTTACATAATTTACTTAAAGAGGCATAAAATGCTCAAGGTGCTCCTGCACCAAACAATCGTCCTAGAAAAAAACTCAAGTCCCTTTGAGGACTGATGTACACTAATCTTGCTTCTTCATATCTACATAACTTCTTCAATTTTTTCTTGGAATTATTTCTCTTGAAATCATTCATTTTCCTTTGTTTGTCACCAGATTCATTCCTTCTTCTACCTTCATTTCTGCCTTCACTTGTATTGGTCTTTTGCCTTGTCTTTCTCTGCCCATCAGATTCACCAATCACTGTTCTAACAGTACTTAACTCCCCTCTAACATTTTCTCAATCAAAGGAAACATGACTATCCTTTCACATTGCTTTTCTAAGCAATCTTTCCTCATTCTCAACAATTAATCTTTGACCTTCTCTAAACCTGCTTCTCATCATCTTCTCCAATCACTGGAGAACTCTTCAAACTGACTTTCAACTCTTTGCAATGGCTACAAACTCTTCAAGTGCTTCTCAGACAGATATCCACTTGCCTCATTGCTTCATCACACAACCTCAACATACCATCCATCTTACCCAATAGTAGATGCTAGAAGATGCACTTACCACTCTTTCTCTCAGTGGTGTCACTCTCTCTACACCACCTCCCCATCTTAATCTTTGTTGGAGGACAGTGAACACATACCTCTCCCTTATCTGTAACCAACACACCTTCAACTCTTTCTCTCTTGCAGCTTTAAGATGGATCATGCAGCTACAACCAACAACTTAACAAATCACCAAATCAACCAGCTCTGATACTAATTGATGTAGAGAATCTACAAACTTTAGGAGTACTAAAGACCCAAACCACAAACTTGAGAAGATCAATTAAGCATTCACCGATATTCACTTGCTCAAAACTTGATTCCACAAGACCAAAAAGACACCAAATCACAAAAAAATGGTTCCAAACTCTTACCAAACCCTAATCCATCTTAATCATCTTTATTTTTACATAATCAAAGCAAAAACACTCTTTCATAAACTCAAACTTATCAACTTCTTCATTGCTTACACCAAAAGACCAATTTCCTTGTAGTAGTCCAGAGACCTAAAATTGGCATAACTCCTAAACCCAATTGAATCTCGTAAAAAAAAAGCATTTTCAGGGACCCATTACAACCTCATTTAACATACTACAAAATAATGTACTATTGTTTTGAAAAGTATATCATCTAATAAATGATTGTCCACAGAAAAATAGTCTCAAATAGGCCTAATTAACAAAACAAGTATCAACAAAATTACTCCAAAACCCCAAATATCCATGGAAACCATTGCAATAGGTTACAAAAATTCAAAATCAACAATTTCTTAGTCACTCAAACCCTTCCAAACGCAACAAAACACAAACCCTTGATTTTGACTTCACTATGCTCAAATCAATGAGGGTTTAATGTAAGTATGCTTTCCAAACCTCCAATCAACTTGAAAATTCTTCAAACATACTTGAATATGTTTTCACTTGATCTATAAACCAACTTCCAACCTCCTGAATGCATTCACAATAGATTATACCTTGAAGCCATCAATTTTCATGAAAAACATATAAAATTTTGTGAGGGTAGCAGCCATAACCTTATATTATGACTTCCCTTGCACCTTCCAATACAAAAAAAACTTAAAACACCCTAAATTAACCCATTCCACCAATTTCCTAAGCCTACATTGGTGGAATGGTTGCTAAAAGCAACTTAGACTCCCAAAACCCTTGATTTAAGGGTTTTCAAGTAGTTCTCTATAAATTTTCTCTTATTTACTCTAAACTTGATGGAAAACCTTAAAATCACTTCCAAATATTATCTAACACCCTACACTATGAAACCAAACTGAAATTGAAGCCTAGTCTTGTTGTATAGTCCATACAAACTAGTGAACAACTGAAAGAAATGCTGGAAAATACAAAACATGGTACTTTTATTTACTTAATTGTTTCAAGAATACAATCTACAATGCTTTGTTACCTTCACAAGGCCTTAAATAGGTGTTTAAATAATTTAATACAACTTCCCCTTCAACTTCTAACCACCAAACATTCCCTTTTCACAAATGACTCTTCATCTTCCTTCATTGTTTACATTTTTACATTTTTGACAATAATTGCAATATTTGCAACTCTTGAGAACTTGAGCTCACAATCACCTACAAACCTATTCAAGTGACTCAAATATATTAGTAATGACCTCTTTACATTCTTTACATGATGAAAATAAAACTTTACATATTTCATTAAAGAGGCATAAAATGCTCAAGGTGCTCCTGCACCAACTTTCTATTATGTAGTCATGCCTTTTGGATTTAAGAATGCAAGAGCGACTTACGAATGGGGGATGACCATGATATTCCATGGTTTTATCCATATGATCTTAGAAGACTATGTTGATGATATCTTGGTGAAATTGATAATCCATCAAGATCATGTGAAGAACCTTCATCTTATCTTCAAAAGGATTTGACTCTATTAGATGAGACTCAATTCCCATAGGCGAGTCTTTGGTGTGGACGCCAACCAACTTTTGGGGTTCATAGTTTCTCACTATAGACGCCTAAATTTGGACACTTACATATGTCCAAATTTACTCCTTTTCATCTAAATATCCTCTTATTTGCATTAATTAATATTACTATTATTTAATTAATACCCCTAAAGTCCTCTAAATCCCTAAGGTATTTGGTTAAATAATTAAATACCTTACCCTTTATTCATTTTCTACAAGAAATTAAATAAATAATCTATTTCATCTCCCATCCCCCATAATCTTCACTTAATCCTATTCCACCTCCTAATCCCATCATTAGGGGTGTGCACATGTCTAATCCATGATTAAGATGTGTCACATCCTCCAACTTTTGCAAGTTGGCTCCTAATCTTCGTTAGCCACCTAACTATCATCTAATCATTGATTAGCTAGTCTAATCAACCCCCTTTGGTCAACTCTTCCCATTCCCCAAAAAAAATTTAATTCCTTTTTGTCTTCCCAAGGTCCTCTCATGGAATTTTTAATTCCATTTATAATCCCCATGTCCTTCTTAATGGAATTTTAAATTCCATTTATTTATCCAAAACTCCCCTCTTCCCCATGTGGATCATCACTCACATGGGACAAGGACCTCCTTTATGAGGACCTTGTTTTATCCTCTAGGAAACTCCCAATCATGTGAATTTTAAATTCACATTTATTTCTCCAACCACTTTTCTCATCCCCATGGTTCTTCACTTGCCACCATCTCTCATCCCAAGGTACTTGCAAGTACCTCCACCTCACATGTCCCTTTTCCAACTCATGTGTCCTCGTGACATCTCATCCTCCACATGGAAAGATGTGAGGGCATGTGAGTCCTCAACTCACCACAACCCTTCATCTTGCCCATGTTGGAAAAATATTGACCATTGAAATCTCTAGAGGCCTTTCCCCTAAAATAGAGGATTTTTTGCATCATTTTCTCATAACACACACTCAAATCTTCAATCATTCAAGTCTTCAAGCTCTCCAACAATCTCAACTCTCTTGCATTCAAGCTCTCATCCACCATTATTGAATCTTCAAGCTTCCATTGCATGCATTTTGTTCATCTTCTCACATACCCACATCCATTCATCATTTGAATCCTCATCACATCTAGATCATTCTGCATCCACTTTTATCACTCTTGCCATTAAGGAGCACACATAATATCAACTATCAAAGGGCCAACCAAGGAGCAACTCATACAAGGTATAAATATTCTTTTCTTATCTTTATTTTGTTTGATTTCAACGCAACCTAAGCTTGAGGTGTTAAGTGTTCTTTCCTTCTATTTTTCATCACCCCAAGGGATGATCCCAACCACACATACTGACGAGGTATATAAAGGGGGGAGAGCCAAAGTTATACCCCAATCTAGTCACATCATGTCTAGTGGAGTGTCAAAGCTAGGGTGATACCTAGATAAGATGTGAATAGTTGGTTTGAGCCTTCAGTATCTCAATAGGGTTCCTGAATCACGCTTGTAGATGAGCTAGTGTTCACAGTTGTGTGCCACGTACTATGCATAAATCGAGGAATCCCTAGTTTTCCTTGTTTTTCCTAGTTAGAGGATCATGTTGGCCATACCCTTTTCACTAATCTTAGGCTTGTGCTATTTGAACTATCTTCCTTGTGCAAAACCAGTGCATTTTTATTCAACCAAGTCAGTCTTACCTTCTGCTTGTTGTTTGGTGTGTTTTTGGCCTTTTGCCATAGCCATTTTCACCTAAGTCAAGTTGAGGTCTATTAACAGAGGTGACCTTTCCCTCAACAAGGGCGATCCTAACCTCAAGTTGGGTGAACCTACCCCAAGTTGGGTGACCTTTCCCTCAATAGGGGTGACCCTACCCTTTACCTAGGTCATTGTCAATCAAACAGCCTGTTACATCAACTTGGGCGAACCTGCCCCAACTTGGGTGAACCTGCCCTAACATGGGTGAACCTGCCACTAAATTGGGTGAGCCTACCCCAACTTGGGTAACCCTGCCCCAAGTTGGGTGATTGTTTCCCCCAAACAACCAATTTCACCTTCCGTTCAGTTATTCTGAGCATCTGTTTCATCATTCTGAGCTTCCGTTTGCCCTTTTTGAGATTCCATTTGCCCATTTTGAGGGCCCATTTTTCCGTTTCAACCATTTTCCTCCTTGTTTTGAGCATCCATCCCCTCATTTTGCACATCTATCTCTTCATTTTGAGCACCTGTTTCCTAGTACCGAGCATCTATCCACTAGTTTTGAGCATCTGTCTCCTTGTTTAGAGCATCAGTCTCCCCTTCTGAGCATCTGTCACCTCATTCCAAGCATCCATTTCCTCATTCTGAGTATTCATCCCCTCATTCTGAGCATCTGTTTCCTCGTTCTAAGTATCCTTTTCCTTGTTTCGAGCATCCATTTCCTCATTCCAAGCATCTGTTTCCTCATTCCGAGCATCCATTTCTCCATTTTGAGCATCCGTTTGCTCATTTCGATCATCCATTTCCTCATTTCGAGCATATTTTTCCCCATTCCGAGCATCTGTCTCCTTGTTATGAGCATTCATCTCCTCGTTCCAAACATTCATTTCTCCATTTTGGCATTTGTTTCCCCATTCTGATCATTCGTTGGCTCATTCCAAAGGTTTGTTCACCCATTTTGTCAATCTGTTTACCCCTTTTCTGATTTAGACAAGTTTGAAAACTAACTTGGGTGACCCTGACCTTGAATTGGGAGACCCTGACCTTGACTTGGGCGACCTTGAGCTTGACCTTGACTTAGGCAACCTTGTCCAGTGGATAGGCAAACTTGCCCAGCAGATAAGCAACCTTGCCTAGTGGATAGGTGAACCTGCCTAGTAGATAGGTGAACCTACCTAGTGGATGGGTGAACCTGCCTAGCAGATAGGAAAACCTACCCAATAGATAGGCAAACCTGCCCAGTAGATAGATAGGCGAACCTGTCTAATGGATAGGTGAACTTGCCCAACAGATAGGAAAACTTGCCTAATGGATAGGAAAACCTGACCCAATAGATAGGAAAACCTGACCTTCATCCACTCATTTTCATCTTTTGTTCATCCATAATCTACATTTTGATCCATTTGTATCATCTGTTCATCATCCAAGTCATATAAGCACACTTTAGAGCATCTCTAATTCGCATATCGATCATCATTTTCTCAATCTAAATCCCTTGAACTTCATTTCAGAAGTTATTATCCAAATTGACCTAGGTGTTTGAATCTGATCATCATCATCCACATCTACTTATGATCATCATTTGTCTTGAGTCAGACATCATCGTCGGCCCAACCAATCTACTTTCAATCTCAAGGTGGATTCGGTGCCACAATTATCTATCTATCCTTTAATCTAATCAATCAACACCCTAATTCACCTAGGGTAATATTTGAACTTGGTTTACAATCCCTTTCATCATCCTATTAATCATTTCATCAATCGATCTTATCCAATCTAATCCAACCACATCCCTATCCGATCACCCAATATATCTACTTCCATCTTGAGGTAGATTCAAGGTTGTAATCATCTTGTGGTAATTCAATCCCATCAAACCTTTGAACTTGGTTTAGAATCAATCTCATCACATCATCCAATTTTCCTAATCTGAGCTTGACCTAAATCCTAATATGAGCTTTAGCTCACCTACACCAAAGATCTTTTGATATCAAAATAAATCTTAAGATCCATTCTTCCATCTTCTTCTAATCCATCCTATTTATCTTTTCATCATCCCTTCTTTCCTTCTAATCATATGTTCCCATCTTTTTAATCCGTATCTATCCCATCCAACGTCATGAATCCTTATCCTCCATCAATGCAACGAAAAATAGTAGTCAAGGGAATCCCTAATTATATTGACGATGATAATGAGAGTCTTGTTGATCAAGAGGTATACGACATAGATCCTCTTGATGTTATCATTTCTAGTAATATTTCCCAACCACTTTCCAAAATCCAATTACCCCTCTAAGCTATCATGTTACATCTTCATCTGCACCTAGTAATGATCCTTATGCTACCTTTGACAAGGGATATCTAGTATTTTCATCGCCTGCATCTTCATCATATCCTTTCTCTACATCATCTTCTTATCTAAAATCCATGTCCTCTTATCCTAATCCAGTGTCCCAATATCCCTATTATAATCCCCCATCCATGTCCGCCTATCCTAATCTAGCATCCACATCTTCCCATCCTAATCTACCATCCCAATACTCCTATTATAATCCCCCATCCATGTCCCCCTATCCTAATCCTCCTTACCAGTCTTCCCAACCTAATCCAATATCCACATGTTATTATGTAAGTCCTACATCCCTATCAATCTATCCTAATCCCACATCCACATCTTCCTATCCTAATACATCATCCATGTCTTCCTATCTCAATCCACCATCTCAATCTTCCCATCCTAATCCAATATCCTAATACTCTTATTACAATCCACCATCCCAATATTCCTATCTTAATTCCCCATCTACTTCCTCTAACATCAATTCACCATCCAAATCTTCCTATTCTAGTCTGCTATCACAATATCCCTACCTTAACCCTCCATCTAATCTTAATCCCCCCACCAATCCTAATACTCCGCCTACTCCCAGTCCTACATCTAATCTCATTCCTCCATCTAGTCCTAGTTCACCAACCCATAATCCCAATACTCCACCAACCCATAATCCTTCATCCAAGCCTAGAATATGCACAATACTCACACCAGAAGTTCTCCAAGGACTTATGACAAATGTGACATACCCAAATCCACACCTTGAAGTTGTGGAACCATGCCATCCCAATCCATCATCCACAGTCACTAGTGATGAGACCCTTCTCCATACCACACCTACCATTGTTGTTGCCACCCCTAGCACCACTGAAACTAATGAAACCATCAAATCTACCAAATCCATTGAGCCCTTGTCTCCTACTCTGAGAGCCATGAAGCCCATCGAAGATAACCAAACCCAATTTCCATCTTCTCCTTTGAGAGCCACCGAACCCATCGAAGATAACCAAATTCAATCCACTCCTACTCTTAGATCCACCCAATCCAACAAAGACACCCAAATCCAATCCACTCCTCCCACTCCTAGTATCACCGACATCCATTCCCATGAACTTCATGAATCCCCCATGCTTCCATCTCCCCCTCTTGAGGAGTCCCTCCAAAACTTTCTCTTCATGCCACCCGCACGATGAATCATGCCAATAGTTTGATCCAGAGCATACCAAAATATCCCCTTCTTCACATCAAGATGACAATCCACCATCCCTTCCATCCCATGATCCCCATGATCCCCAAGCTCTAATTATTCCATCTCATGGGCCCTTATTGCCCACTGCCACAAATCCAGATCCTATCATACCACCTAATCCCTCTCTTGATACCACCCATCAAGATGTTGCTATCCCATCATCTCCATCTCATGATCCTCCACTGTCACCTAAAACTATTATCCCCGCATCATTTTTATATCCCCTTGGTACTCTCACATTCCTCCATGGTGGTCTCCTTGCAAAAGAAAAACAAAGCATATATACCACCCATCATCCTCCACCTAATAATGGACTCACATCATTCTTCCAGAATAACACAAATCCTATCATAGATTAAATTCTCAAGAACATGAACTATCAAGGAAAAGGTTTAGGCCTTCATGAGCAAGGTATTTTAGAGCCCATCCAAGTCAAAGAACACTCCTATATGCGAGGTCTCAGATGTACATCTTGTGAATCAAAATCCAAAAATGTTGATACAACCTCTATACATCCTCAACAAGCCTCCTCCAAAGGTATAATAGGCTCTTCCCATCACTCCACAAAATCATTTTCCACTATCTCCCCTCCATCATATCACCTTGAAACAACCATCCATATTGCTCCTTCATCTTCTAAATCCATTTTGGGTCCTTATGTCCCTCCATCCACCATCACACATCCTCTAGCTACTAAGTCCATTTTGGGACCTTATATCCCAAAATCACCTCCTCCATCTTGTCCTATTTATCCTCCTATCCATATCACCCATCATAAACATCCCACTCTCATATTCTATAATCAAGATCAACAAAGGCACACACCCACACATCCTCCATCCACATATCATCCCCAAAATCCAACCTCCATCACTCCATTCATGGTTCCTTCATATCATCCATCTTCTCGCACACATCCCATTGCTATTAAAAGCACTTTGGATGTTAAAGCACAAATGCATAAATCTAGATATCCACATGAATCTAAAGCCCCTCATGTCTCCTTCAAAAGACATGTTGAAAAAAATAAAAATCCAATCCAAAATGCAAATCAAACCCATATGCAACAAAGGCCCACCAAAGCAAAGATTAAAACCATGTGGATCCCAAAAAAAAAAGATACAATGCCTTCAAATGAAATTTTTTTAGTAACATCCAAAGTTGCTAATCCAAAGCTACACATTCTCATCCATCAACTCCTAATTTTTTTTGGGTCCTTATTTCCCAAAATTCACTATCCCATCTCCTCCATTATCCCCACATTCTCTGTCTATTAATCCCCCTATCATTTCACATCCACCACCATCTATGCCAATGTTGGTCCTGAACTCATTACCCTATCACACATCCACCTCATAATTCCATCCATACAGTTTACAACATCCCATCCATTATCCCACATATCTCTCAAATCAAATCCTTTTAATCCATTCTCTTGCATAATCCATCCATCTTCATAACCTTGGTTGTACCAACATTAAATAGTCACCTCACACATGGACTCTTAATACCTTGTATGGAACTTGATGCTTGAGTCCTTCATCCATCTCCTTATCAAATTTCTTCTAAATCCACTCATCCACATCCCTATCCTTATCCATTTCCATCCACATGCTATCCAATAAAATCCCAAAAATTCAACAAATCTAAAAAAGTCAACAAATTAAAAAAAGTCAAAAAGTTAAAAAGTTAAAAAGTAAAAAAAAAGAGTAAAGAGAAATAATTCTTCCAATGGTGAAAACTTGGAAAACAAGCGCCTTGGATAAGTACCATGATGAAAACCTGGCAAACAGGCATCATGTGTAAATCCCCCATCTAGCTTACTTCCACACTTGGGGGCAATTGCATTCCCTTCATCCCTCTCCTCCATCCCACCTGTCTTACACATCTTGCCTATCATATCCCATTTATCCCAATCCCTCCATCCTCCTTGTAATCTTCATATAGATAGGAGAAAACATATATACATGCTTTGGATACCTCTTGGCATATATTCCCCTCATCCATACACTATCGTATTCCTTATCCTCTACATCTAAATTTTTTATCCATGCATCCTATCCTCATTCATATGCCTTGTCCACTCATCATGCTACCATTAATCTCCCTTCCTTATCCAAACATCTTATCGATATCCATCTCACTCCCTTATCTTACCATCCACTCATCTCCCATCCCTCCCGCCTCATCACACAAGACATATCTAGAGTGGGGGCATCCATCTTCCTTTGTGATATAGTCCTTGGAGATATCATTCATTCATCATTCCATCCTCTCCATCTTACAAATCATTACCTTTCCATTTATCCATCCACTACCTTATTCCTCATCCAAATCCTTATCCCTCTATCCATCATAACAACCCCTTCCATCTCCCCATCCTTATCTTCCCATCTAAACAATCCCTTCTATCTCCCCATCCTTATCTTCCCATCCATCCAAAAAATCCTTTCCATCTCCCCATCCTTATCTTCTTGTCCATCATATAATCCCTTTCATCTCCCCATCCCTATCTTCCTATCCATCATAACATCCCTTTCATCTCCCCATCCTTATCTTCCTATCCATCATAGCATCCCTTTCCCTCTCCTCATCTTTATCTATCCATCCCTTCATCTTTATCCTCATCCCATCTCATAATCCCTTTTCATTGGTACCTAGCTATAGGCTTCCCTCCATGCAACCCAATTCCATCTATCTCATCATTATCCCTCCAGATCCTTTCACACATCTTTCCAATCTCCTATCACTTCTCATCAATCATCTCTCCATCATGTCGTTCTCCCCATTCATCTTTTGATGATTTGGATAACTATCCCATCCATGAGTTGCACATGATCACCATCATCCTATCCATTTCAATAGGTCTATCTTGTCTCATCATAGCGGTCCCATCATTTTATCCACTTATCATGGTCATCTCATCATCCCTTATCCATTGTTTGTCTTTGGTCTTTTGTCAAACTATGTTTCTCCTGTTCTTTCACATAGGCAAGGTCAATCATTTGATCCACCCTCAGGGATTTTTTATGTCGAATATTTGTCCTCCACCCTTGTCTCCATCATCCCCTTTTCCACTTTATCCATGGTCTTTTATCAAACTACGAGGGCTATGCGCTTTCACGTAAGCAAGGCTAATCTCTGATAAGCCCTCGAGCCCCTAGGTCATTAGGGTGTGTTAGTCTTTAGCCTTGTGTCTCATGTCTCGTTTCGTGTCATCAAGTATGTCCTTATCTAGTTGGTTCTTCATAAATGAGATCCACTTGTATCATGAGATTTAGTTGGTTTCAAAATTTCCTATGTCATCATCGATCTTTTAGTTCAGTATCCATCATCGGTCTCAATAGGATGCATCCTTCCTAACATACTTTATCAATCCAATCCATCCCCTTTTCCACTTTATCCATGGTCTTTTATCAAACTACGAGGGCTATGCGCTTTCACATAAGCAAGGCTAATCTCTGATAAGCCCCTGAGCCCCTAGGTCATTAGGGTGTGTTAGTCTTGTGCCTTGTGTCTCATGTCTGATGTCATGTCATCAAGTATGTCCTTATCTAGTTGGTTCTTCATAAATGAGATCCACTTGTATCATGAGATTTAGTTGGTTTCAAAATTTCCTATGTCATCATCTATCTTTTAGTTCAGTATCCATCATCGGTCTCAATAGGATGCATCCTTCCTAACAGACTTTATCAATCCCATCCATCCTCTTGATCCTATGGAAAAGGACATTTGAAATTGATTGTGATCTTTTGATACTTTTGGATTTTTTTTATCATTTGAGCTCTCTATCACAACTTGTCAAGGTCGCCATGATCTATCATATTATGGTGTGTTTTGATTGGTTAACATAGGGGAATATCTTGATATTTTCTTCTTTCTTGTTATTTGTTTGGCTATCCCACATAGTACCCACCAAGACTTCTATGGTCTTGTGTTACATTGGGGCATCCTTTTGTGTTTATGGTTATCCCAATGCTTGGCCTGACCAAGGTCTTCATGACTTTGGGGTGTTGGGATAGCCTTCTTGTCTGTTGTGTTTGTTTTCTACATTAGACACTAATACACCTTGGTTTCCCATACCTTGGCATCTAGTGTCTTATGCTATAACAAAAATTAGTGAACTAAAAATGGAAAATCGCATTAGGATTGCATTTCATTTTCAATTCCATTACATTGCATGTATCCTCCATCTCTTCTCATCCATATTTTCATCAATCCTCATCATTTCATCCTCCTTTCAATATTCTTAGAATAATATAGATTGGTTGTTCTAAGCACCCTCATCATATCATCATCTCTTCAATCTTCTTCGAATAATATAGATTGATTATTCTAAGCATCTTTTCCTTCATCATTTTCATTCTTTTCATCCATCTCACATCTCCATCCAATCCTAATCCATTCAATCTAGCACAAATCATCTAATCACATCCTTGGTCTTGTTCCTAGCCTTGCTACAAGCCTTGATCTAATCATCATCATCATCATCAGGATGTATCCTTCCCTATCCTTTGGTGTTGTTTTTGATGTATCCTTCCCTCACCAACAACACTTTCATCATCATAATCGGGATGTATCCTTCCCTATCCTTTGGTGGTGTTTCAGGATGTATCCTTCCCTCATCAACAACACTTTCATCATCATCCTTAGGATGTATCCTTCCTTATCCTCTTGTTGTTTCAGGATATATCATTCCCTCATCAACAACACTCCATCCATCATCAACCCATTATGGATTGTAACTTGACTAGGGCAACATCACCTTTCTCCTTAAATCCATTTGTGCTTCCAAATATCCTATCGCTTATCATTATCTATATCCATCACTTTGCATCATCTTCCCCATCTTCCCTTTCATTATCTCATCTATTTCAAGAGCACATATGTGTTCTCTTGAACCTGCATGTCCTCTCGAGGGGGCATACTCAATCCCTAATCTTCATCTTCACTCCCATCATCCTTCTTCCTAGTCACTCCTTTGATGATTGGGGCATCTTTCCCAATCTAATAATCTTCTTCCTGGTGCTATCTTTTAATCTTCTTTGAAATGATGCTACTTTGTAACACCATCTCAAAGAGGGGAAAAATGTAGACACTTAAATTTGGACACTTACATTTGTCCAAATTTACCCCTTTTTCATTTAAATATCCTCTTATTTGCATTAATTAAGTAATATTACTATTATTTAATTAATACCCCTAAAGTCCTCTAAATCCCTAAGGTATTTGGTTAAATAATTAAATACCTTACCCTTTATTCCTTTTCTACAAGGAATTAAATAAATAATCCATTTCATCTCCCATCCCCCATAATCTACACTTAATCTTAATCCACCTCCTAATCCCATCATTAGGGGTGTGCACATGTTTAATCCATGATTAGGATGTGTCACATCCTCCAACTTTTTCAAGTTGGCTCCTAATCTTCATTAGCCACCTAACTGTCCTTTAATCATTGATTAGATAGTCTAATCAACCCCCTTTGGTCATCTCTCCCCATTCTCCAAGAAAAATTTAATTCCTTTTTTGTCTTCCCAAGGTCCTCTCATGGAATTTTTACTTCCATTTATAATTCCCATGTCCTTCCAAATGGAATTTTAAATTCCATTTATTTATCCAAAACTCTCATCTTCCCCATGTGGATCATTGAGATGTCACATCACTCACATGGGACAAGGACCTCCTTTATGAGGACCTTGTTTTATCCTCTAGGCAACTCCCAATCATGCAGATTTTAAATTCACATTGATTTCTTCAACCACTTTTGTCATCCCCATGGTTCCTCACTTGTCACCATCACTCTCATCCCAAAGTACTTGCAAGTACCTCCACCTCACATGTCCCTTTTCCAACTCACTTGTCCTCGTGACATCTCATCCTCCACATGGAAAGATGTGAGGACTTGTGAGTCCTCAACTCACCACAACCCTTCATCTTGCCCATGTTGAAAAAATATTGACCATTCAAATCTCTAGAGGCCTTTCCCCTAAAATAGAGGATTTTTGGCTTCATTTTCTCATAACAAAAATTCAATTCTTTAGTCATTTAAGTCTTCAAGCTCTTCAACAATCTCAAATCTCTTGCATTCAAGCTCTCATCCACCATTATTGAATCTTCAATCTTTCATTGCATCCATTTTGTTCATCTTCTCACATACCCACATTCATCATTTGAATCCTCATCACATCTAGATCATTTTTCATCCACTTTTATCACTCTTGCCATTAAGGAGCATGCATAATAGCAAAGGGCCAACCAAGGAGCAACTCATACAAGGTATAAATATGCTTTTCTTATCTTTATTTTTTTTGAGTTCAACATAGCCTAATCTTGAGGCATTAAGTATTCTTTCCTCCTGTTGCATTCTACTTTGCATCACTTAGGATAGGTTAAAAGAATTGATCACACTCACCATGGAATTGAGGTTGACATGAATAAAATTGATGCCATTGTTAACATGCCTCCACTAAGGAATATCACTAAGCTACAAAGTTTACAAGGAAAGATTCAAGAAATTCATAGATTTATATCTCAATTGGCTTATCGTACCCTTCCTTTCACCTGTTTATTGAAAAAAGATGTTTGGTTCAAGTGGGATGAGGAGTGCCAGAAATCCTTTAAGTAGATCAAAGCTTGTTTGGCCAACCCTCCTATATTGACGTCGACTATACAGGATAGACCCTTTTCCCTTTACCTTGCTGCATCACCGTATGCCTTGGTAGGTTTGTTGGCTCAATATGATGACATGGGGAAAGAGAGAGCAGTCTACTACATCAGCCACATTCTAGTCAATTACAAAACTCGTTATTCCTCTATGGAGAAACAATGACTTTCTTTTTTCTTCGCTACGTAGACGTTGAGACACTATCTTCTCCAAGTCAAAACACATGTCATAGTAAAAACGGATCTCTTAAAGCATATGTTCTTTAGTGCTGACTTTGCTAGGAAGATTAGTGAAATGGAGTATGTTACTATCTTAGTTTGATATAAAATTCATTACTTAATAGTGAATAAAGGGTCAAGTGGTTGCCGATCAATTGGAAGATGCCCCCTCATCCCATTCTTTCCCAGGGTTGGATTTGTTCCTCGATGAGAATATTTTTGTGGTTAATTATGACCTTGAATGGGAAATATATTTTGATGGATTAAGGTGTCAGACTAGTTCTAGAGTGGATGTGGTCATATAATCCCCTAAGGTAAATCGGTCTCTTTATCCTTTCGATTAGATTTTCCTTGCACCAATAATATCGCTGAGTACGAAGTTCATATTGCTAGCTTACGTGCCGCAATTGCACTAAGAATCAAACATCTCTGTATATTAGGTGATTTTGAACTCATTGTGAATCAGATTATGGGGGATTATGAAGCTAAGCAAAGCAAGTTGTCCTGGTACTAAGACCTTGCTTTTTCCTTGCTTAATCTGTTCTCTTTCACAATAGATAGTGTCCCTAGGGGGGAAAATAAACATGTCGATGCCATGGAAAATGCTGCTTCCTTGGTACATGTATACATCTAAAAATGGTGATGATTAATTAAGCTTGTTAATTAATTAAATATAATTTATTTAATTAATTCTCTTAAAGTCATCTACATATAAATAAATTTAATTATTTATTTATATTGTTCATTCTTATGATTCTTCTACATTAATTAAATAAATAACTTTATTTAATTAATTACCACCTTCCACATTTCGCTTAATTAAATTAAATAAATTTTCATAATTTATTTATATTTGATTATCATATTATTCTAAAAGTTGAATATTTAAATTCAAATATGGAATATTCCCTTCATCCCATAATTAAATTAAATATTAAATACTTAATTTAATATTTTTCTTCTCACTCCACAAATGATTAAATATTTTTAAAATATTTAATTACACTCTAAATTCACTTCTAAAACATAATTAAATATAATTTATTTAATTATGCGAGTTTTTATATCCATCTTCACTTATAATTAAATAAATTTATTTTATTTAATTATAAACTCATTTTAACTCATTCTTCAAAATGGAAAATTCCCTTCGGATCCTATTGACGAAAAACTGAAGCAAAAGGGAAACCTTCTATCTCCCTCTCAAACTTACAAAAATATTTCATCATCCATTCTAACAAGCTTAATCTAGGCCGTTAATCAAATCAGCCAATCAAATCCTTTCAAAGACTCTATGAATGCTTGTGCAAATCCAAGCTTTGGTTACACAGATACACACGACGAACACACAAGCATATGCACATTTAGCTTATGCACTCACATCCTTTTAGCCTCACAACAATATTTTCATCTTAGCACAGTCTTGCATTGAGCATAATGTGCATTTTTATTTACATCTCATTCTTCAGTTGTCCATTTTGTTGAGCTTGATCTACTGAATTTGAGAGCAATTGGAAACAACAAAACGCTGGAGTTAGAGAGAAATAAGATGAGTTCGGGGAAACTGTAGTAACGGTCTGTTCATTTTGTTTTCCTTTTCAATTTTCTTGATATAATGTCTTATTAATATGTGTTTGAATTTGTTTATACATTGATACATTTTTCATACACACAGTACCTTCAGAAGAGGATATGAAAGAATACGACTTTGTAGTTCAGGTCTTGCGAACCCCTGTGGTTTTTAAACAACTTAAATCCAAATCCTTTGTGTGTTCTCACGTAGACTCAGGAGAATGGTTCTATAGTATCTATAATTACTTAAAGATTGGAAACTTTCCCGATGATGCATCAAAAAATTATTGCACTTGTATACAAAATATTTCAACATGTTATGTCATTTTATCTAATTGTCTTTAACAAAAATTCTATAATGGATTGCTTCTCAGATGTCTCACTAAAGTGGAAATACCCCTTTCCCTTAAGGAAGCCCATTCAGGCTTTGGGGGTGGAAATTTTGGTGGTAGATCCCTGACAAGATGATTGGTACACATGGGGTACTATTGGCAATGATGGAACGAGATTCCTTCAATTTTGTTAAAAGTGCCTTCAATGTCAACAACATAGTCATGTTATTCATGCACCTGCCCAGGAGTTACAAAATCAAACCTCTCCTTGGCCATTCACAAAGTGTGGGTTGGATATTATTGGAAAATAATCACCTCCTTCTTCCAAGGGACATACCTTTATTATTACCACTACAGATTACTTCACGAAATGGGTTGAAGGTATTCCTCTCCGATCCAAAAGCATTGAAGCTATTTGTAGTTTTCTAATGAATAACATTATTTCTCATTTTGGATTTCCTGCTACACTTGTTTTTGACAGTGGCACACCATTTAGGAACAAGGAAGTAAAGCAATTCTTAGAGAAATTTCATATCCAACAAATATTTTCTATGCCATACTATCCACAATCTAATGACCAAGCATAAGCGTCTAAAAAAACTCTGGAGCTCATTCTTCGTAAAATAGTTAATAAGAAAGGTAAGGATTGGAATATTCAATTAGCATATGATTTGTGGGCTTGTCGTACAAGTGTCTGCACGATGATGAGAAAAACACCCTACAATCTTGTGTATGGTGTCAAAGCTATCATGCGTTTAGAGTTGGAAATTTTGTCTTTACAGGCTTCCATTAAAGGGTTAATTAACGATGAAACCTACCAGTTCAATCATTTGCATAAGCTAGAGATGCTTGATGAGAGTTGAATATAGACCCTTGATCATCTTAAATATTATCAGTGATCGCTATCAAGATAGTATAATAAAAGTGTACTTCCTAGGACCTTTAAACTCAAAGACCTGGTTCTCTATGAAAATCAGAGAAATGTAAATGTGTTGCCTGATTAGAGAGGGGAATTTAGTCCTAACTAGTTAGGCCCTTACATTGTGATCTCTATGTATGGTTTGGGTGCCTATGGATGGAATGCCTCTAAAAGAACCTATTAATGCAATGCATCTCTATCAATACTATGTGTAATGTCTAACGTGTCATATGTATGGTGTTCTCTCTTTAAAAGGGTAGTAGCACCACATGTATCCATGCATCACATTACATATTTTAAGGCAATTAGATCATTATGGTAATTAATTAACATACAACCATGTGTGTTTATTAAATCATATTAGCATCTAATGTAAACATACATCCATATGAGCATGTAATATCCATAGCATCAACATACATGAAATTAAAAAGAATACACATCAAAATAAACAATACCATGATGTCAAAACTGATATGTCCATATATATATGCATGTATGTATCAAATTTCATGTACATGTATTGGGCCACTACTATAAAAAATGAGTGGCTGCTGAATATATGTCTATACAAAAGATCTACAAATATATATATATATATATATATATATATATATATATATATATATATATATATATATATATGTATATGTATGTATCACTCGCTACAAAAAAGATGTACAAAATGAAGAGCCCATATGGTTGTGGCGTATGGCTCCTAGAGCCCTTTGGCTTTGGTGGCTACTTTTGTGGTTTGGGGAGAGGTTGCATGGTGGACATGGATTTAGATAGGTGCATGCATGATGCCAAAAAAACTACCCACAACCCTTTGATCTCTCCGTACATGGAGCATATGGTCATCTACACCTGTCTCAACTCCTCCTGCAATTGTTGAACATCTGTCGAGATCACAAATACCGAATACCTATCGAGATCATTGAGGTAGCTCTGTAGGGAATCACATGCTTGCTCAATGGAATCAACCCTTGGAATTGCCACATCTTGCTCGATGAGCATTGTCCACAGCTCCCCTAATAGTTGATCACACTTCCCTTGAACAGTGGTGACCTCCGTAGTCAGCTGGATGATCTCTACCCCCCGCTCCTTGTAGGCAGTCTTCAATATGGCTACCAACTCAAAAATGTGGGCATGGCACCTCACATACAATGGATAGAAAGCCTCAAGAACCATCCCTTGGATTGGCATGACATGGGCCACCTCTATTATGTAGTGAGCTATCAACCTAGTCTATCCCTGTGTATCCTCTGCAACCACAAAGAAAGAAAGAGAAATCAGTATCACATGGCATATGTATATAAACAAGAACAAAAAAAATAAAAGTACTGAAACATAAATAAAATTCTCTATATACCTAGGTCCCTTGGCTGCCATGTCAGGTTAGGGTGAGGATCGACACTGGGACCTGCACCACTGATATCAGTAGCCACTCTCGATGATGCCAAAGCCACTATCGTTGTAGTAGTAGGTGTTGGTGGTGTTGATGAGACAGGGGTAGCTGCTGGGGGGTATGACCTCCCCCACCGCCTCAGCCTCTAAGGTGTCACCTCCTCCTAATACCTCTCCTCCTCCTCACCGACTTGCTAGGACCCTCTTCGTCTGTCCTATGGAGGATGGGGTGGAAAGTCCTCTCGTGGACTAGGATCCCCTCTAGTGGCACCCTAACCGAACATAAGAGGTGGACGATGCCTATCCCACCACCATGTAAAATTTGTAGTAACCCTGACATTATCTGTTGTTGATATGGGTAGCAGATCATTTTTGGGCTCATCATCATTAGAAGGGACAAAATTAGTGATGGTGGGGTAGGGGTGATTCCTAGGTCTCATTGCACTCCTATAAGCCCTAGTATATGTGGGCACATCTAGTGTAATCGTCTATCCATAGCCATGTTGTTGCATGATCCAACTCCAATAGTATGGTACTATAATATACTCAGGGAAACCTACCAAAAAATAGTCCCGCTACAGGTTCTTCAAGTGCCTGCTATCATCCACCCATCTAAAAAATTGATAGGGTGTCCATCTAACCTGGTTTGCAATAAGAGTATCGAACTATAAATTATCGAATCTCCACTGTCCTGTCATATCATTCTAGTGGGCCATGGGGACATGATATGACCGTTGTTGTGGAAAACCAACTGGCCTAGTGCACATGATGTGGGCAAAGGCCCACACCTATAAAAGTGTGCATGTAGTAAGAATATGGTACTCATCGGCCTAGCTCATGGTAGAGTTGTGCTAGCATGTTGCACCCCTAGGAAAAAACTATCCTATGCTCGACCATCTCCCCGATCATGTGGACGAGGCCCCCATGTAGGTGTGAGCCTTGCCCATCTATTGTGATCCAAAATGCAATGGCCATGATCATCACCCAATGCAATAGCAGTGAAATGGTCCTCACTTGGTCATACTAGTGCGTGTAGATGTGGCCCATGTTGTCATCATCATTTTTCCATCCTGAGCAGTAGAGGACTCCCTTCGTCCACTCCCATGTCAATCAGGTATCATCTAGGGCCTCCCACCATCTATAGATGGGTAGTCTAAGGATCTGATAGACATCCTTGAGTGTGATAGCCATCTTCCTAGTGGGTAATTGGAAAGATGACATGGTCGTGTCCCATCACTCTATCAATGCTATAAGCATCTGCTCATGATGCCACATCTTTGGCATGGTGAACACATGCTAGAGACCGACCCACTCCAAGTGTGTGACCTCATCCTCTATGAGATGGTCCCTTTGCTCATGAATGAGTCAGAAATCTTTCCCTCCTAGATGCTCATGAATCTCTGGATACTCCTACAAAAGTGAAAAAAAATTAAATCAGAACATTGAATTTCATAGTGAAAACAAAAATAATTTCTTAAAGACTTATGCATGCCACATAGATGTCTATGTGCCATGCATGCGTCCCTATCCGCCATGGATGCCTTGAGGATGATAGTGCACCCCCGAGATTCCAATGCAAGATTGGGACCTTGGTGCACATTTTGGATGTGAGCATGCAAAATGGACGCCTGTGCACCTCGTTGAATAAAAAAATGCTCAAAAATAACCTAAAATCACAAAAAATGAGGCTTAGAGGCCTACCTGGTCCACCTCATGACCCTTGGTGATGTCGTCGCGTAGCTGCTCCAATCTAGGTGCCTCGTACCCCCTCCTGCTCAGAATTTTGATAACCTTTCTCTCACAAAAGTTAATAATTTGCTCGTAGTGAATAGTGAAAATGACCCTTCTAGGGGCCCATCTAGGTATATATAGGCCCCCTAGGGCCCATTTTTCCTAGAGCTTGTTGCTCCTTGGTTTCTCCTAAATTCACCCCACCAAGCTAGGGGAAAAATCAGGAGGGGGCATATAGTCACCTCTTGATCATATTTTTCTTCCAAATCAATGACTTTTTCTTGAACATTCTTCTTGTCGTTGTAACTTCTTCTGATTTTCAAGTCTCACCTAAAATTTGAGTTTTGCACGTTAAAGTCTTGAGTGATTTTTCAAGACCATTCTATCACTGTTTGTTGAGATTGGTTGTTGGGGGCACCTTTGGTATCGGTTAGCTTGAATTTAGTGGCCTCTGAGGTCCCTTTTTTCTTGGCATGCAAATCCATAAAATTCAAAGTTTAGGTGAAATTTTTCTTCTCTACTTTAGTGAGGCTAATTTTTTCCAAAATCAAGCCCACCAAAGTGGTGGAAAAATGTAATGTTGAATAATTGCACCTAAGGACAATTCCACATTTTTGTACTTTTTCCTAGCATTTATGACACCTTAGAACATTAATGACAAAAATCTCATGAGTCATAATTTTGCAATTCTGACTCCATGCAAACTTGTGGTAGAGAAACAAAAGCATGATGACACATTTCCCAAAAATCTAGGCTTTGGATGCTTGTGTGGCATGTGGACGTTTGTGTAGTGTGCTAGTGTTCTAGTGGTTTTTTGAGTTTGAAATAGGGAATATGGAATCCTGACTCTTTCGACATGTGTCCTAACAATTAGATTTTGGATGTAATAGCTCTTTTCCACCCTTGCATGCATCAAAAACCCCTTCCTTGCTCTCATTTGGGGTTGGAAGTCATTCATTCAAGCTCTCTTAATGTTTTTTCCATCTTTGAGTTCTCTTCATCGTTCATAGCAGCACTGTCACAAGAAAAGCATGCCAGAATGAGGTCCTTCCAGCAGCAACAACTCTCAAGAAAGCACTCAACAGTGTGTCCATGTGCTTCAGAGAGGGTCTAGGCTTGTGGGTAACACACTCTCTCTCACACACTTTTCTTTCCTACTTTTTTATTTACTACTTAGTGGTGCGGGTTCTACTCTTGAAGTAGGTTTCACTTTCACCACACACTTTGTTTACTTCATTTGCACTCCTTTCCAACTTAGCTATTTGTGGAGGTGGGAACACTAAAATGGGGGTCTAATTGAGGAAACCCCTATACAACCCCAACCTTTTCCCCTCATCTTTTTGTGTGTAGGTTGCAAAGTAGAGCTTGGAGTGAAGACCTAAACGTCCAGTAAAAGGTAAGTTTTATCCAAGTCCCCTTATGTTTGTTATAGCTTTTGGATTCCTATTTGTTTATTTCATTCAATATATCCTAGATTTGAGCCCAGAAGCGAAACTTGGTTATGCCCACCTAAGTTCCTAAGCCCTTTGCTGCTTAGGACACCACCACATCTTTTAGATGACAACGCATCGCACCGGTATCCTAAAACTGCATGGTTTTCTTTTGGCTAAGAGCTCACTCATTTGAGGTAGAAATCGAGGAGTTTCACTCTCTCAGGATCCAAAGTAGTTTTCTCATAAACATAGCTTGGGTATACTTCTTTACCGTTTCATCAACCCTCTTATGCTGAGGTGTATAAGGGTAGTTTGTTCCCTAGTGATCTCTTGAGAATGAAGAGACCCGTGTGCTAAAGATCCCTCTTATATCACAAGAACAAATTAGAAAAATAAATTAAAGATTAAAACATTAACATATTTAAAATATACAAAAAATTACATGGTTAGAAAGGCAAGAGAGAGCTTGATGTTATTGTTGTATTTTTTAGCTCAACCTTGAAATAAATGCAAACTTGGTGGAGATCATTCTCAAGATATTGTTACTCTTTTATAATTTACAAAAAATATGCCTTTTGGAATTGACATGTAAGTCCAACCCTTTGGGTTGGATTTCCAAGGAAACCCCAACCATAAGGGTTGGTAATACACAACAAAGATATAATCATGAGCACATTATAACACACTCATTTTTGTGCGAAGCAAAAATAAAACCAAGAGCCAAGGAGAGATAGGAAGAATTAGAAAGGAAGAGTGATATATAAATATATGAAGAGATGGAGAGATAGAAATAGAGATAGAGGGATATATCTCTCCCTCTCTTTATCTCCCCCCCTTTATTTATCTCTTCCTCTCTATTAGTTGTCTCTATCACCCCATTTATCTCTCATTTTCACTCCATCTCTCTCTCTCTAATCTTTCTCAAGTTATATTTCGAGATCTCTATCTCTCCCTCTTTCTCTATCTCTCTACTTCTACTCTCTCCTCTCTCTATTTCAAGCTCCCTCCCTATATATATATCCCTCTCTATCTCTATATCTCTCCTCATACACACAAGTTCCTTATTTCTTCCTTCTTGTATATATCTCTCCATTACTTGTCTCTATCACCTCCTTTCTTACTCACTCTTGCCTCCTCTATATCCCAATATCTCTATCTCTCTTTATCTACATATCATTATCTCTACCTTCTTCTCTTATTCATTCCATCTTTGTAATGTCCCCAACTCAAATAAATATGATTACCATTAGATTGGTTGGCCTTTCCTTGGTTTACCCAAGATGAAGAGGACACACAACATCATTGGGAAAGAAATGAAGTCCTTGGCTTGTTCTAATTTTAATTTTAAGCTGATTGCACATCTTTTGATGCAACTTAAGTGAACCTAAGTTATTTTAAGTTGGGCACAACTTTTTAGGAAACTTAAAGTGATGCCTAGACATGAGACTTAAATTGGCCCCTTATGTACTTAAGTGACATCTTAAGAACAAATTTTAAGGTTTTATTGTGAGCCCTTAGATTAAATAGGTTAATAAAGAGGGGTGAGATTAAATCATATTGTTAGGAGTTGTTATATAACACCATAAAGGTTCATTTTTAGGCATTATGTGATGAAATTTTCCGCTTCCTGCTACTGCAACTTGGCTTGAGGTTTGAAACCCTTAAGTATCCCTGATTTCAGGAGACATACAGGCTCTCCCTAGTCAAAAGAGTGTGTTCTGGTGGAAGAACTCTATTTTGTGAAACCCTAGCACATTGTTTATTGTTTGCTGCAAGATTTTATAAAGTTTGGAGGCTAAAATTGAGGAGAATTTTAGTATTGGATACTCAGATTTGGGAACATTCACTACTGCAAATCATTCATTCCTGAGTTTCCAGTGGATGGCTATTGAAGAGCACCAATTTCAAACTTATTTTTGGCCATTTTGGGAGCCCAACATCACTTTAGGAGGGTTGACTAGGGTTAGAAACCATTCTGACCCAAGGGTTTAAATTGTAACTTTTTTGAACATTGTAATAATTAGAATTTTCTATCTTTTAGTTGTAAATCTAATCTGAAATCGGATCAGAAATTCTAAGTTTATTTGAAACTACTTTAATGCAAACAAATTTCAGATTTATGCCCTAGTTTGCAAAAAAAATTGTTATTAGTTTTGTGCCGTAGTTTTCAGATATTATTGTTTCCTTTTAGTATCCTATTTGGGGATATTATAGTGGTATTAGAGCTGTAAGATTTTGTAAGATTTTGTAGCTTGTTTGGGTTGAATGTATACATGGAAAGGGTGGTCATAGCTTGGAAAAGTAGAAGGAATTAATGGTGGATCCCAATCAGTCAACATCATTGAATGAAGAAGAAGCAACACAAATGTTTTCAATAATGGTGAGATTGTTACATGATAACAATCTTTATTTAAGCTAGCTAGCTCATAACACAACATATGGAAGGAATTTAGGGCATATGGAAGGACTTTAGGGCATATGGAGAGAGAAGTAGGAAACCTATAGAAAATATGGAACATTATACCAACAAATCCATGGGTTCGTCATAATCTAGACTATTCATGCCTACTTTCATACAAGAATACGAACCTATACAAGAGGAACCTATTGAAAATAATGAGGATGCTGAAATAATAGATAAGCATCAAGCTTTGGGACCATATTTTCAATCAACCATCTCTTTCAAGGACTACTTGGAGGTCACCAAGTGCACAAAGCCCAAGAAAAAATAAATTCAAGGGAAGTAGAATTATGGGTTGCAGAAGATGTTGGGACAACTATCCCTACCTAGTTTTGATGGATCATCCAAGTGTATGGCTAGAGCTTGGGTCTAGAAATTAGACACTTATCTTGCTTTGAATTAGATGAAGGATATTGAAGCCATCAATTTTTCTACCCTTCACCTTGAAGGGGTTGCACATGTGTGGTGGTATCATGGGTAAGTGACACAAGGACATGGAGCAATAGTCTCATATGATCAGTTTTTCACTACATTGATAGAATGGTTTGACTATAAGGATTCATAGGAACACTCTAGGGAGTTGGCTCAGTTGAGACAGGTTGGGACACTTGATGTATATATTTCAGATTTTTAGCAAATATCAGTTATGGTTTCTGATGTGACCAAGAAGAGGTTGATTTGTTGGTTCATAGAGGGTTTATAAGAATCTCTCAGAGGTTGGGTCAAAGCTGTTGATCCATCATCCTTATAGGATTCTATTAAGCATTCAAGGAATATTGAGTTATCTACACCACAAGCTAGGTTTCCTAGTAAGTTTTTGTAGAAATCCTCACCAAAAATTGGCCACAGAAGAAGGACAAGAAACTAGAATATACTAGACCAACATGAGGGATATCTAATCTAGTTGGTGGGATATCTCATGATTTGAGGGACACATTGAGATGGAAGAAGATTTTCTATGATTTTCATGAGCTTTGGACACTTGTATATGAGTGTAAGAATGAGGGAAAAACCCATTGGATTGAGGTCTTCGAGGAGCCTAGTGATGATGAGTTGGAGGAGACCCAAGTTCATGATGAGAAAAAGGAGCTGATGGATGGGGAGTCAAGCCTAGATGAGCATCAAGATGATTTGGCATAGATGGAGGGTGTGATTGCAACTCTCTCTACCAATCCTCATTATAATGCCTTCAGAGTTAAGGGTGTTATGCAGGGACAATGAGTTGTTGTATTGATTGATAGTGGGGCTTCCCACAACTTCATTGATGAATCCTATAGTGTATTAAAATGCATACCCTTCCATTTCCACACTTGTTTGGGCCCGCCTTGCTTTATTTATCCTTATTTATGTCTTAATTGGTCCTATTTTGCATTCACAAGCCCTATGAATTATATTTTTTTGGCTAATCTCAACATTCTCCAATGCGTAAATGATAATTTAAATGATGTCATTGGAGTGTCTTTGATTTTTGGGTTGGGACTAAAATTCCACCTAGGGAATCTTTGTCCCCCAAATGTCTTGGGACCTTGATTTTGAGAGCACCTAAATAAGTCCCTTTTTGGATTATGTGCCCTGAGATTTGAGCCTGACGAATAAGATGCCACCTTGAGCGTCTTAGTCCTCCTTGGCTTATTTTAAAGATTTATTTTCAAATTTTGGTGGGATTTAGCCTCCCTTATTTAATGAATTCATATTTTGACTTGGTGTGATGTAATTTCAGGATATTAAGCATAGATAAGTATAAATACAAGGTGCATTCACTCATTTTTCATAACAAGCATACAAGTCTTTTGTGAGAGCATTCATCAGAGAAAATTGAGTTCACAAGATCATTCAAGAGAATTTATATCAAGAATTTGGAGCCATCATCAAGATTCAAGCATCATATCAAAGATATTCTTTCATCATGTGTGTTGTTGTGCTAACATTTGTGATGTAGGGTTTTTATTCAAACAAGCAATTAAAGCAAGATCTATGAAGCATTCCTTTGATTCAAAATCCATATCCATTTAAGCCATTTCACACAAGTTTTTAGACTTTACAACAAGGGTTTGGTGTGTTGTAGCATTGCATCTTGTTCGTTCATCATTCCCTTCATTATTCTATTTTATTTCGAGGTTTAATTACCAACAAGGGGTTTGACCAAGGGAAACCCCCATTCACTAACAAACAAGAAGTTTTTCCCTCCTTGCATATTTGTGATTGCAGATTTACATTAAAGACTTGAATATCATTTGGAGTGCAAAGTTGCAAAGTTGCATTGCAAATTTGTCATCTTCACAAAAACTCACCTATAGGCCGAATCTGAAAGTTTCAAAACCTGAGATAGGAGGAGAAGCAAGTGCAGACCTTGGAGCTCAAGACCACATTTACAGATTTTAGAAATCTAGAGAGGGACTAATATGCCACCTTGGGCATCTTAGTCCTCTCGAGCTTATTTTGCAAAAATTCCTTTAGATCTTGATCTAACATCCAAACACTATGTATCTACCCCAAAAATAACAGCAGGACTAAGATAATAGTAAAGGTGTCTTTTTCCTCCCTGGCATTTCTGGAATCCTCACAACATCTCCAGACTTCCTAGGTAAACACATCCTAACTCCCTATTGCATATTTTCATTATTTGCATCTCTCATTTAGCTTGCATAACTAGGTTTTGTAGGTTGGATGTGTTAGGAATTATATGCAAAAATTATCAATTAAATGCAAATAAAGATTAAACAGAGGAATGAAAAAAATAGAAATAATAACAATGAGAGACAATATTTAATGTGGTTCACCCAAACTTTAGCTACATCCACCAATAGAGAGTCCAATATTATTATCCATTAAATCAAATCGATTACAACCAGTAATCCTTTACAACTCAATACCACTGCAATTGCTACAATGCAATGTCCATAGAAGCCCAAACCCTTAGCCTTTTATCAAGACTTATGTTGGTTACAAAAATAGGGTTTTTTTACATTGGCTAATAGAAAAATAACACATGTTGCCTTTATAAAATAATAAAAATTTGTGAGAGGTTTCGGGGGTGCTGCCCCTTGACCCCATCTTGGGGGAACTGCCCCCAAACCCTTGTTAAATAATTTGGGGGGAAACCACGCCAATAAAGGTGGAGAAAAAAATTAACCCTTGAGTTTGATTAGGCTCCATATACCAACAAAATACTTGTTTATCTTTTCCAAGAATTTTCTTGGTGGTGAACCCCTAAAAGCTTATAGAACCCCCTCCTAGGTCCTCCTTATTGAGAATTGACTCACCTTGTGAGCTTGATAGTCAATCCAATTGGGAATCCTCAGACATTTTTGAGTGATTTGTGGAAAGAAGGGTGACATTTTCCACCCCCTTTTCATATAAATCATTTTGGTGAACCTGACCTTGTTAAGCATTCATTTTCTAATTTGGAGTCCATTAAAGTCATAGATCTAGGTTGCATTCATTCTTGCATTACATCTTGCAATAGTGAAATTGCATCTAGGTTTTCTTGCATTTTCATTAGTGAAAGTGCATATAGGTTGTATTTTTTCCTTCTTGCATCATTTCATTTCATTCTAAAAACTAAAAAAAGTGCATTATTTGTCATCTTAATTTAATTTAGAAACATTCTTATTGCATTCAACATTGCATTCAATTTCTTGTTACTAGTTACTTTTTCTTGCATTCATTTGCACATTTTCCTATTTCTAAACATCAACATCTTGAATAGGCAATCTGTAAACACTATAGACAACCTAGAATTTGCTATTTTTCTAAGAAAAACCATAGCTGGGACTAGAATTTCCTTCTTGGTGTCTTAGTCCCTCTCAAGGTTTTTGGTTCATAATCCTTTCTCTACTATTTGTTTCCTATTTTAGTCCTTGGAACTTCATAATTTCACTAGTAGGAAATGGATTCCCTTACTGGCATCTTAGTCCCTATTGAGTTTGATTTTCTAGTTTTCAGGATTTGACATTGCTTCTTTGTGCTTCTGTGGGCTTCCTTCAGTTTTCTGTTTTATTTTTTGAAATTGTTATTATTCCAAGTTCTTTCATTTCAAGTGTAATTGAAAGCATAGGATATTGTGTTCATTGCACTTTCTATGGTTTATCCCTTGTATGAGTTGTAGTATTTGGTGTCCTACTACTAATACTATGGTTAGACAAAGTACGAGACTCATGGCATCCCATGATAAAACACTCGTTGTGGATCTTGGGTTATCAATCTCTCTTACTTCTGGTAGTGGTATTAGTTCACCAGGTATGGACCATACCTTTGATACCTCTTTTTCTATTCCTACCTTACCTACAAGTTTTATGCCAAGTTTGCAAACAATGGTTGACAATATCCCTCAAGAGAACATAATGAAAATGCATGAAGATCTAGCCCATTTACAAGATAGTGTGAGAACTGGAAATATTTCCAACATTGTTATACCTACCATAAATAGTATTCACCGCATGATGGAAAGTGATGAAGGATTGGAAGTTGTGCATAACCTAGCTCAAATATTTGAAAAACATCTTCCTTCCACCAGTAATGGTGCTCAAGCTTCAAACAATGTGCAAAGCCAAGGAGGAAATAAAAATCCTCCCTCTTCAACCATAACCTCAATTCCCACCTATACCAATTCTTAAGTGACCACAACAATGCAACCAATTAGCAATATCCTTCCTACCTAGAATATTTCCAGTAGTGCTCCTTATACTTGTGTGGCATCTAATCTTATATCTCCTCCCGTAAGATATCCATTCACTGGTCCTTCCAACACATACACAACACCACCATATTCACCTCCATCGCAAACCACAAGTAATGATCCTAGCATTAACCACCTCTTACAAAGCCTTTCATCCATTCAATGTGTTAAGTTTCCACTATAAATCAAAATCAAAATGGTCCACCTTCATACTATGTCAAAAGTAACCCATTATCCTTGGAGATATTGAGAACTTTGGTGCCACAAGGTATAGAGATCCTGATACTTGAGAAATATGGAGGAAAGGGGGATCTTGATAATCATGTTATTTCCTTTATTGCTTTGTGTAGTGACTTTATCCTTGAATATAAAGTTTTGGCTAAACTTTTTCCTCAATCTCTAAAAGACATTGCCTTGGACTGGTTTTTTGCATTACCAAATAACTCAATTTGTTCATTCAATGAACTTGTTGAGGCCTTTATTAACCATTTCCAAGTGCATATGGTTCTTGAAATGACATTACTTGATTTGATGAGATGTAAACAAAATGAGGGTGAAAAAGTCACTGACTTTATTTGATGCTACCAATCACTTTACTCCTAAATCAATGTAATGATTCCTGATTCCCACCTTCAAAAGATGTTCACATAAAATCTCCAAAGTAAGAGAAGAGAGAAGCTTACCGTGATGAAATTCCCTTCCTTTATGCACTTGTGCACTACCCTTCGAGATTATTAGAATTCCATAGGTAGTAGTGAATTGAAAAACACCCCTACCCATCCTAAGAAGTCTGAAACTCCAAACCAAAGCAACTACCAACCTTTCATAAGACAAAATAAAAGTTTCCTTCAACTCTATTCTACCTCCCAACCTACCCAACCAGTTGATACCCAAGTAGCTACTATAATGAAGAGTAATCCTTATATCTTTGGGGACCCAGAAAGACAATTTACACCCTTACCCGACACATTTAACAACATCATGACCCAACTATTAAACAAAAAAATGCTTACCCTACCTCCCGTTTGACCCCTTGACCCTAGCAAGACATTACCCCCAAGCTTTAGACACAATGTCTATTGTGCTTATCACCAAAAAAAAGGACATGATACAAAACAATGTGTCTTAAACATATTGTGCAAGACCTCATTGATTCTACTCATATCCAAATTGGAAGTGTGAATGACAAAGGTAATAAGTCTTTAACTCCTCCCAATCAAAACTTGCAAATCTTTACCAAACCCATGCCCAACCATAATATTTTATTTGTTAAGGCTAGTGAAACTAAGCCCGGCGTAATGAATGTTGACATAGAAGATGAGAATATAAACAATCATGAAGAAAATACTATGGATGATGATGATCAGAGTCCTATGGATACTAATGAACAAAGTCCTATTAGTACAATGATAGGAGTGATTGACATCAAACATCATAAATAGCAAACCATAATCCCATTGAAATTACTTTTTGTTTAGAAGAAACACTCAAACATACACCTGATGGTCCTCTTTACATAGTCGGCAGAATCAATAACAAACCCACTCTTGGGATTTTAATTGATCCCATATGTAGATAGAATGTGATCACATAAGAACTCTTATATGTGCATGAACTTACTCAAGATATATATGATAAACTGAAAGCATGGATTAAAATGCATGATGGTTTTGCTTGTGCTATGATGGGTTTGATCACACTCCCTTTACAAGTAGGACCAAAGAAATCAAATATATAATTCTCTATCATCTCTAATTCAGATCAATTTCATGTGAAGTTGGGTTACAAATAGATCAACTCCATGAAGGTGGTCTCATCCATTGTCCATAAGAATTTCTATCATATCAAATATATTCTTGCATCATGTGCATTGTTGTGCTAACATTTGTGGTTTAGTTTAATTCAAGTAAGAAATTCAAGCATGATCTATCAAGCATTCCTTTGATTCAAGATCCATATCCATTGCAACCATTTCACACAAGTTTGTAGACTTTACAACAAGGGTTTGGTGAGTTGTAGAATTGCATGTTGTTCATTCATCATTCCCTTCATTATTCTATTTAATTTCAAGATTTAACTACCAACAAGGGGTTTTACCAAGGATAATCCCCATTCACTAACAAACAACAAGTTTTTACCTCTTTACATATTTGTGATTGTAGATTTAGGTTGAATACTTGAAGATCATTTGGAGTGAAAAGTTGCAAAGTTGTCATCTTCATGGAAACTCATCTATAGGCTGAATCTAGAAGTTTTAGAACCTGAGATTGGAGGAGAAGCAAGTGCATACCTTGGAGCTTAGGACCACATTCAGAGTTTTTATAAATATAGAGTGGGACTAATATGCCACCTTGGGAATCTTAGTCCTCCCAAGATTATTTTGTAGAAATTCCTTCATATCCTGATCCGACATTCGAAGACTCTACATCTGCCTTGAAAAATAGCAACAAGACTAAGAAAATAGTAAAGGCATCTTTGTCCTCCCTATTATATCTGGAAAAATCTTTGCATTTTTCAAAATCCTCACAACATCTCCAGATGTTCCAGGTACACACATCCTAACTCCCTATTGCATATTTTCATTATTTGCATATCTCATTTAGCTTGCATAACTAGGTTTTGTAGGTTGAATGCTTATTTGTATTTTCCAAGAATTTTCTTGGTGGTGAACCCATAAAAGATTATTGAACCCCCTACTAGTTCCTCCTAATTGAGAATTGACTCACCTTGTGAGGTTGATAGTCAATACAATTGGGACTCCTAGGACATTTTTGAGTGATTTATGGAAAGAAGGGTGAAATTTTCCACCCCCATTTCCATATTAATCATGTCCTATGTTAAAAATTAGGGTTTGAAAGTTGAAGACAATGATGGATTCTGAGTGAAGATAGTGAATGGAACATTGTGTTTTCTTAATTTTGTGCCACAATTGAGTATGTCTTTGGGAAAATACACCCTTATTGATGATTTCTATGTGATTTAATTGAGGACACCAACATTGTTTTGGGTGTTCAATGGTTGTATTCTATAAGTCCATATGTCACAGACTTCAAAACTATACAAATGAGTTTTACAAGATATGGTAAGAAGGTGGTGTTATGGGGCTTATCTTTAGAGGCACATAGAGTTATTTCAACCAAGAGGATGGAGAGATATTTTTGGAATTCATAGGATGAGTGGGAAGTGCAGTGTTTTATTTCAGATAAGTCTTTAGATATAGGACAACATAGATATCATATGGAAATACAAGGAATAATGGAAAAGCATCCCATTGCTTATGACAACCAATAATTGAATGGATTTTAAAGGAGGTTCTCTACATATGATCACAAGGAGATGTTGGCAATCATGCACACACTTGAAAAGTTTTGGTAATATCTTGTGCACAACAAATTTATAGTGAGGATTGATCATAATAACCTAAAGTATTTTATGGAGCAAAAAGGCCTAAATGAGAGACAACAACGCTAGGTAAATAAGCTACAAGGGTATGATTTTGACATTGAATT
Source organism: Sequoia sempervirens (assembly GCA_007258455.2). Taxonomy (NCBI): domain Eukaryota; kingdom Viridiplantae; phylum Streptophyta; class Pinopsida; order Cupressales; family Cupressaceae; genus Sequoia; species Sequoia sempervirens. Next base: position 235,216,490 of record VDFB02105785.1, read on the forward strand.
TTTCAAAGGGAAAAATAATGTTGTTTTTGATGCATTGTCTAAAAATCCTACATTTTGCTCACTTTCATAAATTATAGCCACTTGGAATGACCACATACTAACTGAATATTCAAAGAATTAGCATGCTTGTGATATTTTAGATGGTAAAGTTGATGATGAAAGATATAAAGTGTAGAATGACATCATATATTACAAGGATAGAATCTACTTAGTGCCTAAAAGTAAGCTAAAGCATAAGATTCTTATTGTTGTTCATAACAGTTAGCTTGCTAGTCACCTTGGTTGTTTGAAGACATATAGGTACATTCATGAAAGATTTTAATTGAAGGGTATGAATGATGATGTTTTTAAACATGTAAGGGAATATGTAGAGTTCCAAAGAAACAAGGCTGAAGTTTCTTTTCCAATAATGTTACTACAACTACTTCCTATTCCCAATCAGAAATGGGAACAAATATCAATGAATTTTATTTTGGGGTTGCCTAAGGTGAATTGTAAGGACTGTATTTTTTTTGTGCTGGAAAAACTTACTAAATATGCCAATTTTTTCCCTATGCCTTTCAAATTTAAAGCACAACAAGTTTTTGGGTTTTTTTTTTAGCAAATTTCCAAACTTCATGAAATGCTAAAGAGGATTGTAAGTGATAGAGACCACATATTAATCAACACTTTTTGGCAAGAGTTGATGAAGTTGGATGGAACGAAACTTGATCATAACACTAGTTATCATCCTTAAATGGATGGTGAAACTAAATTTTTTAACAAATGGCTTGAAGGTTATTTGAGGAACTATGTTTCGGGATAGCAAAATGCATGGGAAAAATGTTTACATTTGGAAGAATTTTGTTACAAAACTATGTTTCACATGAGCATTGGCATGACTCCTTTCAAAGATTTTTTATGTCTACCAAGCTTCTACATTTGTAGTTTTTTTTATTCTAGAGCTCCAAAAGTGCTTGAGTGGGCTAAAGAAAATCAAGACATCCTCAAAGCACTCAAGGAGAATATTCAAATTGCACGGGAACAACAAAAGAAATATGTTGATTTCCATCGAGTTGAGAGGTCTTTTGAGGTGAGATACTTGGTATTTGTGTATCTTCAACCTTATAGAAAATCCTCCTTGAAGGTAAGTGGGGTGGAAAAGATTAAACCCATATTTTATGGGCCTTTCAAGGTAACTAAGAGAATTGGTGAAGTAGCATATGAGTTGGAGCTTCCATCTACAAGCAAGATCCACAATGTATTCCATGTGTCATGTATCAAAAAGGCACCTACACAACATGTCACACCTTCTATGGAATTTCCCCCCATGGATGGAGAGGGTAAATTGATACTTATTTTAGAAAAAAATTTGAAAGTAAGGGAGAAAACTTTGAAGAATAAGGTAATTTTTTAATATCTTATCAAATAGAAACACTTGCCTTTGGAGGATGCAACATGGGAAGGAGAGGAGATTCTTAAGCATCCAAGCTTTCAAATGCTTGAGGACAAGCATTTTTTGGGTGGAGAGAACTATAATGTCCCCTACTCAAATCAAGATGATTAGTAGCATATTAGTTGTCCTTTCCTTGGTTTACCCAAGAGGAAGAGGATGTAGAGCATCATTGGGTAAGAAATGGAGTCCTTGGCTTATTATAAAATCTAATTTTAAGTTGAGTGCATGTATTTTGATGCAACTTAAGTGAGCTTAATCTATTTTAAGGGAACTTAAGTTATTTTAAGTTGGGAATGTCTTTTTAGGCAACTTAAAGTGATACCTAGCCATGGGACATAAATTGGCCCCTTTTTATGTACTTAAGTGACATCTTAAGAAAAAAAATTAGGGTTTTATTGTGAGTCCTTGGATTAAAGAGGTTAGATGGAGGGTAGAGATTAAATCATATTGTTATTAGTTGCTATATAACACCCTAAAGGCTCATTTTGAGGCATTATGTGATGAATTTTTTTGCTTATTACTACTGCAACTTAGTTTGAGGTTTGAAACCCCTAAGTATCCCTAATTTTGGTGAGACATACAAGCTCTCCCTAGTTAGAAGAGTGTGTTTCAGTGGAAGATATTTGGTTTGTGAAACCCTAGCACAATGTTTATTGTGGGTTGAAAGATTTTATCAAGTTTGGAGGCCAAAATTGAGGAGAATTTTAGTGCTGGATTCTCAGATTTGGGAACATTCACTGCTACAAATTATTCATTTCTGAGTTTTTGGTGGACAAATGATGAAGGTCACCAATTTCAGATTTATTGTTGGTCATTTTGGGAGCCCAACATCACTTTTGGAGGGCCGAATAGTGTTAGAAAATATTTTGACCCAAATCTAGGATATTTTGGTATGAAATATGCACACTTATTTCATGGGTATTTTTGATATTTAATTCTAAATTTTTTTGGGTAGTTATAAGGGTTTAAATTGTCACTTTAATGAGATTTCTAATAATTAAAATTTTCTTTCTTTTGATTGTAAATTTGATCTCAAATTTGATAAAAAAATCTGAGTTTGTTTGAAACTACTTCAATGCAAATAAATTTCAGATTTATGCCCTAGTTTGTAAAAAAAAGTTATTAGTTTTGTGCCCTAGTTTTCAAACATTATTGTTTCCTCTTAGTATCCTATTTGGGTAAATTACAATGGTATCAAAGAAGCAATATTTTGTAGCTTGTTTGGGTTGACTATATGCATGGGAGGGGTGATCATAGCTTGGAAAAGAAGAAGGAATTAATAGAGGATCCCAATCATCCACCATCATCAAATAAAGAAGAAGCAAAACAAATGTTTTTAGAAATGGTGATGTTGTTACATGATAACTGTTGATGGGTGTTTTAGCACTTTCTCAACATAGGCAGTGCATAGGTGCACTACCTCTCTTGAAAGGTAGAAATTCACAAGCAAGTTACTAATCACTACCCAAAGGTCTCTTAGGTGTCAAGTCATGATGTGCATAGGATTTCTCATTTGATGTTTGATGTGATTTTTCTAGTAATCATAGGGAAGACTTACGTAGTTTGGGCTAGATGGGAGATGAATCTTGAAATGGAGTTCCTAAGATGGGAAGTTAGAGTGCAATTTGCTGCAAATTCGAACAACAATCATAAACTCCTATTTTATCTTAAGATTTGGCTTTATAATGTGAAATGAACCTTAGCATAGGTTACTTATTAAGAAAAAGGAAAAAGGAAGGGAAGAGAAGGGGTTCCTAGATCTGAAACTAGCAATGAACAGTGGTCATAGAGGGTTCTACTATGGACAACTTCCTGAAAACAAAATCTCACTTAACCAGATTGACTCACAGTATCGTGAAACTTGTGCAAGCTTCTAAGGACTACAAATATTCAACCATTCATTCACCATAAAAATGAATGAATAAAAGGTAGAAGTTTGGAGTAGATTTAGTATATGCTCAAACTAACTTTACATATCTATTCATCATCAACAAGCAAAAAAAAAGTATGGACAAGAAAGGCATCAACACAAAAAAAATCTACACAACCATTGAACAACAATAACTAATTTATTGAAGTAATCTAAAACCATGAAAGACAACAAAATAAATCTATTTAAATCAACTAACTATGGGAGATGAACAATGTAACTTGCAAAGAAACTCAAGAATCCACCAAAGCCAATGAATTTATATTAAAATTTCTGCAGCATGCCTTTACAACAACTCAAATCTCTCTAGAAAATGAGAGGAGACCCCCTATTTATAGTGTTAAAAAATAAAAATGAATGGCCAAGAATGATTTGCATTGTGTGGCCAAGATTTACTACAAACTAGGGTTTCACCTACCCCAAAATATATTACAATTTAAAATTACATCTTTGTCTTTTCCCTATTTTTTTTCTCTTGTGGCAACATTGTAGCACTTTGTCTTCTAGTTGATTTTCTTTGCTATAGCTATTCTGTGAGGAACTTGTCATCAATGATTGGTTTTCCTTCCTATTTCTATAAAGTGGTGTAATCCATAAGCTTGCTGATTAATGCTTGGAGTTTATCAACCTCCATTATGTTAGATTGGAGCACTTGGTAGTTCCACTACTTGGATCATTCTATGAGCATATCCAAATCTCCACCATACTTGGTAGTGTTGTCCCTCACTTGTTTAGATTGGGAAAAAGCCTGAGCAACAAAACTCATGAAATCTATGGTGAGCTCGCCTGACATTCCATCTTCCATCTTCTTCTAGAAATAAGGCTTTATCTTTTTTGGATCAATATCGATGGTGGGCATGTCATAACTTGGAATTAACTTCAAATATTGAACACAATCATTCCTAAAATCCTTTTCCCAATCAATTTCAGGCTCCACCTTGTGGAGCACTTATTCTAGTATTTACTTCTGGTGGTCGAAGTCCATCTTCCACATATCCACCAGCCAGTGATCGTCCTCCATGAATGCAAGCTCCTTTTCCCATGTTTTCTGAGGAAACTTGAGGATGGCCTTGATCTTAGGATAAGTGGACCCATAAATCCATGGGAAGTCAGTGTATAACTTCCTTGTGCCTTCTAGGTGCCTTTGTATTTCCAAGAAATTATTTGTTGTCCTGACAACATGATTAATACCCATATTTCCATCATACAGGACTTGTCAAAACCAATGCACTATGGTTTTTGTCTAGTTCTTCCTTTTTTCAAGCTTTTCAATTTTATCTTTGGACAACAATTTTGGTAGATCTGAGGATGTTGTAGGCAGCTCTTCCATGGATGACCATTGCTGAATATAGGTTGTCAAATCAGCCAACTGTGCCTTTAGCTCCTCCTTGGAGAGTTTGTCTTTCTGCATCAGATGTACAATTGTGGCAGTGTACTCCTGAAGGTGATCTATTTTCTGCTCTCTAGTGGTTGTCCCCAAGTTGATGGTGGAGACGTTGTAACTTATTCCTTCTTCTCCCACCACTGGTGTGGCTACCTACATGGTCCTAGATCCAGAAGCATCCATTATTAGCTTGGATCTAACTTTGGGCTTCTTCTCTTTCTTGGTGTTGATCTAAGATCGGGCCAAGATGGCCTCTAACTTTGCTCTTGGATCTCTTGGAGCAAGAGATTTCTTCTCCAATTTATTTTCTAGCCACTCAAAAATTTGAGAGTCTTCCTTGGGTGATTCATGATCACCTTCTTCTTCATCCCTCTTGACTTCAATCTCTTTATCATCAGGAGCTTCCTGCTCTATCCTTGTGTCTTCTCCTTCTTCTTCATCAGAGTCTCGAATGAAACTATGTGTTTGATGGGGGACTTGGTGGACATCCGTTCCTTGGGGCTTTCATCCCCTTTAGTATCCTTTTCTTCCTTCTCTTCTTCATGCCCACATTCCTTGGGCTGCTCTATTTCTGGAATCCTATGGGTTTCAGCCTCTTCTTTAGGCTTGTATTCTTCTTTATTTTCTTCTTCCTCATGCTGAGGTGGCACATCTTGCTTTTTATTTTCTTGTTATTCTTGTTCTATTGAGTGGGGCATTTCTTCACCTGGCTTAGAGATTTCTTCTTGTTTGCTAGTTGGAAGTTTAATATGTTCCTCCATTTTGTCACTTAACTCCTCTTCTTCCCTAGAAGGTAGCTTTTCTACTTCCTCTCTGAAATCCTTCAACTATTGAGCTAAATCTTCCTCTAGGTCTACATCAAAGGTTTCTACAATATATTTGGTGCCAACATCTTCTTCCTCATCACCTTTGGAAGACTCTATTTCTTCTCCCTCATGAACCACCTTATCAATTTTCAAGTGTTGGTGCTCTGGGTGTTCATGGTAATCATCCACTTCCTCCTCCAATATTCTTGTTGTTTCCTTTTCCTATCTCTCTAACTCCTTAGGTATTTTCATTGTGCTTTCTTTTTCGGTGATTTTGTTGGAGGCTTGGAGGCAGGGATATTGGCAAGAATCTGCACCAAGGAAACTTGAATAGTCGGGTTTATCAATACCTTAGAAAGCTCTATGGGGACCTTCTGCATATGCCTAGAGAATGCCCCTGGAAGTGAGAGTGTAGGCATTGGCATTATTGTTGTTGCTAGGGAAAGTGATGTTTTCAGAGACATGGAAGCAGAAGAGAGTGGAGAGGTGATGGAAGAAGAAGAGGCAATCATTAGAACCTATCCAATATGTGGAGAAGAGGCAAGGTGAACCGAGATATCCACCATAGGTGGGAAAGTAGAAAATAATGCCTAGGAAGTAGAAGGATGAACAAAAGTAGTGGAGGCAGTCGATGGAGATTTTGGTTGCTCAGCCTCCATTTCCTCATGGAGCGGATCTTCTTGAATAACACGAATCTCCACAAAACTGTCTAATCTTTTGTGTTTCTTGGAAGGTTCACCTTCTGAAGCCTTTCTAGCATATATATTGGGATTGGGTTGTTGTTCATGAGCCTCTTTCCTTTTCCTTGATGGAGTAGAAACTATCCTACTATCTGTTCCACTTGGCTCTTTTTCAAGCCTCTCATAGGTCAAAGTGACCCCTTGCTATGTCAATTGGGAAACTTTCCCATCAATCCATTCTTTTGTTCGAGCCTCAATGGGCTTGGCTAGAATATCAAGTTCATCGACCTCTTGCCCATCCCAATCGATTAATGGAAATAGAAGGTTGGAAACCACATTATATCGAGGATCCATGACTATTCTTTCATCTTCTTTGACTTGGTTAGGTACTGGGAACAGATGGACCCTCTTTATGAATTATGCAGCCATCCACATATATTGCCTCATCTGCACTTCATTGTCATCTTTGAAATTATCCCACAAAACTTTAACGCTATGTAGATGGGCATATTCAGGTCCAAGTGCCTTCTTCATATGGCCATAGGGATCCATCTATGGCCGAGTAGTGTTGAGTCTCAAATGGTATTTGGCCAATTCCTTCTCTAAATTTTTGACACACTGAGAGGTATGGAGTTCGTAGAGCCTTTGGTTAAAGGAGAGAGGATAAGTAATCCTTGCCTTATGTTTTCCACTCAAAAGGGTGTGCACATGTTGTAGCTGGCATGAGAGATCCAATAGAACTATCTGGTCATTAGGATACCAAGGCAACTTGTAGGGTCTTTCTGAGAAGCCTTCTGCATGAATATATGTGAACTTTTGATATTGGATGAATAGAAAGGCTAACTATTTTAGAAATGAGTTGGCATTGTGAGAGACTTGCCTCTTGAAGTCACCCCTAACTAATATGATGATATGACCTATGAAAGCATCATTGACCTTGCAATAATCCTTCTTGAAGTTCTTGTATTGCAGTTGGGGTATTTGTCATAAGCTTTTAGCTCCCTACCAGGTTCCTCATCTGGAGCTCTGAACAAGCCTTTGTTTTGCCTCTGTTTGACCAACGAGTAGACCAAATATGATGTCATGTAGAATTTGGAGGTCTTTTTAACATCCATAAACTGCTCATGGAAGCAATCACTGATTATCCCCACCTAATAGAACATGACCTTGCCCCGAAAGATCTCTTCTACGAAGTAGACCATCCATTCTTAGAAATAGGTAGTAGTTGGAAGGCCCATTACCCTACTTAACAATGTTACCAAATCATGGTAATCATCATAAAAAGCACTTTGGAACTGTTCTTGGGGAACCTTGGTAGCACTTCCCCTCTTGTCCTTGAGCCAAAACTGATTTATGAGCTTCTTATATTTGAGTGGGTCCTCCTCCCACATTGCCTTACCACCATCCCTAGTAGGTATCTCCATCTCCCTAAAGGTATGGATATGAAAGGTATTTTTTATTGCCTTGGCAGACATGTCAGTTAACACATTTCCATCTTTGTCTACTATTTTTTGGGTCTCTAGTTGGTATGCCTCCCTGCAAGCCATTACTAGTTCAAGGGCAACAAGAGTGGGAGGGAAGCCTGTAGCTTTGGCTAATGCACTGCTTCTGATTAGTCTTGCATTCTCCATTGTAGGGTTGATCCTTACTGTTGTGCAATTTTGCACACACACCCCACTTGGAGTAGGGACCCTCTTTTTCTGATTTCGGATGTTTCTTGGACCTTTGGTTTTTATTGGATTTGTCCTTTCACGGTCTCGGGATGTGGGTCTTGCTTACCTTGGTCTTACCCTGAGGGTTGAATCGATCAAACTTGGTTTTTAATGGAGGTCCAGGTTTTGACCTGGGTCTGGGATTTTCTGGCTCACGCGGATTTTCCTAGGTCCCTGTTTATCATCTGGATGTCGGATTTTTGAAAATTTGGATTTCTGGTTGAATCCAGGATTTTTTGGATCACACAGATTTTCCCGGACTACGTCAGAGTCCCAAAGGGGTGTGTCGTCTATGAAATTTACGCTCACCAGGATAGTCCGGATGGCTTGGATTTTTCTAGAATTCCATTTTGACCTCAGGTTTCCAGATTTCCTTAATATGTCTTGTCAGCCATTAATGCTCAAGGTACATCTTCTCCAGCGCGAGTGTGGGAAAATTTAAGGGCTTTTAGTGCTTTTCCTAATTTCATTATTCATTTGCTATTTGCTTTAGCGCTCGAGTGTGTTCATTTTGAGCTTTGATTGGTGGATTTGGTTTGCTTGCGTGTGGATTCCTTGGGCGCTTGTGTTGATATTTTCATCACTAGGGCACCCTAATTCACAGTGATTTCCTTAGGCTCGAGATTCATTCGGATTTAATCCATGGTAAGTTGTTTTGACTTCTCCTATTGTTTTGTGCTTGTGATTGAATCTTTCAAGTTGTTGTTGATGATTATTCGGGTCAGCCCTTGTTTGTTTTCATGGTTACAAATTTATCGAATTAGGGTTTGATTCGCCTTTCCTCGGGTTTTAATGCCTACACTGTGCATCCCTTCGTTTATTGATGGAATGTCGGGTATACCCCTATGACTAGGTGTTCTTGTTAGGGTCTTGACTTGTTGGCGCATAATCTAGTATGATTTGTGAAGGCAAGGTTTTGGTATGTCTGCCCAAGGTTGTTAAGTTTGGTGGAGTCATCATGATCCTCATGTCTTGTTTCTAGCTCGACCTTGTTCGCAACACTCGAGACCCCGGTGTGCCCTAGTTTCATCACTTTGAGGGATAGTGTCTGAATTTCAAGCTCGCCTTAACTCTCATGGCGGAGGTTTGGTTGTTAAATTTAGGGCATCATTATTTCGTTGCAAGGATCAACCATTTGAGAGTCTTTGGGAATTTAAATTCAAGTACAGTTGAAATTTGGCTTATTGGGGTTGAATTTATGTCCTTCGGATTCAGATAGTGGGGTTTGTATGATCATTCAATTAATGGTCTGCGCGTCGAACGATCATCGGGTTTCCGAGGTGTCCGCAAAATTTATGTGCACCCGAATTTTCCTAGAATTTGTCATTTTTCCAGAGTGTGATGAGTTCCCAGAATTTCAAGCTGCCCGCGGAAATCCGAACTACCCAGACTTTTCCTGTTTTTCTGCCTAGTTTCACTTGGTTTTGATTTTTGAAATTGGAGTAATGGATTAAATGTTGAATGATGATTTCTTGTTGCTAAATGGATGAATCTCATGATAATTATCCATCTCTTGTGTTCGTAATGATGATTTATTTCACGAAATGATGTCTTGACAGTAGGAGTCCGTCTGGGTTGGATTTCTCAGAAATTCCACCCCGACTTCATTTTCCTGGATTACTTCATTTCCTAGATTTTTGAGATTGATAATTAATGACTTATCTTAGTGATTTCATGTGGTTTTGAGGCTAACCTTTTGATTGGAATATAGATGATAATTGCATTTTCATGAAGCTCTTTTATAAATGCAGGCTTAATCGAGCAAGGCAGCGGCAGGAAAGTCAAAGGGAGATACAGAGGGATCCTCAATTACAGAGGCGGAAAAGATAAGGTCGGATGTGAAGAATCAGGTGCCAGATAGCAAGTTGGCTTCAGTTTGGTTAGAAGTATCGGATACCAATGTGGGAGATTGGAGATATGAGGAATTCAAAGAAAGGTTAGCTCAGAGGGATTTATAAGCCCTAACCAAGGGAGTGGTGAAATCTGGACTAGCTCATGTGGGAGGATTTCCTCCTACAATTCAATGCTATGAATTAATATTAGAATGTGCTCGGCACTATGACTTTGATATGCAGAGGATTGTCAGCACTGATGGGAGAGTATTGGAAAACTTTAATCTAGTTTCCATTGCCCAGGCATTTGATATGCCAGACTTGCCATGTATGTGTGCCTTGGACATGGACTTGGCTAGAACTTATTATGAGGATGAACCTAGCAAAGCCCAGTAGATGATCAATTCCTGGCTTGAAAAGCCAAAATATCATTTCTCCAAGCTGCCTAAATAGTTACACAGGCTCAAGTTCTGACAAGATATATATGATGCAATCACACTGTTGAGCAGGGTGGCGGGCTTGAAGAGTGCTGGGGCATTGGAGAATTGGATGGTGCATGTTATTAACAAGATTGAGCAAGGCATCAATTACCATTGGGCAAGGATTATCAGTGCAATGATTGACAAGTAGATGAGAGATGTGTTGGAAACAAAGAAATTAACCATGACATCTTATGTGGTATATGTACTTGCCAGATTTTATCCATACAGGGGATTGAATCCAAAAGGAACATTTGGGCAGGATGTCATCTATGAGGTGTACCCTGAGCTACATCTAGGGAATCTGAATTATAGAAGAGAAAATGATGCTTTCACTATGTATATTACTAGGTTGCTTCAGAATGCAGAATATGTGAGAATTTCTTATGGAACCAAGGAACTAATTAAAAGATATGGAGCCTGGTTTATACAATTCCCAACCTTCTCCTATATCAGAATTGATGGATGCTCGACTGCTCCATACAGATTTCCAAGATATCCCACTGACCACATCATACTCTTGGAGGTTACCCATCAAATATGTGACTTCAATGTTATTGTTAAAAATGAGAAGCACAAGACAGGGTTTGGTGGGGATTTTCCCTTGAAAATTGGTATAGCTGAGGTTTTCCCTTCAATCCAATCGGCTCATGCATCAGGGGAGGAGTTGAGAACTTTTGGTTTACCTTTCCATTCTAAGAGGGCAAGCTTTGACATCACTGGTGAAGCACAGAAGAAGGCTACTAAAGAATATAATCACAAAGATGATCTAGAGGACTACTGGGTGAACAACAAGGATGACTTTGAGGTGAGAAAGAAAAGGTATTCTAGGATTCCAGTTGATGTAATCAGAATGTACAATGTTAAGTTGATCCCTGATTAGTTGGAGGATGACAAAAATTTAGTCTAGGATCATGCATTTGAATCTGTCAAGGATAGATCCATTGTAGAGATAAACTGGTCAAAAAGAGAAATAACTGAACTGGAGGAATTGATGGCTCCTATTATGAAATCCACCAAGTCGTGGTTGAAACATAAAGTATGGGAGTTGGAGAGTGAAAAGGTACCTTGTACCTTTAATTTGATGGGAAATCTGAATGCTCATTCTACCTCAGAAGAGTCAGGTGAGGATGATTCTTCAAGCAAAACTAAGGTAGGCTCACCTTTTAAGATTAAAATCAGAGGCCCTAAGGAGGGTGAGCCTGAAAAGAAAAGAAAACCTAGGGGAAAGAAGAGGAGTCATACTGTGAAAATAGGTAATTCTACCGAAGAGGAGAACCTTGAGAAAGTAGAGAAAGAAGACATTCCTCTAGAGCCAAAAAGGACCAGGACAACCAGGGATTCTAAGAAGAAAGATCAAGGAACTTCTAAGGATAAGGTGGATCCTCATGTGGTTGATGTGGAGAGCTTAGAAGAGAAAACCTAGGTTTATTCAAGAAGGTCAAGAACTCCATCTCCCAAGGAGACTATGCAAAAGGTGGATCCTCTTCCAATGGCATCCATTGTGGAACAACAGAAAGATACCTCTCCTCCATTGGGAATACCTGAGCAGATGACTCATGAAGGGCATGAGACTAGTGAGGAAGCTGAACTATTTAAGGATGGGAAACCTTATGGCACAACTGCTGAGTTAGAGGTAGGAGATGTGGAAGTGCATCCTTCTCCATTTGTGCAATATGAGGATTCTCCTACAAATAGCAAAAATAATAGATCCCCTGAGAAGGAGGATGTTCTTGCTAAGACTCCATCACCCCTGCAAGAAGAGGAGCCAAGGTTGGAAAACAAAGGTGGTCAATCTCCTGAGAAGGAAAGGGATGAGATGGTGGATCAGCATGAAGAGGTTAGGAAAGATGAAATACGGGTGGATCCTACTATTCTGGATTGGCTAGATAAAGAGATCAGAAGGAAACAGGTCATTGTTGAGGACACTCCTCTCAACTGGGATGAAATGTTGGCCAAGATTGGAAAGGGTAAGAGGAAGAAGGTAGCCAAGGTGGTTTCAAAAATTGAGAGGGATGAAGCTAGTAACAAGGTCATTCATATTGCTACCCCTACTGCTGGTAAAAGTAAAGATGAGGTCACCGTGAAGGATTATGATGTACGAACCATCAATCTTGAGCCCACTTCTATGGAGCAAGATATTGAAGAATATGAGGGGTCTAGTGTAGTGATCATTGGGAGATTGAGGAAGGAAACACAGTCTAAGCATGAACTAAAGAAAGAGAATGAAAGGCTTAGGAAATGTCTGGAAGATTTGATGAAGCCCTTGCAATCTTTTCACCCATCCTCTTCTGCTACTGCTGGTTTCTTACCGAAGGAGACCATCTCTAAAATAGAAAAGATGAAAACCTCTACTCTGGCTATAATAAATTGGTTACAGGAAGTGCAAACTAAGGGAGATGATGCAATAAAGGATGTCCTTTCAACTAGAAAGGAGGAAATAAGGGCTAAGGAGTTGTTAGATTATGTTTTATCTCAGGATAAGGAGGACACTGATCTCTTATTGCAGAAAACCAAAACAATCACGGAGTATAATAAAGATCAGCTGGTCGTTGATGGAATTATTTCTTCATCTAGGGTTAATGAGCCTTAGGAGTGGTTTGAAGCCCTACAAATCCAACACAAAACCTTCAAGAAGATCTACAAACAAAGGAAGCAAATAGATGGTAACTTAACTAGTGTTCATGATGGATGCATCGCCTTTTTTGAGATGATGACTGGCAAGAGGAAGATCGCCCCTAGGTACTTGAGTCTGGAACAATTGAGGGAATGGTGGCATGATGTTTATGCCCCTAATATTGAAAACTCTGTGACAAGGCACCAATTGGATGATGCGGCTACTTATCTGGCTGTGTTGGACAAATACTTGGCATGTAGGGGTGATTGGGATACAACGGTTAAGCAGTCAAGGGAAGAGATTAAATCAATTGAATGTCGGCTCAAATTCCTACCCTTGCCACATGTTGCTGAGTTAGATAAGGTATTTTTGAAAGTTCATGAATTGCTGGATCAGAACAAGGATAAGGGAGGTGGTGATTAATGTCATGCAACTTCGTGATTTGTGCTTCCCTATTATTATAGGGCATGTGTTGATCCGGGTTGCATTAAGGAATGTGTTTTTTCCAACCTTGATGATGTATCGACATTTAATGTGTGCCTTATTTTGAATTTCTTGGGGCTGACTTGTTTTGTTTTTTTATTTTGTAAATGTCTGGCTGGGCCGACATGTTTGTAGGGTTCTCTTTAAATTGGAATTCTTGCCTCATTTGTAGGAGTTAGACAGATAATAGAGAATTAGACAAGCTAGACTAAGAAAGAGCTAGAGCATTCTGTAGTAGAGATAGTAGTTAGTTCTTTGGAGAAAATGCTATAACATAGAACAGTGGAATTGTTGCTATATTTTGGTGATCTAATATAATTGAAGGCATTGTGGTTTCTCTGGTGAATTCTTTTGTGTTGGTTTATCTTGCATGGTTCCTGTTGTTCCATCTTTTGAAATTGCTTGAAGATATAAGATTTGATGTTAAATTTAAAACTAGATTAGTTTGGTGAATAATGTTTATGGTTTCATGCTTGGAATGTTTGTAGCAATCTCTAGTCTATACTCCCATTAACTATCTGATTGTAGTAGACTGGTGAAGTCAACCTGGACCATACATCTATTTGTGCTTAGTTTGATTGTGGATGAATGTCTATGATTTGAAAATTTGTATGCCTTAGAAGATTGCACCTTTCTTGTGATATTGCATTGTGGGTTAAGCAGGAATTGGTTATTTGAGATTGGTCCATTCCAGGTATTTACCATTTGCATTGTTCATTTTAGAAATAGTTTAGATTTCATTATATTTCTTTCACCTTCATCTTTTGTTGTTTCTTTATTATTTGGTTAGATTTAGGATTTAAGATCATAATATTGCAAAATTTGATAAATTGGAAAGGTACAGTTTGCTTGTAGTAAGCTCCGATTGTGATTACCAACATTTTCACATATTATCTGAGTTGTTTATGCATTGTCAAGACCTGACACCCGAGAGACCTTGGGGTGATTTTCAGCAATTTATTGTTGAAGATTATCATTCAAGAGAGATAGAATATCATTTTTTGTCTAAGTTGTTGCTGTGCAGAAAACATCATCAACAGATTGGCACTAGAAGGAGGGCCTAAATAAACTCGCTAGATCGTTTCTTAAACGCCATCTCTCCTGAGAGATATAGAAGAAGTACCAGATCTACCCTAGGAGAGGAGGATTTATAGGAATTACAGTTCCCCACTAGGTCAAGGAGGACTCAAGAAAGGGGAGAATCATCATCACCCATCCCTTCACCAGTATCATCTGCATCTTCACTTCCAGAAGTTGAAGCCATACCCATCCTTGAGGCAGTTCATGTTCAACAACCCCAGCCTATCATTAATCAACCACAACCACCACCATTCCTACCAATGGCTTTCCTCACTAATAATCTGTCTCCCTTTTTTTTCAATGCTTACAACATTATTCCCAAGAACCCCGAGCATTTTTGTTCAAAATTTCATGTTAATGACCCAAACAGGACCGCAGAAGAGCATATTAGGATTTTTCAAACCTGTCTCAAAGATAGAGGAATCGCTCATGAAGATGTCGCATGTAGGTTATTCCCTTATTCGTTGGGAGAGGAGGATTTTTACTGGTACAATCACCTCCCATCTGGTTCAATTCTTAACTGGAATGATTTTGAAACTGCCTTTTTATAGAAGTTCAGAATACCTATTAGTGCTAATGAATTGTATCTGCAATTCACTAGAGTCAAGAGAGAGGTTAATGAACCCATATCCAGTTTCAATAATAGGTTCCACCGTGTGTACACCAGACTTCAAGACCCTTATGTCTTGGACGATGCTACAGCCCTGGGAGTCTATTATGAAGCATTGGATAGCCTTACGACAACCTTTCTGAGATGGAGACCTAACCCTCCATCCCACCTAGTTGATGCTTATACAGAAGTGGTCAAATTTAGCAAAGATTTAAGGCAACATTTGGCTGGACCATTTCCTTCTTTAGGGCCAGTTGCAAATCCAAACCAGGTTCAAGTAGTGAATTAGGCACTCGCCAATCATACGCCAATCATGAATCCAATACCTCAATTGCCTTTGGTGCCACATCCTGGTCCTCTCATGAGCCAGGTCTCTCCTATAATGAACTTCCCACAACAAGAAGTTAACCAGCCCTTGTATCAGCAGCATTCAATGGGTTTCCCTACCTACTTGCAACATTCTGAAGTGTTACACTAGTTCATGGGATCTGCTACAATGTTTGTTCCTCCCCAGAGTAATTCAAGCCAGATCCCTTGTGGAGATCTAAATAAAGATAGGGTTGATGAAATGGCTAAGCAGATAAAGAAGTTAAACCTAGAGGTGTCTTATCTAAGGAATCAAAATAGCCAATTACAAGCTGCTCAGAGAAATTTGCAATCCAATCAGAACCCAGAACATCCACAAGGGTAGAATTTTGATAGAGGACAGCGTAATGAAAGGGGATACAACAATGATAGAGGATATAGTCACGATAGAGGTTACAACAATGAGAGAGGATTCAATAATGACAGGGGGTATAACAATGATAGGAGATAGAATTTTGATAGAGGACAAGGTAGTGGGCTAGGATTGGATAGGAGGCAGTCACAGGGATAGAACAGGACGTGGAATACATGACCTAATAACGGAGGAGTCCCCACTCCATTGGATCAGCTAGTCAATCAACCTCTCAACCAATCCGCTAATCAGCCAGTCAATCAAGACAAGCCTCCCAGTGGTGTATATCTGGCTGAAGCTGTCCTGTCAGGGTGGTGTAGGCTCCATAAGAGAGGCCAACATTCTGAGTTAGAATGTTTAAAATTCCAAACTGTAGCCTCTATTTTCTAGAATGAAGTGGAAAATAATGCAAATGGTTAGGAAATTATTCCCTCCATCCCCTATGACTCTCCTGTGCTAGTGCTGAATCATGCCCCTTTTCCAGCAGGCAAGGAAAATATTCCAGAAGAGGAATCCAACTCCTAGGGGGAGAAGATAGACCAAATTTGCAATGGAGATGAGGTGGCTCAGTTATTCAATGAGAAGGCAATGAATGATAATGGCCCCCTGGATGAGGAAGAGGCTTATGTTGAAGAAGTACAGATGTTCCAGAGGCAGGGTAAATGATATGATTTAAGAGACATGCCCCATAGACACCCACAGGCTGGGGGTCCTTTCACCACCTCCATTCCTCCTAATAATTTTAATATCCCCCCAGACCCAAGTGCTAGTAATAATCCATCTTTTCCACATGTTTCTAAGCAGTAATTTTCAAAGGAAAGACAAACTCAAACTAACCCACAAAAGGAAAAAACTGTTTAGGCAGGTAAAGATAAGATAGAGGAATCTCTCATGGGCATCCCCATTAATTTAAGTGAGGAGCAAATGGCTTTGTATGTTGCTGAGGAGTTCAAGAAATTGAAGGTAAATATTTCAGTATTCAAGTTACTAAGGTTCTCAACAATTAGGAATGCAGTTCTAGGTACCTATGATGCACATCTAGCATCTTTGGATAAACCTTCCAGTGAGAGTGTCAACAAGGTTTCTAGTTCTCAGGCTATAAAGACACAAAACCAGGCCTATGGTCAGACTAACTTGCCCCCTGGAGATAAAGGAAAGGAGAAAGACAGGACTCAAGTGGCCCAAGTAGATACTCAGCCAACTTTGTTTCAAGGGAAGACGGATACCCCACCATTCTTGATCTCTATGCGCATATTCGGTAAGAATTTACATAACTGCTTACTAGATTCTGGTGCTTCTACTAATGTGATGCCATTTGGAGTATGTAGAACTTTAGGGATTACACCTGCTGACTCCCAGAAGAAGGTAACTCAGTTGGATAGAATAGAAGTAAATGTAGTGGGAGAGTTAAACATGATTCACATGCAAGTAGCTTCTAACCCAAGAATCCAACAGGTTATCAATATTCAAGTAGCTGATATCCCTGATGCGTATGGCCTAATTCTAGGAAGAGATTTTATGAAGGCTTTAAATGGATATGTATCTACTGACCACTCCCACATGTGGCTTCCCTGGAAAGGGGTGCCAAATCAAATCAGAATTGAGAGAGAACCAAGAATGAAGTACATGATTACGGAGTATCAAAATACTTCAAATCAAGTTTTGATATCAGAAGTAGGCATGGGAAATTATATGCTATCGAATTTTATGAGGAATCTAATTCGTGAGGGAGGTATTGATGCTACATTCAATGTCTATTGATACAGAAACAAAATCCAGCAATGCCACCGCTCCTCGACAGATCAATTAAGGAAGAGGATAAATTTGAGGATAGTCGATTGCTTTGTCGGACAGCCTTCTAAGAATTCATGTTGCACTAAAAACCAGGTTATTCACCCTCGAGGAGAACAAACTTCAAGAAATTTTACCTAACTGGTGTAGAGTTCATAATGCTTCTCATTCAGAGCTGGAATGTTGTTTATGCCAAGTAGCAGTAGAGCAAGTATAGAAATGCATAAATCCAGCCCTAGTAGTCAAGACGGACATGCAAAACCCTCCAGAAGATTATAAAGGAAAGAGAGTAATGTCATCTGAGGAACCCTCCAGTAGTAATAACTCAAAGGATATGATGAAGAGGAATGCGACCGCTGAATGTTGGACCCTTAGATTTGATGGATCTAAATCCAAGCATGGAGCTGGAGCAGGATTCAAATTGATTAGCCCAAAAGGTAAAACCTTCTTTGCAGCTCATAGACTTCAATTTCACTGTACTAATAACGTAGCAGAATATGAGGCATTGATTCATGGACTTCTTATGGCACTCAAGAAAAAGGTTAAGGTTCTGCAAGTTTTCAGTGATTCTGAGTTGGTCATTAAGCAAGTAAGGAAACAATATTCATGCCATGATAGGAGAATGACTAATTATAGGCATAGAGCATGGGACCTCATTGAGGGATTTGATGCCTTCAATATTCAACTAATACCATGACAGAAGAATCAAACTGTAGATTCTCTGGCCTAGGCAGCAAGCACTTTGCAGCCCCTATCTTTGTCAGGTTTAAAAAAGTTTACTGTAGAATTGACTCCTGCGCCATCAATTCCAGACAATGTTACTAACTTTCAGGTATTTGAGGATGACAAGCATATCCTAGATTTCATTACCAACACAGATGTTTTTGCTTCCCAAATCATTGATGAAACAGAACTCCAGGAAGTGGAACTAGATTTGGAAGGAGTGATAAATTTGAAGTCTAATACTATTCCAAGGGGAATGGTATAGTTGGAATGCATTTTTGATCTAGACAAGATCAAAGATTAGGAGCAAGAGTCTAAAAATAAATCTATCAGCGGACAGTGTGATACTTACAATATGGAAACTGAAGATGATGTTAAGAACATTTTTATTGGCCAAGTATGCACTCCAGAGGAAAGAAAAGGAATAATTGAAGCATTGCATAGATTTCTAGATATAGTAGCTTGGAGTTATGAAGACCTGAAAACTTACGATACATCAATCATAACTCATATTATACCTCAGAAGCCAGGTGCTAAGCCTTTCAAGCAGAGACAGAGACCAATTAATGCCTTACTAGAACCAGTTATACATAAAGAAGTTTAGAAATTATTGTTGGCCAAAATTATATTTCCTATCAGGCATTCAACATGGGTGGCGAACCTAGTCCCAGTAAGAAAAAAGAATGGGGAAATTAGACTTTATGCTGATTTCCGTAAATCTAACAGACACAAAAAGGACAATTACCCAGTCCCTTCATTGGATGAAGTACTTCAAGTAGTAAATGGTTCTTAGATGATGTCCTTTCTGGACAGCTATTCAGGGTACAACCAAGTAATGGTTCAGTATGAAGATAGGCACAAAACTGCTTTCACAACAAAATGTGGTACCTTTGCTTACATGAGGATGCCTTTTGGTCTCATTAATGCTGGGGCTACATTTCAAAGGGCCATGGATATTGCCTTTAAGGATATCATAGGAAAGTGCATTATTATTTATATGGATGATCTAACTGTCTTTTCCAAAAACATAAAGGACCATATCTCTGATTTACGCAAAGTGTTTCAAAGGTGCAGAATTCAAGATATCCCCCGAATCAAAAAGTACTTTTGGAGTGACATAAGGGAATTGCCGGACATGCCAGTATCCAAAAGGGTTCTATTGATTCAGAAAGAGTGGGGGGCTTACATCAAGATTCAAATGCAATTTACTAGTAAAAAAGAGATGAATTCTTTCTTTGGCAAGATCAACTTCGTTAGGAAATTCATTACTGGATTTGCTGAAATTGTTAAACCATTGAATGCAATGTTGAAGCAAGATGCTAAAGTTGAATGGACTACGGAGGCAAATGAGGCATTTGTAGAAATTAAAAGAGCCATTGTTGATGCTCCAGTATTGGTAAGTCTTAATTACAGTAAGCCCTTTCACATCTATTCATTTGCCTCAAACCATTCATGTGCGGGAATGTTGACTCAGAAGTCTAATGAGGGAAATGAGCATCCTATTGCTTTTATGAGTGCACCACTAAAAGATGCTGAGTTGAAATATCCAAGTGTAGAAAAGAAAGCATATGCCCTGGTCAGAGTAGTGAAGAAATTCAGACATTATATCCTCAAGAACAAGGTTTATGCAATTGTCTCAGATCCTCCAGCTAAGTTACTGTTGATGCAGAATGAGTTGGGTGAGCGTAGAGCTAAGTGGGTGACAATGCTACAAGAATATGACATTGAAATCCAACCCATGAAGTTGGTAAGGGGGCAGGGACTTACTCTGACTATGGCTGAAATGGGGCTTGACCTGATTGTTCAGAGTTATAATGTTGAGGAGGTTTCCCCAAGTGGTCGGTATGATGACATAGTTTATTACTTGTTGAACCAGTGATCCCCAAGCCATCTTAATGCTGTTCAGAGAAGAGCTTTACGACTAAAGAGTGATAGTTTCATGCTAAAGGGAGCTGTCCTGTACAAGAGAAATCATGAAGCAATTTTTTTGAGGTGTCTTGGGAAACAAGAAGCTGAAAGGGTGATGCACGAATTTCATGAAAAGTATGGCACTGGCCATGGTTCTGCTATTGCCATAGAAAATCAGATCTTGAGGGCTGTATTATTGGCCCATACTGTCTTCAAAGACGCTACGCCATCATGTTAAGACCTGGCCACACTTGCTAGACTGCGCACCGGCGAAAGGTGGTGGCGCAGACCTCGCCCCCAACCGCCATCGAGGTAAGGCATTTTGCCTGCTAAAGGCGGATTTTATCGACCTATCAACCCACCCATCTTTTATGACAAGTACATTCTAACCATTACCGTATTATTTCACAAGGTGGACTGAGGTCATTGTAGTTAATGTACATCCTGAGGTGGTGATTGATTTTCTAGAATATGCTATTAATAACCGATTTAGGTGTCCTATTTTTGCAGTATGATAAATGGTCTTGCTTTCGCATCTTTAAAATTTTAAATTGGGCTTTTGATCATGGCATTATAAAGTTTCCATGTCTAATTACCACTCCCCAGGGCCCTGCAAAATCTTCCAATAAGAACTTATTCACATCTGCAGCGTTAGAGAGGAACCCAAAGACTGGCACACCCAGCTTCATTTTTCCCTTTGGGAAAATCGTACAAGGCTTAATTCATCCATCAGAACATCTCCCTATCACTTAGTATATGGTTTGGAGCCAGTATTCCCTATTCAACTCAAGATTCCAACCTTGCAATTTATTAATGAGTTTTATGATGAGGGGGATAGAAGGGAGGCCAGGTTGACAAAGCTACTTAACCTTGATGAGAAAAGAGACGATGCCCTTGAGAACTTTGCCAAACATCAGGGGGTAGTCAAGAGGTGGTTTGACAGAAGGGCTAGGGTCAAAGCCTTTAGGATTTCTAACCTTGTGTTGTACTGGGATAAACCTCATGATCGGAAAGGGGACCATGGGAAGTTTGATAAATTGTGGCTCAGTCCATATCAGATTGTTGAAATACTTGGAGATAACGCCTTCTATCTGAAAACTCTCACAGGGGATGATATTCCTCTGCCTGTTAATGGGCAGTATTTGAAACATTATATCCAATCCTGAGCTATTTTCAGCTCCCTAATTTGTATATAGTTAGTTTGGGTTGCTTTCTATTGTCTGCTTTGTTAGAATAGATTGCTTTTCATTTCCTGTTTCTGCTTTGGTTAGAGTAGGTTTTCTTTGGCTTGTTTTGCTTTGGTTTGTGTTGCTGTTGCTCTTGGTTCTTACTCTTTCTAGGACCTCCTGTTGCATTTGTATGACAGTGGTGACAAAGTAAGTGTAGTGCTCTCAGTATTTCCTTTTCAAACTTTAATCATCTTTCCAAAACATCATGGTATGAATTCTCTACCTAATGTCACATACCCTTGTGTCTAAGACAAAGAGTCCTTTAGTCAAATCGAACAAGAATACATTAGGGTCTCACATTTTGAATATTAAAGATGCTTGAGGTTGCAAGAGGTCCTTATGAAGTTTTCATAGGTGAAAAATATTTTTTCTGCCCTAGTGCCACTGTGGTTCTCATCCCTGAGTGTGAACTTCACTATTCACAAGTTGAAGTAAAAAAAAAAAGGGAAAAGAAAGAAATAAGTGAAAAGACAAGTATTATCAGAAAAAGAAAGAGAATATGAAAAATCAAAAGATTGAATTCAACTCATCACCAACTCAATATCTCTCATCGGTTATGGACGCTCGGGTCGGGCAAGAGAGCTATGTTTAGAAGAATCAGCAGGGATAACTGCTGGGTGATATGGACGTATCAAACGGGTAGCGCAGGCCCCATCCGTGCTACTTTTAGGGCATAAATTTACGAGCCTATTCGCATCTATGTCATTTCTTTTGCGCCAAGGGAGAATGAATGCATATGCACACACACTCTCGGACTCTCGTAGGGAAAAGTTTGATGTATTGTGTTCTCGTTTGAAACCCGTGAGGTAGTGACTATTAGATGTAATGAGCTGAAACCATAAGTTCTGGGTTCTTGATTCTAGTTTGTCATCGAAATGCCTAGGAGCATTTCCCCAGCAGAGTCGCCATTTGTTGTGCAGTTTTGCACACACGCCCCACTTGGAGTAGGGACCCTTTTCCTCGACATTTTGGATGTCTCTTGGACATTTGGTTTTCATTTGCTATTTGCTCTAGCACTTCAGTGTATTCATTTTGAGCTTTGATCGTTGGATTTGGTTTGCTCGCGCGTGGATTCCTTGCATGTTTGTGTTGATCTTTTTGCTGCTAGGGCACCCTAATTCACAGTGATTTTCTTGGGCTCAAGATTCATTCGAATTTGATCCATGGTAAGTCTTCTTTGACTTCTCCTATCGTTTTACACTTGTGATTGAATCTTCAAGTTGTTGTTGATGATTATTCAGGTCGGCCCTTGTTTTTTTTCATGGTTACAAATTTATCAAATTAGGGTTTTATTAGCCTTTCCACTGGTTTTAATGCCTGCACTGTGCATCCCTTCATTTATTGGTTGAATGTCGGGTATACCCCTATGACTAGGTGTTCTTGTTAGGGCCTCGACTTGTCGGTGTATAATCTGGTGTGATTTGTGAAGGTAGGGTTTCAGTATGTCTACCCAAGGTTGTTAAGTTTGGTGAAGTCATCATAATCCTCATGTCTTGTGTCTAGATCGACCTTGTTCGCAACACTTAAGACCCTGGTGTGCCTTAGTTTCATTTCTTCGAGGGATAGTGTCTAAATTTCAAGCTCGCCTTAACTCTCATGGCGGAGGTTTGGCTATTAAATTTAGGGCATCATTATTTCGTTGCAGGGATCCGCCATTTGAAGGTTTTTTGGGAATTTAAATTCAAGTGCGGTTGAAATTTGGCTTATTAGGGTTGAGTTTATGTCCTTCAAATTTAGGTAGTGGGGTTTGTACGATAATTCGATTAATGGTTTGCGCGTCAAACGATCGTTGGGTTTCCGAGGTGTCCGCAAAATTTTCATGCACCCGGATTTTCCCAGAATTTGCCATTTCTCTAAAGTATGATGAGTTCAAAGAATTTCAGGCTGCCCGCGAAAATTGGAACTACCCAGATTTTTCTAGTTTTTTGCCTGGTTCCACTTGATTTTGATTTTCAGAATTAGAGTAATGAATTAAATGTTGGATGATGATTTCTTGTTGATAAATGGATGAATCTCATCATAATTATACATATCTTGTGTCCATAATGATGATTTATTTGATGAAATGGTGTCTTGACAGTAGGAGTCCGTCTGGGTCAGATTTCTCCGAAATTCTGCCCCGACTGGATTTTCTCGGATTACTTCATTTTCCCAAATTACTGCATTTTCCCAGATTTTCAAGAATTAATGATTGATGTTTTATCTTAATGATTCCATGTGGTTTCAAGGCTAACCTTTGATTGAAATATGGATCATAATTGGATTTTTATGAGGCTCTTTTATGAATGCAAGCTGAATTGAGCAAGGCAACGGTAGGAAAGGCCAAGGGAGATACAGAGGGATCCTCAGTTACAGACACATAAAAGATAAGATTGGATGTGATGAATCAGTTTCCAGATAGCAAGTTGGCTTTAGTTTGGTTAGGAGTCTCAGATACCAATGTAGGAGTTTGGAGATATGAGGAATTCAAGGAAAGGTTAGCTCAGAGGGATTTATCAGCCCTGACCAAGGGAGTGGTGAATTCCGGACTAGCTCATGTGGCAAGATTTCCTCCTGCAATACAATGCTATGAATTGATATTAGAGTGTGCCCGACACTATGAATTTGATATGCAGAGGATTGTTAGCACTGAAGGGAGAGTATTGGCAAACTTTAATCCAATTTCCATTGCCTAGGAATTTGATATGCCAGACTTGTCATGTGTGTGTGCCTTGGACATGGACTTATCCAGGACTTATTATGAGGATGAACCTACCAAAGCCCAGCAGATGATCAATTCCTAGCTTGAAAAGCCAAAATCTCATTTTTCCAAGCTGCCTAAGCAGCTACATAGGGTCAAGTTCTAACAAGATATATATGATGCAATCACACTGTTGAGCAGGGTGGTGGGCTTGAAGAGTGCTGGGGCATTCAAGAATTGGATGGTGCATGTTATTAACAAGATTTAGTAAGGCATCAATTACCATTGGGTATGGATTATTAGTGTAATGATTGACAAGTAGATGAGAGATGTGCTAGAAACAAAGAAATTCACCATGGCATCTTATGTGGTATATGTACTTGCCAGATTTTATCCATACAGGGGATTGAATCCAAAAGGAACATTTGGGCAAGATGTCATCTATGAGGTGTACCTCGAGCTGCACCTAGGGAATCTAAATTATAGAAGAGAAAATGTGCATTCACTATGCATATTACTAGGTTGCTTCAAAATGCAGTGCATGTAAGAATTTCTGATGCAACCAAAGAACTAATTAAAAGATATGGAGCCTGGTTTATACAATTCCCCACCTTCTCCTATATCTGAATTGATGGATGTCCAACTCCTCCATACAGATTTCCTAGATATCCTACTGACCATATCATACTTTTGGAGGTTACCCGACAGATTTGTGACTTCGATGTTGTTGTTAAAAGAGAAAAGCACAAGACAGGGTTTGGTGGGGATTTTCTCTTGAAAATTGGTATAGGTGAGGTTTTCCCTTCAATCCAATCGGCTCATGCATCAGGGGAGGATTTGAGTACTTTTGGTTTCTCTTTCCATTCTAAAAGGGCAGGCTTTGACATCACTGGTGAAGCACAGAAGAAGGCTACTAAAGAATATCACCACACAGATGATCTAGAGGACTATTGGGAAAACAACAAGCATGACTTTGAGGTGAGAAAGAAAAGGTATTCTAGGCTTCCAGTTGATTTAATCAGAATGTACAATGTTAAGTTGATCCCTGATCAGTTGGAGGATGACAAAAATTTAGTCCAGGATCATGCATTTGAATCTATCAAGGACATATCCATTGGAGAGATAAAACGGTCAAAAGGAGAAATAACTGAACTGGAGGAATTGATGGCTCCTATTATGAAATCCACCAAGTCATGGTTGAAACATAAAGTATGGGAGTTGGAGAGTGAAAAGGTACCTTGTACCTTTAATTTGATGGGAAATTTGAATGCTCATTCTACCTCAGAAGAGTCAGGTGAGGATGATTCTTCAAGCAAAACTAAGGTAGGCTCACCTTTTAAGATTAAAATCAGAGGCCCTAAGGAGGGTGAGCCTGAAAAGAAAAGAAAACCTAGGGGAAAGAAGAGGAGTCATACTGTGAAAATAGGTTAGTCCACCGAAGAGGAGGAACTTGAGAAAGTAGAGAAAAAAGACATTCCTCTAGAGCCAAAAAGGACTAGGACAACCAGGGCTGCTAAGGGAAAGGATCAGGAAACTTCTAAATATAAGGTGGATCCTCATGTTGTTGATGTGGAGAGCTCAGGAGAGAAAACCCAGGTTTATTCAAGAAAGTCAAGAACTCCATCTCCCAAGGAAACTATGCAAAAGGTAGATCCCTTTCCAATGGCATCCATTGTAGAGCAACAGAAAGATACTTCTCCTCCATTGGGTGTACTTGAGCAGATGACCCATGAAAGGCATGAGACTAGTGAAGAAGTAGAACCATTTAAGGATGGGGAACTTTATGGCATAACTGCTGAGTTAGAGGTAGGAGATGTGGAAGTGCATCCTTCTCCATGGTATAATATGAGGATTCTCCTACAAATAGAAAAGATAATAGATCCCCTGAGAAGGAGGATGTTCTTGTTAAGACTCCATCACCCCTGCAAGAAGAGGAGCCAGAGTTGGAAAAAAAAGGTGGTCAATCTCCTGAAAAGGAAAGGGATGAGACGTTGGATCAGCATGAAGAGGTCAAGAAAGATGAAATCTGGGTGGATCCTGCTGTTCCAGATTGGCTAGATAAAGAGATCAGAAGTAAAGAGGTCATTGTTGAGGACACTCCTCTCAACTGGGATGAAATGTTGGCCAAGATTAGAAAGGGTAGGAAGAAGAAGGTAGCCAAGGTGGTTTCAAAAATTGAGAGGGATGAAGCTACTAATAGGGTCATTCATAATGCTACCCCTGCTGCTAGTAAAAGTAAAGATGAGGTCACCGGGAAAGATTATGATGTACAGACCATCAATCTTGGGCCCACTTCTATGGAGCAAGATATTGAAGAATATGAGGGGTCCAGTTCAGTGATCATTGAGAGATTGAGGAAGGAAACACAATCTAAGTGTGAACTTAAGAAGGAGAATGAAAGGCTTTGGAAATGTCTGGAAGACTTGATGAAGCCCTTGCAATCTTTTCACCATCCTCTTTTTCTACTACTAGTTTCTTACCGAAGGAGACCATCTCTGAAATAGAAAAGATGAAAACCTCTACTCTAGCTTACAATGAATTGGTTGCAGGAAGTACAGACTAAGGGAGATGATGCGATAAAGGAGATCCTTTCAACTGGAAAGGATGCAGTAAGGGCTAAGGAGTTGTTAGATTATGTTTTACCTCAGGATAAGGAGGACACTGATCTCTTAT
>VDFB02105785.1:235243359-235398031 GCA_007258455.2 Sequoia sempervirens
CTCTGAAATCCTTCAACTATTGAGCTAAATCTTCCTCTAGGTCTACATCAAAGGTTTCTACAATATATTTGGTGCCAACATCTTCTTCCTCATCACCTTTGGAAGACTCTATTTCTTCTCCCTCATGAACCACCTTATCAATTTTCAAGTGTTGGTGCTCTGGGTGTTCATGGTAATCATCCACTTCCTCCTCCAATATTCTTGTTGTTTCCTTTTCCTATCTCTCTAACTCCTTAGGTATTTTCATTGTGCTTTCTTTTTCGGTGATTTTGTTGGAGGCTTGGAGGCAGGGATATTGGCAAGAATCTGCACCAAGGAAACTTGAATAGTCGGGTTTATCAATACCTTAGAAAGCTCTATGGGGACCTTCTGCATATGCCTAGAGAATGCCCCTGGAAGTGAGAGTGTAGGCATTGGCATTATTGTTGTTGCTAGGGAAAGTGATGTTTTCAGAGACATGGAAGCAGAAGAGAGTGGAGAGGTGATGGAAGAAGAAGAGGCAATCATTAGAACCTATCCAATATGTGGAGAAGAGGCAAGGTGAACCGAGATATCCACCATAGGTGGGAAAGTAGAAAATAATGCCTAGGAAGTAGAAGGATGAACAAAAGTAGTGGAGGCAGTCGATGGAGATTTTGGTTGCTCAGCCTCCATTTCCTCATGGAGCGGATCTTCTTGAATAACACGAATCTCCACAAAACTGTCTAATCTTTTGTGTTTCTTGGAAGGTTCACCTTCTGAAGCCTTTCTAGCATATATATTGGGATTGGGTTGTTGTTCATGAGCCTCTTTCCTTTTCCTTGATGGAGTAGAAACTATCCTACTATCTGTTCCACTTGGCTCTTTTTCAAGCCTCTCATAGGTCAAAGTGACCCCTTGCTATGTCAATTGGGAAACTTTCCCATCAATCCATTCTTTTGTTCGAGCCTCAATGGGCTTGGCTAGAATATCAAGTTCATCGACCTCTTGCCCATCCCAATCGATTAATGGAAATAGAAGGTTGGAAACCACATTATATCGAGGATCCATGACTATTCTTTCATCTTCTTTGACTTGGTTAGGTACTGGGAACAGATGGACCCTCTTTATGAATTATGCAGCCATCCACATATATTGCCTCATCTGCACTTCATTGTCATCTTTGAAATTATCCCACAAAACTTTAACGCTATGTAGATGGGCATATTCAGGTCCAAGTGCCTTCTTCATATGGCCATAGGGATCCATCTATGGCCGAGTAGTGTTGAGTCTCAAATGGTATTTGGCCAATTCCTTCTCTAAATTTTTGACACACTGAGAGGTATGGAGTTCGTAGAGCCTTTGGTTAAAGGAGAGAGGATAAGTAATCCTTGCCTTATGTTTTCCACTCAAAAGGGTGTGCACATGTTGTAGCTGGCATGAGAGATCCAATAGAACTATCTGGTCATTAGGATACCAAGGCAACTTGTAGGGTCTTTCTGAGAAGCCTTCTGCATGAATATATGTGAACTTTTGATATTGGATGAATAGAAAGGCTAACTATTTTAGAAATGAGTTGGCATTGTGAGAGACTTGCCTCTTGAAGTCACCCCTAACTAATATGATGATATGACCTATGAAAGCATCATTGACCTTGCAATAATCCTTCTTGAAGTTCTTGTATTGCAGTTGGGGTATTTGTCATAAGCTTTTAGCTCCCTACCAGGTTCCTCATCTGGAGCTCTGAACAAGCCTTTGTTTTGCCTCTGTTTGACCAACGAGTAGACCAAATATGATGTCATGTAGAATTTGGAGGTCTTTTTAACATCCATAAACTGCTCATGGAAGCAATCACTGATTATCCCCACCTAATAGAACATGACCTTGCCCCGAAAGATCTCTTCTACGAAGTAGACCATCCATTCTTAGAAATAGGTAGTAGTTGGAAGGCCCATTACCCTACTTAACAATGTTACCAAATCATGGTAATCATCATAAAAAGCACTTTGGAACTGTTCTTGGGGAACCTTGGTAGCACTTCCCCTCTTGTCCTTGAGCCAAAACTGATTTATGAGCTTCTTATATTTGAGTGGGTCCTCCTCCCACATTGCCTTACCACCATCCCTAGTAGGTATCTCCATCTCCCTAAAGGTATGGATATGAAAGGTATTTTTTATTGCCTTGGCAGACATGTCAGTTAACACATTTCCATCTTTGTCTACTATTTTTTGGGTCTCTAGTTGGTATGCCTCCCTGCAAGCCATTACTAGTTCAAGGGCAACAAGAGTGGGAGGGAAGCCTGTAGCTTTGGCTAATGCACTGCTTCTGATTAGTCTTGCATTCTCCATTGTAGGGTTGATCCTTACTGTTGTGCAATTTTGCACACACACCCCACTTGGAGTAGGGACCCTCTTTTTCTGATTTCGGATGTTTCTTGGACCTTTGGTTTTTATTGGATTTGTCCTTTCACGGTCTCGGGATGTGGGTCTTGCTTACCTTGGTCTTACCCTGAGGGTTGAATCGATCAAACTTGGTTTTTAATGGAGGTCCAGGTTTTGACCTGGGTCTGGGATTTTCTGGCTCACGCGGATTTTCCTAGGTCCCTGTTTATCATCTGGATGTCGGATTTTTGAAAATTTGGATTTCTGGTTGAATCCAGGATTTTTTGGATCACACAGATTTTCCCGGACTACGTCAGAGTCCCAAAGGGGTGTGTCGTCTATGAAATTTACGCTCACCAGGATAGTCCGGATGGCTTGGATTTTTCTAGAATTCCATTTTGACCTCAGGTTTCCAGATTTCCTTAATATGTCTTGTCAGCCATTAATGCTCAAGGTACATCTTCTCCAGCGCGAGTGTGGGAAAATTTAAGGGCTTTTAGTGCTTTTCCTAATTTCATTATTCATTTGCTATTTGCTTTAGCGCTCGAGTGTGTTCATTTTGAGCTTTGATTGGTGGATTTGGTTTGCTTGCGTGTGGATTCCTTGGGCGCTTGTGTTGATATTTTCATCACTAGGGCACCCTAATTCACAGTGATTTCCTTAGGCTCGAGATTCATTCGGATTTAATCCATGGTAAGTTGTTTTGACTTCTCCTATTGTTTTGTGCTTGTGATTGAATCTTTCAAGTTGTTGTTGATGATTATTCGGGTCAGCCCTTGTTTGTTTTCATGGTTACAAATTTATCGAATTAGGGTTTGATTCGCCTTTCCTCGGGTTTTAATGCCTACACTGTGCATCCCTTCGTTTATTGATGGAATGTCGGGTATACCCCTATGACTAGGTGTTCTTGTTAGGGTCTTGACTTGTTGGCGCATAATCTAGTATGATTTGTGAAGGCAAGGTTTTGGTATGTCTGCCCAAGGTTGTTAAGTTTGGTGGAGTCATCATGATCCTCATGTCTTGTTTCTAGCTCGACCTTGTTCGCAACACTCGAGACCCCGGTGTGCCCTAGTTTCATCACTTTGAGGGATAGTGTCTGAATTTCAAGCTCGCCTTAACTCTCATGGCGGAGGTTTGGTTGTTAAATTTAGGGCATCATTATTTCGTTGCAAGGATCAACCATTTGAGAGTCTTTGGGAATTTAAATTCAAGTACAGTTGAAATTTGGCTTATTGGGGTTGAATTTATGTCCTTCGGATTCAGATAGTGGGGTTTGTATGATCATTCAATTAATGGTCTGCGCGTCGAACGATCATCGGGTTTCCGAGGTGTCCGCAAAATTTATGTGCACCCGAATTTTCCTAGAATTTGTCATTTTTCCAGAGTGTGATGAGTTCCCAGAATTTCAAGCTGCCCGCGGAAATCCGAACTACCCAGACTTTTCCTGTTTTTCTGCCTAGTTTCACTTGGTTTTGATTTTTGAAATTGGAGTAATGGATTAAATGTTGAATGATGATTTCTTGTTGCTAAATGGATGAATCTCATGATAATTATCCATCTCTTGTGTTCGTAATGATGATTTATTTCACGAAATGATGTCTTGACAGTAGGAGTCCGTCTGGGTTGGATTTCTCAGAAATTCCACCCCGACTTCATTTTCCTGGATTACTTCATTTCCTAGATTTTTGAGATTGATAATTAATGACTTATCTTAGTGATTTCATGTGGTTTTGAGGCTAACCTTTTGATTGGAATATAGATGATAATTGCATTTTCATGAAGCTCTTTTATAAATGCAGGCTTAATCGAGCAAGGCAGCGGCAGGAAAGTCAAAGGGAGATACAGAGGGATCCTCAATTACAGAGGCGGAAAAGATAAGGTCGGATGTGAAGAATCAGGTGCCAGATAGCAAGTTGGCTTCAGTTTGGTTAGAAGTATCGGATACCAATGTGGGAGATTGGAGATATGAGGAATTCAAAGAAAGGTTAGCTCAGAGGGATTTATAAGCCCTAACCAAGGGAGTGGTGAAATCTGGACTAGCTCATG
This sequence comes from Sequoia sempervirens, assembly GCA_007258455.2. Taxonomy (NCBI): domain Eukaryota; kingdom Viridiplantae; phylum Streptophyta; class Pinopsida; order Cupressales; family Cupressaceae; genus Sequoia; species Sequoia sempervirens. The sequence goes on from VDFB02105785.1 coordinate 235,247,745, forward strand.
TGGGAGGATTTCCTCCTACAATTCAATGCTATGAATTAATATTAGAATGTGCTCGGCACTATGACTTTGATATGCAGAGGATTGTCAGCACTGATGGGAGAGTATTGGAAAACTTTAATCTAGTTTCCATTGCCCAGGCATTTGATATGCCAGACTTGCCATGTATGTGTGCCTTGGACATGGACTTGGCTAGAACTTATTATGAGGATGAACCTAGCAAAGCCCAGTAGATGATCAATTCCTGGCTTGAAAAGCCAAAATATCATTTCTCCAAGCTGCCTAAATAGTTACACAGGCTCAAGTTCTGACAAGATATATATGATGCAATCACACTGTTGAGCAGGGTGGCGGGCTTGAAGAGTGCTGGGGCATTGGAGAATTGGATGGTGCATGTTATTAACAAGATTGAGCAAGGCATCAATTACCATTGGGCAAGGATTATCAGTGCAATGATTGACAAGTAGATGAGAGATGTGTTGGAAACAAAGAAATTAACCATGACATCTTATGTGGTATATGTACTTGCCAGATTTTATCCATACAGGGGATTGAATCCAAAAGGAACATTTGGGCAGGATGTCATCTATGAGGTGTACCCTGAGCTACATCTAGGGAATCTGAATTATAGAAGAGAAAATGATGCTTTCACTATGTATATTACTAGGTTGCTTCAGAATGCAGAATATGTGAGAATTTCTTATGGAACCAAGGAACTAATTAAAAGATATGGAGCCTGGTTTATACAATTCCCAACCTTCTCCTATATCAGAATTGATGGATGCTCGACTGCTCCATACAGATTTCCAAGATATCCCACTGACCACATCATACTCTTGGAGGTTACCCATCAAATATGTGACTTCAATGTTATTGTTAAAAATGAGAAGCACAAGACAGGGTTTGGTGGGGATTTTCCCTTGAAAATTGGTATAGCTGAGGTTTTCCCTTCAATCCAATCGGCTCATGCATCAGGGGAGGAGTTGAGAACTTTTGGTTTACCTTTCCATTCTAAGAGGGCAAGCTTTGACATCACTGGTGAAGCACAGAAGAAGGCTACTAAAGAATATAATCACAAAGATGATCTAGAGGACTACTGGGTGAACAACAAGGATGACTTTGAGGTGAGAAAGAAAAGGTATTCTAGGATTCCAGTTGATGTAATCAGAATGTACAATGTTAAGTTGATCCCTGATTAGTTGGAGGATGACAAAAATTTAGTCTAGGATCATGCATTTGAATCTGTCAAGGATAGATCCATTGTAGAGATAAACTGGTCAAAAAGAGAAATAACTGAACTGGAGGAATTGATGGCTCCTATTATGAAATCCACCAAGTCGTGGTTGAAACATAAAGTATGGGAGTTGGAGAGTGAAAAGGTACCTTGTACCTTTAATTTGATGGGAAATCTGAATGCTCATTCTACCTCAGAAGAGTCAGGTGAGGATGATTCTTCAAGCAAAACTAAGGTAGGCTCACCTTTTAAGATTAAAATCAGAGGCCCTAAGGAGGGTGAGCCTGAAAAGAAAAGAAAACCTAGGGGAAAGAAGAGGAGTCATACTGTGAAAATAGGTAATTCTACCGAAGAGGAGAACCTTGAGAAAGTAGAGAAAGAAGACATTCCTCTAGAGCCAAAAAGGACCAGGACAACCAGGGATTCTAAGAAGAAAGATCAAGGAACTTCTAAGGATAAGGTGGATCCTCATGTGGTTGATGTGGAGAGCTTAGAAGAGAAAACCTAGGTTTATTCAAGAAGGTCAAGAACTCCATCTCCCAAGGAGACTATGCAAAAGGTGGATCCTCTTCCAATGGCATCCATTGTGGAACAACAGAAAGATACCTCTCCTCCATTGGGAATACCTGAGCAGATGACTCATGAAGGGCATGAGACTAGTGAGGAAGCTGAACTATTTAAGGATGGGAAACCTTATGGCACAACTGCTGAGTTAGAGGTAGGAGATGTGGAAGTGCATCCTTCTCCATTTGTGCAATATGAGGATTCTCCTACAAATAGCAAAAATAATAGATCCCCTGAGAAGGAGGATGTTCTTGCTAAGACTCCATCACCCCTGCAAGAAGAGGAGCCAAGGTTGGAAAACAAAGGTGGTCAATCTCCTGAGAAGGAAAGGGATGAGATGGTGGATCAGCATGAAGAGGTTAGGAAAGATGAAATACGGGTGGATCCTACTATTCTGGATTGGCTAGATAAAGAGATCAGAAGGAAACAGGTCATTGTTGAGGACACTCCTCTCAACTGGGATGAAATGTTGGCCAAGATTGGAAAGGGTAAGAGGAAGAAGGTAGCCAAGGTGGTTTCAAAAATTGAGAGGGATGAAGCTAGTAACAAGGTCATTCATATTGCTACCCCTACTGCTGGTAAAAGTAAAGATGAGGTCACCGTGAAGGATTATGATGTACGAACCATCAATCTTGAGCCCACTTCTATGGAGCAAGATATTGAAGAATATGAGGGGTCTAGTGTAGTGATCATTGGGAGATTGAGGAAGGAAACACAGTCTAAGCATGAACTAAAGAAAGAGAATGAAAGGCTTAGGAAATGTCTGGAAGATTTGATGAAGCCCTTGCAATCTTTTCACCCATCCTCTTCTGCTACTGCTGGTTTCTTACCGAAGGAGACCATCTCTAAAATAGAAAAGATGAAAACCTCTACTCTGGCTATAATAAATTGGTTACAGGAAGTGCAAACTAAGGGAGATGATGCAATAAAGGATGTCCTTTCAACTAGAAAGGAGGAAATAAGGGCTAAGGAGTTGTTAGATTATGTTTTATCTCAGGATAAGGAGGACACTGATCTCTTATTGCAGAAAACCAAAACAATCACGGAGTATAATAAAGATCAGCTGGTCGTTGATGGAATTATTTCTTCATCTAGGGTTAATGAGCCTTAGGAGTGGTTTGAAGCCCTACAAATCCAACACAAAACCTTCAAGAAGATCTACAAACAAAGGAAGCAAATAGATGGTAACTTAACTAGTGTTCATGATGGATGCATCGCCTTTTTTGAGATGATGACTGGCAAGAGGAAGATCGCCCCTAGGTACTTGAGTCTGGAACAATTGAGGGAATGGTGGCATGATGTTTATGCCCCTAATATTGAAAACTCTGTGACAAGGCACCAATTGGATGATGCGGCTACTTATCTGGCTGTGTTGGACAAATACTTGGCATGTAGGGGTGATTGGGATACAACGGTTAAGCAGTCAAGGGAAGAGATTAAATCAATTGAATGTCGGCTCAAATTCCTACCCTTGCCACATGTTGCTGAGTTAGATAAGGTATTTTTGAAAGTTCATGAATTGCTGGATCAGAACAAGGATAAGGGAGGTGGTGATTAATGTCATGCAACTTCGTGATTTGTGCTTCCCTATTATTATAGGGCATGTGTTGATCCGGGTTGCATTAAGGAATGTGTTTTTTCCAACCTTGATGATGTATCGACATTTAATGTGTGCCTTATTTTGAATTTCTTGGGGCTGACTTGTTTTGTTTTTTTATTTTGTAAATGTCTGGCTGGGCCGACATGTTTGTAGGGTTCTCTTTAAATTGGAATTCTTGCCTCATTTGTAGGAGTTAGACAGATAATAGAGAATTAGACAAGCTAGACTAAGAAAGAGCTAGAGCATTCTGTAGTAGAGATAGTAGTTAGTTCTTTGGAGAAAATGCTATAACATAGAACAGTGGAATTGTTGCTATATTTTGGTGATCTAATATAATTGAAGGCATTGTGGTTTCTCTGGTGAATTCTTTTGTGTTGGTTTATCTTGCATGGTTCCTGTTGTTCCATCTTTTGAAATTGCTTGAAGATATAAGATTTGATGTTAAATTTAAAACTAGATTAGTTTGGTGAATAATGTTTATGGTTTCATGCTTGGAATGTTTGTAGCAATCTCTAGTCTATACTCCCATTAACTATCTGATTGTAGTAGACTGGTGAAGTCAACCTGGACCATACATCTATTTGTGCTTAGTTTGATTGTGGATGAATGTCTATGATTTGAAAATTTGTATGCCTTAGAAGATTGCACCTTTCTTGTGATATTGCATTGTGGGTTAAGCAGGAATTGGTTATTTGAGATTGGTCCATTCCAGGTATTTACCATTTGCATTGTTCATTTTAGAAATAGTTTAGATTTCATTATATTTCTTTCACCTTCATCTTTTGTTGTTTCTTTATTATTTGGTTAGATTTAGGATTTAAGATCATAATATTGCAAAATTTGATAAATTGGAAAGGTACAGTTTGCTTGTAGTAAGCTCCGATTGTGATTACCAACATTTTCACATATTATCTGAGTTGTTTATGCATTGTCAAGACCTGACACCCGAGAGACCTTGGGGTGATTTTCAGCAATTTATTGTTGAAGATTATCATTCAAGAGAGATAGAATATCATTTTTTGTCTAAGTTGTTGCTGTGCAGAAAACATCATCAACAGATTGGCACTAGAAGGAGGGCCTAAATAAACTCGCTAGATCGTTTCTTAAACGCCATCTCTCCTGAGAGATATAGAAGAAGTACCAGATCTACCCTAGGAGAGGAGGATTTATAGGAATTACAGTTCCCCACTAGGTCAAGGAGGACTCAAGAAAGGGGAGAATCATCATCACCCATCCCTTCACCAGTATCATCTGCATCTTCACTTCCAGAAGTTGAAGCCATACCCATCCTTGAGGCAGTTCATGTTCAACAACCCCAGCCTATCATTAATCAACCACAACCACCACCATTCCTACCAATGGCTTTCCTCACTAATAATCTGTCTCCCTTTTTTTTCAATGCTTACAACATTATTCCCAAGAACCCCGAGCATTTTTGTTCAAAATTTCATGTTAATGACCCAAACAGGACCGCAGAAGAGCATATTAGGATTTTTCAAACCTGTCTCAAAGATAGAGGAATCGCTCATGAAGATGTCGCATGTAGGTTATTCCCTTATTCGTTGGGAGAGGAGGATTTTTACTGGTACAATCACCTCCCATCTGGTTCAATTCTTAACTGGAATGATTTTGAAACTGCCTTTTTATAGAAGTTCAGAATACCTATTAGTGCTAATGAATTGTATCTGCAATTCACTAGAGTCAAGAGAGAGGTTAATGAACCCATATCCAGTTTCAATAATAGGTTCCACCGTGTGTACACCAGACTTCAAGACCCTTATGTCTTGGACGATGCTACAGCCCTGGGAGTCTATTATGAAGCATTGGATAGCCTTACGACAACCTTTCTGAGATGGAGACCTAACCCTCCATCCCACCTAGTTGATGCTTATACAGAAGTGGTCAAATTTAGCAAAGATTTAAGGCAACATTTGGCTGGACCATTTCCTTCTTTAGGGCCAGTTGCAAATCCAAACCAGGTTCAAGTAGTGAATTAGGCACTCGCCAATCATACGCCAATCATGAATCCAATACCTCAATTGCCTTTGGTGCCACATCCTGGTCCTCTCATGAGCCAGGTCTCTCCTATAATGAACTTCCCACAACAAGAAGTTAACCAGCCCTTGTATCAGCAGCATTCAATGGGTTTCCCTACCTACTTGCAACATTCTGAAGTGTTACACTAGTTCATGGGATCTGCTACAATGTTTGTTCCTCCCCAGAGTAATTCAAGCCAGATCCCTTGTGGAGATCTAAATAAAGATAGGGTTGATGAAATGGCTAAGCAGATAAAGAAGTTAAACCTAGAGGTGTCTTATCTAAGGAATCAAAATAGCCAATTACAAGCTGCTCAGAGAAATTTGCAATCCAATCAGAACCCAGAACATCCACAAGGGTAGAATTTTGATAGAGGACAGCGTAATGAAAGGGGATACAACAATGATAGAGGATATAGTCACGATAGAGGTTACAACAATGAGAGAGGATTCAATAATGACAGGGGGTATAACAATGATAGGAGATAGAATTTTGATAGAGGACAAGGTAGTGGGCTAGGATTGGATAGGAGGCAGTCACAGGGATAGAACAGGACGTGGAATACATGACCTAATAACGGAGGAGTCCCCACTCCATTGGATCAGCTAGTCAATCAACCTCTCAACCAATCCGCTAATCAGCCAGTCAATCAAGACAAGCCTCCCAGTGGTGTATATCTGGCTGAAGCTGTCCTGTCAGGGTGGTGTAGGCTCCATAAGAGAGGCCAACATTCTGAGTTAGAATGTTTAAAATTCCAAACTGTAGCCTCTATTTTCTAGAATGAAGTGGAAAATAATGCAAATGGTTAGGAAATTATTCCCTCCATCCCCTATGACTCTCCTGTGCTAGTGCTGAATCATGCCCCTTTTCCAGCAGGCAAGGAAAATATTCCAGAAGAGGAATCCAACTCCTAGGGGGAGAAGATAGACCAAATTTGCAATGGAGATGAGGTGGCTCAGTTATTCAATGAGAAGGCAATGAATGATAATGGCCCCCTGGATGAGGAAGAGGCTTATGTTGAAGAAGTACAGATGTTCCAGAGGCAGGGTAAATGATATGATTTAAGAGACATGCCCCATAGACACCCACAGGCTGGGGGTCCTTTCACCACCTCCATTCCTCCTAATAATTTTAATATCCCCCCAGACCCAAGTGCTAGTAATAATCCATCTTTTCCACATGTTTCTAAGCAGTAATTTTCAAAGGAAAGACAAACTCAAACTAACCCACAAAAGGAAAAAACTGTTTAGGCAGGTAAAGATAAGATAGAGGAATCTCTCATGGGCATCCCCATTAATTTAAGTGAGGAGCAAATGGCTTTGTATGTTGCTGAGGAGTTCAAGAAATTGAAGGTAAATATTTCAGTATTCAAGTTACTAAGGTTCTCAACAATTAGGAATGCAGTTCTAGGTACCTATGATGCACATCTAGCATCTTTGGATAAACCTTCCAGTGAGAGTGTCAACAAGGTTTCTAGTTCTCAGGCTATAAAGACACAAAACCAGGCCTATGGTCAGACTAACTTGCCCCCTGGAGATAAAGGAAAGGAGAAAGACAGGACTCAAGTGGCCCAAGTAGATACTCAGCCAACTTTGTTTCAAGGGAAGACGGATACCCCACCATTCTTGATCTCTATGCGCATATTCGGTAAGAATTTACATAACTGCTTACTAGATTCTGGTGCTTCTACTAATGTGATGCCATTTGGAGTATGTAGAACTTTAGGGATTACACCTGCTGACTCCCAGAAGAAGGTAACTCAGTTGGATAGAATAGAAGTAAATGTAGTGGGAGAGTTAAACATGATTCACATGCAAGTAGCTTCTAACCCAAGAATCCAACAGGTTATCAATATTCAAGTAGCTGATATCCCTGATGCGTATGGCCTAATTCTAGGAAGAGATTTTATGAAGGCTTTAAATGGATATGTATCTACTGACCACTCCCACATGTGGCTTCCCTGGAAAGGGGTGCCAAATCAAATCAGAATTGAGAGAGAACCAAGAATGAAGTACATGATTACGGAGTATCAAAATACTTCAAATCAAGTTTTGATATCAGAAGTAGGCATGGGAAATTATATGCTATCGACTCCCTATGAGGAGTTAGATTCAGAGGAGGTATTGATGCTACATGCGATATCCATTGATACAGAAACATAATTCAACAATGATGTTGTTCTGACAAGATCAATTAAGGAAGTAGATGAATTAGAGGATAATCAGATTAGCCTACTAGACAGTTTCCAGGAATTCATTGGGCAATGTATTGGAAACTAGGTTCACCTTGGCAGGAGGACAAACTTCAAAGAGTTACTCTTACCTAACTGGTGTAGAGTTCACAATGCTTCCCAGTCAAAGTTGGAATGTTGTTTATGCCAAACAACAGTAGAACGAATATAGAAATGCATAAATCCAACTCTGACAGTCAAGACAGGCATGCAAAGCCCTCCAAAAAATTATAAAGGAAAGAAAGTAATGTCGTCTGAGGAACCCTCTAGCAGTAATAACCCAAAGGATATGATGAAGAGGAATGAAACCACTGAATGTTGGACCCTTAGATTTGATGGATCTAAATCCAAGCATGGAGCTGGAGCAGGATTCTAGTTGATTAGCCCAAAAGGTAAAACCTTCTTTGTAGCTCATAGACTTCAATTCCACTGTACTAATAACGTGGTAGAATATGAGGCATTGATTCATGGACTTCTTATGGCACTCAAGAAAAAGGTTAAGGTTATGCAAGTTTTTTGGTGATTCTGAGCTGGTAATTAAGAAAGTAAGGAAACAATATTCATGCCATGATAGGAGAATGACTAATTATAGGCATAGAGTATGGGACCTCATTAAGGGATTTGATGCATTCAATATTCAATAGATACCATGACAGAAGAATCAAACTACAGATTCTCTGGCCCAGGCAGCAAGCACTCTGCAGCCCCTATCGTTGTCAAGTTTAAAAAAGTTTACTGTAGAATTAACTCCTGTGTCATCAGTTTCAGAAAATGTTACTAACTTTCAGGTATTTGAGGATGACAAGCATATCCTAGATTTCATTACCAACACAGATGTTTTCACTTCCCAATTCATTGATGAAACAGAACTCTAGGAAGCAGAACTAGATTTGGAAGGAGTGATAAATTTGAAGTCTAATACTATTCCAAGGGGAATGGTACAGTTGGAGCAGATTTTTGATTTGGACAAGATCAGAGATTAGGAGCAAGAGTCTAAAAAGAAATCTATCAACGGACAATGTGATACTTACAATATGGGAACTGAAGATGATGTTAAAAACATTTTTATTGGCCAGGTATGCACTGCAGAGGAAAGACAAGGAATAATTGAAGCATTGCATAGCTTTCTGGATATAGTAGCCTCAAGTTATGAAGACCTGAAAACTTACGATACATCAATCATAACTCATACTATACCTCTGAAGCCAGGTGCTAAGCCTTTCAGGCAGAGACAGAGACCAATTAACGTATTACTGGAACCGGTTATATAGAAAGAAGTTTAGAAATTACTGTCAGTCAGAATTATATTTCCTGTCAGGCATTCAACATGGGTGGCGAACCTAGTCCCAGTAAGAAAAAAAGAATGGGAAAATCAGACTTTGCGTTGATTTCAGAAATCTAAACAGATCGTTAGAAAAGGACAATTATCTAGTCCCTTCATTGGATGAAGTACTTCAAGTGGTTAATGGTTCTCAGATGATGTCCTTTCTTGATGGTTGTTCAAGGTACAACCAAGTAATGGTTCAGTATGAGGACAGGCACAAGACTGCTTTCACAACTAAATGGGGAACCTTTGTTTACAGGATGATACCTTTTGGCCTTATTAATGCTAGGGCTACATTTCAAAGGGCTATGGATATTGCCTTTAAAGATATCATAGGCAAGTGTATTATTATTTATACGGATGATCTAACTATATTTTCCAAAAATAGAGGGGACCACATCTCTGACTTACGCAAAGTATTTCAAAGGTGCAGAGTATTCGGCATATCCCCGAATCCTAAAAAGTGCATTTTTGGAGTGACAGAAGGGAAATTGCTGGGACATGTCATATCTGAAAAGGGAATTGCTATTGATCCAGAAAGAGTGAAGGCCATACTGAAGATTCAGCCACCTGCTAGCAAAAACGAGATGAAGTCTTTCTTTGGCAAGATCAACTTCGTCAGAAAATTCATTACTGGATTTTCTGAAATTGTTAAACTGCTGAATGCAATGTTGAAGCAAGATGCTAAAGTTGAATGGACTGTAGAAGCAAAGGAGGCATTTGCAGAAATCAAAAGAGCCATTGTTGATGCCCCAATATTGGTGAGTCCCGATTATAGTAAGCCCTTTTACATCTATTCATTTGCCTCAAACCATTCATGTGCGGGAATGTTGACTCAGAAGTCTAATGAGGGAAATGAGCATCCTATTGCTTTTATGAGTGCACCACTAAAAGATGCTGAGTTGAAATATCCAAGTGTAGAAAAGAAAGCATATGCCCTGGTCAGAGTAGTGAAGAAATTCAGACATTATATCCTCAAGAACAAGGTTTATGCAATTGTCTCAGATCCTCCAGCTAAGTTACTGTTGATGCAGAATGAGTTGGGTGAGCGTAGAGCTAAGTGGGTGACAATGCTACAAGAATATGACATTGAAATCCAACCCATGAAGTTGGTAAGGGGGCAGGGACTTACTCTGACTATGGCTGAAATGGGGCTTGACCTGATTGTTCAGAGTTATAATGTTGAGGAGGTTTCCCCAAGTGGTCGGTATGATGACATAGTTTATTACTTGTTGAACCAGTGATCCCCAAGCCATCTTAATGCTGTTCAGAGAAGAGCTTTACGACTAAAGAGTGATAGTTTCATGCTAAAGGGAGCTGTCCTGTACAAGAGAAATCATGAAGCAATTTTTTTGAGGTGTCTTGGGAAACAAGAAGCTGAAAGGGTGATGCACGAATTTCATGAAAAGTATGGCACTGGCCATGGTTCTGCTATTGCCATAGAAAATCAGATCTTGAGGGCTAGATATTATTGGCCCACATTGTTCAAGGACATTCACCATCATGTTAGGACCTGTCACACTTGCCAGACTGTAGCAACGAAGGAAAAGTATGCAGCACTCCCACTTCAACCGGTTACTGAGGTAAGGCCTTTTGCTCAGTGGGGCATGGACTTTATAGGTCCTATCAACCCACCATCTTCTACGGGATATAGGTACATTCTAACCATTACTGATTATTTCACAAGGTGGACTAAGGCTTTCATTTGTAGGCAATGTACTTCTGAGGTAGTGATTGATTTTCTAGAATCTGCTATTATTAATCGATTTGGATGTCCTATTTTTGTTGTCTGTGATAATGGCCCTACTTTTTCATCTTTAAAATTTTCAAACTGGGCTTTTGATCATGACATTATTATAAAGCTTTCATCTAATTACTACCCCCAGGGTAATGGCCTGATATAATCTTCCAATAAGAACTTATTAACTGTTATTCATAAGTTGTTGGAGAGGAACCCAAAAGACTGGCACACCTAGCTTCATTTTGCCCTTTGGGCAGATCATACAAGGATTAAGTCATCCATCGAAACATCTCCCTATCACTTAGTATATGGTCTGGAGCCAGTATTCCCTATTCAACTCAAGATCCCAACCTTGCAATTTATTAATGAGTTTTATGATGAGGGGGATAGAAGGGAGGCCAAGTTGACAGAGCTACTTAACCTTGAGGAGAAAAGAGACAATGCCCTTGAGAACTTCACCAAACATCGGGGGGTAGTTAAGAGGTGGTTTGACAGAAGGGTTCGGGTCAAAGCCTTTAGGATTTCTGACCTTGTGTTGTATTGGGATAAACCTCATGATCGGAAAGGAGACCATGGGAAGTTTGATAAATTGTGGCTTGGTCCATATCAGATTGCTGAAATACTTGGAGATAACGTCTGAAGACTCTCACGGGGGAAGGTATTCTGCTGCCTGTTAATGGGCAGTATTTGAAACATTATTTCCAATCCTGAGCTGTTTTCAGCTCCCTGATTTGTATATAGTTAGTTTAAGTTGCTTTCTGTTGTCTGCTTTGTTAGAATAGATTATTTTTCATTTCTTGTTTCTACTTTGGTTAGAGTAGGTTTGCTTTGCTTTGTTTTGCTTTGTTTTGTGTTGCTCTTGCTCTTGGTTCTTACTCTTTTTGGGGTCTCCTGTTACATTTTTATGACAGTGGTGACAAAGTAGGTGTGGTGCTCTCAGTGTTTCCTTTTCAAACTTTAATCACCTTTCCAGAACATCATGGTATGAATTCTCCACCCAATGTCACATACCCTTGTGTCTAGGACAAAGAGTCATTTAGTCAGATTGAACAGGAATACATTAGGGTCTCACATTTTGAATATTAGAGATGCTTGAGGTTGCAAGAGGTCCTTATGAAGTTTGCACAGGTGAAAAATCTTTTTTCTACTCTAGTGCCACTGTAGTTTTCATCCCTGAGTGTGAACTTCATTGTTACAAGTTATAAAAAAAAAAGAGAGAAATAAGTGAAAAGACAAGCAATATCAGAAAAAGAAAAGAGAATATGGAAAATCAAAAGACTGAACTCAACTCATCAGGGGAATCTGAATATCTCTACCGAGGCTATAGACGCCTGGCTGGCAGTAGAGCTATGTTCAGGAGAATCACAATGATAACCTCGTCGGGGCTATGAACGTTTGACAGGAAGCGAGACTCTATCCAAGTCACTTTTAGGGTATGAATTTTTCATGTAGCCTGTTTAGACCAAGTTTGGTTTCTTCTACAGCTAAAGGGGGATAATGAATGCATATGCACACACTTTGACCCTGGTGTAGGAAAGTTTGGATGGCTTGTGGGTTCTTTGGTTTAACTGTAGGTGGTGACTGGATGGATGAGTTGAAACCATCAGTTCTGGGTTCTTGATTCTAGTTTGTCATTGAAATGCTCTGGAGTATTTCCCCAGCAGAGTCGCCATTTGTTGTGCAATTTTGCACACACGCCCCACTTGGAGTAGGGACCCTCTTTTTTTTATTTCAGATGTCTCTTGGACCTTTGGTTTTATTGGATTTGTCCTTTTGAGGTCTCATGATGTGGGTCTTGCTTACCTTGGTCTTACCCTGAGGGTTTAATCGATCAAACTTGGGTTTTAATGGAGGTCCAGGATTTTCTGGCTCACACTAATTTTCTTGGGTCTTGGTTTATCATCTGGATGTTGGATTTTTAAAAATATAGATTTTTGGTTGAATCCGGGATTTTCCGGATCACGCAGATTTTCCTGAACTACGTCGGAGTCCCGAAGGGGTGTGTCATCTGTGAAATTTATGCTCACCAGGATAGTCCGGATGGCTTGGATTTTTTCAAAATTCCATTTCGACCTCGGGTTTTCGGATTTCCTCAATATTTCTTGTCAGCCATTAATACTTGAGGTACATCTTCTCTGGCGTGAGCGTGGGAAAATTTAAGGGCTAAGGAGTTGTTAGATTATGTTTAATCTCGGGATAAGGAGGACACTGATCTCTTATTGTAGAAAACCAAAACAATCATGGAGTATAATAAGGATCAGCTGGTCATTGATGGAATTCTTTCTTCATCTAGGGTTAATGAGCCTTGGGAGTGGTTTGAAACCCTACAAATCCGACACAAAACCCTTAAGAAGATCTACAAACAAAGGAAGAAAATAGATGGTAACTTAACTAGTGTTCATGATGGATGCATCGCCTTTTTTGAGATAATGACTAGCAGGAGGAAGATCGCCCCTAGGTACTTGAGTCTGGAACAATTGAGGGAATGGTGGCATGATGTTTATGCCCCTGATATTGAAAAATCTGTGACAGGGCACCAATTGGATGATGTGGCTACTTATCTGGATATGATGGAAAAATACTTGGCATGTAGGGGTGATTGGGATACAACGGTTAAGCAGTCAAGGGAAGAGATTAAATCAATTGAATGTCAGCTCAAAATCCTACCCTTGCCACCTGTTGTTGAGTTAGATAAGGTATTTTTGAAAGTTCATGAATTGCTAGATCAGAACAAGGATAAGGGAGGCGGTGATTAATGTCATGCCACTTCGTGATTTGCGCTTCCCTATTATTATAGGGCACGTGTTGATCCGGATTGCATTGAGGAATGTGTTTTGGCCAACCTTGATGATGTATCGACATTTAATGTGTGCCTTATTTTGAATTTCCTGGGGCCGACTTGTTTTGGTTTTTTTTTTATTTTGTAAATGTCTGGCTGGGCCGACATGTTTTTAGGGTTCTCTTTAAATTGGAATTATTTCCTCATTTGTAGGAGTTAGACATATAATAGAGAATTAGACAAGCTAGACTGAGAAAGAGCTAGAGCATTTTGTAGTAGAGATAGTAGTTAGTTCTTTGGAGCAAATGTTGTAACACAGAATAGTGGAATTGTTTCTATATTTTGGTGATGTAATACAATTGAAGGCATTGTGGTTTCTTTGGTGAATTCTTTTGTGTTGGTTTATCTTGCATGGTTTCTGTTCCATCTTTTGAAATTGCTTGAAGATATAAGATTTGATGTTAAATTTAGAACTAGATTAGTTTGGTGAATAATGTTTATGGTTTCATGCTTGGAATGTTTGTAGCAATCTTTGGTCTATACTCCCAGTAACTATCTAATTGTAGTAGACTGGTGAAGTCAACCTGGACCATACATCTATTTGTGCTTAGTTTGATTGTGGATGAATATCTATGATTTGAAAATCTGTATGCCTTAGAAGATTGCACCTTTCTTGTGATATTGCATTGTGGGTTAAGCAAGAATTGGTTATTTGAGATTGGTCATTTCTAGGTATTTATCATTTGCATTGTTCATCTTAGAAATAGTTTAGATTTCATTATATTTCTTTCACCTTCATCTTTTGCTGTTTCTTTATTATTTGGTTAGATTTAGGATTTAAGATCATAATATTGCAAAATTTGATAAATTGGAAATGTACAATTTGCTTGTAGTAAGTTCTGGTTGTGATTAACAGCATTTTCACATATTATCTAAGTTGTTTATGCATTGTCAAGACCTGACACCCGAGAGACCTTGGGGTGATTTTCAGCAATTTATTGTTGAAGATTATCTTTCAAGAGATATAGAATATCATTTTCTATCTGAGTTGTTGCTGTGCAGAAAACACCATCAACACTTACCTTTTGCTTGAATTCATCAATGTCTATGCTTCTAATGTTTGTGTCAGAGACCTCCTTCCACTCTGTGGTGAATTTGAATTTCAAGAGTTCCCCTTGGAACTGATACTTCATCTGGTCCTTATGTTCTTTTCTGCGGTGTGCCTTGCCTATTTTATTTCCTTTATCTTTCTCTATGACCATTCTCGAAGGTCCTACACCTAAATCCATATATCTTGTGAGCAAAGGAGAGGTGAGAATATGCAAGCATGAAAACACTGAAACGTTAGTCAAATTACTGTAAATAGGGTTAGATTGGATAATTTAGCATTTAAGAAATCTAACATATAACCTAGTTCATCATTAGTAGTGCACAAGAGGGAGTTTAGATGATTTGAGCCCTAGGGGTCAGACTTCCCTGGCCGAACAGATGTTTTAGCATGGCTATAAGAGGGACAACAATCAAGGCATAGAGGCTCGCCCATCCTGACGCGCCTTCAAATTTCATACATTTGAAAGGTCCCTTGAGGAGAGTGCCCAATTTTAACATTGGATCGAAGTCAACTTGATGTTTGAAGGACATTGAAATTTTCATTTTGGAAATCAAAACCAAAAGCAGACTTGGCTATTTGAGTTTGTCATTCAAAACGACACTGACAGGATGACATTTTGGGGGTGGATTTCTTCCAGGCGAGACCCATGGGCCTAGAAGACGGTGGCATAACTCTTTGATCTTTTAAGTGTTCTGGGTTAGAGGAGGTGGATAGTCGTGAGGAGATTGTCGTTTGAAATGACGAATGGCATGCGGAAGTTCATTGGGAGCCACTTGAGGAATCAGGTTTGACTAAGGGCTCGACCTTTGTGTTTCTCTATTTTGCTTAAAGATCATTGGAAAATAATAGGTCAGATTTTGGAGGCTGGGAGGGTGAGGACAATTTTCTCTTTTGTAATGGTTGGGGTGGGGTGGAGTCCCAATGATGGAGGTCTGTAGGGAACAACCCACCAAAAATTGATCACTTGGACATTCTCTGTTCACATTCAAACAACCACCATGGTACCGTGATCTAAAAGGACGGGTGGTCATTGCTCAAAAGTTATAGGAGACAACAATGCCACTGCGACAGCCTGTAGATAGAGGTTTGTGCGCTGGGACCTGGAAGGCCTAGTCATTCGTTTATGACAACAACAATGTTTATACATGACAAATAAGGGAGTGAGGCCCAAAGGGTGGGATTTTGAGTTGCAAAAGGTGTTTGGGATGGCAGGACACAAACAGAGTTCTGCCCGCAAAAATCCACTAGGTAGGATCTGATACAAGCCAAGACTTGGGATTTTCAAGTGAGTTTTAGGGGCAAGCAATGGGATGGAACCTGAGTGCCAGAAAGTTGTGGCTAAAAAGTTTTCTAGGGTTGATTAGTCATGAACAACATCCCACAAGGTCAGATTCGAAAGGTTCATTTGACCTCCATTGTAGTTCATAATTTTTTTTCTAATGTTCAATAGGCGAATGAGGTGAGGCCTTCCAAGATGGTCGGCCCAATAGATAAGTATGTCATTTGTAAGTTTGGTGTTTTTCTAGCGGTGGTAACGATAGTGGGAGTTCGCAGGACCGAGGGAGGCAAAAGGTTTGGTTCATGAACATCAGCCTAGAGCTCAAGTTCCACATTCAATTTGTGAGTTGAGTTTGAGGTTTCTCGAGATTTGGGCACATGGGTTTTGGGCGCGATGTTCTCTTCTATCTAGGGCATGTGTTTTCTTCTTTCAAATTCATTCATTTTACCAGAAATCAACTGAAAACACAAAATGGGGTGTGGACAGCCGAATCACCTTAAGAACCTGACAAAGGTGGATGACCTAGTTGGATGTAATGATTTGAAGATAGTGATCGGGCGACCAGAGTGTGGCAGCAGCATTGGAAGCTAGCTCAGGCTCGCTCTAGAAAAATTGACAAGTGAAAATGAGCTTTCAGATTCAACTATTTATAGTCATTCCTTCATTAAATGTGCCTCATAAATGCAAGTACGTAGGTCCAATGGTTGGTAGGCGACAACTTCAAAAATGGTCGTAGGGGCACCAGGATCTGACAAGTAGATGACCATTGGCAGATGGCCATGGGATCGCCTATCAAGAAATGGATAGCATTGGGGAATCAAGTTCTGGTGAGCGAAAAGCTACCAGAGAATGGTCGTTGCAGAATGGAAAAGAAGTGACAAAAGTTTGGGAGGGGCGACCTAGCAAGCTGGGTCCAAAGAGCTTCATGGATGCTAGTTCTTAAAACACTAAGGAAAACAACAATTGGGGACCCGCCAAGACTAAAGACCTTGAAATTTGAGGGGGAGGCAAAATATGGTCACCTTAAGATGAACTCCAAGAGCTTATTGACAATTTTGAAAACCAAAATAGGGGGCACACAAAATGACAAGAAAACAAATGACCCAAAAAAGCAAAGGAAAGAGAGGGTCCATGTTTCGAATGGGGCGTGTGTGCTGAGGGTACAATAAATGGCGACTCTGTTGGGGAGCACTCCTGAGCATTCTATAGACAAATGCTCATTCAGAACCCAAAATATTCAGTTTCACAGACCAAGGGCTGACTTCCAAAATTGAACTAGGAGAACAGGATCTTTAGCTAAATCAACTCATGAAGCATCTTTGAAGTGTGTGTTTAGTGAATTCATTCCCTTTATGTGGAAACTACGACAAGTGGCAATTAATCTAACTGAGTGAGAAACATGAATAGTCCAAACCCAAAAGTAACCTAGACATTTCCTCACTACCAGTCAAGCATCCATAGCCCTGGCAGAGTTGTCACTATGACCCCACAAATATTTCTCTACTGCCAGCCGGGCATCCATAGCCTTGGTAAAGTTATCCACACACCCATACGGTTGCTTTATTTTAGAATTTTCATTTCTTTTGATACTTCCTTTAATACTTTCTTCTTTTCTTTCTCAACCATGTAAGCATTGAAGTCTACTATGGGTTTGGGAACCATAGTGGTCACTAGAGTAGACTTAATATTTTTCACTCACCAAGTCATCATAACAGCTACTATACAACACTTTGGAAATAATTTATATGTGTTTTGTGCAATATCCGAGATGAACGTAAAGGAGGATTCAACCAATGGTCGAGAATGAATATTTGGTCTGAGAACACTAAGAGTGGGTAGCAAAGTGGACCATTCATTGAACGAGCACGACCACCGCAACAAAAATGAAGAGACACTCTCGTCAAAATAAAACAATTGGGAATGAACAAAAATGAAGTGAAGCAATGCAAAGCTGCAAAACAAAAGCAAACCAATAGCAACCTAAACTAACCTATATACAAGTATTTACAAAAGAAGAGTAGCTTGAAAGAGCTTAGGCTTGGAAGTAATGCTTCAAGTACTGCTTGTTGACAGGTAATGAGACATCTTCACCAATTAAGGTCTTCAGGTGGAAAGCATTGTCTCCAAGGCTTTTAGCAATCTGAAAGGGGCTAAGCCAAAGCTTGTCAAATTTGTTATGTCCCCTTTTCTTCTCATGGGCCTTGTCCCAACATAAGACTAGACTAGCAATTCAGAAGGCTTTGATTTTGGCTTGGTGGTCAAACCTGTTGATGGTGTTTTCTGCACAACAACAACTCAGACAGAATGCAATATTCTATCTCTCTTGAAAGGTTATTTTCAACAATAAATCACTGAAAATCACCCCAAGGTCTCTCGGGTGTTAGGTCATAACAATGCATAAAACAACTCAGATAAAATGTGAAATGCTGGTAATCACAATCGGACCTTACTACAAGCAAACTGTATCTTTCAATTTATCAGGTTTGACAATATGATGATCTTAAATCCTAAATCTAACCGAATAATAAAGAAACAGCAAAAGATAGGGATGCAAGGAAGTGATAAGATCTAAACTATTGCTAAGACAAGCAATGCGAATGACATATATCTGGAATGGACCTATCTCAAATAACTAGTTCTTGTTCAACCCACAATGAAATCTTACAAGAACAGTGCAATCTTCTGGGGAATACAAGTTTTCAAATCATAGACATGTATCTACAATCGAACTTAAGCACATTGAATATACGGTCCAGGTTGACTTTGCCAGCCTACTACAATTAGATAGTTACTGGGAGTATAGACCAGAGATAGCTACAAACATTCCAAATATGAAATCATAAACATCATTTATCCAACTGAAACTAATCTATTTCTGAATGCTAAACCCTAAATCTTCAAGCAATTTAAAAGATAGAACAAAGGAACCATGCAAGATGAAATAACACAAAAGATTTCACCAGGAATAACCACAATGTCTTCAATTGTATTAATCACCAAAATTTTGCAACAATTTCAACTATTCTGAATATAATGTTTGCTACCAGAAAATCAATCTACTCTAACTATTGCTCTTGCTAAGCTCTATAACTAACTTGCTAATGTCCAGAACTAATGTCTAACCCTTTACAATGAGGCAAGAATGCCTATTTATAGCAAATTCCCCCCAAAACATTTCGGCCCAGCCAAACATTTTTACAAAATAATAAAACCGCCAAAACAAGTCGGCCAAGGAAACGAACTAAGGCACACATTAAATGCCATCATCCAAGTTAGCTTAGACACAGTCTCCAAGGAAGTCCTGTCCAATGCATGCCCCATGGTAATAGGGAAGCACAAATCTTGAAATGAGCATTAACTGCTACTCCCTTTATCCTTCTTCTGCCCGGATGACCCCTTGGACATTCAGGAATATTCCCTCCAACTCAGCAATAGGTGGCAATGGCAAAACCCTAAGTCAGCATTTAATGGAATCTATTTCTTCATTGGACTGTTCAACAATTTTGTTCCAATCCTCCCTGCTGGCCATGTATCTATCCATCACCGCCAAGTATGTAGCTGCATCATCAAGCAAGTGGCCGGTGATAGCTCCATCAGAATCCGGGGCATAAATTTCATGCCACCACTCCTTCAGTTGATCCAAGCTCAGATACTTAGGAGCTATTTTCTTCCTCCCTGTCATTACCTCAAAGAAGGCAATGCATCCATCATAGACTGTAGTAAACTCACTGTCAATTGACTTTCTTCGTTTCTGTATTTTCTTAAATGCCTTATGCCTCATCTGCAGCGCCTCAAACCATTCCCACGGCTCATCCAACCTGGAGGAAGGAAGGATTCCATCCTTAGCTAATTGCTCCTTGCCATGTCCCAGGATAACCTTCAATTTTTGCAACAGGAAGTCCATGTCATCCTTATCTTGAGACAGGATATGCTCTAACAGCTGCTTCGCCCGGACCGCATCCTTTCCCACAGATAAGATCTCCTTGATAGCATCATCCCCTTTTGTCTAGGCATCCATCAGCCAATCTATTGCAGCTTGAGCTGAAGCTTTCAATTTCTCAATCCCAGAGATTGTTTCTTTAGGCAGAAAACCTGGAGTAGCAGAAGAAGAAGAAGGGTGGAGAGACTGCAGAGGCCTCATTACCTCTTCCAAACATTTTCTTAATCTTTCATTTTCTCTCTTAAGCTCTCATTTGGTGTGAGTTTCTCTCTTTAATCTGTCAACAATGACTGCACTAGACCCCTCAAATTCCTCAATATCCTACTCCAGGGAGACTGGCCCAAGGTTAATGGTCTGAACATTATAATCTTGGCCTGTAACATCATCTCTCATTTTATCTGCGGTAGGAGTGGCAACATGGACAACCCGGTTATTCGCTTCATCCCTTTCCACCCGGGAGATGACCTTTGCAACCTTCTTCTTTTTTCCCTTACCAATCTTAGATAGCATTTCGTCCTAGTCTAAGGGAATATCTTCAACAATCACCTGCTTCCTCCCTACAAGTTCCTTCTCCAACCAGTCCGGGGCTACAGGGTCAGTCCAGATTTCTTCTACTCTTATTTCCCCCGGTTCTTCTGTCACCTTTTCTTCTTCTACAGTTACCCTATCATCTTCTTTCTCCGAAAGTTGTTCACCTTGGTCAGCCTCTTCAAGTCCTAATTCTGGAAGCACCGGTGATGGAGTTCTAGCAGGGATACTTCCTTCCGGCTCTGGCAATCCACGGCTTCTATCACTCTCTAGGGAATCTTTATATTGCACCAACGAAGAAGTGTCTTTTTTCTGTTTCTACCTCAAGCTCAGTCGCTTCACTGAAAAGTGTTCCTTCCTTGAACTGTTCTGCCCCCCGCTAGTTTAATGTTCATCCGGATTCTCCAGTTCAGGTGCGCATGGCGGTGGAGAAACAGACTTTGGTGGCTCTTCAATTGGTAGCTTTGGGGAAGAGTCTCTCTACTGTGCAGCATCCTTGGGAGAGGGAGTCCTTAATTTCCTTGTGTAGACTTTGGTCTTCTCCCCTCCGGAACTCTCCACATCGACAATTGGAGGTTCATCCTCCAAGGCAACTTGATCCTTCTTCTTGGTAGTCCTTGTTGTTCTAGTTTTCTTAGGCGGTGGAGGAGCATCCCCCTCTTCAGCTTTCTCCATTTGCTCCTCATCAGAGGACTTGCTGATTATCAAGGTCTTCCACCTTCGCTTCCCTTTAGGCTTCTTCTTTGTTTCAGGCTTGGCTCCCTTGGGACCTCTGACATTTATCTTGAATGGTGAAGTTTTTGCTATTTTCCCTTTGGGGTCATCTTCCCCAGATTCTTCAGAAGTTGACATGGGGTTGAGATTTCCCATCAGTTCAAAGGTGCAAGCTACCTTTGCATTCTCCAACTCCCAAATTTTATGCCTTACCCAAGAAAGGGTGAATTTCATGACAGGAGCCATCAGGTCCTCCAGTTCTGTAATCTCATCTTCATTCCAGTTAATATCTCCGATTGGCGTATCTTTCACCGCCTCATAGGCGTGGTCCTGAACCAGGTTTCCATCATCATCAAGTTGATCCAAGATCAACTTAACATTATATTGCCTAATGGCCTCCACAGGCAACCTAGAATATATTTTCTTCCTCGCCTCAAGGTCATCTTTGATATTGACCCAATAGTCTTCCAAGTCATCTTTGTGCCTATACTCCCGAGTAGCTTTCTTCTGAGCCTCTCCAGTTATATCAAAATTCATTCTTTTCGAATGGAAGGAAAATCCATAGGCTGCCAGTTCCTCCCCTGCGGTGTGAGCTGATTGGATAGACGGGCACATCTCTCCCACACCAATCCCAAGAGGGAAGTCTCCTCCGAAGCCTATCTTGTGCTTCTCCCTCTTCACCACTGCATCAAATTCACAGATCTATCTTACAACTTCCTGTAGCACAATGTGGTCAATGGGATACCGAGGCAACCTGTAAGGAGCAACTGGGCATCCATCAATCTTGAGGTAAGTGAATGTAGGGAACTGGATGAACCATGCTTCGTAGTTCTTGATTAGTCCTTTAGCTCCATCAGATAATCTGAGGTGCTCAACATTCTGGAGTGTCCGGGTGATATGCATTGTGAATGCATCATTTTCCCTCCTGTAATCCTTATGCCCCATATGCAACTCCGAATAAACCTCATAAATTATATTCTTTCCAATTGTTCCCCTCAGATTCAGACCTTTGTAGGGGTAGGAGATTGCCAACACATACATTACATATGAGGACATAGTGAATTTCTTTGCCTCCAAAACATTCCTCAACTGTCTGTCAATCTCAGCACTGATTAGCCCTGCCCAGTGATAATTGGTCCCTTGACTAATTTTGGTGATCACATGGACCATCCAATTCTCCAATACCCCTGCACTTCTCAATCCGGCCACCCTGTTCAGAAGTGTGATGGCATCATATACATCTGACCTGAATTTTACCCTGTGCAGCTGTTTGGGCAACTTTGAATGATGGGATTTTGGCTTCTCTAGCTACGAGTTGATTATCTGCTGAGCCTTGATTGGCTCATTCTCATAGTAGGTCCTGGTAGTGTCAATATTCAAGGCACACACTAAAGGAAAATTTGGCATACTGAAAGCCTGTGCAATGCAGGCTAGACCGAAGTTAGCCAGGACCCTTCCCTCAGTGCTAACCACCCATTGTGTATCAAAATCATACTGTCTAGCACATTCCAGAATTAATTCATAACACTGAACTGCCATAGGGAACCCTGCCACATGTACCAATCTGGAGTTCATCATCCCTTGCCTCAAGGCTGACTGATCCTTCTCGGCCGTTCTCTGTTTGAACTCCTCATATCGCCAAGCACCAACATTAGTATCTGATACGTCAACCCACACAGAAGACACTTTGCTCTCAGGAAGCTGGTTCTTCATGTCTAGTCTCAATCGTTCAGTCTCAGAGATGGATGAAGCCCTTGCGCCACCTTTGGACTTCCCAGCAGGTGCCTTGCTTGATTCAGCCTGCATATCCAAAAATCGTCATTAGTATTCAATTATTGCTCATATTCCAATCCGAAAGGTTAGCACAAATCATATAAATCAATCAAAATCCATTGCCAAATGCTAATCCTTTGAGATCCGAAGAAATCAGATAGTCTGGGAAAATCGTGCAAACTGGGAAAATACCGTCGGGGTGGAATTTTAGAGAAATCCAACCCAGACGGATTCCTACTGCCAAAGCATCATTAGTCAAATAAATCATTAGTGCAGATGAAAAAATAAAGGATAATCATTGAATTCACTCATTGGCAACAAGAAATAAGCATTAAACAACTGTTCCATTAATCCTATCATCAAAACATTTGAAAGGACACAATCAAATAGGAAATCTGGAAAAATCCGGATGGAACGGATTTTCGTGGACAACCTAAAATTTTTCGAAAATAACCCCGGTCCGTGGAATAAGTCCAAACTGGGAAAATCCGATAGCAAGGAAATTTCGCGACAACCTCAAAAACCCGAAAAATGGTGAAACGCGACCCAAAACTCAAACAACCACGGGATCCTCCCCACCTAAGCTCGAATGATCTCATAACTGACGGCAATCAACAAAATTCAGAGCGCAAAGGACCTCAAAGTCCCAAAAACTTGTAAAGGACAAATTCCCACATCAAAACGATGGTGCCCTAAATCGAATAATCAAATCTCTGCCATTAAAACCAGAGCAAGCTTTAGGGTCTAAAGTATCGGCTAAGGATTTACCTAAAGCACTCGAATCTTCACAAGACAAGGAAGTCAACAAGATACAGGGACAAAATCGCTCAAACAAAAAGAAATCCTCGCTCTGGGCCCAAACACCAAAGAAAAACTCCAACTTCGCACGATATGGTAGATTCTGCACTAAAAGAACAAGCAATCAAGCCCAGAACTCTGTCTAAAGGATACATACGCAACCTCACAGATAAATAGAGCTCATAGGGCAAGGGAAATAGGGCTCCATAACTAAAAACATGTCAAACCCCGGCTCTATAAATATGAAACCAAAATCAATCAAGGGCTGACCCAAATCTAATAATACCCAATGCAAAACCCTCAATCACCATACAAGCAAAACGGAAGGGCAATGACTACATACCATGGATCAAAGCGGAAGAAATTCGAGCTTGAAAGGGCCACCCTCACAGCAAACACTTCCAAGCAATGAAAACACCAACACCGACACTCAAGCAATCCTCACGCAAACAAATTAAGATCGATTTTCAAAGCTTCAAACAGAAATCTCAATCGCTAGAGCAATTAGCAAGGGAGCAATGAAGTTAGAATGACGCTGAAAATGCCCTAAATACACCCTTATACCTGCCTGAGCAAAGGTACCTCAACCATTAATGCGGGATAAGACATTTTTGACAAGTCCGGAAACCCGAGCCCCAAACAGAATTTCAGAAAATCCCAGAATGCGCGGAAACACAGATTCCGCGGAAATGCAGAAACCGGGGAAATGAGGAAGATCGAGATTTTGGCAGAATCCGAAAAAATCCGCCAGGACCGAAAAATCCCAAAGTAAGGCAGAAACTCGGAATCGAAGAATCCTGCCAGAAATGGACAAGGAACCAGGGCCCGAGAAAATCCGCCAGAGCTGGAAAATCCCGGATCCAAGTGAAAACCCGGACTTGACCAAAAACTCATTTTCAATCAATTCAAACCTCAAGGCAAGGTCAAAGCCAACAAAATCAACATGTCAAGAACCTAAAATGATAAATCCAATAGAAGCAAAGGTCAAAGACACCAAAAAAGAGGGTCCCTACTCCAAGTGGGGCGTGTGTGCAAAAACTGCACAACAAATGGCGACTCTGCTGGGGAAATGCTCCTGAACATTTTGATGACAAACTGGAATCAAGAACCCAAAACTCATGGTTCCAACTCAGATACCTAGCCACCACCCTAAGTTAAAACAAAGAAACTCTCAGCCATTCAGACATTCCTATACCAGGGTCTAAGTGTGTGCACATGCGTTTATTACCTACCCTCAGTTGCAAGAAGAACCAGACATGATATGAACAGGCTACGTAAAGACTCTTACTCTAAAAGTAACCTGGATAGAGTCTCGCTGCCAGTCAGGCATCCATAGCCCCGACGAGGTTATCGCTGTGGTCCTCCTGAACATAGCTCTACTGCCAGTCAGGCGTCTATAGCCCCGGTAGAGATATTCAGATCCCCCTAATAAGTTGAATTCAAGCCTCATGATTTTCAATATATATATTTTTGCTCTTTTATATTTTGCTGATATTTCTTTTCTTTTACTCACTTCATTCAACCTGTGAACAGTGAAGTCCACACTCAGGGCTGAGAACCACAGTGGCACTAGAGCAGAAAAGGATTTTTCACCTGTTCAGACTTAATGAGGACCTTTTCACAACTTCAGGTATATTAAGGATTAAAGGTAGAAGACCCCCAATATATTCCTGCTCAGACTGACTAGAAACCCTTTGTCTTGACATAAGGACAAATGACATAGGTTAAAGGGTTCATACCATGGTATTCTAGAAAAATGATCAAAGTTTGTAAGGGAAATACTAAGAATATCGGACCTGCTTTGCCACCGCTATCATACAGATGCACCCACAATCCAAAAGAAAAAAGGACCAAAAGCAAGAGCAATACAAAACAAAATAAACAAACCAAAGCAAACCTACTCTAACCAAAGCAAGCAAAACAACAACAAAGCAACCTAAACTAACTATTTACAAAGCAAAGAGCTGAAAACAGCTCAAGACTGGAAATAATGTTTCAGATACTGCCCATTGATAGGCAGTGGTATGTCCTCTCCCGTGAGAGTCCTCAAATGGAAGGCATTATCTCCCAGTATTTCGGCAATCTAATATGGGCTAAGCCACAATTTATCAAATTTTCCATGGTTCCCTTTCTGATCATGAGGCTTATCCCAGTACAAGACAAGGTCAGAAATCTTAAAAGCCTTGACTTTGGCTCTCCTATCAAACCATCTCTTGACTACCCCCTGATGTTTGGAAAATTTTTCAAGGGCATTTGCTCGTTTTTCCTCAAGGTGTAATAATTCTGCTAACCTAGCCTCCCTTCTATCCCCTTCATCATAAAATTGGTTTATAAACTGCAGGGTTGGGATCTTGAGTTGGATAGGGAAAACTGGTTCTAGACTGTACACTAAATGATAAGGGGATGTACCAATGGAGGACTTAACTCTGGTTTGGTCTGCCCAAAGAGCAAACTGAAGCTGGGTGTGCCAGTCTTTTGGGTTCCTCTCTAACAGCTTTCGGATGACAGTCAACAGGTTCTTGTTGGAGGACTCAGCTAGATCATTTCCCTGGGGATAATAATTAGACGCAAACTTTACCACAATGCCATGATCAAAGGCCCAGTTTGAGAATTTCAAAGATGCAAAGGCAGGACTATTATCACACACAACAACAATAGGACATCCAAACCGATTGAGAATGTCAGATTCTAAAAAATCAATTACTACCTCTGACATACATTGCCTACAAGAAAAAGCTTCAGTCCATCTTGTAAAGTAATCAGTAATGGTGAGAATGTACATGTGTCCTGCAGAGGATGGTGGATTGATGGGGCCTATGAAGTCCATACCCCATTGAGTAAAAGGTTTTACCTCAATGACAGACTAGAGCGGAAGTGTTGCACACCTTTCTCTTGTTGTTGCAGTCTGACAAGTGTGACAGGTTCGTACATGACGATGAACATCCTTGAACAGTGTAGGCCAATAGTACCCTGCCTTCAAAATCTGATTCGCAGTAGCAATCGTGGAACCATGACCAGTACCATATTTCTCGTGAAATTCACTCATTACCCTTTCAGCTTCCTGTCTTCCAAGGCACCTCAAATAAATACTTTCATGATTCTTCTTGTATAGGACAGCTCCTTTCAGCATGGAGCCATCACTTTTCAGCCTTAAGGCTCACCTCTGTACTGCATTAAGGTGTGCTGGAGGTCGTTGATTCAATAGATAATAGACTATATCATCATACCAGCCTTCTGGGGAAACTTCTTCAACATTATAGTTATGAACAGACAATTCAGGGCCTATCTCTGCCATGGTCTGGGTGAGTCCTTGTCCTCTTACCAGCTTCATCGGTTGGATCTCAATGTTATACTCCTGAAGCATGGTCACCCATTTAGCTCTGCGCTCCCCTAACTCGTTCTGCATCAGCAACAACTTAACTATAGAATTGGGAACAATTGCAAACACCTTGTTTCTGAGGATATAATGCCTGAATTTCTTCACTGCTCGAACAAGGGCATATGCTTGCTTCTCCACACTTGGGTATTTTAGTTTAGCATCCTTTAATGGTGCACTCATGAAAGTAATGGGATGCTCACTCCCCTCATCAAATTTTTGTGTCAGCATTCCAGCACACGAATGGTCGGAAGCAAAGGAATAGATATAAAAGGGTTTGCTATAATCTGGACTCACCAATACTGGAGCATCAGCAATGGCTCTCTTAATCTCAGCAAAGGCCTCCTTCACTTCTGTAGTCCACTCGATCTTGGCATCTTGTTTCAACATAGCATTTAATGGCTTCACAATCTCAGCAAATCCAGTGATGAATTTCCTGACAAAGTTAATCTTACCAAAGAAGGACTTCATCTCTTTTTTGCTGGCAGGTGGCTGAATTTTTAGGATGGCTTCCACCCTCTCCGGGTCTATAGTAATCCCTTTCTCTGATATGACATGTCCTAACAACTTGCCTTCTGTAACTCCAAAAATACACTTCTTGGGATTCAAGGAGATGCCAAATTCTTTGCACTTCTGGAATACTTTACGCAGGTCCGAGATATGATCCCCTCTATTTTTGGAGAAAATAGTCAGATTATCCATGTAAATAATAATGCACTTCCCTATGATGTCTTTGAAAGCAATGTCCATAGCTCGCTGGAATGTGGCCCCTGCATTGATAAGCCCAAATGACATCCTCCTGTAGGCAAAGGTTCCCCACTTAGTTGTAAAAGCAGTCTTGTGTCTGTCCTCATACTGGACCATCACTTGATTATATCCTGAATAACCATCCAGAAAGGACATCATCTGCGATCCATTGACCACTCGTAGCACTTCATCCAAAGAGGGAACTGGGTAATTATCTTTTTCTGATGACCTGTTCAGATTTTTGAAGTCAACACAGAGCCTAATTTCACCATTTTTCTTTCTTACTGGAACCAAATTGGCCACCCATGTTGAGTGCCTGACAGGAAATATGATTCTAGTAGACAACAATTTCTGAACCTCCTTCTATATGAATGGTTCCAACAGTGCATTAATAGGTCTCTGCCTCTGTCTGAAAGGTTTAGCACCTGGCTTTAGAGGTATAGTATGAGTTTGATGGATGTGTCATAAGTCTTCAAGTCTTCATAACCCCATGCCACTATATCTAGAAAATCATGTAGGGCTCTGATTATACCTTGTCTTTCTTCAGGAGTGCATACCTTGCCAATGAAAATGTTCTTAATACTGTCCTCAGTGCCCACATTGTGAGAGTCGCATTGTCCACTAATTGATTCTTTCTTTGATTCTTGTTCCTGATCTCTGATTTTGTCCATATCAAAAATTCTCTCCAGCTGTACCATTCCCCTTGGAATAGTGTTAGACTTCAGGTTCAATACCCCTTCTAGATCCAATTTTGCTTCCTGAGGTTCTGTTTCATCAATGATCTGTGAAGCAAAGACATCTGTGTTTGTGATAAAGTCCAGGATATGTTTATCATCCTCAAACACCTGAAAATTAGTCACATTGTTAGGAACCAATGGCACAGGAGTTAATTCAATAGTAAACTTCTTCAATCCTGACAAAGACAGAGGCTGGAGAGTATTGGCTGCTTAAGCCAGAGAATCGGCAGTTTGATTCTTTTTCCGTGGGATCAGTTGGATATTAAAAGCATCAAATCCCTCAATGAGGTCCCACACTCTATGCCTATAGTTGGTCATTCTCCTATCGTGACATGAATACTGCTTTCTCACTTGTTTGACTACTAATTCTGAATCTCAAAAAATTTGTAGAATCTTGACCTTTTTATTGAGTGCCACAAGGAGCCCATGAATTAAAGCTTCATACTCTGCTACATTATTGGTACAATGAAATTGGAGCCTATGAGTTGCAAAGAAATTTTTACCTTTTGGACTGATCAGCTCAAACCCTGCTCCAACCCCATGCTTGGATTTGGATCCATCGAATTTGAGAGTCCAGCATTCTGCAGGGGTATTCTTTTTCATTCTGTCTTTTGGTTGATCAGTGTTAGAGACTTTCTCAGTCACCATAGGTTTCTGGCTCTCGCATTCTCTTTGAAGATTCTATTCATCTGCCTCAACTGCTCCAACTGCTTGAGTTGGATTCATGCATTTCTGTACTCGTTCTACTGCTGTCTGACACAGACAACACTCCAACTCTGAATGAGACGCGTTATGGACTCTACACCAATTTGGTAAGAGTAGTTCCTTAAAGCTTGTCCTTCCTCCCAGGTGAGTTTGGTTCTCCATACACTGCTTAATGAATTCTTGGAAGCTGTCTAATAGGCTGATCTGACTGTCTTCCAGTTCTTCTTCTTCGACTAATTCTGTCAGAACCTCAACATGACTGGACCCTTTCTCAACATCCATAGGCATCGAGTGTAGCATCAACACCTCTTCTACATCTGATTCTTCATATCGAGATGATAGTAGGTAATTTCCCATTCCAACCTCTGATATTAGTACTTCTGTTGAAGTCTTTTGGTATTTAGTAATCATGTACTTCATTTGGGGTTCTCTCTCAATCCTGATTTGATTAGGCACTCCCTTCCATAGTAGCCACATGTGAGAGTGATCAGTGGAAACATATCCATTCAAAGCCTTGGTGAACTCTCTTCCTAGAATCAAACCATATGCATCAGGAATATCGGCTAGCTGGATATTGATAACCTGTTGAATCCTTGGATCAGAGGCTATCTACATCTGGATCATGTTAAGTTCTCCTACCACACTCACTTCAGTTCTATCCAATTGAGTAACCTTCTTCTGGGAGTCAGCAGGTGTAATTCCTAGAGCCCTACAAACTCCAAGAGGCATCACGTTGGTGGAAGCACCAGAATCCAACAAGCAGTTATGCAAATTCTTACCGAATATTCAGACAGAGATCAGAAATGGTGGGGTTTCTGTCTTTCCTTGAAATAAAGTGGGCTGAGTGTCCACCTGGGCCACTTGAGTCCTATCCTTTTATTTTCCCTTATCTCCAGGGGGCGGGTTAGTCCTATTTTGGGTCTGATTTTGTGTGTTCACAGACCAAAAACTAGAAGTCTGGCTAACATGCTCACCAGAAGACTTATCCAATGTCTTTGAATTTTCATCATAGGTACCTAAGACAGCCTTCCTAATTGTAGGAAACCTTAACAACTCAAATGCAGAAAGATTTACCTTTAGTTTCTTGAATTCCTCTACAGCATATGAGGCCATCTGCTCCTTAGTCATATCAGTAGAGACCTCTTTAGATGGTTCCTCTGCCTTATCCTTGCTTACTTAAATAGTCTTTTCTTTCTGTGGTTTTGTTTGAGCCTGTCTGTCTTTCAAAAGGTACTGCTTGGAGATATGTGGATAGGATGGATTGTTGCTTGCATTAGGATCTG
Organism: Sequoia sempervirens; assembly: GCA_007258455.2. NCBI lineage: Eukaryota > Viridiplantae > Streptophyta > Pinopsida > Cupressales > Cupressaceae > Sequoia > Sequoia sempervirens. The sequence goes on from VDFB02105785.1 coordinate 235,278,242, forward strand.
GAGGGGTACTGAAGTTGTTGGGAGGAATGGAAGTGGTGAAAGGTCCTCCAGGCTGTGGATGTCTATGAGGCATATCCCTCAATCCTTGTTTCTAAAACATCTGTACTTTTTCAACATAAGCTTCCTCCTGATCAAGGGGGCCATTATCATTCATTTCTTTATTGAATAGTTGGGCAACCTCATCTCCATTACAAATCTGATCTGTTTCGACTTCCTGGGAATCAGGTTCTTCTGGCACATTTTTGTTGCTGGCTGGAAAAGGAGCATGATTTAATACCAGCACAGAAGAATCATATGAGTTGGAAGGAAGAATCTCCTGTCCATTCACATTATTCTCTACCTCATATTGAAAAATAGAGGCAGCAGTTTGGAACTCTGGACATTCCAATTCCGAATGCTGGCTTGTTTTGTGGAGTCTACACCACCCTGATAAGGCCGCTTCAGCCAGGTACACACCAGTAGGAGGTTTGTCTTGACTGACTGGCTGGTTTACAAGTTGATTGACAATTTGATTAGCAGGCTGATCCAATGGGGTGGGAACTCCCCCATTATTGGGCCCTGTATTCTAAGTTCTGTTCTGTCCTTGTGGTGGCCTTTTATCAAATCCTGATCCACTTCCTTGGCCTTGATCAAATTTTTGCCTCCTATCATTATTGAAACCCCTATCTTGATTATACCCCCTATCATTGTAGAATCCTCTGTCATTACGCTGTCCCCTGTCAAAATTCAGTCCTTGTGAAAACTCCATGTTTTGATTAGATTGCATTCCTTTCTGGGTAGCTTACAACTGACTATTCTGATTTCTCAAGTATGTCACCTCTAGATTTAGCTTCTTTATTTGTTCAGCCATTTCATCAATTCTCTCCCTATTTGGATCTCGGTAGGGAGGCTGATTTGGGTTATTCTAAGGAGGGACAGGCATTGTGGCGGATCCCAAAGACTGATGTAACACTTCAGAATTCTATAAATAAGTAGGGAAACTATTTGACTGTGGCGAGTACATCGGCTGATTGACTTGTTGTTGAGGGAAGTTTGTCATAGGAGAGATCTGGTTCATGGGATGACTAGGGTGTGGTACCATAGGTAATTGGGGAACTGGGTTCATGATTGGGGTATGATTGGTGAGAGCCTGATTTACTGCCTGAATCTGGTTAGGATGTGCAACTAGTCCCAGAGAAGGCAATGGCCTAGTCAAGTGTTGTCTCAGATCCATACTGAGCTTGACAACCTCTGTATAAGCATCAGTCAAGGTACCTGGAGGGTTGGGTCTCCATTTCAAAAAGGTTGTTGTTAGGCTATCAAGAGCTTCATAATAGACCCCTAGGGCAGTACCATCATCTAAAACATACAGGTCTTGTAATCTGGTGAACACACGATGGAACCTATTATTGAAACTGGCTATGGGTTCATTAACTTCTCTCTTGACCTTGATGAATTGCAAGTATAGCTCATTGGCACTGATGGGTATTCGAAACTTTTGCAAAAAAGCCTTTTCAAGGTCATTCCAATTAAGGATTAAGCCAGCAGGGAGATGGTTATACCAGTAAAAGGATTCTTCTCCTAGTGAATAAGGAAATAACCTACAGGCAATATCTTCATGGACAATCCCTCTGTCTTTGAGGCAAGTTTGGAAAATCCTTCTGTGTTCTTCTGCAGTTCTATTTGGATCATTCGCATGGAATTTAGAGCAGAAATGTTCAGGGTTTTTGGGCATTACATTGTAAGCCTGGAAGAACAAAGGTGATGGATTATTGGCAAGGAAAGCCATTGGTAAGAGCGGGGGTGGAGGTTGTGGTTGGTTAATGACAGGCTGAGGCTATTGAACAGGAACCTCTTCAGGGATGGGTATAGCTTCAACCTCAGGATGTGAAGATGTGGACGATGGGGGTGAAGGGATGGGTGATGATGATTCTTCTCTCTCTAGTCCTCCTTGACCTAGTGGGGAACTGTAGCTCCTCTAAATCTTCCTCTCTTGTGGTAGATCTGATATTTCTCCTATATCTCTCTAGAGAGATGGCGTTCAAGAAACGATCCAGTGTGCTCATTCAGGACCTCCTTCTAGCACCAATCTGTTGATGGTGTTTTCTGCATAGCAACAACTCAGACAGAATGCAATATTTTATCTCTCTTGAAAGGTTATTTTCAACAATAAATCACTGAAAATCACCCCAAGGTCTCTCGGGTGTTAGGTCATAACAATTCATAAAACAACTCAGATAAAATGTGAAATGTTGGTAATCACAATCGGACCTTACTACAAGCAAACTGTATCTTTCAATTTATCAGGTTTGACAATATGATGATCTTAAATCCTAAATCTAACCGAATAATAAAGAAACAGCAAAAGATAGGGATGCAGGGAAGTGATAAGATCTAAACTATTGCTAAGACAAGCAATGCGAATGACATTTATCTAGAATGGACCTATCTCAAATAACCAGTTCTTGTTCAACCCACAATGCAATCTTACAAGAACAGTGCAATCTTCTGGGGAATACAAGTTTTCAAATCATAGACATGTATCTACAATCGAACTTAAACACATTGAATATACGGTCCAAGTTGACTTTGCCAGCCTACTACAATCAGATAGTTACTGGGAGTATAGACCAGAGATAGCTACAAACATTCCAAATATGAAATCATAAACATCATTTATCCAACTGAAACTAATCTATTTCTGAATGCTAAACCCTAAATCTTCAAGCAATTTAAAAGATAGAACAAAGGAACCATGCAAGATGAAATAACACAAAAGATTTCACCAGGAATAACCACAATGTCTTCAATTGTATTAATCACCAAAATTTTGCAACAATTTCAACTATTCTGAATATAATGTTTGCTTCCAGAAAATCAAACTACTCTAACTATTGCTCTTGCTAAGCTCTATTACTGTCTTGCTAATGTCCAGAACTAATGTCTAACCCTTTACAATGAGGCAAGAATGCCTATTTATAGCAAATTCCCCCCAAAACATGTCGGCCCAGCCAAACATTTTTACAAAATAATAAAACCGCCAAAACAAGTTGGCCAAGGAAACGAACTAAGGCACACATTAAATGCCATCATCCAAGTTAGCTTAGACACAGTCTCCAAGGAAGACCGGTCCAATGCATGCCCCATGGTAATAGGGAAGCACAAATCTCAAAATGAGCATTAACTGCTACTCCCTTTATCCTTCTTCTACCTGGATGACCCCTTGGACCTTCAAGAATATTCCCTCCAACTCAGCAATAGGTGGCAATGGCAAAACCCTAAGTTTGCATTTAATGGAATCTATTTCTTCATTGGACCGTTCAACAATTTTGTTCCAATCCTCCCTGCTGGCCATGTATCTATCCATCACCGCCAAGTATGTAGCTGCATCATCAAGCAAGTGGCCAGTGACAGCTCCATCAGAATTTGGGGCATAAATTTTATGCCACCACTCCTTCAGTTGATCCAAGCTCAAATACTTAGGAGCTATTTTCTTCCTCCCTGTCATTACCTCAAAGAAGGCAATGCATCCGTCATAGACTGCAGTAAGCTCACTGTCAATTGACTTTCTTCAATTCTATATTTTCTTCAATGCCTTCTACCTCATCTGTAGCGCCTCAAACCATTCCCACGGCTCATCCAACCTGGAGGAAGGAAGGATTCCATCCTTAGCTAATTGCTCATTTCCATGTCCCAGGATAACCTTCAATTTCTGCAACAGGAAGTCCATGTCATCCTTATCCTGAGACAGGATATGCTCTAACAGCTGCTTTGCTCAGACCGCATCCTTTCCCATAGATAAGATCTCCTTGATAGCATCATCCCCTTTTGTCTAGGCATCCATCAGCCAATCTATTGCAGCTTCAGCTGAAGCTTTCAATTTCTCAATCCCGGAGATTGTTTCTTTAGGCAGAAAACCCAGAGTAGCAGAAGAAGAAGGGTGGAGAGACTGCAGAGGCCTCATTACCTCTTCCAAGCATTTTCTTAATCTTTCATTTTCTCTCTTCAGCTCTCGTTTGGTCTGAGTTTCTCTCTTTAATCTGTCAACAATGACTGCACTAGACCCCTCAAATTCCTCAATATCCTGCTCCAGGGAGGCCGGCCCAAGGTTAATGGTCTAAACATTATAATCTTGGCCTGTAACATCATCCCTCATTTTATCTGCGGCAGGAGTGGCAACATGGACAACCCGGTTATTCGCTTCATCCCTTTCCACCCGGGAGATGACCTTTGCAGCCTTCTTCTTTTTTCCCTTACCAATCTTAGATAGCATTTCATCCCAGTCTAAGGGAGTATCTTCAACAATCACCTACTTCCTCCCTGCAAGTTCCTTCTCCAACCAGTCCTGGGCTACAGGGTCAGTCCGGATTTTTTCTACTCTTATTTCCCTCGATTCTTCTCTCACCTTTTCTTCTTCTGTAGTTACCCTATCATCTTCTTTTTCTGAAAGCTGTTCACCTTGGTCGGCCTCTTCAAGTCCTAATTCTGGAAGCACCGGTGATGGAGTTCTAGCAGGGATACTTCCTTTCGGCTCTGGCGATCTGCAGCTTCTATCACTCTTTGGGGAATCTTCATATTGCACCAATGGAGAAGTGTGTCTTTCTTCTGTTTCTACCTCAAGCTCAACCGCCTCACTAAAAAGTGTTCCTTGAACTGCTCTACCCCCCCGCTAGTTTCATGCTCATCCAGATTCTCCGGTTCAGGTGCGCTTGGCGGTGGAGAAACAAACTTTGGTGGCTCTTCAACTGGTAGCTTTGGGGAAGAGTCTCTCTGCTGTGCAACATCCTTGGGAGAGGGAGTCCTTGATTTCCTTGTGTAGACTTTGGTCTTCTCCCCTTCGAAACTCTCCACATTGAAAATTGGAGGTTCATCCTCTGACGCAACTTGATCCTTCTTCTTGGCAGTCCTTGTTGTTCTAGTTTTCTTAGGCGGTGGAGGAGCATCCCCCTCTTCAGCTTTCTTCGTTTCCTCCTCATCAGAGGACTTACTGATTGTCAAGGTCTTCCACCTTCGCTTCCCTTTAGGCTTCCTCTTCATTTCAGGCTCGGCTCCCTTGGGACCTCTGACATTTATCTTGAATGGTGAAGTTTTTGCTATTTTCCCTTTGGGGTCATCTTCCCCGGATTCTTCAGAAGTCGACATGGGGTTGAGATTTCCCATCAGTTCAAAGGTGCAAGCTACCTTTGCATTCTCCAACTCCCAGATTTTATGCCTTACCCAAGAAAGGGTGAATTTCATGACAGGAGCCATCAGGTCCTCCAGTTCTGTAATCTCATCTTCATTCTAGTTAATATCTCTGGTTGGTCTGTCTTTCACCGCCTCATAGGCGTGGTCCTGAACTAGGTTTCTGTCATCATCAAGTTGATCTGGGATCAACTTAACATTATATTGCCTAATGGCCTCCATAGGCAACCTAGAATATTTTTTCTTCCTTGCCTCAAGGTCATCTTTGATATTGACCCAATAGTCTTCCAAGTCATCTGTGTGCCTATACTCCCGGGTAGCTTTCTTCTGAGCCTCTCCAGTTATATCAAAATTCATTCTTTTTGAATGGAAGGAAAATTCATAGGCTGCCAGTTCCTCCCCTGTGGTGTGAGCTGATTGGATAGACAGGCACATCTCTCCCACACCAATCCCAAGAGGGAAGTCTCCTCTTAAGCCTATCTTGTGCTTCTCCCTCTTCACCACTGCATCAAATTCACAAATATGTCTTACAACTTCCAGTAGCACAATGTGGTCAGTGGGATACCGAGGCAACCTGTAAGGAGCAACTGGGCATCCATCAATCTTGAGGTAAGTGAATGTAGGGAACTGGATGAACCATGCTCCGTAGTTCTTGATTAGTCCTTTAGCTCCATCGGATAATCTGAGGTGCTCAGCATTCTGGAGTGTCCGGGTGATATGCATTGTGAATGCATCATTTGCCCTCCTGTAATCCCTATGCCCCAGATGCAACTCCGGATAAACCTCATAAATTATATTCTGTCCAATTGTTCCCCTCGGATTCAGACCTTTGTAGGGGTAGGAGATGGCCAACACATACATTACATATGAGGACATAGTGAATTTCTTTGCCTCCAAAACATTCCTCAACTATCTGTCAATCTCAGCACTGATTAGCCCTGCCCAGTGATAATTGGTCCCTTGACTAATTTTGGTGATCACATGGACCATCCAATTCTCCAATACCCCTACACTTCTCAATCCGGCCACCCTGCTCAGAAGTGTGATGGCATCATATACATCTGACATGAATTTTACCCTGTGCAGCTGTTTAGGAAACTTTGAATGATGGGATTTTGGCTTCTCTAGCCACGAGTTGATTATCTGCTGAGCCTTGACTGGCTCATTCTCATAGTAGGTCCTGGCAGTGTCAATATTCAAGGCACACACTGAAGGAAGATCTGGCATACTGAAAGCCTGTACAATGGAGGCCGGACCGAAGTTAGCCAGGACCCTTCCCTCGGTGCTAACCACCCATTGTGTATCAAAATCATACTGTCTAGCACATTCCAGAATTAATTCATAACACTGAACTACCAGAGGGAACCCTGCCACATGTACCAATCCAGAGTTCATCATCCCTTGCCTCAAGGCTGACTGATCCTTCTCGGCCGTTCTCTGTTTGAACTCCTCATATCACCAAGCACCAACATTAGTATCTGATACGTCAACCCACATAGAAGACACTTTGCTCTCAGGAAACTGGTTCTTCATGTCTAGTCTCAATCATTCAGTCTCAGAAATGGATGAAGCCCCTGCGCCACCTTTGGACTTCCTAGCAGGCGCCTTGCTTGATTAAGCCTGCATATCCAAAAATCGTCATTAGTATTCAATTATTGCTCATATTCCAATCTAAAAGGTTAGCACAAATCATATAAATCAATCAAAATCCATTTCCAAATGCTAATCCTTCGAGATCCAGAGAAATCAGATAGTCTGGGAAAATCATGCAAACCGGGAAAATACCGTCGGGGCAGAATTTTGGAGAAATCTGACCCAAATGGATTCCTGCTGCCAAAGCATCATTAGTCAAATAAATCATTAGTGTAGATGAAAAAACAAAGGATAATCATTGAATTCACTCATTAGCAACAAGAAATAAGCATTAAACAACCGTTCCATTAATCCTATCATCGAAACATTTGAAAGGACACAATCAGATAAGAAATCCGAAAAAATTCGGATGGAACGGATTTTCGCGGACGACCTAAAATGTTCCAGAAATAACCCCGGTCCGTGGAATAAGTCCAAACCGGGAAAATCCGACAGCAAGGAAATTCTGCGACGACCTCAGAAACCTGAAAAACGGCGAAACGCGACCCAAAACTCAAACAACCACAGGATCCTCCCCACCTAAGCTCGAATGATCTCATAACCAATGGCAATCAACAAAATTCAGAGCGCAAAGGACCCCAAAGTCCCAGAAACTTGCAAAGGACAAATTCCCACATCAAAACAATGGTGCCCTAAATCGAATAATCAAATCTCTGCCATTAAAACCAGAGCAAGCTTTAGGGTCTAAAGTATTGGCTAAGGATTTACCTAAAGCACTCGAATCTTCACAAGACGGGGAAGTCAACAAGATACAGGGACAAAATCGCTCAAACAAAAATAAATCCTCGCTCTAGGCCCAAACACCGAAGAAAAACTCCAACTTCGCACGATATGGCGAATTCCGCACTAAAAGAATAAGCAATCAAGCCCAAAACTCTGTCTAAAGGATACATACGCAACCTCACGGATAAATAAAGCTCATAGGGCAAGGGAATTAGGGCTCGATAACTAAAAATAGGTCAAACCCCGACTCTATAAATATGAAACCAAAATCAATCAAGGGCCAACCCAAATCTAATAATACCCAATGCAAAACCCTCAATCACCATACAAGCAAAATGGAAGGGCAATGACTACATACCATGGATCGAAGCGGAAGAAATTCAAGCTTGAAAAGGCGACCCTCGCAGCAAACATGTCCAAGCAATGAAAACACCGACACCGGCACTCAAGCAATCCTCACGCAAACAAATTAAGATCGATTCTCAAAGCTTCAAACATAAATCTCAATCACCAGAGCAATCAGCAAGGGAGCAATGAAGTTAGAATGACACTGAAAATGCCCTAAATACACCCTTATACCTGCCTGAGCAAAGGTACCTCAACCATTAATGTGCGATAAGACATTTTTGACAAGTCCGGAAACCCGAGCCCCAAACGGAATTTCAAAAAATCCCAGAATGCGCGGAAACACAGATTCTGCAGAAATGCAGAAACTGGGGAAATGAGGAAGATTGGGATTTTGGCAGAATCCGAAAAAATCCGCCAGGACCGGAAAATCCTGAAGTAAGGCAGAAACCCAGAATCAGAGAATCCTGCCAAAAACGGACAAGGAACCAGGGCCCAGGAAAATCCGCCAGAGCTGGAAAATCCCGAATCCAAGTGAAAACCCGAACTTGACCAAAAACTCATTTTCAATCAATTCAAACCTCAAGGCAAGGTCAAAGCCAACAAAATCAACATGTCAAGACCCTAAAATGATAAATCCAATAGAAGCAAAGGTCAAAGACACCAAAAAAGAGGGTCCCTACTCCAAGTGGGGCGTGTGTGCAAAAACTGCACAACAAAACCATATCTTGACTATGCCCTAATGTTTGAAAAAAATTTCTATTGCTCGTTCACACAATTCTTATAAATGTAATAGCTCAGCCAAGCAAGCTTCTCTATGATCCCCTCCATAAAAGTCATTGATAAATTGGAGGGTGGGAATCTTCAAGTGGATTGGAAATATAGGCTCTAGGTCGTAAACAAGATGGAATGGGGAATCACCAAGGGAAGCCTTGTGGCATGTGAGATCTGCCCAAAGGGAAAAATAGAGCTGGGTATGCCAGTCCTTGGGATTCCTATCAAGTAGTTGTTTTATTACAGTGACCAGGTTCTTGTTGGTGGATTCTACCGAGCCATTACCTTAGGGATAGTAGTTGGACAAGAAATTGAGGGAAATTCTATAATCAAAGGCCCAACTAGCAAACTTAAGTGAAGAAAATGTAGAGCCATTATCACACACTAATGCATAAGGGCAACCAAAAAAATTTAATATAAAACTTTCAAGAAAATTTGTAACTACCTCAGTCGTGCATTGCCTACATGCAATGGCTTTAGTCCATCTAGTGAAATAATTAGAAGTAGTTAGAATGTTCCTGTGACCTACAAATGATGGTAGGCTTACCAGACCAATGAAGTCAAGAACCCATTGTGTGAACTATCTCACCTCCAGAATTGGGTCAATGGGACAACAACGTTCTTCCCTCTAGTTGCAACAGTCTGGCATATGTGGCACATGTTGACATGGTTGTGAGCATCCTTGAAGACTGTTGGCCAATAGTATTTTTCTCGCAAGAGTTGATGTGTGGTGGAAGGACCTAATCCATGACTAGTGCCAAAATTGTCATGAAATTCCCTCAAGACTCAATCAACTTCTTCTTTGCCAAGGAATCTTAGGTAGACACCTTCATGATTCCTCTTATATAAAATGGATCCTTGTAGCATACAGCTGCTACTTTTCAGCCTGAGAGAGCACACTTTTGAACTCCCTGCAAGTGAGGTGGGCACTTGTGGTTCAGTAGATAGTAGACTATGTCATCGTACCACTCCCCTGGGGAAACATCTTCAAGTTGGTATTGTTGTACTATAAGTGTCGATCCCACTTCAACTGCTATTTCAGCTATGGTTCAGGTGAGTGTCTGTCCTCTTACTAATTTCATGGGATGAATTTCCATGTCATATTCCTATAGCAATGTGACCCACTTTGTTCTTCATTCTCCTAGCTCATTTTGCATGAGCAGTGTCTTCATTGTTGGGTTAGGAACAATGACAAACACCTTCTTGTATAAGATGTAATGTCTGAACTTCTTCACTCCTCTAACAAGGGTATGCCTATTTTTCCACATTATGATATTGCAACTCAACATCTTTCAATGAAGCACTCATAAAGGAAATCGGGTGCTCATTTCCTTCGTTGTCCTTTTGGGTTAAGATGCTGGCACATGAGTGATCTGAAGCAAATGAATAGATGTAGAAGGGATTTAGATAGTCTAGGCTGACTAGCACTGGTGCTTCAATAATTTCTTGCTTAATTTCTTCAAAGGCTTGCTTTTCTTTGGGAGTCCACTCAATCTTAGCATCTTGTTTCAACATGGTATTGAGGGGCTTGACAATGTCAGCAAAGCCTGTAATGAACTTTCACATGAAGTTGATCTTTCCAAAGAAAGATTTGAGTTCTTTCTTGCTGCCTAGCAGCTGAATCTTCAATAAGGACTGGATGCACTCAGGGTCAATGGATATTCCTCGCTCTAAGATAACATGCCCAAGCAGTTTCCCTTCCGTAACTCCAAAGATACACTTCTTTGGGATAAGAGAAACCCCAAATTCTCAGCACCTTTGGAATACTTTGCACAATTCGGAGACATGATCGCTCTGCTTCTTAGAGAACATGGTTAAATCATCCATGTAGATGATTATGCACTTTCCAATAAAGTTTTAAAAGCTATGTCAATAGTGCATTGAAAGGTGGCATCAGTGTTGTTGAGCCCAAATGGCATTCATCTGTAAGGAAAGGTCCCCCACTTAGTGGTGAACATTGCCTTGTGGTGATCTTCATACTGCACCATCACTTGATTATACCTGGAGTACCTGTCAAGGAAGGACATCATTTGTGAACCATTAACGATCTACAGTACTTCATCCAGCGATGGCACTAGATAATTGTCCTTTTTTGAGGCTCTGTTTAGATTGCAAAATTCTATGCACAATCTATTTTCTTTTTTCTTTTTTCTAACTGGGACCAAGTTGGCCACCCATGTGGAATGTCTAAATGGAAAGATTATTCTGATCTCTAATCATATCTTGCCAATCCAATCTCTAATCTAATCCAAATCAAATATGTGCTCAAGCTGAACCATAACATGTGGAATAGTGTTGGTTTTGAGGTTGATAACTCCTTCTATATGTAATTCAGCCTCTTCTGGATCAACTTCATCAATGATTTGTGTGGAAAACATGTCAGAGCTTGTGATGAATTCCAAGATATGCTTATCATCATTGAAGACTTGGAAGTGAGTGAAATTTTCTGGAACAAATGGTGTAGAAGTCAACTCAACTGTGAATTTCTTGAGTTTGGACAAAGAGAGGGTTTGCAAAGTGTTGGATGCTTGAGCCAAAGCATCAGTTGTATGATTCTAGGAATGTGGGATCATCTATATATTAAATGTGTCTAGTCCTTCTAAAAGATTCCAAACTCTATTCCTATAGTTTTCTAATCTTCTGTCATGACATGAGTACAATTTCCTAACTTGTTTGACCAACAATTCAGAATCACCAAAAAACTTGTAGCATCTTAACATTCTTTCTCCAAGCCGTCAAAATACCATGCACTAAAGCTCCATATTTAGCCACATTATTGGTATAGTAAAATTGAAGTCTATGGGTGGCAAAGTAGGTCTTACCTGTAGGGTTGTTTAGCTCAAATCTGGCACCGACTCCTTGCTTTTACTTGGATCCATCAAAGCATAGTGTCCAGAACTTGGAAGGCTCTTTGATGCCAAGACCAATGTTGTGTACATTTCTTTTAGGTTGCGAGTTGTCATCCACAACCTATGAAATATGTGTTGATTTAGTATATTTTTGGGCAGGCTACCCTGCTGGCATTTCTTTCTGAGGAGTAATTAATCCTTTAACATTTTCCACTATTGTCTAGCACAAGAAACATTCAAACTCAGAGTGGGAAATGTTGTGTACTCTAAACTAGCTTGGCATTAAAATGTCTGGGAAGTTCATTCTCGCCACTAGACTGAGTTGATTTTGTACACATCTTTCCATAAAGTCTTGGAATCCATCCAACAACCCTAAAGTACCATCTTCATTGGATTCCTCATCATTAGGTTCTACCAACATTTCTATGCTCTAAGGTGCATTGGCCAAGTGGATTGTAGGACTGCATTGCACCAAGAAGACCTCCCAGGTAATTCTTCTTCGTGACGCTCTGCTTCTTCTTGATAAGCAAAGGGATAGTAATTTCCCAATTCCATTTCCACAAAAAACACTTCATTGGTGGTGTTGTTGTACTTCTTGATCATAAATTTCATGTGTAGCTCTCGATCTATGTGAATATGATTTGGTAGTCTCTTCCATGACAACCACATATGATAAAAAAATTTTGCAGCATATCCATTCAATGCACGGGTGAAGTCTCATCCCAAGATAATTCCATATGTGTGAAGGATATCCACAACCTGGATATCAATAACTTGTTGCACCCTTAGGTCTACAACAATTTGCATTGGGATTTGATTCATCTCCCTAATGATGTTTATCTCAGTTTTATCTAGTTGAGTCACCTTTCTTCTTGGAGGAGTGGGGGTAATCCCAAGAGCTTTACATATAGCTAGAGGCATGAAATTGGCTGATGCTCTGGAGTCAATCAAGAAATTGTGTAAATTCTTTCTAAAAATCTAGATAGTGGTAAGGAAGGGTGGTGTTTCCAACTTTCCTTGGAAGAGGCCCATAGGTGTATCTATTTGAGCCACTTGAACTTTATTCTTATCACTAACCTTGTCCTTAGTCTGCCTAGAAGGATGATCCTTGGGTTTTTTCCTATTGTTCTGATCTAATTCTTTGACAGGTTGCTTACTTGTCGATTGATTTTGAGGTGGGTTAGCCTTCTTACCATGAATTTGTTGAATGAAGGATTCATTTGGAGGGTCTTCAAAAGAAACTCTCTTGGTTGGTATTTCCTATGTTTCCTTACAAGAAGGGGTTCCATTAATAACTCTAAAGAAGGCATACCTAACTGCAAGAACATTAAGTAACTCAAAGGCAGACAAGTTGATCTTAACTTTCTTAAACTCTTATGTGACATATTCACCCATTTGTTGAATTTTGTTTTTGAAGGATTTTCCTATGATGGAGCTAGTGAGTTGGGCTTGTGTCTAACTCAATTGATTTTGGGGTTGTCCTTGAGGCTGGTTTGATGGCCTATCCTTGTTGAGATATTGAGTGGGAACATGAGGAAAGCCAGGATTATTGCTAGCATTGGGATCAAGTGGAGTGCTAAAGTTGTTGGGTAGAGTGGAAGTAGTAAAAGGTCCACCCACCTATCTATTCCTAAGGTAGTAGGTAGTCACTCTTTGGTGGAACATTTGAACTTCATCTACATATAATTCTTCCTCATCTATTGGACCATTTTCTATGAAATAGAAAAGTTGAGACAAAGTTTCTTCATTACTTACCTTTTGCACTTCTTCATTCTTGGTAGTAGTAGTCTCGATCTCAGGCTTGTTGCAATCACTTCATAGGAATGGTGTTTGGTTGACTACAAGACATGAGGAGTCATAAGGCTCAGAGGGAATGAGGTCTTTGTAGCCTGCACTATCAACAACATTATGGACCTCTACTTGATAGATTTTTGTGGGTGTCTAGAATTCAAGACAGTCCAACTCAGAATGTCTTCTTGTCTTATGAATCCTGCACCATCCAGATAAGGCAGCCTCAGTGAGGTACACTCCACTAGTTGTCTTCTCATTACTGGAAAGTTGATCAAGAGGAGTGGGAATACCCCCATTGTTGGGTCTCATATTCCATGTTCGATTCTACCTCTGGGAGGGTCTCCTTTCAAAAAATTTATTGGAATTTTTCCCTCGTTCATAATTTTGTCCTGAGGAGGTACCCGCTTCATAGTTGTCCCTACTATCTCTGTTATCTCTATTGTCTCGATTGATATTAGCTTGGAGGCTATGTTGGGAGACTTACAATTGATTATTCTAATTTCTTAGGTGTGTCATCTCCGTTGACATTTTCTTTATCATTTCAGTCAGCTCATCAAGTTGATCTTTCTCGGTGTTGTTGGGCTGTGACACTTGATTTTGAAGAAAAATTGGCAGGGTAACTAGCTGATTTTGTTGTGCTAGAGGAAATTCTAGTCCCTATAAGTATAATGGTGCTTGAGGCTGCTGGAAGTATGCCCGCTAGTGCTGAGGAGCCTAGGCAGAGGTCAGATATTGTTGAAGCTACAAGTATGAAGGCACAAGAGGCGATGAGAAAATGCTTGGTTGAGCCCTTGAACCTGCATTAGATGAGCCATTGGACATCAGATGAGCTATTGGACCCAAAGAGGGCAGTGGACTAGAAATTTTTTTCCCCAAATCAGTATTGGCGATGACTACCTCTAAATAGGCATTTACTAGCGTGGTGAGCAGTGGGAACATTCTCTACACCAATGCTAATGTAAGATTATCCAATGCTGCATAATAGATGGGTAAGGTAGCAGCATTGTTGAGCACGTAAGGGGGCTGAAGTATCATGTAGGTGCGATGGAAATGATCATTGAAAGATCTAATCAATTCATTAATTTCCTTGCAAATGGACATAAACTGTTGATACAACTCTAAAGGGTTGATTGGAATTTTGTATTTCTATAGGAAAGCATTCAACATAAGGTCCCATGAAGTAATGGACCCCCTTGACAAGTTGATATACCAATAAAAATATTCTTCTCCTAACGAGTATGGAAAGAGATGGCATGCCATGTCCTCATGATTGATCTGCATATCTTTGATCATTATTTCAAATATCTTAATGTATTCTTCTGATGTCTTTTGTGGATCATGAGGATTAAACTTAATGCAAAATCTCTCTGGATTCTTGGGCATGTCATGGTAAGCATTAAAGTGAAATGGAGAAGGATTTTGCACCAACCAAGCCATGAAAGGAGGTGGAGGCGGTATTTGCTATTGGGGAATAGTAACCTAGGGTTGCACAGGGGTAGTGGTAGTTGGGTCTGCACCTTGGACTTGGAAGGCCAGGGTGGAGATCACTCCCTAGCTATGGGAAGGATGAGGCCCAAAGATAGTTTGGAGTGGATGAGTGGAGGATGGATGAAAGGTGGAGGAAGGTGAAGGTGGAAGAGAAGTGGAACAGATGGAGGAAGAGGAAGAAGTTGCATCCCCTCCCTTGGTTCACTTAGCCCTTGTGGGGGGCTACAACTCTTGAAATTCCCCTTTGTTTGGTGTTGACCTTAAAACTCTTTGGAATCATTTAGGGGAGAACAATCCAATTTGATACAGCTTAACTTAGCTCTCCTTCTAGTGCCAATTCTGTTGATGGGTGTTTTAGCACTTTCTCAACACAACCAGTGCATAGGCACACTACCTCTCTTGAAAGGTAGAAATTCACAAGCAAGTTACTAATCGCTACCCCAAGGTCTCTCGGGTGTTAAGTCATGATGTGCATGGGATTTATCAGTTGATGTTTGCAATTTTTTTGGTAATCATAGGGAAGACTTACGTAGTTTGGGCTAGATGTGAGATGAATCTTGAAATGGAGTTCCTAAGATGGGAAGTTAGAGTGCAGTTTGTTGTAGGTTTGAACAACAATCATAAACTCTTATTTTATTTTAAGATTTGGCTTTATAATGTGCAATGAACCTTAGCATAGGTTACTTATTAAAAAAAAAAGGAAAAAGGAAGGGAAGAGAAGGGGTTCCTAGTCTAAAACTAGTAATGGATAGTGGTCATGGAGGGTTCTAGACTATGGACCACTTCCTCAAAAAAAAATCTCACTTAACCAAATTGACTCACAGTATCATGAAACTTGTGCAAGCTTCTAAGGACTACAAATATTCAACCATTCATTCACCATAAACATGCATGAATAAAAGGTAGAATTTTGGAGTAGCTTTAGTTTATGCCTAGACTAACTTTACATAGTTATTCACCATCAACAAACAAACAAAAAGTATGGACAAGAAAGGCATCAACACAACATAAATCTTCACAACCATTGAACAATTAACTTTAATGTACCAAAGTAATCTAAAAACATGAAGAATAGAAAAATAAATCTATTTAAATCAACTAACTATGGGAGATGAACAATGTAACATGCAAAGAAACTCAAAAATCCACCAAATCCAATGAATTTCTATTAAAATTTCTATAGCATGCCTTTACAACAACTCAACTCTCTCTTGAAAATGAGAGGAGACCCCCTATTTATAGTGTTCAAAAATAAAAATGAATGGCCAAGATTGATTTTCATTGTGTGGCCAAGATTCACTACAAACTAGGGTTTCACCTACCCTCAAATATATTACAATTTAAAATTACATCATTGTCCTTTCCCTATTTTTTTCTCTTGTGGTAACATTGTAGCACTTTGTCTTCTAGCTGATTTCCTTTGCTATAGCTATTTTGTGAGGAACTTGTCATCAAAGATTAGGTTTCCTTCCTACTTCTATAAAGTGGCATACTCCATAAGCTTGTTGATTAATGCTTGGAGCTTATCAACCTCCATTATGTTAGATTGGAGCACTTGGTAGTTCGACTACTTGGATCATTCTGTGAGAATATCCAAATCTCCATCATACTTGGTAGTGTTGTCCCTCACTTGTTTAGATTGGGAAAGAGCCCAAGCAGAAAAACTCATGAAATCTGTGGTGAGCTAGCCTGACATTCCATCTTCCATCTTCTTCTGGAAATAAGGCTTTATCTTTTTTGGATCGATCTTCACAATGGGAATGTCATAACCTAACATTAACTACAAATACTAAACATAATCATTCCCAACATCCTTTTCCCAATCAATGTCAGGATCCATCTTGCGGAGCACTTGTTCCAATATCTCCTTTCGGTGGTCGAAGTCCATCTTCCACATATCCACCAGCTAGTGATCATCCTCCATGAACACAAGCTCCTTTTCCCATGTTTTCTAAGGAAACTTGAGGATGGCCTTGATCTTAGGATAAGTGGACCCATAAATCCCTAGGAAGTCAGTGTAAAAATTCCTTGTGCCTTTGAGGTGTCTTTGGATTTCCAAGAACTTATTTGATGTCCTGACATCACAATTAATACCCATGTTTCCAGCATACAAGACTTGTCGAAAATAATCCTATGTAGTTTTAGTCTAGTTCTTCCTTTTCTGAAGCTTGTCGATTTGCTCTCTGGATAGCAGCTATGGTGGAGCTAAGGATGTCATAGGAATCTCGTCCATGGATGACCATTGTTTAATATAGGATGTCAAATCAGCGAGTTTTTCCTTTAGCTCCTCCTTGGAGAG
The DNA here is from genome assembly GCA_007258455.2 of Sequoia sempervirens. Taxonomy (NCBI): domain Eukaryota; kingdom Viridiplantae; phylum Streptophyta; class Pinopsida; order Cupressales; family Cupressaceae; genus Sequoia; species Sequoia sempervirens. Next base: position 235,295,327 of record VDFB02105785.1, read on the forward strand.
CTTGTCTTTTTGCATTAGATGTACCACCATGGCAACAGACTCCTGAAGGTGATCTATTTTATGCTCTCTAGTGGTTGTCCCCAAGTCAATGGTGGAGACATTGTAACTTATTCCTTCTTCTCCCACCACCAGTGTGGCTACATGCACAGTCCTAGATCTAGAAGCATCTATTGTCAGCTTGGATCTAACTTTGGGCTTCTTCTCTTTCTTGGTGCTAATCTGAGCTCAGGCCAAGATGGCCTCTAACTTTTCTCTTGGATCTCTTGGAACATGAGCTCTCTTCTCCAGTTGCTTTTCCAGCTACTCAGGCATCTAATAATCTTCCTTGGGTGATTCACAATCACCTTCTTCTTCGTCCCTCCTAACTTCAATCTCTTTATCACCAGGAGCTTCCTGCTCCATCCTTGTGTCGTCTCCTTCTTCTTCATTAGAGTCTCGGATGAACACCGTGCATTTTATGGGGGACTTGGTGGGCATGCCTTCCTTGGTGCTTTCCTCCCTTTTAATATCCTTTTCTTCCTTCTCTTCTTCATGCCCACATTCCTCGGGTTGCTCTATTTCTGGACTCCTGCGGGTTTCAGCCTCTTCTTTAGGCAGGTTCATCAATACCTCATAAAGCTCTGTGGGGACCTTCTTCATGTGCTGAGAGAATGCCTATGGAAGTAAGAGTGTAGGAATTGACATTGTTGTTTTTGCTAGGGAAAGTGATGTTGGAGACATGGAAAAAGAAGAGAGTGGAGAGGTGGTGGTAGAAGAAGAGTCAATCATTACAACCTATCTAGTAGGTGGAGAAGAGACAAGGTGGAATGAGATATCCACCACAGGTAGGGAAGTAGCAACTCAAGCCTAGGAAGAAGGTGGAGGAAGAACAGTAATGGAGGTAGTAGGTAGAGATTTTGGTTGCTTAACCTCCATTTCCTCATGGAGTGAATCTTCTTGAATAACAGGCATCTCTGTGAAACTACTTGATCTTTTGTGTTTCTTGGAAGGTTCACCTTCTAAAGTCTTTTTAGCATATACCTTGGGATTGGGCTGTTGTTCATGAGCCTCTTTCCTTTTCCTTGATCTAGTAACTAGAGGGCATTTTGAAGTATCTCCTACTGGGGTAGCATCTATTCTACTGTTTGTTCCACTTGGCTCCTTTTCAAGCCCCTCATAGGTCAAGGTGACCCCTTGCTGCATCAATTGGGCAACTTTCCCATCAATCCATTCTTTTGTTCGAGCCTCAATGAGCTTGGTTAGAATATCAAGTTCATCAGCCTCTTGCTCCTCCCAATCGATCAATGGAAATGGAAGGTTGGAAACTACATTATACCAAGGATCCATTACCCTGCTTTCATCTTTTTCCACTTGGTCAGGTACTGGGAATAGATGGACCCTCTTTATGAAATATGCTGTCATCTACATATAGTGCCTCATCCACACTTCATTGTCATCTTTGCAATTAGCCCATAAATCTGCAATCCTATGTAGATGGGAATATTCAAGTCCAAGTGCCTTCTTCATATGGCCATAGGGATCCATTCATGGCCAAGCAGTGTGGAGTCTCAAATGGTATTCATCCAATTCCTTCTCTGAATTTTTGACACACTAAGAGGTATGGAGTTTGTATAGCCCTTAGCCGAATGGGAGATGACAAGGAATCCCTGCCTTATGTTTTCCGCTCAAAAGGGTGTGCACATGTCATAGCTGCAATGAGAGCTCCAACAGCACTATTCAATCATTAGGATACTGGGGCAACTTGTAGGGTCTTTTGAGAAGCCTTCTGCACAAATATATGTGAACTTTAGATACTAAATGAATATAAAGGAAAATTCTTTCAAAAATGTGTTGGCACTGTGGGAGACTCACCTCTCAAAGTCACCCCCAAGCAATCTGATGATATGACCTATGAAAGTGTCATTGACCTTGTAGTAATCCTTCTTGAAGTTCATGTATTGCATTTGGGGGTATTTGTCATAAAATTTTACCTCCCTACCAGGTTCCTCATCTGGAGCTCTGAACAAGCCTCTGTATTGCCTCCGTTCGGCCAACGAGTAGACCAAATAGGATGTCATGTAGAATTTTGAGGTCTTCTTAATAGCCATAAACTACTTGTGGAAGCAATCACTTATTATCCCTGCCTAATAGAGCATGACCTTGCCTCAGAGGATCTCTTCTACGAAGTAGACCATCCATTCTTGGAAATAGGCAGTAGTTGGAAGGCCCATTGCCCTACTTAACAATGTTACCAAATCATGGTAATCTTCATAAAAATCACTTCAGAGTAGTTCTTGGGGAACCTTGGAAGCACTACCCCTCTTCTCCTTGAGCCAAAAATGATTTATGAGCTTCTTACATTTGAGTGGGTCATCCTCCCACATTGCCTTACCATCATCCATAGTAGATATCTCCATCTCCCCGAAGGTAGGGATATGAAAGGTCTTTGTTATTGCCTTGGTAGACATGTTAGCTAACACGTTTCCATCTCTATCTACTATTGTTTGGGTCTCTGGTTCGTATGCCTCCCTACAAGCCATTACTAGTTCAGGGGTGACAAGAGCGGGAGGGAAGCCTACAACTTTGGCTAACCCACTACTTCTAATTAGTCTTGCATTCTCCATCGTAGGGTTGATCCTGACCCTTTGCTTGAATTCGTCGATGTCTATGTGTCCAATGTTTGTGTCAGAGACCTTCCACTCTGTGGTGACTTTGGATTTCAAGGGTTCCCCCTGGAACTAATACTTCATTTGGTCCTTATCTTCTTTTCTGCAGGGTTCCTTGCCTATTTTCTTTCCTTTATCTTTCTCCATGGTCCTTCCCGAAGGTCCTACACTCGATTCCATATATCCTATAGGTGAAGGAGAGGTGATCATATGCAATCATGAAAACACTAAAATGTTAGTCAAATTCCCACAATCAGGATTAGATTAGATAATTCAGGATTTAAGAAATCTATCATATAATCTAGATCATCATTAGTAGTGCATAGGAGGGAGTTTGGATGATTCAAGCCTTAGGGTTTGGACTTCCCTGGCTAGATAGTTGTTTTAGCATGGTTGTAGGGGGGATGAAAATAAGGGCACAACGGCCCACCTGTCCTGACCCACCATCATATTTGGGAAATTTGAAAGGTCATATGAGGAGAGTGCCCAATTTTAACATGTGGGTCGAAGTCAATTTTTTGTTTGAAGGGCATTAAGATCTTCTTTTTGGCAATCGGAATTGGAAGGATACTTGGCTATTTGAGTTTTTTGTTCAAAATGACATCGGTAGGAAGACATTCTGGGGGTGGAGTTCTATCGAGCAGGACTTGTGGGCCTAGAAGATGGTGACATAACTCTTTGATCTTTTAAGTGTTTCAGGTCGGAGGAGGCGAAAAGTCATGAGGAGATTATTGTTTGAAATGGTAGATGACACGCGGAAGTCCACTGGGAGCCACCTAAGGAATCGGGTCCGACTAAGGGCTCGACCTTCGTGTTTCTTTGTTTTGCTTAAAGCTCATCAGAAAATAGGAGGTCAGATTTTGGAGGCCGGGAGGGCAAGGACAATTTTCTCTTTTGTAACAGCTGGGGCAGGGTGGAGTCTCGATGATGGAGGTCCATGGAGAACAACCTGCTGAATGCTAATCACATGGAAATTCTCTCTTTGTATTCAAACAACCGTTTCAATACCAAGACCCAAAAGGGTAGCCGGCCATCACTTGAAAGTCATAGGAGATGACGATGTCACCACAGCGGCCTGTAGATGAAGGTCCGCATGCTGGAACACGCAAGGCCTGGTCGTTCATTTATGATGACAACAATGTTACATGACAAATAAAGGGGAAGGGACCAAAGGGAAATATTTTGAGTTGCTTATGATGGCAGTAATTTTAGATGACAAATAAAGGAGCAGGGCCCAAAGGGAGGGCTTTCGAGTTGTAAAAGTTGTTCAAGATGGTAGGATGCAAACAAAGTTCCACTCGTAGAAAACCACTAGCGGAATCTGATATAAGCCAAGTCTTGGGATTTCCAAGTGAGTTTTAGGGACAAGAAATGGGACGGGACCCGATTGCCAAAAAGTTGTGGCTAAAAATCCATCTAGGGCTAGTTAGTCATGAATGATGTCCCAGTAATGGCATCCCACGGGGTTAGAGCTGAAAGGTTCGCTGGACCTCTGTTGTAGTTTGCAAGTTTTTCTAATGTTCAATAGGTGAATTAGGTGAGACCTTCCATGATGGGGGGCCTAATAGATAAGTTTGTCGTTTGTAATTTTGGTTATTTTCTAGTGGCGGCAATGACAGTGGGAGCTCACAGGCCCAAGGGAGGAAAAAGGTCTTGTTGGATGCTGTGGATGTGTTGCTGATATGTGGTTGTCATTGATGTCAACACTATTAGCATTTGGATTATTGAAGGTTGTATATGTTAAGGATATTGAGAAAATTGTAAAAGAAAGTGTTCCAGGTTCCTAGTGGAACTGTGAAGGTCATGAAGGTGTCCTATTCTGTACATTGGAGATCAAATTTTTTGGACTAAAGGGTTTATTTTTTAGAGCATCTAGATCATCTACCAGAAGTTTCAGAGGTCCGCATGTTGATTTGATCATGTTGTGCTCTAACAATATTTTTGTGGTCTCTGTTAGCATTCCTGAGTGAAGATTGTGTGATTCTGGTAATTCTAGTTGCTATGGGTTTTTTTCTATTGTTTCTTGGTGTTCTTGGATGTTTCTAGATTGTGCTTTATCTTTGTGGTATGTCCACATTAATTTGTGTGCTCATGGTCAAATATTTTTTCTCTGTATGATCAGGTTTTCCTGTTCTTGGCTAACATGATGGTGGTAACGTGTTGTGGATCCTTGAAAATTAGAATTTGAATATTTGGCACGCTCGTGAGTATTGTATTGGGTCGCATCATTCTATTGGTCGATGGTGTTTAGATCCACATTGAAAATTTAATTGTAAATTTGGGCCGATGTTTCAAATATGTTTTATTTTTCTGGCCGACTAAGATGTTGATGTAATCCATAATGCAGATATATAAGAGTGATTTTTTCATTGGTGTAATGTGTGTCGGGTGAGCTCCTATGTGTGTATGTACGAATATCATTCAATTGAAGAGTAGAGTGTGAAGAAGACTGAGTGAAGTGTGAAGTAGTTTGAGTGAAAAGTGAAGGATTTTTCTGTGCTTAATTGGAAATTTAATCAAGCTTGTGCAGAAGCTATTTTCTTAGTTCATACCCTCTGGATTTAATCTTATTCTGTATTGTTGGGCAGTGAGCCCCTTTTGTAATTGAGCAGTGAGCTCTAGGTAGTGTGCCTAAATGCATGTGCATTCCCATTTATTATTTTCATTATACTTTTAACATAGTATAATATTGTGGACTAACCTCCACTGTGGTTTTTCCCCTGACAGGGTTTCCATGAAAAAAATCTTGGTGTTCTCTGTCTCTCTAATGTGTTAATTATTTTTGGTTAATTGCTTATTGATCAGATCTGAGACTAAGTTAAGTAAAGTTTGAAAAGTTTATTATTTTGTGACAACTGATTCACCCCCCCTCTCAGTTGTATGTCCTTGTTTTTTCCAACAATTGGTATCACAACAAGTTCCTCTGAAGAAGTCTAGAAGTTTGAGGTGATCCGATATAGAAACATACATACAAGGACAGTCCTAGATTTGATGGAACTAACTACTCACTATGGAAATTTAGGAAGGAATGTCACCTAAGGTGTATTGGTGAAGCTTATTGGAAGATTACAAAAGACCCATATGTTATTCCTCATAATGGTCCCTCCACTGCTGATGAGATCAAAGAAGTTGAAAATAATATCAGGGCTATTGAAGCTTTAATGAGTGCTTTGATAGATTCAGAGATGGAAAATGTGATAGGTTTGCAGATAGCTCATGAGATTTGGATGAAGCTAGAAAATTTGTATAAAGGGGATGCACAGGCGAAGATGGCTAAGCTATAGAGTTTGAAAGGAAAGTATGAGAATTTGAAGATGGGTGAAGATGAAAATATCACTTCTTTTATGCAAAGAGTGAATGAAATAGTGATGGGTATTAGATGTACCAGTGGTTCCCTAGATGAGGATGAAATTGTGGCTAAGATACTTAGATCCTTACCTCCCTCCTACAAAGTGAAGGCTCATGCTATTGAAGGGCTCAAATCAATAACAAAGATGACAAGAGATACGCTGGTTGGTAAGCTTGCTGCTTTTGAATTAAGTGAATTTGGTGAATCTGTTCTGAAGATTGAATTTGCATTCAAGGATATTGTATCCAGAAGTAACAAGCAAAGATATGGTCTAGGATAGTGTTCCAAACAGATATCCAAGTATGATGAAGAACTGAAATAGCTTGAGGATAAAGAAAGAGAGGTAGAAGAATTGGAAGCATTTATTGTAAAGAAAGAAGGTAGAGCAAAAGGTAAGTATGAAGGTGTATTTCCTATTAAATGTTCTTCTTGCAGTAAAATAGGTCATTTCCTGAAAGAGTTCCTATATCTAAGCCTAAGAATTCTATATTCCAAAAGAAATGTTACTTTTCTGAAGGAGTGACTGATGATGAGTCTGATAAAGATAATGGAAATGAAGATGAACGGGTTTTCATTGCTATCATTGAAAATAGTCATGTTGCTACTAAATTTGCTAAAGATGAGAAAGCTCTTGCAACCTGAATTGAAGAAAATGATGAGTGGGTCATTGACAGTGGATGCTCACATCATATGACTAGTGATAAAAACAAATTTGTAAGTCTAGAGAAGTATGATGGTGGTGTTGTAAGATTTGGAGAAAACAATGCTGGTGTGATTCATGGCAGAGGTTCTATTTGTCGTGGTGGTAAGGATAACACTGATGATGTTCTTTATGTTAAAGGCCTGAAGCAAAATCTTTTGAGTGTTGGATAGATGGTGGATAAAGGCTATAATCTATAGTTCAAAGATGGGAGATGCAAGATATGTGGAAGTTTTGGCAATATGATTGCTAAAGGTAGAAAGATAGAAGGTGATATTTTTCACCTGAATATTGCCAGTAAAATTTGTTTAATTGCTCAAGTAGATGAATCTTGGTTGTGGCATAGGAGGCTATGTCATGTGAATTTTGGTAACATTATCAAGGTAAGTTCTACTCAAGCAGTAAGAGATCTACCTAAGTTAGTGAAGCCTACTAACACAATTTGTAAGGAGTGTCAGATGGGTAAACAGACTAGAGTCTCTTTCCAAAGCAAATAGTTTCATTCAAATGATTTGCTAGAGTTGCTACATACTGACCTCTGTGTTCCCTCTAGAGTTAGAAGTATTCATGGATAAAAGGTACTTTATGTTGACTATTGATGATTACTCTAGAATGATATGGGTTTCTTTCTTAAGAGAAAAATGTGAAGCACTCAAAAAGTTCAAAAGTTTCAAGGCTATGGTAGAGAATGAGAAAGGTCTAAAAATAAAATGTCTAAGATCTGACAGAGCTGGTGAGTTCACCTCTAGAGAGTTTAACTCTTTTTGTGAAGAACATGGAATCAAAAGACAATTATCTACTCCTAGAACTCCTCAACAGAATGGAGTTGTAGAGAGAAAGAATAGAACAATTTTGGATGGTGCTAGAACAATGATGATAGAAGGAAATGTGCACCAGATCTATTGGAGTGAAGTTGTAATCACTATTGCGTATACTTTAAATGGGGTAAATGTTAATGGTAATTCTGGTAAGACCCCTTTTGAGTTATGGTTTGGTTACAAGCCTATTGTTAAATATTTCAAGATCTTTGGAAGAAAATGTTATATCAAGAGAGATGATGATATAGGAAATTTTGATGCAAGAAACAATGAAGGAATATTTTTAGGTTATGCTACTAAAAGCAAGGATTACCGGTGCTATAACAAGAGACTAAGAAAGATGGTTGAGAGTGCAAATGTTAGAGTTAATGAGGACTCTGCCAAATCATCTAGATATTATGGTTATGATTTAGATTAAGACAATACAAGCCAAGGGAAGAATTCTTAGACATAGAACCAACTTTAGATTATTCCATATGTTTCGGTAAAGCAACCTATAATTCATTATGGTAAATCAAGTAAGTTAGGAAGCATAGATAAGTGTAAGTGCAGGAGAAATATCAGAAGAACTAGAAGCTCGTGAAAGTACCAAAACTCCAAGGTATGTAAAGCTAAATCATCCTGATAGTCAAATTATAGGGGATAAGAGTAAAGGTGTGAAAACTAGAAGAAAGATTTCAGAAGAGTATTGCCTAATTTCCAAGATTGAACCTAAAGATGTCACTGAAGCTTGCCAAGATGAACACTAGATGGAAGCTATGAAGGAAGAACACAAATTGAAAAGAATGACACATGGACATTGGTTCCCAGACCCAAAGACAAAAATGTGATTGGTATTAAATGGGTGTTTCAGAACAAGCTGAATGAACAAGGTGAAGTGGTCTAGAATACAGAAAGACTGGTATGTAAAGAGTATTCTCAAATGGAAGGTGTTGATTTTGAAGAAATTTTTTCCCTTGTTGCTCGAATTGAAGCTGCTAGATTATTTCTTGCTTATCCTACATATAAGAACTATAAAGTCTATCAAATGGATGTGAAGTCAGTATTTCTGAATGGAGAACTAGAAGAAGAAGTATACATTGAACAACCGGATAGATTTATGCTAATTGACAAGGAAGACATGGTTTTCCACTTGAAGAAAGCTTTGTATGGACTTAAGCAAGCTCCCAGATCTTGGTATGCTAGATTAGACAAATACTTACTGAAGCTTGGATTCAATATAGGTATTGATGATAGCAACTTATATTTCAAATTGGATCATGATAAAGAGTTAATTATAGAATTTTTTATTGATGTAATTATTTTTGGAGGAGATGAAAATCTATGTATGAATTTTATTGGTGAGATGAAAGGTGAATTTGAGATGAGTATGATTGGAGAGATGTTCTTTTTGGGATTGCAAGTTACCCAGTTAGACAAGGGAATTTTCATATCTCAGTCCAAATATGTGAAAGAGCTATTGAAGAAATTTGGGATGGAAGAATCAAAGCTAGTTGGTACTTCCATGGTGACCAGATACAAGCTAACATAGAATGATGATTCTACTAAGGAAAATTAAACTAGATACAAGTCAATGATTGGTGGATTGCTCTATTTGACCCAGACTAGAGTAGACATTATGAATGTTGTATGTATGTTTGCTAGATTTCAGGTTGATCCAAAAGAATCACATGTGACTACTCTTAAGAAAATCTTCAGATAACTTAAGGGAACTGTTGACTTTGTACTTTGGTATCCAAAGGATGATGATCTCACTTTGAGTGCATATATTGATGTGGATTCAGCTGGAGATATAGATGAAAGGAAAAGTACTAGTGGTGGTGCTTTCTTCCTAGGGAAGAAGTTGGTGTCTTGGTTGAGCAAAAATTAGAATTCCATTTCTCTATCTACTGCTGAAGAAGAATACATTGCTACTATAAATAACTGTACTCAAGTGACATGGATGAAATAGATGTTGAAAGATATCAGGGTGATATATGAAGAGCCTATTGCCATATATTCTAACAATTCAAGTGCAATAAATATTTCAAGGAATCCAGTGCTACACTTTAAGACTAAACATATATCAATCAAGTTTCACTTCTTGAGGGAGAAAGTGAATGAGAAAGAAGTCAGATTGGAGTATGTGCCCACCAAATAATACATTGCAGAAATATTTACTAAGCCATTGTTGAAGGATACTTATTATCTTAGAGGAATGCTAGGGGTGATTACCCCTCCTGATAAGAATTAAAAGATGCATTTACTTGCATCAATCTGTGAGCTCCATTGCCATATTCTGATCCGGATTGATGTTTCCATGGATGCTACTTAGTTGAATTAGTCAGATGTGCAGATATGTGGTTCAGAGCGTGTATATGGAAAGGTCATGGTCACCTTTTCCATTGATGTCAAAGGGGAGAAGAGTAATGTGAAAAATATTTTTAGGGGGAGAAGAGCAGTTGAGAAGAAGACTCAAAATCTAAGGAGAAGCAAGTGTGTTGGGTTGATGGTATTTTTCACACCATGTGTTGCGATCAATGGGGAGATTGTTGGATGTTGTGGATGTGTTGCTAATATGTGGTTGTCATTGATTTCAACACTATTAACATTTGGAGTATTGAAGGCTGTATATGTCGAGGATATTGAGAAAATTGTAAAAGAAAGTGTTCCAAGTTCCCAGTGGAAGGTCATGAAGGTTTCCTATTTTGTACATTGGAGATCAAATTTTGTGGACTTTAAGGGTTTATTTTTTAGAGTATCTAGATCATCTACCAGAAGTTTCAGAGGTCAGCGTGTTGATTTGATCGTGTTGTGGTCTGACAATATTTTTGTGGTCTCTGTCAGTGTTCGTGAGTGAAGATTGTGTGATTTGGTAATTCTAGTTGTTGTAGATGTTTCTCTATTGTTTCTTGGTGTTCTTGTATGTTTCTATATTATGCTCTATCTTTGTGGTGCATCCACATTAATCAGTGTGCTCATGGTCAAAGATTTTTTCTCTATATGATCGAGTTTTCGTGTTCTTGGCTGATATGATGGTGGTAGCATGTTGTGGATCCTTGAAAAGTAAAATTTGAATATTCGGCATGCTCATGAGTATTGTATTGAGTCGCATCATTGTATTGGCCGATGGTGTTTAGATCCACATTGAAAATTTAATTGTAAATTTGGGCCGACATTGCAAATATGTTTTATTTTTCTGGCTGACTAAGTTGTTGATGTAATCCATGATGTGGATATATAAGAGTGATTGTTTCATTGGTGTAATGTGTTTTGGGTGTGCTCCTATGTGTGTATGTGTGAATATCATTCGATTGCAGAGCAGAGTGTGAAGAAGACTGAGTGAAGTGTGAAGTAGTTTGAGTGAAAAGTGAAGGAGTTTTTTGTGCTTAATTGGAACTATAATTAGGCTTGTGCAGAAGCTATTTTCTCAGTTCATACCCTCTGGATTTAATCCTATTCTATATTGTTGGGTAGTGAGCCCCTTTTGTAATTGAACAGTGAGCTCTAGGTAGTGTGCTTGAATGCATGTGCATTCCCCTTGATTATTTTCATTATACTTTTAACAGGGTATAATATTGTGGACTAACCTCCACCATGGTTTTTCCCCTAACAAGATTCTCATGAAAAAAATCTTGGTGTTCTTTGTCTCTTTGAAGTGTTAATTTTTTTTGGTTAATTGCTTATTGATCAGATCTAAGACCAAGTTAAGTAAAGTTTGAAAAGTTTATTATTTTGTGACAATTGATTCACCCCCCTCTTAGTTGTCTATCCTTGTTTTCCCAACAGGTCTGGTTCATGAACAACGGCCTGGAGCTCAAGTTCTGCATTCAATTTATGAGTTGAGTTTGAGGTTTCTCTAGATTTGGGCACATGGGTTTTGGGTGCGACATTCTCTTCTATCTAAGGCATGTGTTTTCTTCTTTCAAATTCATTCATTTTACCATAAATCAACTGAAAACACAAAACGGGGTGCAAACAACTGACTCACCTCAAGAATCTGACAAAGATGGATGACCTAGCTAGAATTAATCATATGAAGATGATGATCAAAGGACTCAAGCACGATAGCGGTGTTGGAAGCTGGATAAGGCTCGCTCTAGAAAAACTGACAAGTGAAAATGACCTTTAAAATCAACTATTTATAGTCATTCCTTCATTAAATGCACCTCATAAATTTGAGTATGGAGGGTCCAATGGTTGGTAGGTGATAATTTCAAAAATAGTCATAGGGGCGCCAAGATCCAACAACCAGATGACCATTGGGGGATGGCTATAGGATTGCCCATCAGGAAATAGATGACACCGAGGAATCAGGTTCTGACAGGCAAAAATTTGGTAGGGAATGACCATTGGAGAATGGAAAAGAAGCGATGGAAGTCTAAGAGGGGTGACTTGGCAGGCCAGGCCCGAAGAGCTCAATGGATTCCAATTCTTAAAACACTAAGGAAAACAACAACTGGGGACCCGCCAAGACTAAAGACCTTGAAATTTGAGGGGGAGGAAAAATATGATCACCTTAAGATGAACTCCAAGAGCTTACTGATGATTTTGAAAACCAAAATAGGGGGCACGCAAAATGAGAAGGAAAAAAATGACCCAATGAAGCGAAGGAAAGAGAGGGTCCCTGTTCCAAATAGGGCGTGTGTGTTGAGGGCACAACAATAACAATATTTATTTAACTCAGCAGGTTCATAACACAACATATGGAAGGATTTTAGGGAATATTGAGAGAGAAGTAAGTATCAAAGCTATAGAAAATAAGGAACATTTTACGATCAAATCCATGGGTTCACCAAAATCTAGACTGTTCATGCCTACTTTCATACAAGAAGATGAACCTTCACAAGAGGAACCTATTGAAAATAACAAGGATGTTGAAATACTAGCTAAGTATCAAGATTTGGCATCAAATTTTCAATTAGTCATCTCTTTTAGGAACTACTTGGAGGTCACCATGTGCACAAATCCCATGAAAAACCAAAGTCAAGGGAAGTAGAATTATGGGTTGCAAAAGAGTTTGGGACAACTATCCCTACCTAGTTTTGGTGGATCATCCAAGTGTACAACTAGAGCTTGGGTCCCGAAATTGGACACTTATCTTTCTTTGAATTAGATGAAGGAGATTGAAGCCATCAAGTTTTCTACCCTTTAGCTTGAAGGGATTGCACATGAGTGGTAGTATCATGGCTTATTGACACAATGATATAGATCAATAGTATCTTATGATTAGTTTTTCACTACATTGATAAAACAGTTTGACCATAAGGATTCAAAGGCACACTCTAGGGAGTTGGCTCAGTTGAGATAGGTTGGGACACATGATGCATATATTTCATAGTTTTAGTGAATATCAGTTATGGTTTTTGATGTGACTGAGAAGAGGTTGATTTCTTGGTTTATAGAGGGTTTTCCAAAATCTCTTAGAGGTTGGGTCAAACCTTTTGATCCACCATCCTTGTAGGATGTTATTAAATGTGCATGAAATATGGAGTTATTTATAGCACAAGCTAGGTTTCCTTGTAATTTTCCATAGAAATCCTCACTGCAAAAATGGCCATAGAGGAAGGACAAGAAACCAAAATATTCTAGACCAGCAGGAGGGATATCCAAGCCAGTTGGTGGGAAAAGTTGGAAACTTGGAAACTTGGACATAAGTGTAAGAGTGGGGCCAAAGCCCATTGGATTAAGGCTTTCGAGAAGCCTAGTGATGATGAGTTGGAGGAGACCCAGGTTCATGATGAGCAGTAGGAGCAGATGGATGGGGAGTCAAGTGTAGATGAGCATTAGGATGATTTGGCACAAATGAAGGGTGTGATTGCATCTCTCTCTACCACTCCTCATTATAATGTCTTTAGTGTTAAGGGCATTATGTAGGGACAATGAGTTGTTGTATTGATTGATATAGGGGCTACCCACAACTTCATTGATGCATCCTATGTTAAAAAGTGAGGTTTAAAAGTTAAAGAGAATGATGGCTTCTGAGTGAAGACAATGAATGGTGCATTGCATTGTGTTAATATTGTACCACTTTTGAGTATGTCTTTGGGAAATGAAACCCTTACTAATGATTTATATGTGGTTGAAATTCAAGACACCAATGTTGTTTTGGGTGTTCAGTGGTTGCATTCTATAATTCCATATGTCACAAACTTTAAAACTATGCAATTTCATTTTATAGTAGATGGTAAGAAGGTGGTGTTACAAGGCTTATCTTTAGAGGCACCTAGAGTTATTTCACTCAAGAGGATGGAGATAATTTTTTGGCATTAGAGGATGAGTGGGTAGTGTAGTGTTTTATTTTAGATAAGTCTTTAGATATAGGACAACATAGATATCATATGGACATACAGGGCATGATGGACAAGTATCCCATTGCTTATGAGAGCTGAAAATTGAATGAATTTGAAAGGAGGTTCTCTACATATGACAAGGAGATGTTGGAAATCATGTACACACTTGAAAAGTTTCGGCAATATCTTGTGGGAAGCAAGTTTATAGTGATGACTAATCATAATAGCCTCAAGTATTTCAAGAAGAAAAAAGGCCTAAATGAGAGACAACGATGTTGGGTAAGTAAGCTACAATAGTATAATTTTCACATTGGGTTTGTCACAGAATCAACATGCTTGTGATATTTTAGATGGTAAGGTTGATGATGAAATATATGAAATGTTGAATGACATGGTCATCTATTACAAGGATAGAATCTACTCAGTGCCATTAAAGTAAGATAAAGCATAAGATTCTTATTGTTGTTCATAACACTCAGCTTGTTGGTCATCCTTGTTATTTGAGCACATTTAGGTACGTTCATGAAATATTTTCATGGAATGGTATGAAGGATGATGTTCTTAAACATGTAAGGGAATGTATAGAATGCTAAAGAAACAAGGCTAAAGTTTCTTTTCTAGCATGGCTACTACAACCACTTCCTATTCCCAATCAGAAATGGGAACAAATATTGGTAAATTTTATTATGGGATTGCCTAAGGTGAGTGGTAAGGATTGTATTTTTGTTGTGGTGGAAAAACTTACTAAAAATGCTCATTTTATGCCTATTCCTTTCAAATTTAAAGCACCACAAGTTGCTGGTCCATTTTTTGAGAAAATTTTCAAACTTCATGGAATGCCAAAGAGGATTGTAAGTGATAGAGACCACATATTCATCAATAGTTTTTGGAAAGAGTCAATGAAGTTGGATAGAATGGAACTTGATTATAACACTAGTTATCATCCTCAAACAGATGGTCAAACTAAAATTTTTAACAAATGGCTTGAAGGTTATTTGAGGAACTATGTTCTAGGACAACAAAAAGAATGGGAAAAATGGTTACATTTGGTAGAATTTTGTTACAACACTACATATCACATGAGCATTGGTATGACTCCTTTCAAATATTTTCATTGCTATGAGACTTCTACATGTGTATAATTGGTTTTTTTTTTAATTCCAGAGCTCCAAAAGCTCTTAAATGGGCTAAAGAAAATCAAGACATCCTCAAAGCACTCAATGAGAATATTCAAATTGCACAGGAATGACATAATAAATATGCTGATCACCATCAATTTGAGAGGTATTTTGAGGTGGAATACCTAGTATTTATGATTCTTCAACATTATAGGAAATCCTCCTTGAAGGTAAGTGGGGTGGAAAATATTAAACCCAGATTTTATGGGTCTTCCAAGGTAACTAAGAGAATTGGTGAAGTAGCATATGAGCTAGAGTTTCCATCTATAAGAAAGATCCACAATGTATTCCATGTGTCATGTCTCAAAAATGAACTTGGACAACATGTGACACCTTATGCAGAATTTCCTCCCATGAATGAAGAGGGTAAATTGATACTTATTCCAGAAACAATTTTGCAAGAGAGAAAAGGTTGAGGAATAAGGTAATTTTTTAATATCTTATCAAAGTGAAAAAATTTCCTTTGGAGGATGCAACATGGGAAGGAGAGGAGATTCTTAAGCATCCAAGACTTCAAATTCTTGAGGACATGCATTCTTTGTGTGGGGAGGACTATAATGTATCCAGATCAAATCAAGATGATTAGCAATAGATTAGTTTTCCTTTCCTTGGTTTACCGAAGAGGAAGAGGACATAGAGCATCATTGGGTAAGAAATGAAGTCCTCGATTTGTTCTAAATTTAAGTTGTGATGCCTAGCCATGGGACTTAAATTAGCCTATTTTTATGTACTTAAGTGACATCTTAAGAACAACTTTTAGGGTTGTATGTGAGCCCTTGGATTAAACAGGTTAATATGGAGGGCGGAGATTAAATCATATTGTTAGGAGTCATTATTTAACACCTTAAAGGCTCATTTTGAGGCATAATGTGATGATTTTTTTTGCTTATTGCTACTACAACTTGGCTTGAGGTTTGAAACCCTTAAGTATCCCTGATTTCAGTGAGACATACAAGCACTCCCTAGTTAGAAGAGTGTTTCAGTGGAAGAACTCTGATTTATGAAATCTTAGAACATTTTTTATTGTGGGCTGCAATATATTATCAAGTTTGGAGGCCAAAATTGAGGATAATTTTAGTGTTGGATACTCAAATTTGGGAACATTCACTCTTGCAAATCATTCATTCCCAAGTTTCTGGTGGATGGATGATGAAGAGCACCAATTTTAGACTTATTTCTGGTCATTTTGCGAGCCCAATATCGCTTTTGGAGGTTCAACTAGGGTTAGAAAATATTCTAACCCAAATATGAAATATTTTGGTATGAAATTTGCACACTTATTTCATGAGAATGTTTGATATTTAATTTTCAATATTTATGGGCAGTTATAAGGGTTTAAATTTTCACTTTTTTTAGAATTATAATAATAAGATTTTTCTATCTTTCAGTTGTAAATTTGATCAGAAATTCTAAGTTTGTTTGTGTGGACACTGATTTTGTTACCCTCAATTCTCTAACACTTCTAGGGTTTTTCACCTAAAAGGAGAGAGGTAGGCCAAAATGTGTAATGTCCCTACTCAAAACTAATGCAAGTATGAATTAAATGTGCCTAAATAAAATGTCTAAATGCAATAAACTAATAAATGATATTGATTATTAATGTAAAACCTAAGAAATGCAAGTTGTTTGAAAACACATTGTGATTTGCAAAATGATAGATTAAATGCAATAAAGAACAAGATAAAGATGCTAAAAAAAATTGTGCACCTAGAAACTAATGAAGGAAAAAATGAAGACTGTAAAGGTCCTTGAAATTCTAGAAAATTTGATTTTCTAACAAAATGGGACACTTATGCCTATTGGAAATACAAGGGCAAACAACTGAGAGGGGGGTGAATTAGTTGTTCAGAAACACACATAACACCAAGATTTTTTACATGGAAACCCTGTTAGGGGAAAAACCATGGTGGAGGTCAGTCCACAAGATTATACCCTGTTAAAAGTATAATAAAAATGAAATATGGGGAATGCACATGCATTCAGGCACATTGCTTAGAGCTCACTGCTCCATTACAAAGGAAGACACACTATCTTACAAAGAGATTTAGATTAAAGCCATCTAGATTTTGAGCTAAGAAAATAACATCTACTAATGCCTGATTATAGTTCCAATTAAGCACATGAACACTTCTTCACTCTTCTTCACTCTTCTTCACACTTCTTCACACTGTGCTTTGCCTTCGAATGATATTCACACATACACACATTTAGAATCAACTCGCTTACTTGAATTCAAATAAATAATTGCTCTTATATATCCGCAACATGAAATTTCATCGCTACAAGTCGGCCACAAAGAAATAATAAAACGAATATAAATTGTCAGCCCAAAAAATTAAAGATTATTAATGCAAATCAACCAAGGTCAGCCACAACTTAGTGAGGAACCAAAACAACATCTCTAGCATGAAGTCACTTCAATTAATTTTTCTCAAAGATCCACAACACACTACAAACACTATGTCAGCCAAGAACAAGAAAAACATGAACACGCAAGAGAAAATCGCCAACCACGATCACAACAATCAATGCAGAAGTGCAACAAAGATAGAGCACAATCTAGAAACATCCAAAAGCATCATGAATCACATGAGAAGCATCCACATCAACTAAACTAACTGAAATAGTATCATCTTCAATTAGGAACACCAACTAAAGAAATAGAAAAATCGTCTAAATGGAAATCTTCATAACTCGATCAAATCTTCATATGGATCTCTGAAACTCGATATGGATAAACAAAATACACTCAGAAACAAACCCTGTAGTCCACAAGCTCTGATCATCAATGTATAGAACATACCAAAAAACTGAACTTCACTTTATCACTAACAACATGGAACTCATTTATTACAATTTTCTAAATATCCTCGACATATACAGCTTCAAATACATTTATGCTAATAGTGTTGACATCAATGCCAACCACATATCATCAACACAACCACAACATCCAACAATCTCCCCCTTTGGGATTGATGGTAACACATGATGTGAAAAACACCCTCAACGCAACTAACTCCTGCTTAGGTTTTGACTCATCTTCTCCTCAACACTTTCACATAATCTTTCTCCCCATAAAGGCTCTTCTCCTTAGATAATTGCCAATTTTTCACATGACTCTTCTCCCCATTTGACATCAATGAAAAATTTCTCTAAGATCTGAACCACATATCTAATTTTTTGAACATCTGACTACTCCCCCTGAGTAGCAGCCACCACAACATCAATCCAAGACAAGATATGACTGTGAAATGCATAGACTGATATACACATTGCATTGCATCCTAGTTCTGATTAAGAGGGGTAATCACCCCTTACTTCCCTCTGAGATACTCAAAAGTATCCTTAGGAAATGTCTTGGTAAAGATGTCTACAATTTGCTCCTTAGTAGGCACATACTCCAATCTGACTTCCTTTTCACTTACCTTCTCCCTCAAAAAGGGAAACTTGATAGATATATGATTTGTTTTTGAATCTAGCACTAGATTCTTGGAAATGTTAATAGAACTTGAGTTATCACAGAATATAGTAATAGTCTCATCATATACAATTTTGATATCCTTTAACATCTATTTCATCCATAGGACTTGAGTACACTTATTATTAGCAGCAATGTATTCGGCCTTTGCAGTAGACAAGGAAATGACATTTTGCTTCTTGCTTAACAATGAAATTAGCTTCTTACCCAAGTAAATTCTCCACCACTAGTACTTTTTTTGTCATTCACATCTCTTGCCCAGTCAGCATCAGTAAAGGCACTCAATGTAAGATCATCATCTTTAGAATACCATAGGTCAAGATCAATAGTTCCCTTCAAGTATCTAAAAATTCTCTTCATAGAAGTCACATGAGATTCTTTTGGATTAGCTTGAAATCTTGCAAAAATACATACAAAATTCATGATATCAAGCCTAGTTTGAGTTAAGTACAACAATCCACCAATCATTGATTTGTATCTTGTCTTATTTTCTTTTGAAGAATCATCTTCTATTTTCAACTTGCATCCGGTCACCATGGGTGTACCAACTAGATTTGGATCTTCCATACCAAACTTCTTTAGCAATTCCTTCACATAGTTGGACTGGGATATGAAAATCCCTTTATCTAATTGAGTAATTTGAAATCCCAAAAATAATTTCATCTCACCAATCATAGACATCTCAAATTCATTTTGCATCTCATTAGCAAACTTCATGCACAAATCATCATCTCCTCCAAAAATAATATCATCAACAAAGACTTCAACAATCAAATCTTTATCATCATTCTTGAAATACAGATTACTATCAATAGTACCTTTGTTAAATCCAAGCTTTAGTAAGTACTTATACAATCTTGCATACCATACTCTAGGGGCTTTCTTGAGTCCATACAATGCTTTCTTCAATCAACACACCATATCTTCTTTATCAGTCAACTAGAATCCATCAAGTTGCTCAACATACACTTCTTCCAATTCACCATTTAGAAAAGATGATTTTACATCCATCTGATAAACTTTTTAGTTATTGTGAGCAACATAGGCAAGAAATAATCTTATAGCTTCAATTCTAGCAACAGGGGCAAAGGTCTCTTCAAAATCAATTCCTTCCATTTGTGAATATCCTTTACATACCAGTCGTGCTTTGTTTCTAACCACTTCACCTTGCTCATTTAGTTTGTTTCTAAAGACCCATTTGGTTCCAATGATATTCTTATCCTTAGGTCTGGGAATAAGAATCCATGTATCATTCTTTTCAATATGTTTTAACTCTTTTTTCATTGCTTCAATCCAATGCTCATCTTTACATGCTTCATTCACACTAGTAGGCCCAGTCTTTGAAATCAAGCAATACTCTTCTGCAACATTTCTCCTAGTATGGACACCTTTGTTCTTCTCACCTATAATCTAATCTTATGAATGATTCAATCTCACATACCTCAAAGTCTTCTTAGGATTTTCTTCAACTTCAATCTCTTTTGATCTTTCTTCTCCTCTTTCACTAGTTTCTCCTTCTTCTTCATTTTCTAGATTTACCAGATTGATTTGCACTTGATTTGTAGTCTAAACTTTATTTCCTTTGTTTGTACTATCATCTTGATCATCAGAGTCATATCCATAGGTTCTGGATAGTGTACCAAAGTCTTCATCAACCTTAACATTTGCACTCTCAACCATTTTCTTCAATATTTTATTATAACACCGGTATGCCTTACTTTTAGTAGCATAACCCAGAAACATACCTTCATCACTCCTAGTATCAAAATTTCCTATGTCTTCATCTCTCTTAATATAACATTTGCTTCCAAATATCTTGAAGTATTTAACAGTAGAATTTTGACCAATCCATAGCTCAAAAAGGGGTCTTACAAGTATCACCTTTGATTTTTACCCAATTGAGTGTGTACACAGTAGTACTCACAAGTTCTCTCCGATAGATATGAAGAACATTTCCTTCTAGCATCATAGTTCTAGCAGCATCTTCAATTATTATGTTCTTCCTTTCATGACTCCATTTTGTTGAGGCGTCCGCGGTGTAGATAATTATCTCTTTATTCCATGTTCTTCACAAAATGTATTAAATTCACCAAAAGTCAATTCACCACCTCTATCTGATCTTAGACATTTAATATTCAAACCTATCTTTGTCTCAACCATAGCTTTAAATATCTTGAAATTTTCCAATGCTTCATATTTCTCCCTTAAGAAAGTAACCCATACCATTCTAGAATAATCATTAATGAGTAACATGAAATACCTATAACCTTGTAAACTTCTAACATTAGAGGGACTACATGGATCAATAGCACAAGCTCTAACAATTCATTTGAACAATGCTTTTTACTCCAAAATGAAATCCTAGTTTGATTTCCCAATTGGCATTCTGTGCATATTGCATTAGTAGGTTTCACCAACTTAGGTAGATCTCTCATAGCCTTAGTGGAACTTATCTTGACAATATTATCAAAGTTAACATGACACAACCTCCTATGCCATAACCAACTTTCATCAACTTAAGCAATCAAACAACTTTTACAAGCAAAACTCAAGTGAAATATACAACCTTTTGTTTTTGTACCTGATGCAATTTCATTTCCAGAACTCAATATTCTGCACTTTCCATCCTTGAACTAAAGATTGCATCCCTTATCAACCATTTGGTCAACACTCAAAATATTATGCTTCAAGCCTTCCACATATAAAACATCATCAGTATTATGCTTACCATGAAGAGAAATGCAACCTCTTCCATGGATCACACCAGCTATATTATCACCAAATCTCACAACACCACCATCATACTTTTCCAAGATTATAAACTTACTTTTGTCTCTTGTCATATGATGTGAACATCCACTGTCAATTACCCATTCATCTTTTTCTTCAACTCGAGTAGCCAAGGCTTTCTCCACATTTGTACAACTAGAAGATTTAGTAGATACATGATTATTTTCCTTGATAGCAACAAATACCCATTCATCATCACTTCTATTTCCTTTATCAGATTCATCATTTGTCACCCCTTCATCAACAACATAGTAACACTTCTAAAATATAGGCTTGTTATGTCTTGGTTTAGTAGCTCTTTCCGAACACCTTGATGAAAAATGACCTATCTTATTGCAAGAAAAGCATTTAAGAGGTAATTTTCCTTTATACTTACCTTTTCCTCTCGGTACTCTTTTGACAATAAGTGCTTCCAACTCTTCTATCTCTCTTTCTTCTTCTTCAATTTATTTGATTTCATCCTCATACTTGAATGTATTTCTACTTGAACTCTCACCTGGATCATATCTTTGTCTATCTATTTCGAAATTAGTAGCCTTAAATGAAGATTTAACCAAGTAGGAAGGGCATCACCAAATTTGCTCAACTCAAAAGCAACCAGCTTACCAACCAGTGTATCTATGGTTATGTTTGTTACAGTTCAGAGCTCTTCAATAGAACTATATTTGACTTTGTAAGAATCAAGAAAGGATCTAAGCACTTTAGCAACAATATCAGATTCATCTATCTTTCCACCAACACATCTAATACCACACACAAGTTCATTCACTCTTTGCATGAAATTATTAATGTTCTCATCATCACCCATTCTCAACCTTTCATATTTCCCTTTCAAACTCTGCAACTTAGCAATCTTCACATTAGCATCACCTTCATACAAGGTTTCCAACTTTTTCCAGATCTCATAAGCAGACTTCAGATCCATAACATTTTTCATCTCAGAATTAGTCAAAGCACTCAACAAAGCTTCCTTAGCCTGGATATTATACTCAACATCTCTGATCTCAGTAGAAGTAGTAGGACCATTCTGTGGAATAATATACATATTACTTGCAATGCTCCAATAGGGTTCACCAATGCATCTCAGATGACACTCCATTCGAGTCTTCCACAAAGAATATTGTTTTCCATCAAGTCTTGGACTATCCTTCTTGTAACTTTCCATCTTGGATCACCTTAAGCTATTAAACTTCTTCCAAGGAACTTGCTCTGACACCAATTGTTGGCAATATAAGGGAAGACAACTAAGTTGGGGGGGTGAATTAGTAGTCACAAAAATTCAAAACTTATTCAATTTATTAACCTTATACTCTGATTTTATTATTAACCATGAAAACACAGATCATCAACACATCAGAAACACACATAAGACCAAGATTTTTTATGTGGAAACTGTGTTAGGAGAAAAACCATGGTGGAGGTTATTCCACAAGATTATACCCTGTTAAAAGTATAATGAAAATGAAATATGGGGAATGCACATGCATTCAGGCACACTGCCTAGAGCTTAGTGCTCAATTACAAAGGAGGACGCACTGTCTTACAAAGAGATTCAAATTAAATACAATTGAATTTTGAACTGAGAAAATAGCATCTACTAATGCCCGATTATAGTTCCAATTTTTCACATGGACACTTCTTCGCTCTTCTTCACACTTCTTCACACTCTGCTTTTCCTTTGAATGATATTTGCACATACACACATTCAAAATCCACTCACTTCCTTGAATTTGAATAAATAGTCACTCTTATATATTCGCAACATGAAATTTTATCACTACGAGTTGGCCACAAAGAAATGATAAAACAAATATAAATTGTCAGCCCAAAACATTAAAGATTATCAATGTGAATCAACCAAGGTTGGCCACAACTTAGTGAGGACCCAAATCAACATCTCCAACATGAAGACACTTCAATTAATTTATCCTTAAAGATCCACAACACACTACAAGCACTATGTCAGCCAAGAACAAGAAAAACATGAACACACAAGAGAAAATTGCCAACCACGATCACAACGATCAATGCAGATGTGAAAAAAAGATAGAGAATGATATAGAAACATCCACAAGCATCACAAATCACAAGAGAAGCATCCTCAAAAACTAAACTAACTAAAATAGCATCATCTTCAATCAGGAACACCAAGTGAAGAAACATAAAAACTGTCTAAATGGAAATCTTCATAACTCGATCAAATCTTCATGCAGATCTTTGAAACTTGATGTGGATAAACTAGATACACTCAACAAAAAACACTTTATTCCACAACCTTTTTATCATCAATGTGCATAACATACCAATAGATTGAACTTCACTTTACCACTAACAACTTGGAACTCATTTATTACAATTTTCTCAATATCCTCGACATATACAGCTTCAAATACATTTATGCTAATAGTTTTGACATCAATGAAAACCACATATCATCAACACAACCACAACATCCAACAATGCCAAGCTGGGCGACTTAGTCCAAGATTAAGGAAATTTCTCAAGAGCCTATTTCTGCCAAATGGGTATCCATATCTATAAAAATTTATGACAGACAAGTGTAGTGGGACTAAGTTGCCACTCTTGGTGACTTAGTCCACTTTGTATTTTTTACAAATCTAAAATTTGAAATAGAATCCCTCAGTCTGCACTCTATTTTCTAATGGAAACCCAAATCTGAATCTGTGAAAATACCTACAAAATAGAATATAATTTGGTTTCTAATGGGGGGTTTTCCTTGGTCAAACCCCTAGTTGGTATTTAATCCTTGAAAGAGATGATAAAATCTGCATAAAACCCTAGCCCTAAGTGTGTCTAAGTCTAGGAAGTCTGAAAATAAGATGCAACCCTATTCTAACATGCAAGAATAAGATGCATAAATGAAACTAGAAATATGCAACTCATTCCAAGAGACCCTAAATCACTTTAGAAATTAATCTTAATGACATGCAAACTTCCTTAAGCTAAAAGTAGAGAGAAAATGGAAGATGGAATCACTTCGAAAACAAGTCCTTAGGCTAGATTTGATGGCTAGTTGCATCTCCTCAACCTAGATTTCTCCATGATTCTACATAGGCATCCATGATCAACCCTTTGCAATGTGAGATCTTAGAAAAAAAGTGAGCTTGAATACCTACACAAACCCTAAGTTGTTGCTCTAAAGCTTCAAATTTTCCATAGATAGACTAAGAAATCTTCTTGTGAAAGATATTCAACACTTGACTCTTGAATTTGTTTGTTAAAATGACTTAATGTTTTGAAAAATGGCCTAAAAACATTTATTTATAGGCATCAATACCTAATTATTCATTATTTTAACTTCATAGGCCAACATCCATCATAAATTTGAATTAAGTCAGTTGTTTTCCTGCTCAAAAGTGAAAAATCCCACCCAAAAGGGACTAAGTCGCCACCTTGGGCAACTTAGTCCCACTAGGGTTTTTGAGGTGGGTTTTTTAGAATTTGAGTGATTTGAATGTTTTTGTTGGTATTTGTATGATTTTTGAGTGGAATAGGCATTAAAGTCCAAAATAATGAGTATTAGGGGCTTATAAATGTTATTTTAAAAGGGTGATTAATGCAAGGGCATCTAAAATAGGACTAAATTAAGCACAAAATTGCCTCTTTCTTCAAGAGTATACAATTTTTGGCGACACATTAATCCCCCACTTTAGCCCCCATATGACTCTATGTGCATATGTAAGCTAAAGGACTCTAAATAGTACACTTTACTTCATAAAAGGATACTCATTCAAAAGACGAGAGACTGAAGCCCCCAATGTAGTTATCTACAAAACCACAACATTAGAAACTGCATCCTGCAACAAAAATTCATTAGGTGTCCAAAAATCCTTTTATCTGACTTCTAGAAATCAAATTCAAGGGTAGATGTATGTCCCCCCTTGATTCTGCTTGCTTTACAGAGGTGGAATCAAGGTAGCAAACTAGCCACATCAAATAAGGAACATCATATTGTAGTACATATCCAGGTACCATGCAACATAACGATAAACAATTGATGATGTCGGATGCAGAATCACAATTCCAATGCTTGAAATGACATCAAAAATAGAGTTCACTAGCACTCGCTATGTTTTTTTGAATAGAAAGTACTTTATTAACTCAAAGATAATAAAAACCCTAATACATAAGAGTAAAAAGAGTTAAAAGAGTTAAAAGAGGTAAAAGTGAAGTAATTTGTCACTTACTATTTCATTTTACCTTCTTGTAGCATGAGAGTGATGAGTGAAGATGGAAAAATGTCAAGTAGACGAGACTATAGGCCTACAAGATTGGATGTTCTAGAGGACTAGGTGGCATGCATGTGAGCATCATCACAAGGTGAGTCGATTCTGCTACATGTGTTATGTGATTATGCAATTATTTAATGATTTTTATGCATTTCTAGGTTTATTTAGGATCTTGGAAAAAAAGTTCGTAAAGTGTTCCCTTTTTTCGCAAAGTGTCCCATTTGTTTGTAGAGTGTCCCCTTTGTTCGCAAAGTGTTCCTTTTGTTCGTAAAGTGTCTCGTTTCTTTGTGAAGTGTCCCAAAAGGGTTCTAAAGTGTCTAGGGCCTTTAGGAAAGTACACTAGAACAACTTTAGTACACTTGCTTGATGAATAAAGTAAAAAATAAAGATTTTAGATGGTTTATAGAGCATATTTTGTGTTTTTGATAGGTACCCACCCATTTGTAGCAATGTCTAGGGGGTAGGCAGTTGATTTTTCTGAGAGATTTGGCCCCAACACTTACATCAGAGGACACAAAGCACCTGCAGGCTATGGGTATATACTAGGTGTACCTCATGCCCCCATGAGGTTTCATGATGCAATGTTGATGGCGCTATGCAAGCATTGGGATGTAGACATGTGCACATTCCACCTTTTGATAGATGAGATGATGATTACCTTGGAGGATGTACACTGTATTCTCTGAGTTCCTATTCGAGGGGAGTGGGTACGCTTCGAGAGAGACTGCACCTTCTACAAGAAGGTGGATATGTAGTATTATCTAGGTAGTCTAGTACATGATGAGCGAGTGAGAGGGCGGATTAACCTGGTGATGTTTCTATACTCACAAGCACTAGTGGTGAGATGGATCATGATGCATACAGTGGAACTAGTACTCATCCCTGATGGGCGGGCATCACACCTTTAGGGAGGTCTAGTTCATTTGATTTGTGAGATGGCAGAGCACCAGATAGTATATTCATGGGGGCATTGTATCCTAGCACATTTATATTATGATCTTGGTTAGTGTATTTTTCATGAGGTAGAAAACATGGTGCACTACACACTTCTATAGGTTTGGTGCCTAGAGCATATCATGTGTACCAATCTATTCGGCTTCCCATGTGCTACAACAGTGGGGTATCCTCAACCCTTCAGCTATCCTTACGATGATTATGGAAATATGGGGATTTAAATTTTTGGAGAGTGACATTTGACCAACTAGAGGAGGATGAGATCTTTTGGAGACCTTATTAGCTGATTCTACAGTGGCCAAGTCACACGAGAAAGTTGAGGAGACTACAGTTAGACAGATTTCTGGTTGGCCAACATGATCACATAGTATGTCCTTTCTACTATGATCGAGTCATGTGGGAGTTTGGATAGATTCAGAGACTACCCAAGGCATGATCCCTTTTTTGGAGATTAGTTTGGCCTAGAGACTAGGTGATACAATGCGGCTCACTCTAGACTATGTTTCTGAGAGCAGCTCTGACTTCTCAGGTCACGACCAGCCTCTAGTCTCTGACGCAGACAACATTGGTGCCACATAGGATTATGAGGAGTGGTGGATGGTATCACGACCAACTCCTATATATCCGATTGATGCTTGTAGAATATGAAATTCCATTATGAGGTGAGGGAGATGACAAAGAGGATAGGGCCAAGGAGACATGATACAAAGCTACATAAATATTTACTGATGTCATTCATGATGAGTATGATGAGGATGCAGATATTGACTATGATGGAGAGAAGGGAGAGGAATAGGATGAGGATGAGGAGGACTTGGAGGAGGAGGAGGAGGATCCACCCCTAAGTGAGAGTGATGAGGCAGTATCTAAGGATCAACACGAGTGGGGGGATCCCTCTCCCATTCATATGATGAGATCATGAGCAGCAACTACAATAGGCATCAATACCCACAGTTGTGGAGAGGCTAGCACATCTTCCATTCCCCTTGCACCCTACAAGGTTGATATAGCTCAACCTATTGGAGATATAGGTGATGATATTTTATTTTATGCATGTACTTTAGTGTTTATTCTCTTTATATATATATATCCTGATGGTGTGTGTTGATTATGGAGTGTTTCTACCTTGTAGGAGTGATGAGAGATTGGCAGGAGCTCTACCATCAAGTAGATGCAGAGATAGTGCTAGCATCCATCAAAGAGAAGGAGGACTCAAATAATGTGCCCCACCTATTGTGGAGTAGGATCCAGAGTTACTCAGACCATTTGCAAGATTATGGGCAGCATATGAGAGTCTAAGGAGATGAATCCATTGAGTTGAGATTGCAACACAATAATCCCAATCTCTAGTAAAGGTTGAGAGAATAGAGACAACGGTAGCACAACTACACGCAGAGAGGGAGTAGATAGTAGGGGAGCATCAGGTGACCCTTGGACAGATACAAGACTTAGAGTTTGCACTCAGCTTTGACAAATCGTGGTCACGATCACATACAACCGTCTCTCGACATCTTGCTACCAGATCACGAGTACTAGATCCTGAGGGGTCGAGTACATATGGACCTCAGTGTTATTGTATATTTTGATGATATGTACATAAAAAATTGGATATATGTATATGAGCATTTGATATTTTATTATTTGTCTCAATGTGTTTGAATGCTAAATGACAATGTGATTAATTAAATAACTTTTTTAAGATTACTAAACTAATATCTTCATGATCTAACAAGACTTATGTGATCTAATTAAAACTTATTATAGTTATTGTTAGATACGACATGATGATTAAGTATGTTATGCTAAATTAAATAATGTAACATATCATAACTCATGAGATGAATTTGAATAGTATGAAACCTTAAGTAATTATAAAAATAAATTAAATGACCATTTTAGTGCTCAAGACATACACATAATTTTGTTTGTCAAGAATGAAGCAATGTGAAAGCATATAGGATATGACCCAATAGCTTTAACATCACTGCTTTATCATTCATACTATTCAAGTGGATTAGTCATAATATTGATGCAAATGTACAACATTGATAGGTTACTTAAGGGGTGTTCCATCTAGTTATGTTAAGACATACGCATCAAACCCAAATTTTTTGTTCACTGGGTATGGTCCTAACTAATTAGGACTATATTTTCCTCTTTCATTTGGGTCAAAATTGACGTTACATAAATTTGTAGATAGAACTAAGTCACCCTTGTGGAATGTGTGAGGGATAACATTGAGATTGTAATAGTGTTGCTTCTTTTTGCAATAAGCTTGAAGATGGTCAAGAGCATTAATGAGTATGTGCAGGATCGTGATGGGCCAACAAGTGGCAATATGATGGGTATGTGGTTGATGACTATTTTTTACCCAAAATTGATGAAATGAAAAGGGTTTTTAAAGGAGATTCTCAAATTTCCAGCAATATAAACTATGCTTTACTTTGAATTTAATAAGTAATTATTATTCATTTTCTATTCAAATTATGATTAAAGTCTGATTGATAGACTGATTGAAAAATCTATAGCTTTCAAACGGTGTCACATTTTTTGAATCCAAAACATGCATCACATTCTATGCTTCACATACTATAGGATAAAAAAAAAATGAATTTCATGAAGTTTTGACCAAGTTAAGGTGGTTAGACATATGAGTTTTTATATTTTTTTTAAATTTGTAATAAAAATCATAATTAATTATTTACTTGGAAAAAATTACAAAAAAATATGCATCACATTGAGACATGAATCCTCTACTTATATCTAAAATATTATAAAAAATATTATCATTTTATTGTGGTTAGGGTGGTCGGAGACACCTACTTTTTTTCCACGAAATTTAAATACTACTACATTGAAATTTCAAATTTTCACCAAGTAGATTTTTTTAAACAAACCTAGTAGTTTAGAAACTACATTCAATTTTCTATAGATTCTATTCTTACATATTTTTAAAATAATATAGATAACTTATTCAAATTTTTACATCAAGTTTCCTAACTCTGAATTTTCTGATTTTTTTGCCACTTAAGGGCTTATTTTTTCCATGATGATCCTGCACATACCCTAATGTGTTTTTCATCAAGCATTCAAGCTGGTGTAATCTTTGTGCCTTATAAGTGTCATTATCAACAAGACCTTGAAGAGAAATTTGTAATGTCGGGATTTCTAACTCCAAGCACATGATTTCCTTGGTACCATAAACAAGGCTATAAGGTGTGGTTCCAATGGAGGATCGAACACTTGTGTGATAAGCCCAAAGCACACAGTGTAATTATGTGTGCCAATCCCTATGATTGTTATTAATAGTTTTCTTCAAAAAAAAATCAAGGAATTTATTAGTTTATTCAGCTTGACCATTAGATTGTGGGTAATAAGGTGTCAAAAAACAATGTTGGATATTAAAGATCTCCAATAATTTCTTCAAATCATTATTCTTAAATGGTGTACCATTATCAGAGACTAATGCAAAAGGAGTCCAAAGCGATCAATACTGTGCTCTAAGACAAAAAAACACATTACCTCAACTATTATAGATCGAAGAGGAATAACCTGTACCCATTTTGTGAAGTAATCAGTTGCAGTGATGATAAAGGTATGTCCAACATAAGATGGTGGTGAGATTTTTCCAATTATATCCAGGCCCCATATGGAGAATGACCAAATATGGATTTGGGCATGAAGCTAAGAAGTAGAAGCATGAAGCAAATGGCTATGTTCTTGACATTTGTGACATTGCTTAACATACACATAACAATATTTTTTCCATATTTTTCCAGTAGTAGCCCGTACGAATGAGTTTTTGTACTAAGGTCTTCACTCCAAAATGACCTCCATAGTTTCTTGCATGAGCCTTCTCGAGTGTCATATTGATTTCAAAATCATTAAGACATCTAAGTAAAATGCCATCAAAGGATCATCTATATAACACATTGGCAAGGATTATGTACTTGGTTGCTAACTGTTTTAAATGAGCTTGGGTGTTGTTTTTTGTAGGCTCAGGAATGGTACCATCTTTTAAATAATTATATATGGCATCATACCATTCACTCGAATCATCCTTAATTATTGTTAATGCATCTATAGTGATCATCAATTAAGGGTTTCATGATTGGATGAACAGTGAATGTGACTTCCTATGAAGGATCTTGGGGTGATATAAGAGAAGCAACACTCACCATGGCATCTGCATGCCAATTATCTTTCCGTGGGATGTTTTCAATGGTGAATGATTCAAATTGTGCCAATAAGGTCATTGTGAGAGCCTTATATTTCAATAATTTGTCATTTTTAGCTTGATAGACTCTGTTTATCGGTTTGATCACTAATTGTGAATCACCAAATATCTTAATATCTTTGATGCCCATGATTAAAGAAGCACGTAATCCAACAATTAACACCTCATATTTAGGTGTGTTATTCATACATAGTAAATTTAAACAATATGGCAAGGGAATGGGATTTCCTTCGAGCAAAACTAATATCACTCCAGCACTAGGGTCTATTCTACACTTGGATCCATCAAAGTATAATTCCCATGTAGGAACCTCTATTGTCAACACACTATCATCGGGAAAAGAATCATTATTGGGTAGTGACAAAAGAAGAGTATTAGCTAAGTGGTCAGTCAAGGCTTGGCCTTTGATTACTTTTTGTGAAAAAAACTTAAGGTCAAACTTAGTCAACAACATTACCTATTTAGCCAGATGTCTTGATAAGTCTATTTTATTAAAAAGATGTTTGGGAGGATCAAATTTTGTCATGAGTTATATTTCAGCATTTAGTAAATAATGTCGCAACTTACTAGTAGCGAATACAAGATCCAAACATTTTTTTTTTCAATTGGTGTGTATCATCATATCTATTAGAGTTCTACTAATGTAATAAATAGGATGTTATTTTCCATTAGCATCTTGTTCAACCAATAATTTTGCAAGCATGGGCAGATGTGGCTATATAAAGGATGGACAGTTTGTTTGGCATAGCGGGGTGTGAAATGGGTGGAGTTGCAAGGTATTCCTTCAAACTCACAAAGGCCTATTTATAACCCTCATTCCAATCAAAATGCACATCCTTTTTGAGGAGACGTGTGAAAGGTAATGTTTGATTGGCTAGGGAGGCGACAAAATGACGAATGGCTTGAATTCTTCCTTGTAATGTGCGCAATTGGGAAATGTTCCTAAGAGGTGACATGTTTATGATAGAATCAATTTTCTTTGTGTCCACATCAATGTCTCTATGAGATATGATAAACCCTAAAAAATTTCCACAATCTACTCCAAAGACACTTTTTTAGATTTCATCACATGTATTTATGCATTCATTCAAAGATTTTTCGAAGGAAATTCACATTGTCTTGTCTTGTTAAGGATTTGGCGAGGATGTCATCAACATAATCTTCCAAGATTTTATGTATGTAATCATGAAATATTAATGTCATTGATCGTTGATAAGTTGCACTTGCATTATTTAAGCCAAAAGGCATCATAACCCAAC
The DNA here is from genome assembly GCA_007258455.2 of Sequoia sempervirens. Lineage (NCBI taxonomy): Eukaryota > Viridiplantae > Streptophyta > Pinopsida > Cupressales > Cupressaceae > Sequoia > Sequoia sempervirens. The sequence continues at coordinate 235,327,260 of VDFB02105785.1, forward strand.
AAAATTTTCCTCAAATGGTTGTAAATGTTGTTTTATATTGATCTTGTGGGTTTATGAAGATTTGATTATAACTAGAAAATACATCCATGAATAACAACAAAGCATGTCCTTCATTTGAATCCACTATCATGTCAATATTAGGAAGGGGAAAATCATCCTTTAAAGAGGCTTTATTCAAGTCTTGAAAATCCGTACATATCCTAATACGATTATCCGGTTTAGCAACTGCGATAATGTTTGAGATCCAAGGAGAATAATCAATAGGTCGAATGAAACCTGCGTCAAGAAGTTTTTCAAGTTCTCCTTTAACATGCAAGGCTATCTTAGGGTTCATTTTCATATCTTTTGGCAAACAGGCATAACATTTTCAACAAGAACAATTTATGTGTTACTATCTTTGGATGTTACTATCTTTGGATCTATTCCTGGCATATCTAAATATTTCCAAACAATTTTTTTAGGAAAATCATGAAGCAAGGTTGTAGCATCCTCTTGCTCTTCATAATCAAGGAACTTCCCAATCTTAATGGCCTTTTCTTTATCATCTATGTCCATTGGTATATCAATTGTATCCCCTAAGGGGAGTGCATTTGACTTAGGAAATTTGAGATCATATGGTTCCATGCTTGTATGTGGCTTATCCCTTATGTCATTTTTCTTGTTGTTAATCATAGCATAGGTAACCTGTTTCATCGGAGGAGTAGAGGATGTCATATCATGAACTCCTAACAGTTGTTTCAAGTCTTGCTCACATTCAACATACTCCCATGATAGTGGTAAATCCATATCAAGGAATTCAGGATGTTTTAGTGTGAGATTGATTCATGGTTTACATGTGATTGTGTTGATGTTGAGCGATGGTCGTTGAGTTTCTTTTGTTAACTTAGAAAAAGAATATCCCAAACTAGTCTTTGTCTCTTGTGTATTAGGTTCTATAGGAACACAAATTCCTTGTTCATGTTTTCCACATACTTTACCATTGTATCCCAATTGTTTCACAAGCTCATAACCTCATCCATAGCGTATTTCCATTTCCTTCGAATTTGGTGGTTGTTGATAATCTATCTCATTTAAATTTGTTGTGTATGTTGTATTTTCATCCAAAGTAGATGAGGTAGATGCTTGGAAATATTCTTTTGAATTTTAAGTTAACATAACCATGGGTTGATCTTATTTTTCATCCTCTTTTCATGTGATTATGTACTCACCCATAAATGAAGGTGTGAATTCTAATGTACCCCAATCATCACCTAGCAATTTATACATGGGTTCTTCTTCTTGTTTATTGGTATCAAGGGGTTTTATATGAGATGTTGGAATTAATGTGTTCAAAGGACTTGTTTCTTTTTCAAGTTGTAAGCAACTTTCAGGATCAGGGTATATTTCAACTTGATAAACTTTGTTGTTATAGACATATTTCATTATTCGATGAAGGGTCGAAAGTACCGCATGCATCTCATGAATCCAGGGTATTCCCAAAAGAATATTGTACGAAAGATCATAGGGCATGACATGAATGGGAGTTTGCAAAGTAGCCATTTTGATTGTAATAGGTAAATTAATTACACCGAGTAGTTGCTTTGTGATATTGTCAAATCCTCTAATAGATAAGGAATTAGGTTTGATTTGTGATTTATCCACACATAATCTATCTAGGAGCTTGACACTGCACACATTAAGGGTAGAGCCATTGTCAAAAAGAGTCCATTTGATGTTGATTCTATTGTATTGAGAAATTATCATAAAGGCCTCATTTTTCTTCCTTAATTCTAACAAAGGGAGCTCATATTCATGAAAGGTAATGTCTACATTAACTACATTCATTCCTTATATAAGAGCTCCCGCATCATTTGCATTTGTAAAAAGAGGAACCACTATTTCTTGCAATGTTGTTTGGAGCATTGAATGATAATTTGGTGAATTCTAAAGAAGGTCCCAGAGGGAAATCTTTACGGGAGTATTCTTAAGTTGTTCAACGAGATCATACTCCCTAAAGTGTGAATTTAAGTGAGGAGCGCTAGGCAAGATGGAATTGGGTAAAGGTAGGGGTGTTGGGTTGGGTTGTTGTGGTTGTGGATTATTTCTATTTTAATGTGTATGAGAAACAACATCATGCTTAGGTGGGTAAAGGGTAAACTCAGGTTTAGGTGGAGGCTGAGGTTTATGTGAAGGTGGGTAAAGGAAAAGTTTAGGTTGAATTACACTGAAATATTTTGTTTTAGGTTGCTCACAACAAACCTTAGTGGATGGATTTTGTGAGACGAAATCCTCAAGGGCTTCATCTAACATGTAAAATTCATCACTATTAAAAGGTTTGGGAGATAAATTATCATTGGTTGGTTTGGGTTTGTCATCACAAGCCTTAGTGGATGAAGTTAGTGAGAGGAAGCCATATAGAGCTTCATCTAACTTATTCAAGTCATCACTACGAAAAGGTTTGGATGATATAGTTTTTCTAAAGTGAAGCAATTTTTTTATTGTTTCATTTGACTGTTGAAGTTATTTTTTTTCTTTTTTTCATGAATCTAATCTAAATGAACTAGGAACTAATGTTGAAAATGAAAATTGTAAAAATCTAATACTATTCACAATTTCCATTAAAGTAAATTATGCTAATGCTAATGACTTGAATGTAACCAAAAATAACTGAACATAAACATGAAAGGAATTGAAACAAACAATAATTTAAGGAACTAGAAATGAAAATTTGAAAACATTGATGCAAAATGTGTACTGGGACTAAGTCACCCAGGGTGGCGAATTAGTCCTAGTAGGGGATTATTTAAAGTTTTTATGAATTTTCTAATGGATGCTTATGTGTTATGTACTGTACAATGCAAATCTAAGGTGCAAATGCAAAATTTCACTATTGGTTAAGAAAATAAGATGCAATAATGCAACCTTAAATGAACTTTTCACTAATGCAAATTGGAAAACCCTAGAATACAAAACAATGCAAAACCTAATGCGATGTTGATGAAAGCTATTCCTAGGATGTGAATGCACTTTAAATCAGAAGTAAAATGTGCTAAATTTGGGTTCACCAAAATGTGGACACGGATTTTGGTACCCACAATTCTTTAACACTTCTAGGGTTTTTCACCTAAAAGGAGAGAGGTAGGCCAAAATGTGTAATGTAACCACTCAAAACTAATGCAAGTATGAATGAAATGTACCTAAATTAAATGTATAAATGCAATAAAATGATAAATGATATTCATTATTAATGTAAAACCTAAGAAATGACATTTTTTTGAAAACACATTGTGATTTTTAGAATGATAGATTAAATGCAATAAACAACAAGATAAAGATGCTAAACAAAATTGTGCACCTGGAAACTGATGAAGGACATAATGAAGATTGTAAAGGTCCCTTAAATTCTAGAAAATATGATTTTATGACCAACTAGAATAGATACGCCAAGCTAGATGACTTAGTCTCAGATCAGGGAAACTGCTCAAAAGCCTATTTCTGCTAAATGGGTATCCAGATCTACAAAAATTTCTAATAGACAAGTGTAGTGGGACTAATTCACCACTATTGGTGACTTAGTCTACTTTGGATTTTCTACAAATTTGAAAGTGGAAATGAAATCCTTCAGTCTACACTCTGTTTTCTAACGAAAAATCAAATCCAAATATGCAAAAATACCTACAAAACATAATATAATTTGGTTTCTAATGGGGGGTTTTCCTTGGTCAAACCCCTAGTTGGTATTTAAACCTTGAAAGAGATGATAAAATTTGCATAAAACCCTATCCCTAAGTGTGTCTAAGACTAGGAAGTCTGAAAATAAGATGCAACCCTATTTTATCATGCAAGAATAAGATGTATAAATGAAACTAGAAAGATGCAAGACTCATTCCAAGAGACCCTAAATAACTTTAGAAATGAATCTTAATGACATGAAAACCTTCCTTAAGCTGAAAGTATAGAGAAAACGGAAGATGGAATCACTTTGAAAACAAGTCCTTAGGCTTGATTTGATGGCTAGTTGCATCTCCTCAACCTAGATTCTCCATGATTCACTATAGGCCTCCATGATCAAACCTTTGCAATGCGATATATTGGAAAAAAAGTGAGCTTGAAGAACTGCAAAAACCCTAATTTTTTCCCATAAAGCTTCAACTTTGCTATAGATAGACTAATAAATCTTCTTGTGAAAGATATTCAACACTTGAATCTTGAATTTCTTTGTTAAAAAGACTTAATATTTTGAAAAATGGCCTAAAAACATATATTTATAGGCATCAAACCTAATTATTCATTACTTTAACTTCAAAAGCCAACATCCATCAGAAATTTGAATTAAGTCGGTTGTTTTACCGCTCAAAAGTGAAAAATTCCCCCAAAAGGGACTAAGTTGCCACCCTGGGTGACTTAGTCCCACCAGGGGTTTTTGAGGTGGGTATTTTAGAATTTGAGTGATTTTAATGTTGTTTTTCAGGATTTGTATGATTTGTGAGTGGAATATGCCTTAAAGTCCAAAATAATGAGCATTAGGGGCATATAAATGTTGTTTTTAAAGGGTGATTAATGCAAGGGTGTCTAAAATAGGACCAAATTAAGTGCAAAATTGCCTCTTTCTTCAAGAGTATACAATTTTTGGCAACATAGTTTGAAACTACTTTAATGCAAATAAATTTCAGATTTATGCCCTAGTTTGTAAAAAAAAAAATTATTAGTTTTGTGCCCTAGTTTTCAAATATTATTATTTTCTTTTAGAATCCTATTTGGGGATATTACAATCTCTCCCTTTACTTCTCCTGCTCTCTATATATCATTGCATCCACATCTTTCCCTAACTCTATATTCCTATATATTTATCTCTCTAATTATCCCTCTCTATCTCTTTATATCTCCCTTTATCTATATTTATCTCTTACTTCCTCTCCCTCTCCCCCTCTTTCTTTCTATTCATATACTTCTCTACCTCTATCTCTCTACCTCTCTATATCTTCTATGTATATGCGTCACAATCCCCCTATCTTCTCCCTCTCCCATCTCTATATATTGAGATATCTCTCCCTCTCTTCCCTCTCTCCTCTCTCTCCCTCTCTAGACCTATCTCCCCTATCTCTCTCCCTCCCTCTCTATCTCCCTTTTTTTATCTCTACCTCTCTCCCTTTCTCTACCCATATTTTCATCTCTCTCTCTCAATATCTATTTTTCTATATCTACTTATCTCTATGTCACATCTCTTTGTCTCCCTCTCTATCTCTATATATCTCCCTCTCTATATATTGCGCTATCTCTCCCTCTTTCCCTCTCTGTACTTATAATCTACCCATCTCTTCCCATCTCTCCCTCTCCATCTCCCTCTCTCTATCCTTACCTCTCTTTCTCTTTGCATATTTCCCTTTCTCTCCCTTTCTCTCTCCTCTCTTTATCTCTTTATCTCCATATCTATTTGTCTATCTTTACTTCTCTTTATCCCACCCTTTGTCTCCTTCTATCCCTCTCTCCTCTTCTCCTCTCTCCCTCTCTATCTATCTATCTCCTTTTCTCTAACTCTATCTCTCTATCTCCCCCTCTATCCCTCCCTCTCTATCTCCTCCATTTCTATCTCTACCTCTCTCTCTTTCTCTTCCAATCTCTCTCTATCCATATATTTCTCTATCTTTAGCTCCCTATCTCTATATCCTCTTCATATCCCTATCTATCTCTCTATATCTCCTTCTATCTATATATATCCCTCTCCCTCTCCTCTCTCTCTATATATTGAATGATCTATCCTTCTCTCTCCCTCTCCATACCTATCTCTCCCCCTCTCTCCCACCCTCCCTCCCTACCTCTCTCTCTATGACTCTCTTTTCCCATATTTTCTTATCTCCCCCCTCTCTCTCCATATCTATATATTTGTCTCTCTCTCCCCCCTCTCTCAATCTTTAATCCTATCTCTCCCCCTCTCTCCCTTCCTCCCTCTTTCTCTTTCTCTTCACATATTTACCTATATCCCCCTCTTTCTATCCCACTCTTTCTATTTGTCCCTCTATCAATCTTTATTTTTCTATATCTCCACTTCTCTATATATTGCCCTTTCTCTCTCCCTCTCCCTATCTCCCTCTTTACATATTTCTCTCCTTTTCTTTATCTCTATCTCTCCCCTTCTCTCCTTCCCTCCCTCCCTCCCTCCATCCCTCTCTAACTCCAACCTCTTTATATCTACCTCTCTTCACTCCATTTCTCCTCCCATCTCTCTATCTCGTTGATGGTCAAAATTAACAAAACAATGTTAAACAAAATATTTCTACTCTATTTCTCTTGAAAAACATAAATGATCTAAAACCACCTATCTTGCAAGGTCTCTATAGTTGGTTCTCAACTATGCTATTATCATTCAGTGGTCCATGCAACCATAATATTCAAGGCCCTCAAATTGTTGGTAAACGAGTACAAAATGGATAGTACAAAGAAATTTAACATTGGGGGCTTTTAAATAAACAACAAAAGATCGATCAAGGCTTAGGACAAAAAAAATATTAACACAAATTCCTTTCAATTCAGACATGTAAATCCTATAATGAGAACCTTCCCTAATTAACTAAAATTGTAGAACAACAAAATTTGCGGGACAATTCATACAATCACATTCATTCTCAGTGCAAATTTAAAACATACAACCATTCATCATCACTTTTTTAAAATCAATTTTCAATCATAAAATACCATAAGCTCATTACTAGAATTAACAGATCAATAAACATTAAGAAACCTCATCCATAGATAATGCAATAAATGGTTTTAAACTCAGAATCTTCTATTGATTTTCATAAAATTAGAGACATTTATGCACAAAAAAATGCACTAGCATATGAATAACCATTGTTCATCAACACTATCATTAAACTAACAACTTTTGAAAATTAAACTGCTTGCATTAAAACTATAAAACTTGTGCAAGTATCTTGCATAAAAGTTGTAAAATAAAAAAAATGTATCTAGTTTCTAGGTAATCAATCTGACTTCAATCAACTGACCTTTACAATGAGGAGAGAATTCTAAGTTATATACAAAATTTACACCAATCTTCCTTTCAAGAATCTCCAACTGAGCTTTGGAAAATCATGCTCTCCAAAGTTGAACAAAATCTTGCTTCTTCGATTACCAAGCCCCTCTCTTTGGAAGGGAAATTCCAAGTGTGTTCCAAAATTCTACCAGCCATCCATGTTTACTATTCTTCTTGTTGGGACCCCTTCAAAGCTTCCTATGGAAATCTTGATATATTGCTTCGTCACTTTCTCTGGGCCTCCTCTGAATCTCACAGAGGGTTTCATCATGTGGCTTGGGAATTCTACTACCTTCCTAGAGACTCGAGAGATCTTGGGTTGTTGTCTACTCAACGACAAGGGACTACTCTATGTTTTAAATGGATTATTCATGCCCTTATTGGGGATGAGGCCTGGAAAATTCTTCTCAGGCATAGTATTCAATCCAGCTTCCCTGTCCATAGACTTGCTTGGAAGGGGATTGGATTTCAAACCGTTATGTTCATAGAAGAACTAATCCAAGTTGTTGGTACATTTGTGGCCAAAAGCATCTAGCAGGCCTAGGAAGCTGTCAAACCCTAGCTCCATTGGGTTGGCTCTGGTTTTTGAGATGGGATTTCTCTCAACCAGCACAATATTTGGTGGTCGCCTCTTTTCGCTTGCAATGGTCAGCCGTTGGCTAAGTCACCTGGGCTTAAGGTGCTTAGATTTCACAAAAAGGGTATCCAAACCATGCAATAGATCTTTCATAGACCCACCATGCTTATTATATCGTGGGAAGTTTGTTGTGCCCAATACAAGCTTGATAACTAGGAGCGTGCTACTTATGATGGTCTAGTAAATGCCATTCTTGCTGAAATGCTTCATAAGGTTGGAATTTGTGGGACCAAACCTTGGTGGAAAGACTAGAAGTGGTCTCCAAACACCCTTTTAGGAACTACAAGCCTTGGCTTGGTTACAGGTGGCTCTCACCAAATTTTCCTATGATTCAAAGTTTGAACCAAAGGTGGCTTCTTCAATCTCCCACTCATGTTTGGGGTAAAAGGGTTTCTGCCACTTGGTCTGCAAGTGTTGAGCTGAAACTTTCCCACTTTTCCTGGTGTATTATTTTCCAAGGCTTGCGTATGGGTTCTCGGTTGGTTCACTTGGGGGTCTGGGACCCTCAATGCCCTTTTTGTGGGCAAGCTGAGAATTTTAAGCATCTTTTTTGGTTTTTTCCTAGAGCCCAACAACTTTGGACTTAGATTCATGACTTTTGTTGGCCCTTTAGGCCAGAACCTTTTTTCTAGCATATGGTGTTGCTAGGAGATTCTCCTAGATTTCCTACAAAATTCACCCAGCTTTGGCAAACTTTCAGGGTGGAAATTCTCTTCAATATTTGGAAAGATGGAAATGCTTGCATTTTTTCACATACTCAAATGGATATTCATGTATCTTTATATGTTAAAGCTATGATTTTCTCTAATGTGATTTTATCGGTTCAAGTGCAAGCTAAAAAAGTTGCACTTGAGGTTGCTCACCTTCAGGTTCTCTTGGACCACTGGGGTAATGCCCCTTGTACTATTGTGCAGGTCCCCACTTCGCCCACCTCTTCCTGCGACTAGTCACCCTCCAAGGGCTAGCCGTGGAGTGGCTTTGTGCATCCCTGTTCCCATCCCCCCCTCAGCGGGATTCACACACTACTTAGAGAAATTATTCTCCTTCGTCGCAGGCCAACCAAGGGTGGCCTTCTAGTGGTGCTTCAGGGAGTGGCGGTGGTGGTTCCAGGTAACCCTCCGATGACCCTCCTACTTCTGGCTCTAGTTGGCCAGCCACTAGTAAAACATTTTCGTGTTTGGTGCTTGCAATCTCACCCCAATGTGAGGAAGAAGATAAAGAGAAAAAATTGTCGATGATGGTTGGGTTCCTCCTCTTGATGTCACTCCAGACCCCGCTAATGTATGGGGGAAAAATTTGGATAACAGAGACCATCCTGGCTCTGTTGGCACTACTCTGGCCACTTAATGGCCTTTTATTTACTTTTTAATTTTGAAATTCTAGGCTTAGCCCATGTGATCTATTTCTTTTTCTAGGCGCTACCCATTTGACTCTTGGGGTGTGCCTTTTTACCACCCACCCTTTTTTTGTGAATATGTATCTTTATATTTGAATTAATATAGATAGTTTCCTATTCATCAAAAAAAAATTTTACATCAATGTTGTTATGCCTTGCATAACCACCCCATTTTGATTTGGAACAAAATGGGTCACATTTTCTTTTGGTTTCTTTGCCTCTATTATTTTCTTTTGCTCTTAGGGTTCTTCTGTTAAATTTTGGTTATGTTTCAGCTTAGGGTGGTTTTCTTCTTGCTAAGTATTGAATGAAATTATCATAGACAATGGTGTATTTCATTATGATATATTTTATCTTCTCCCATGGGTTAATGGACGTTTTGTTTTATAGGATTAAATCACACACATGGTGATATTCGTCAGGGGGCTCAGTTGGAATGCATTCCTCAATCCAATTGGTCATAATTTTCCTCTAAGAAGAAATTTGGCAAGACCTTGTACATGTCTTGCTGACTACCAGTGTATTTTGTTAATAGGCATCTGTGTTTCCTATCGGCGAGACCTTAGGGAAGTCACAGTGATCGGAATTCACATGCAGATACCTATTGGCAAGACTTCAATCATTGTCCCAGAGACTAGGAGTTTCCCATCAACATGTAGATTTGACTTTGAGGTAAACTCTCGGTGAATTCTTTGTGTCTCGCCAAATAGCACAAACAAGCATGCACTTCGGCGGGAGCTATTGTCTTCGGTGTGTGGTCTCGTTGAATGCCTGCAGTCTTGCCGACCGCCGATAAGAACATACATCAGGGAGAGTGGTTCCCCTTCAGCATGAAGTCTGGTCGAAGTGCTAAAGTCTCAGTGACACGGAAGTGATGTCGCCAGGAGCCTTGCTGATAGGAGGGGGTCCCACCAAAGGTCTAAGCCTGATGATAATTTTTCCTTTGGCAGGAGGTCTAGCCGATTAGCGTATGTCTCACTGAAAAGGTAAGAGGAGCCCAGACAAAATTAGTGCTCGACGAAAGGAGGCCTCGGTCGATGTAAAGTCTCACTGACTGAAGGAAGTCTCAGTGACACAAAGGAAGCCCACCGAGAGAAAGGTGGCTTCAGCAAGATGTCTCGCCGATAGAGATGTCTCAAGGAAAGGAAATGAGTTCGGCAAAAGGTCTCACCCATGATCCCTAGTATGCGTGACGGGGGAATGGTTGCGGCAAAGGATGGCAATGTCACCGAGAGGTCTCCCCAACCACAGAAAGTCATGCCAACATGAAGGGAGGTCCCACTGACGGACATTGAGATCGGCAAAGGATCATGCCTTCGTCAAAAGGTCTTGGTGAAGAAAGAAAGTCACACTGAAGTAGAAGGACTCAGAATTGGGGGAGTAAGGATGGACTCGAGGAGATGTCTTCCCGAGTGCGTTGGTCAGTGTCGATAACAAAGAGGGGCTCGGTAAGAGAAGAGGAGTTTGAGGTAAGATCTCCCCAAAGTGATGAGGTCTCCCTAACATGAGAATGGGCCCGTTGGGAGATAAAGAGGACTTTGTCGTGAGGTAACAGCGACAAGCGATGGTCTCCCCGACATGAAAAAGGTGATCGTTGAAGGATCCTGAGGTTCGCTACGATGTCCCACTAAATAGCGACTATCTTTCTGATGGTTTTCACGAGCCCAATATGACTTCTTCAGCTCGCCAAAACATCTTGCCGACTGTCTAATGTCATGCCGATAGTTGATAAAAGCGATATAATCATATTGGGGAGACATGATGAGTGTCTCACCAACATGCGATGCCATTCGAACCACCTTTGACTGCCCGAGAAGATCACGTGGTGTATGTTTGACCAATCAGAAGAGGCTAAGAGGATTGACTAGTGACAGTTTGACCGATTAACAGTTCCTGTGAAGGAAGACCAACAAAATACAAGCGAGATGGATTCCTTCTAAGATTCAAAGGTAATGGATCAACTCGGGTGAAATGTTCAAATCTATAGGGAGGCTCGATGATGCTTCCAGAGAATGGTCAGCATGCAGAGAGGTCCAAAACACGAGGAAGGCCGAGGGAAAGACACAACTATGATTCACAGGGATAGCTGTAGTGATAACTAGTGGAGGTAGGCCAGTATTAATGGTGATACTTTGGAGCATTCAAGGTAGCTCTATGAAGGAGTTCAAAGATGGACACGGAGACAGAAGAGTTAATGATGCAGTTGTAAAAGATCTATAGATCATTCCCAGAACAAGCCATCATCAGCATAGGCAATAGGATTTCACATTGAATGTAGTTTTGACTCTCCTTAAAAAGATCTGAGGGTCGATCCTCCTACAGGCAGTAGATATTTTGTGAAAACCCTAAAGCAGTAGCTACCGCATTCCTTTTAACATTCTATATATATATGCCATTTTGGCCTCTTTGAAAATGTTAGACAGTTAGAGGTAGAGAGAACCAAGGGAGAAAATAGAAGATACGGTGTTAGAAAAGATAGTCAAAAGAAAAATCTAGGAGTTAGTTGGTTAACAGAAGGAGATAGAGTTGCATCTTGATTCTTAGTAATGAGAGCTTCTTTTGTCTTCTTGTCTAGTAGTAAAATTCAGGATTGGCTGTAATGTATTTTCCAAGTTCTCTTAGTGTAGTTGGAAACAATCTAGAATTGTAGATTCTCTGTACACTGCTGATTTTTCAAGCCTTGTAAATATTGCTTATCTGTTTCACTAATAGTAGAAGCAATCAGAGTTTAATCTACTTCATATTGTGTTCATGAATGATATTTGTTTTAATTTAATCATTTGATTTGAGAATCTTTCAAGGATTGAAGTCTTATTTTATGTTTTGTTTAAATGGTAACTTAAAATCTATTATTTGAATTAGCACTGTGAATGAAAGAGGCTATTTGTCAATCACAAATTTACTTTGTTCTTCAGTTTTAGTTAAGAAACTCCTTGAAATGTAGCAAGTCTGGTTAAGTTAGAAGAATTTTCATTCTTTTTTGTTCCAAAGCTCTGACCTATCTTTTGTTGTTTCTTTAAAAACCCCAGTTAAATTAGGCTTTAGTTCATGTTTGAATATAGAACGATCCAAAAGCTCAACACCAGCAGGCCCCTTAAATATTACTATCATATTGACCAATTGAGAACCATTAGCATAGTTGCGAACCATCTATAAAGACCTTGGGAGCTAAGATATCCATGTGCTATCTTTCTCTTTCAGAAGAAAAAAATAGCAGTATTATGTTTGCATGTTGTTGTGCCACTTGGACCATCAACAGGAACTGGCGCTAGGAGGGCCTAAAAGGGAGAACTGGATAAAGGTGGGTTTTCCTCCCCAGAAAGGCCCCAAAGAGTTCTTCGATCAACTGAAAATCCATCACCTTTCATAGAACTCAAGACCCCAACAAGACACAAGAGTCATAAGACTGGCTCAACTATCATACCACCCTTATCAACGCTGCTCACTCCACCAGGCTTTTCACTAGTACCCCAGTGGATACCTATTAATCCACCACCACATCCATCTCAATTGTCATTATAGCTGGTTCAACCCATACAATAGTTGGCTCAACCACCACCATCGCTACCAATGGAATTTTTTCAGAATAATCCCTCTCCACTGGGGACTATTCCTGGAGGTTTTCACAATATGCCCAAGAACACTGAGATATTCTACCCCAAGTACATTCATGGAAAATCAAAGAGTGCTAAAGAGCACATACAAGATTTCAAGGATGCTTGTACCAAAGCTCAGATAGCTCACCATGATGTAGTTTGCAGGTTGTTCCCTTATTCCTTAGGGGATATGGTGTACAATTGGAACCTTAATCTTCCTCAGTGTTCTATCCTGAGTTGGACAGACCTAGAAAATGATTTCATTAATCAGTTTAGAATCTATATGGATCTAGCTCTTTTATATCACCAATTTTCTACCATCAGGAAGGAGCCATGTGAATCCTTTCCCATGTTCAATACAAGGTTCCAACGAATGTATAGGAGGCTATAGGATCCCTATCTAGTCACTAAGAATAGTGTTATTCAACCTTATTTCAAAGTTATAGACCCTCTGCTAGGTTTGTTCCTGCAAAGAACTTATCAACCATCTAATATTGATTCTCTATCTAAAGTTTATCATTTGGCTATCAAGCTGCAACAACAAATAAGCTCTCAACAAGGAATTTTGGGAGGAGGTTTACCTACAATAGGATATCAGATGCCTAGTCCAACTCCCTTGTTCAATACTGTCCCAAGAATGTCTCCTTCCCACTATGGGCCTATATCTGAATTGAAAAATCAGCCTCCTATTCCATTGTTTGCTAATACGACTCCTGACCCTTTTCAACAACCATAGGTCCCTTAAGGTCCCCATGGTCTTCATAACCAAGTTGGAACCCCAAGTCATGTTGATCAGCCACTTATTGCTAAGGTTGTTGAAAGTGAAAAGACAGTCCAACTTACTAATGAGGTGGAGACCTTAAAGAAAACATTGTCTCAAGTTACCAATGACATTGCTCAGCTTCGATTGAACCCCTCCCAAAACCAAGGTAACTACCCTAATCACAACAACGACAATCAGGGTACTTATCAGAATAACAACAATTACAACCAAAGGGGTTATCAGGGCCAAAATTCATCTAACCAGGGATACCAGAATCAGAATAGAGGATATAACTAGAGGCCAAATAACAATAGACAATGGAATACAGGGCCCAACAATGGGGGAGTTTCTCAAAACTATCAAGCAAATGAGGAGAGAACACATACTGCAAACGTGGCTGACCTCAACTTCATGACCAGTTGGTGCAGGCTAAATGATACTGCAACCCATTCTGAGGTAAACTGCCCTCAGATGGAGAAATTTGTCAAGATGGCACACGAAGATGCCCACACATTCTAGGGGAATTCAAACAAAGGAGGTGACTCAGTGGATACTGCAATGGCTTATGACCTCTTTGAAGAAGAGCCCTCATTCCCAAGGCAAGAGGAAAATGAACCAGAGGAAGATTCATATGATGCCCAAGCCTTTCAGGCCAAAGGAGGACACTTCTTGCGAAATTAGAATAAAGGTTCATTCACTACATCAACACTCCCTAATCACATGGTGCCTCCAAATCAAGGTGTTGATAATAATCCTCCTCCACCAAAAGGCCCGCCTGACTTCCATAATAAGGGTAATTCCTTTGCCATTTTCAAAAGTGATTCGAGTTATAATATAGAATTTGATATTGTTTCTAAGATGCAGAAACAAAAAACTTCTTTGTCATACTTTGACATCTTAAAGTGGTGCCCTACTCAAAGGGAGATAGTGTTGAAAGCCTTAGAACTAGCTGATAAATCAAACGAAAAAAGCAAGGTTGCACCTACTGCATTCATGAATGTAGCCTTGTATAGAAATAAGGTAGGTACCCCACCATTTCTCCTGAGTTTAAGAATTTTTGGGAAGAATCTACATAACTTTTTGTTAGATTCATGGGCTTCAGGCAATGTCATGCCATATTCTATATGTAATAAATTGGGATTGGACCCTGTCCAAACTAGCAAGAAGGTCATCCAACTTCACAAAACAAAAGTTAACGTAGTTGGAGAGTTGAAAAACGTACATTTCCAAGTAGGATCAGACCCTAGGATTCAAACCAATATAGATGTCCAAGTGGTAGACATCCCATAGACTTATGGTATGTTACTGAGCAAAGATTTGATGAAAAGTCTAGGGGGATATCGTTCCCTTGACGTTTCACATATGTGGCTACCATGGAGAGGGATCCCAACTCATATTAGGATTGAAAGTGAGCCCCACCTCAAGCATATCATCACGGAATATGATTGCCCCAATGAGGTAGCCTATTTTGAAACTGGGATAGGTGTTTATAAAAGAGGAGAAGTTTTAACCTATTATGTTCTTGATCCTAAAGAACTGCCCATACAAAAGCCCCCTGATCTTATGATTGATGAAAATCAGCAGGCATTAGTCAAAAATTTACAAAACATCAGTTGGTCTTGGTTGAAGGTGTAGATTTGCAAAGTCTCTTGCTCCCTAATTGGTGTAGGGTACACTACCGAAGTCATTCTAAATTGCCTTGTCAACCTTGCATTGACATTTTAAATCATGTTTCCCAAGCTGAAGAAGCTAGTACAAGTCGCCCTGAGACCATTGCAGACCGCTTTTCATTTGAAGCCAAGGAAGCAATAATGTTAACTAGAGATAGGATACCTTCAAAAGAAGTTCCTTCTCAGATCAAACCTACTCTAGACACATGTCCAAATCAGCATATTGATAAGGAACAACCTCAAGGTTTGTTTGACACCCCTTCACCCACAAATGCACCGAAGGCCAAAGGGTTAACTAAAAGCACAAGTGATTGTCAAAAGGATAGCCATGGGTCAAATGATATAACTAAGTAGGAATTGGGAACTATACCTAATTCCAATGATCAAGCAGCCCCACATATGGCCTATTCTATCCAGACACCCACAAAAACTTCAAAAGGATCAACCCCAGCTTGTGATCAGCTATGGACCCTCACATTTGATGGATCTAAGTCCAAAACAGGCTGTGGTGTTGGGATTGAACTAACCAGCCCCAAAGGAAAAACTTTCTTTGCTTCTTATAAGTTACAATTTGGATGCACTAATAATGTGGCAGAATATGAAGCTCTAGCCCAGGGATTGGTGTTTTCACATAAGAAGAAGGTCACAGCCTTGATGGTCAGGGGAGATTTAGGAATTGATATAAATCAAGTGTGTAGCCAATACACGTGTCACAACAGAAGGCTGGCAGCTTATAGAAATCAGGTATGGAACCTGATTGAGGACTTTGATGCCTTTGAGATTAGCTTAATCCCTAGAGAAGAAAATCAGGTGGCTGATTCATTGGCTGTTGCTGCAAGCACCCTGGAACCTATGCAAGGCTCCAAGCTCAATAAATTCTCCGTGGAGTTAATTTCCACCCCTGTAGTTCCTGATAATATCAAGAACTTTCAAGTCTTTGGTGATGATCGACATATTCTTGCTTTCTTAGCAAGCTCAAATGTTTTTTAGGGGAAAATTATCGATGAGTCCAATAGAGATCAAGGGGATTGGAGCCCTAAGGAATGTGATACATAAGGGGTCCTCAATTTAAAGAATAATAACATTCCCAAGGGAATGGTTGCTTTAGAAAGAATTTTTGATTCAGACCCAAGGGCTTGAGAGAAGATATCAGCTAAAGAAAAGGGAGGCGAATATGAAACAGTTAACCTAGATGATTCTGGCCCTAAAAGGAATGTCTACATAGGGAAGGCCTACCCTGAAGCAATCAGGAAAGAAATATTGAAGGCACTTAAGAAAGATATTTCTATAATTGCTTGGGGATATGAAGACCTAAAGACATTTGATGCTACTGTAATGACACATACTATTCCCCTGAAGCCTGAAGCTAAGCCATTTCGACAAAAACAACACCCTATCAATGCTTTGATTGAGCCACTGATCCTTAAGGAAGTTCAAAAATTGCTTTCTACAAGGATAATCTTCCCAGTGCACCATTCAACCTAGGTGGCTAACTTAGTCCCAGTACATAAGAAAAACAGGGAGATCAGGTTGTGTGTCGACTTCATAAATTTGAATAGAGCCTTAGAAAAGGATAACTACCCACTTCCTTCTCTGGATCAAGTCCTGCATACTATCAACAGATCTCAAATGATATCATTCCTAGATGGTTACTCTGGATATAATCAGGTAATGGTCGACTGTGTAGACAGAATGAAGACAACCTTCACTACAAAGTTGGGAACATTTTCATATAGGAGAATTCCATTCGGTCTAATAAACACTAGGGTGACCTTTTAGCGTGCCATGGACATAGCTTTCAAGGATCTAATTGGTAAATGCATTATTGTTTACATGGACAACCTGACGGTGTTCTCCAAAGATCGACTGAACCATGCTGTGGACTTGGCCAAAGTTCTTGAGAGATGCATCCGATATGGCGTCTCCCTAAATCCCAACAAGTGCGTGTTTGGAGTTTCTGAAGGAAATATTTTGGGACACATGATCTCTAAAAGAGGAATATCAATCGAACCAGACTGAATTGAGTCCATTTTGAAGATCACCAGGCCAGGAAGCAAGAAAGAAATGAGGTCTTTCTTCGAGAAGATCAATTTCATGAGAAAATTCATTACAGGCTTTGTTGAAATCGTGAAACCACTGAATGAAATGATGAAGAAGGATGCCAAAATAGAGTGGACTAAGGAGGCAAAGGATGCATTTTCACAAATCAAGCAATCCATTTCAGAAGCACCTGTTCTCACCAGCCCTAACTATCTGAGACCGTTTTACATCTATTCCTTTGCTTCTAAAAATTCTTGCACAGCAGTATTAACTCAACGAAGAGAAGATGTAGAGGAGAGACTAATTGCTTTCATGAGCTCCCCATTCAAAAATGTGGAAATCAAATACCCACCTTTGGAGAAGAAATTTTTTGCGCTAGTTCAGGTTGTCAAGAAGTTCTGACATTACATTCTCCAAAGCCAAATCGTTGTTATAGTTCCTGATGCAGCTATGAAGTCCCTACTCATGCAGAGTGAGTTGGAAGAAAGGAGAGGCAAATGGATGGCCATCCTGCAAGAATTCGATCTAGAGATACACCCTATGAGACTAGTTAGGGGCACGGGTTTGTCCAAGTCCATGGTGAACGTAGGTGACAACATCATCTGTCAGCAATACATGACCCAGTCTTTCTCTAACGACCCTTGGTATGCAGATACCATTTTCTTTATGCTCCATAATTGGTGTCCAAAGGGAATGAATGCAACTCAAAGGAGAGCCCTGAGACTCAAGAGTTCTCATTACATGCTCAAAGGAGGGTTTCTATACAGGAAGAATTTCAAAGGAGTATACCTAAGATGCCTTGATCATCAAGAGGCTAAACATGTGATCTCTGAGTTCCATGGGAAACATGGCACAGGTCATCGGTCTACAGATTCATTGGCACACCAGATCCTCAGATCTGGTTATTACTGTCCTTGTGTGTTCAAAGATGCCCATCAGCATGTGAGAACATCTCACATCTGTCAGATTTCTACACCAAGGGAACGCCATTCAGCCATGCCTTTGCAGCCCATCTACGAGGTAAGGCCTTTTGCCCAGTGGGCACTAGATTTTATTGAGGTGATTAACCCGAATTCTTTTGCAGGACACAAGTTTATCCTAACTACTACTGAATACTACATGAGGTGGGCAGAGGCTATACCCTGCAAGAACAACACCATAGAGGTAGTGATCAAGTTCCTCACCAAGTGCATCACTACAAGGTTTGGGGTACCCTTCACTTTGGTCTGTGACAATGGCTTTTCCTTTTCTTCTGCTGAGTTTATTTCCTGGGCATATGATCACAAAATTGTTCTAAAATATTCTTTAAATTATTACCCATAAGGCAATGGAGTTGCAGAGTAAACCAATAAGAATCTCTTAGGGGTAATTAAGAAACTATTAGAGCATAACCCTAGAGATTGGTATACCTAGCTGAGATTCACATTATGGGCAGATAGGACTAGGGTTAAGGCTGCCTTAAAGACCTCGACATTCAAGTTGGTATATGGCCAAGAGCCTATATTCCCTATTCATCTACAGATACCTATCCTTGAGTTCATGCAAAAATTCTACTCTAGTGACAATAGGATAGAAGTCAGACTAGCTGCTATGTTGAAATTAAAGGAAGAGAGAGATGCCGCCTTGCAACAATTCTTTAGGCACCAGGCTGTTGTCAAACGTTGGTTTGACAAAAGAGCCAAAATCAAAGCTTTTAGGATATCTGACCTTGTATTGTTATGGGATAAAGCTCGTGAAAAGAAGGGCAGTCACCAGAAATTTGACAAACTCTGGCTAGGTCCTTATCATATTGCTGAGATCCTGGGGGAAAATGCTTTCAGACTGAGTAGTTTAACTGGAGAACCTGTTCCCTTGCCTGTCAATGGGCAGTTTCTTAAGCACTATTTTGAGTCATAAAGCATGCTAATTCTGCACTTGTTCTTTATGTAAATAATTTGTTTATTTTGTCTCTTGTTTGTAAATAATTTGCATCTATGTAAATTGTTTCTACTTGTAAATAATTGATGTGTGTAAATAACTCTACTCTTTGTGTAATTAATTCGCTCTTTGTTTGTAAATAGTTTGCTGACTATTTTTTTATCTTTCCCTTTTGTCTTTTTGTTTCCCTTGTTCTGTGGTTTATGTTTTTGTTTTGTTCTTTGGGGTTGATCTGTCCTTTCCATCTGAAACTGTGGGTTGTTATCTAAGGTATGTTATGGTCACAAGGAGAAAAATGGTTTAGGTATTTTTAGGCTTTCTGATTGGATGATTTTGTCCTAAACTCTTTGTTTCATGTCCATTGTCAATAAAGGTTGTGGAAGGTCTTGAAAACAAGGTGCAAAGTAAATAACTTTCATTAGCTCCTCTGAATTTGCCACAAATCATTAAGACCATCTCCTTTGTATCGGTATATTTGTCCTAGGGTGATAGTGTTGTAAGATTTGAGTGAAAAATCTGATCTCCCAAGTGTTGTTATGAGGTCCATGGTAGTTTTCAACCTAGATCAGATGTTAAACATATGACGTATTGAAAAAGAACTAAATGAAATATCTAAAACTCTGAGAAAACAAGAAAAAAAAAGAGAGAGAGAAAGGAAAAGAATTATCTAAAGATAAAAAGGATTCAATATGAATGGGTGATTCCAATATCTCTACCGGGGCTATGGACACCTGACTGGCAGTAGAGCAATGTTGTGAGAAAACTAGAGGTATCTCTGTCGGGGCTATGGATGCCTGACTGGCAACAGAGCAATGCCCAGGATATCATTGCACAACGACCAGAGGGAATCAACTCATGTAGCTCAAATCTTGCACATTGTTGTCTCAAAGATGAAGAAAGCTTTATGAAAGGATGCTGCACTATCAAGTACACACGTAGATTCAAGGGCGGCCATTGATTGATTTACGTTTGAGATTCTAGCTCAACCTTGGTTGTTATAACTAACCCAACTGGAGTTGTGATATTCATGAACTAGGAGTTCTAGGTAGCTGAATCCTTCAGCTTCTTGAAAATGATTAAACCATTTTTCCAGTAGAGTCGCCATTTGTTACACCTTGCATAACCACCCCATTTTGATTTGGAACAAAATGGGTCCCCCTTTCTTTTGGTTTCTTTGCCTCTGTTATTTGCTTTTGCTCTTGGGGTTCTTTTGTTTTCTTCCTAAGTTGTCTGTTGGTTCTGTTAAATTTTGGTTTTGTTTCAGCTTAGGTTGGTTTTGTTCTTGCTAAGTATTGAATGACATTATCATAGGCAATGGTGTATTTCATTATGATATATTTTATCTTCTCCTGTGGGCTAATAGAGGTTTTGTTTTACAGGATTAAATCACACACATGGTGATATTCGTTAGGGGGCTCAGTTGGAATGCATTCCTCAATCCAGTTGGTCATAATTTTCCTCTAAGAAGAAATTTGGCAAGACCTTGCAGATGTCTTGCCGACTACCAGTGCATTTGGTTAATAGGCATCTGTGTTGCCTATCGGCGAGACCTCAGGGAAGTCACAGCAATCAGAATTCACATGCAGATACCTATCAGCAAGACTTCAATCATTGTCCAAGCGACTAGGAGTTTCCCATCGACATGCAGATTTGACTTCGGGGTAAACTCTTGGAAAATTCTTTGTGTCTCGCCGACTAGCAAAAACAAGCATGCACTTCGGTGGGAGCTATTGTCTTCAATGTGTGGTCTCGCCGAATGCCTGCAATCTTGCCGACTGCCGATAAGAACATACATTGGGAGAGTGGTTCCCCTTCAGCATGAAGTCTGGTCGAAGTGCTAAAGTATCGGCGACACGGAAGTGATGTCGCTAGGAGTCTTGCCGATAGGAGGGGGTCCCACCAAAGGTCTAAGCCCGACGATAATTTTTCCTTCGGTAGGAGGTCTGGCCGATTAGCGTATCTTCTTTGAGAAAAGGAAAAGAGGGCTTCGGAGAAGAGATTAGCACTTGGTGAAAGGCCCTAAATTGATTGTAAAATTATCAGTTGAAGGAAGTCGATGACCGCAGAAGGAAGCCCATCGAGAGAAAGGTGAAAGCCGACCAAGATGTCTCACGATAGGAATATCACCGGTGAAAGGAAAGCGAGTTCGGTGAAAGGTCTGCGCCCGATGATCCGTCTGGCGATGGTGGAATGGTAAGTAACAAAGGATGGCGGCATCGCCCGAGGAGTCTCCTCGACCATGGAAAGTCATGCCAACAGAAAGGGGACCCCACCGAAAGAAATGAAGCTCGGAAAAGGATCATGCCTTCGCCAAAAGGTCTTGGCGAAGAAAGAAAGTCACACCAAAGCAAAAGGACCGGGCTTAGGGGCAGGATGGACTCGAGGGAGATGTCTTCCGCGAGTGCATTGAGTCTTACCCGATAACAAAGAGAGGGGCTTAGTAAAGAGAAGAGGAGGTTAATTAAAGATCTCCTGGCGTGGGAGTCTCTAGACATGAGAATGGAAGCCCAGGAGATAAAGAAGGACCGATGGTGAGGTCATAGCGATGAGAAATGGTCTCCCGACATGAAAAGGTGATCATTTGAAGAATCGGGGGTTAAGCTCACGATGTCCACCAACTAACGGCTGTCTTACGATGGTTTTCCGGAAAGCTCTATATGACTTCTATAGCTTGCTGAAACGTCTTGCCGACTATCTAATGTCATGCCGATGGTTGCTAAAAGTAATATAATTGCATCAAGGAGACATAATTAGTATCTCACCGACATGCGATGCCATTCAAACCACCTTTGACCACCTGAGAGATCGCATGGCATATGTCTAACCAATCAGAAGAGGCTAAGAGGGTGACTAGTCAAAGTTGGCCAGATTAAGCTGTTCCCATGAGGAAGACCAGCGAGAGTCTGGCGATATGGATTCATACGAGAGAGATCAAAAGGTAATGGATCGACTTGGGTGAAAATGTTCAAATCTGAGGGGAGGCCTGATGATGCTTCCATAGGATGGTCAGCGTGCAAAGAGGTCCAAAACATGAGGAAGGCCGAGGGAAACAAACAACTATGACTCACAGGGATAGCTGTAGTGATCACCAGCAAAGGCAGGCTAGTATTAATGGTGATACTTTGGAGCATTCAAGGCAGCTCTATGAAGGAGTTCAAAGATGGACACAGAGACAAAAGAATTAATGTTGTAGCCACAAAAGATCTACAGATCATCCCCATAACAAGTCGTCATCAGAATGGGCAGCAGGGTTTCACATTGAATGCAGTTTTGACTCTCCTCAGAAAGATCTAAGGGTTGACCCTCCTGCAGGCAATAGATATTTTGTGAAAATCCTAAAGCAGTAGCCAATGCATTCCTTTTAACATTCTATATATATATTCCATTCTAGCCTCTTTGATAAGGTTAGACAGTTAGAGCTAGAGAGAGCCAAGGGAGAAAATAGAAGATACAGTGTTAGAAAAGATAGTCAGAAGAAAAATCTAGGAGTTAGTCGGTTAACAGAAGGAGATAGAGTTGCATCTTGATTCTTAGTAATGAGAGCTTATTTTGTCTTCTTGTCTAGTAGTAAAATTTAGTATTAGCTATAATGTATTTTCCAAGTTCTCTTAGTGTAGTTGAAAACAATCTGGAATTGCAAATTCTCTATACACTGGTGATTGTACCAGCCTTGTAAATATTGCTTATCTATTTCACTAACAGTAGAAGCAATCAGAGTTTAATCTACTTCATATTGTGTTCCTAAATGATATTTTTTTTAAGTTAATCATTTGATTTGAGAATCTTTCAAGGATTGAAGTCTTATTTTATGTTTTGTTTAAATGGTAACTTAAAATATGTTATTTGAATGAGCACTGTGAATGAAAGAGGTTGTGTGTCAATCACAAGTTTACTTTGTTCTTTAGTTTTAATTAACAAACCCCTTGAAAGGTAGCAAGTTTGGTTAAGTTAGAAGAATTGTCATTCTTTTTTGTTCCAAAGCTCTGACCTATCTTTTGTTGTTTCTTTAAAAACCCCAGTTAAATTAGGTTTTAGTTCATGTTTACTTTAGAACAATCCAAAAGCTCAACACTAGCAGGCCCCTTGAATATTACTATCATATTGACCAATTGAGCAACATTAGCACAATTGAGAACCAACTATAAAGACCTTGGGAGCTAAGATATCCATGTGTTATCTTTCTCCTTCAGGAGAAAAAAAATAGCAGTATTTTGTTTGCATGTTGTTGTGCCCCTTGGACCATCAACATGAATTGGTGCTAGAAGGAGGGCCTAGAAGGGAAAACTGGATAAAGTTCGGTTTTCCTCCCCAGAAAGGCCCCACAGAGTTCTTCGATCAAGTGAAAATGCATCACCTTTCATAGAACTCAAGACCCCAACAAGACACAAGAGTCATAAGACTGGCTCAACTATCATACCACCCTTATCAACTCTGCTCACTCCACTAGGCTTTTCACCAGTACCCCAGTGGATACCTATTAATCCACCACCACATCCATCTGAATTGTCATCACAGCTGATTCAACCCATACAATAGCTGGCTCAACCACCACCATCACTACCAATGCCATTTTTTCAGAATAATCCCTCTCCATTGGGGACTATTCTTGGAGGTTTTCACGATATGCCCAAGAACCTTGAGAAATTCTACCCCAAGTACATTCATGGAAAATCAAAGAGTGCTGAAGAGCACATACAAGCTTTCAAGGATGCTTGTAGCAAAGCTCAGATAGCTCACCATGATGTAGTTTGCAGGTTGTTTTTCTTATTCCTTAGGGGATATGGTGTACAATTGGTACCTTAATCTTCCGCGGTGTTCTATCCTGAGTTGGACAGACCTGGAAAATGTTTTCATTAATCATTTCAGAATCTATGTGGATCCAGCTCTTTTATATCACCAATTTTCTACCATCAAGAAGGAGCCATGTGAATCCTTTCCCATGTTCAATACAAGGTTCCAACGAATGTATAGGAGGCTATAGGATCCCTATCTAGTCACTAAGAATAGTGCTATTCAACCTTATTTTAGAGTTATAGACCCTCTGCTAGGTTTGTTCCTGCAAAGAACTTATCAACCAGCTGATATTGATTCCCTATCTAAAGTTTATCATTTGGCTATCAAGCTGCAGCAACAAATCAGCTCTCAACAAGGAAGTTTTGGAGGAGGTTTTCCTCCAATAGGATATCAGATGCCTAGTCCAACTCCCTTGTTCAATATTGTCCCAAGAATGTCTCCTTCCCACTATGGGCCTATATCTGAATTGCAAACTCAGCCTCCTATTTCATTCTTTGCTAATAGGACTCCTGACCCTTTTCAACAACCACAAGTCCCTCAAGGTCCCCATGGTCTTCATAACCAAGTTGGAACCCCAAGTCATGTTGATCAGCCACTTATTGCTAAGGTTGTTGAAAGTGAAAAGATAGTCCAACTTACTAATGTTGTGGAGACCTTAAAGAAAACAATGTCTCAAGTTACCAATGACATGGCTCAGCTTCGATTGAACCCCTCCCAAAACCAAGGTAACTACCCTAATCAAAACAACAACAATCAAGGTACTTATCAGAATAACAACAATTACAACCAAAAGGGTTATCAGGGCCAAAATTCCTCTAACTAGGGATATCAGAATTAGAATAGAGGATATAACCAGAATCCAAATAACAACAAACAATGGAATACAGGGCCCAACAATGGGGGATTTTCTCATAACTATCAAGCAAATGAGGAGAGAACACATACTGCAAACATGGTTGACCTCAACTTCATGTCCAATTGGTGCAAGTTGCATGATACTGCAACCCATTCTAAGGTAAACTACCCTTAGATGGAGAAAGTTGTCAAGATGGCACACAAATATGGCCACACATTCTAGGGGAATTCAATCAAAGGAGGTGACTCAGTGGATACTGCAATGGCTTATGACGTCTTTTGAAGAAGAGCCCTCATTCCCAAGGCAAGAGGAGAATGGACTAGAGGAAGATTCATATGATGCCCAAGCCTTTCAGGCCAAAGGAGGACACTACTTGTGGAATTAGAATAAAGGTCCATTCACTACATCAGCACCCCCTAATCACATGGTGCCTCCAAATCAAGGTGCTGATAATAATCCTCCTCCACCAAAAGGCTCGCCTAACTTCCATAATAAGGGTAATTCCTCTACCATTTTCAAAAGTGATTCAAGTTATAATATAGAATTTGATATTGTTTCTAAGATGCAAAAACATAAAAATTCTTTATCATACTTTGACATCTTAAAGTGGTGCCCTGCTCAAAGGGAGATAGTGTTGAAAGCTTTAGAACTAGCTGATAAATCAAAAGGAAAAAGCAAGGTTGCACCTGCTACATTCATGAATGCAGCCTTGTACAAAAATAAGGTAGTTACCCCACCATTTCTCCTGAGTTTAAGAATTTGTGGGAAGAATCTACATAACTATTTGTTGGATTCAGGGGCTTCAGGCAATGTCATGCCATATTCTATATGTAAGAAATTGGGATTGGACCCTATCCAAACTAACAAGAATGTCATCCAACTTGACAAAACAGAAGTTAACGTAGTTGGAGAGTTGTAAAATGTACATGTCCAAGTAGGATCAAACCCTAGGATTCAAACCAATATAGATGTCCAAGTGGTAGACATCCCAGAGACTTATGGTATGTTACTGAGCAGAGATTTGATGAAAAGTCTAGGGGGATATCTTTCCCTTGACTTTTCACATATGTGGCTACCATGGAGAGGGATCCCAACTCAGATTAGGATTGAAAATGAGCCCCACCTCAAGCATATCATCATGGAATATGATTTCCCCAATGAGGTAGCCTATTTCAAAACTGGGATAGGTGTTTATAAAAGAGGAGAAGTTGGAAACAATTTGGAATTGCAGATTCTCTGTACACTAGTGATTGTGCTAGCCTTGTAAATATTGCTTATCTATTTCACTAATAGTAGAATCAATCAGAGTTTAATCTACTTCATATTGTGTTCATGAATGTATTTGTTTTAAGTTAATCATTTGATTTGAGAATCTTTCAAGGATTGAAGTCTTATTTTATGTTTTGTTTAAATGGTAACTTAAAATCTGTTATTTGAATTAGCACTATGAATGGGAGAGGTTGTGTGTGAATCAAAATTTTACTTTGTTCTATAGTTTTAGTTAACAAACTCCTTGAAAGGTAGCAAGTCTACTTAAGTTAGAAGAATTGTCATTCTTTTCTGTTCCAAAGCTCTGACCTATCTTTTGTTGTTTCTTTAAAAACCCCAGGTAAATTAGATTTTAGTTCATGTTTGACTTTATAATGATCCAGAAGCTCAACACCAGCAGGCCCCTTGAATATTACTTTCATATTGACCAATTGAGCAACATTAGCACAGTTGAGAACCAACTATAAAGACCTTGGGAGCTAAGATATCCATGTGTTATCTTTCTCTTTCAAGAGAAATAGAATAGCAGTATTTTGTTTGCATGTTGTTGTGCCACTTGGACCATCAACAAATATCTCCTATCAAAAATCAAGATCCACAAATTTGGGCCTAGATCCACAATTATAGGGATGCCCAGTTAAGTTGGAGTCTTATCTATGTTGAAACTACAGGATTTGAAAGGTACGCCTTGTGTCTATAAAGTCAAAATTTGACTTGGAGTTATAACTCTACCTTCTATTGATCACCACGCTCAATTTATAGCTCACCAAAACTGATCTGGAGTTGTCTATTTGTCTGCAAGCTAAAACTAGTTGACACATTTGACTTCATCCTTTAAAAAAAAATAGAATATTCTCATTCACCTTTTACCAGTTTCTTTCGAGAATCCATAGAATTCGTCAAAATTATCAAATAATTCATTTATCACCCTTTCATTGGGTCCATTAATCCAATCTACCTTAAACTTTTCTCTTTCAAGCTCTCTAACAGCTATAACAATTGTTTCTCTCATTTGACTAACATCTTTTGTAGCCCATTGAGTTTCAAACCTTATGTTCATTAGTCTATCCAATAGAGTCCCTTTCGGCCCATCACCCTCATTAAGTAGTTCCTCCAATCATTTACCACAACTATCATTGATTTCTTGTAATGAACTCCATCATCTTCCTTGAGGAAAGTCTTTAGCAATAAGTTGTGTAACAATTTCCTTGAATACACATGTACACTGCCTTATGTCATATTGAGCTTTTAAGAGAATTTTTTTGTGTTCAATAAGCACTTTAGTTTTATAGGTAGTGATTTTTATGGCCTTCCTAAGATACTCAGGATACTCATCACCTAGAATCCCTGATTAGATCAACATCTCTTCGAGTGTTTTATAAATGGTTTTCAAACCCTTCATATATTTTTTGTATTTTTCTTCTTCTCCCCACTATTCTTTAGATTTTTCTTCAATTTCACCAAGAAGAGTAAGAGCTTAATCATATTTCTTGTATCCTTCCTCTATAATTTCCCTAATCTCTATCTTAAAATCATTGAACCAATTATCAAACCAGTTAGCCTTCTATTTCATGACTTTCAACCCATCCACCTCTTTGTGGCTCATTAGAACATGGATTTCTGATGGCGTTGGCTACTCAGGAGTGGATGCAATTAACTCTTTCAAAAAATCCTTCATCTTCCCAACCCGAGCCTTAATCTCATCCTTAGCTTGCTTATTGTTGATCAACTGTGATTTGGTGGTGGTGGCAACAATATCAATCAGATTTATCTGTTGATTTCTTGTCTGTTTACCCAGATTGATAGTGCTTACCTAATAATCTACAACTTTTAATTCTCTATCATCTTTATCAGCTATTGGGGTGGCAATTTCTACTATCAAATATCCATCATCAGTCAACTTTGTACAATGAACAACATGAGGTTTCTTCTTTGGTTAAACCTTGTCAATCTCCTTTACCATTTCATCCCATGCCACTGGTTGAGCTTAAAATTTTTGTCTCTTTTCCAAATTTAACTTGAGCCAAGTGGGAGCAACTAGCTGAGTAATTAACTATTGAGTACCAAGAGGTGTAAAAGAAACTACTTGCACAGTCTGCTCAAAAGAAATCCTTTGTTTTTCTTCTTGCTCTTTTTGCAACCTTTCCTATTCCATTCTCTTATTCTGAGCTCTTAATTCTTCTATCTTTTTCATTTCTTCTTTTTGTGTAGCTTCCTCTTCATCCTTCAACCTCTGTTCTAACTCCATAGCACAAAGTTCTTCTTCTATTGCTTTCTCTTGCTTATATTTCTCCTTTTGTTCCAACTCTTGTGCAATAGCTTCCTCTTCAACCTTCTTTTGTGCTTTAGCAACTTCCTTGTCATGAGCTAGCTCTTCAATTTTCTTTCTCAGTTCTTCTTCTTAACTAGGTAACTCTTCAGTAGCTAATGTTTGAGCACTTTCCATTATTTATTTTTGTTCATCTTCGGTAAAAACATCATTAATTTTGGTTTCACCCTAAAGACTTCCTTCTTCAAATCCAATCTCCTCTTCTCCAAGTTCCTCCTCAACCTTCTTAAGCTATTCTTCCCATTCTAGTCTTTCTCCTTCCTAAGACAATTTTTTCTAAAAGTTTGAGGGGATAGGTGAATCTATTATATCAATCACAAGAGGTCTCTCCTCTTCAACAATTGTTGTTCCTGAAGTTCATGGCACAATAGGAGTGGTATCCTTGGTTTGTAGAGGGAAAAAAAAAGGGCCTTCTTTAGTAACTTCCTCCCCAATATATACAGCAGCTAAAGGTGTGGTGCCAAGACCTAAAAGAACCCCTATAGTAGTAGCTTCATAAGTAACTTTAGCTTTTTGCAGAGCTTCATTAACCTACTTCATTGAAATTTATTCTTCTATTGCAGTAGGATCTTCCATGGCTACCTTTGTTGCTACAACACCTTTCTTCAATCTCTTGTATTTTATTGTATCAATAGAGAAAGTAGGTTCACTACTAGAATCCATCTTCCTCAAATTCTTAACCCTTGGATGTTGCTTCAAGCTGAGGTTAATCCATTTCGCACTTCTATCCACCAGTACCCATGATACTTTATGGATATTTTCCATCCAATCAATGGGATCCAAATCCTTGGTAGCCACTTTATCCATTTCATAGCGGGGATCAAGAGTAATCCCATCATTTGTGGTGCCTTCTAGTATATCCTTTGCAGCCTCAAAATCCCTCATTTGGGGAATTGTTAATCTTTCATACCATCTTTTCCTTCAAATTGATATTATAGGTTGGCCCAAAAGTCTTCAAGAAGTGGTCGATGATGGGGAAACTATGAAGCATACAAACCATACATTTTCCTCTTTGGATTAAAATATTTCCTAGATGTATGCTATTGGAAATTCATGGACTAAAACTCTTTTTTTGTTGTTTTGAATACTCTCAAAGATGAACAAGAATAAAATCCCAATTGCATTGGGAAAGAATGGAAACTAGCCTTATGCCATGCATAAAATTTGACATTCACCACTGTGGCCTGATGAGCGAACTCCATCAAGACCCATTTGTCACCACAAAACCTTGGAAACTTACAAGGGTGCCCATCATATCTAAATAGTCTGAAATAGGTAGATTTAGGGTATTGGATAAACCAATAATCCCACTCTAAAATTAACTCCATTACATCCTTGGATAATTTGAAACCAACATCACCTATGAGTTGATTAATAATAGCATATAAAAATGCACCATTAACTCTTTTAAAATGTTTCTCTATTGTCTTCAGCTCCAGTTGTTTATAATAGTCCCAAACCTTCTTCTGGTCTAGGCCATCATCCATTGACCCTTCGGTATTTAACCTGGGAAGTTGTCCCATCCTTGTAGCACAATATGCCACGTATGAAGATATATAGAATGTCTTGGTTTCTATTACTTTTAGTAGCTAGTCATGAATTTTATCTAAAATTTTATGTCCCTAGTCCAGATATTGTTTCCCCTCTAGAATCAGTTGAAAGAATGAAAACATCCATGGTTCAAAGATACGAGATTTTTCCTTGCCAAATTCTCTTGCTAGCAATGTGATCATGTCCCCTATGTCCTCATAAAATTCAAACCTCTTTGGGTTAGGTGGTACCTTCTTTACTTATTTCTTCTCTGTCTTAAGCCACCTTTTGTTAATCATCCTTTTGTTCCCATCCACATCTACTGCCCAGAGTTTAAATGCATCAACTTCAATCATAATCTTGAGATCAGGGTAAGGAGGAGGATCAAAGACTAGTCTAATCATTGTTGGGGTCAAATCAATGATCACATTGCCTTGGGAATCAATACACTACCTCTGAGTTGGATTTTACATTTATGCAATAGTTAAAATGAACTCGGGAAATTGCACAACAATAGGAAAAATAGCTACATGATGCAACCTAGATTGTGCAATCCTTTTTTCCCTTAGGGAAGCACCTTTTGAAAAAGTATCTTTATGAAACTAGTCCAAATCAATATGTCCCACCAGCATATTAGTGATATTCATAACATCAAAGCTGAACTTAGATGGTACCGGGGTCCCTTGGAATTGATAGTTCATTGTAATAGGAATTTGTTCTGTCTTAAGCCTCTTGGCCTTTGTCCCCTTTGATGTTCCTTCAGTGGGTATCTCCTCTGAATTAGACATTTTTTAATTACCCTACAATACTAACAATCATTAGGCAAAGAAGAGACATGTGAAGAGTAGATTAGAACAAGCATTCATATTAAATTTTTTCTCCTTCAAGATGAATTCCCATTCTACAAGTTAATTCAGCATTTTTTTATTTCGGGTTCAGGATGAAACTAAAAACCTGACCATTGTAAGCACAGTACATGAATTGTATCATAAGTTAGGATTGATGAAAACCTTGAACCTAAACTTAATATAATTCCCTTAAATTCTATCGAACATCAAAATTGGGTGCTGGTTCAACACCTATAACTATAGTGATGAACAAAGTTTAGTGTCATTTCACAGTCCAACCCCGCAATGTGTTTGAGAATTAGGATTGGGCCTTCACCAAGTAGTGACACTTAACAAACATATTCAATGAAGAGTTCTCTCTGAGATCCAATCCCGATGATGAATTGAGAGTCGAAATCGAGAAATAATTTGGCACCAGACCCATAAGAGTGAAAAAGTGAAGGGAACGTCCCAAGTTCCGATCTTGCAATGATATCGAGAGTCAAAGTCAGGATTTCATTAAGGACCTAACTTTAAGTTTGTGCAATAGGAATAGGTCAACTACGAGTTTCAATCCCGACTCTGTCAGAAGTCAAGATCGAGTCGGAACCAAATGATAGAACTTAACAATATGTTAAAAGGTTTAAGGTCAGTCTGACATTTGATCTTGATAGTAACTTGGAGATTAGAATTAGGGTGACACCAAGTCATGGGAATTAACTTTATATCAAAAGTTCAGTGTTGGTCCAAAATCCAATCCTGATAGAAAGTAGGGACATGATGCAATACATTGACCAAAAAAAAATCATTCTAAGGTGATGGTCTAAAGCTCAATCTTGATAGTATATTGGAAGTTAGGATTGGAGCCAACAAAGGAGGTAGACCCAAACTGTGGTAAAAGACACACATGTAGTTTTGATTCCCAATTCTAAAATAGATCTCGGAATCAAGAATAAAACAATCAATAATAAAAAGAGGAAAAATAGATATGATAGTATCTTTAAGAAATTCACCTTCAGGATCAAATCAATTGGGATTCAAGACTTTCAACTTATAGTGGTTGGGATTTTAAATTTATCAATTGAAACACATGTTCAACCAGGCAGTACAACAAAACCCTAGAAATCTAGGACATGTTGCGATTGAAAATCTCACCAATAGAAAAATGCAAGAAAGTCAAAAGACAAAACAAACCAAATGGTTTGAGAATAGAGAAAACACACCAAAAGGTGTGAAATAAAACATAAACAAACCAAAAAAAGAAGGGAAGAAAGCAACCATGTGAAACAACGAGCGAAGTAAACACAAGCAAACCAAGAATGAAGGAAAAATGCAAGGCAAAGAACCTACCTCCAAATGCAATCAAAAATCTGACAGCATAGTGAGAAATTGAAGCACCTCCTCAAACCCTAACTCTTGGCATCAATCTAGTTTTATCTATCAAACTATACAAGCCAAATTGAACAGAAACCAACGAGCGGTGAGGATAAAAATTTGTTCATGTGTGCGAACGGTTAGCCATTAACACGGGCTAGTCATGCATTGGGATTGAGGTGGAAGTCATCAATACGCAATCACAAGAATGAAGGTAACCAAGAGTCAAGATCGGGACATGACACAACATCGAACTTTCAATGAGTGCAAAGTTCAAGCGAAGGTCCAAAGTTTGAATCCTAAAAAACAAAGACAAAGCAGGAATCGGGATCGTGTCAAAACACAAAACATTAACTTTGAAAAAGTTCTTGGTTCAAGTTTTGGTCTGATGTTTGATTTCAAAAAAGAAAAAAAGACAATTAGAAGTTGAGATCAGAAAGGAAACAAGAACAAGAACTTTGGAAAAGTTCTTGGTTCAAGTTTCGGTTTGATGTCCAATTTTGATACAAGCAAAAATGCACAAGAAAAGTGAAAGTTGAGATCGGGATGAAAATAGGAACTTACACCTTGAAGGGTGTAAGTTGATAGTTCTAACCCAAAATCTGACTCCAACAAAATAAAGAAAACACAAGGAAAAGTGTGGGGGTTGGGATCAGAACACAAATAGGAACTTGAACTTTGTAAAGTAACAAGTGTGAGTGTCAGCCTGAAACTTGAACCTGAAAAACAAAGAAAAACCAGGACTTAGTAGAAAAAGAAACAACTCCTAAGACCCGAAAAAGAACACCAAGGACAAACGAAACAAAGGGGGACCCATTTTGACCAACAAAAAAAATGGGGTGGTTATGCAAGGCATGAAAATTGGCAACTTGGCTAGAAAAATGGTTTACCCATTTTCAAGATACTGAAGAATTCAGTTACCCAGAACCTCTGGTTTATGAACCTTTTAACTTAAGTATGATTAGTTACAAAAAACAAGGTTGAGCTGAAATATCAAACATAAATCAGCAATAACAACTTCAAATCTGAGTGTGTGCATGTATGGTGCATCTCTTTCCCTAAATCCTTCACCTATCCTTGAACAACTATATTAAGAGTCAAGCTACCTGAGTTGAGTCATATGAACTATTGTGCAATGATATCCTAGGCATTGCTTCGCTGCTAGCTAGGAATCTATAGCCTCGACAGAGATACCTCTAGTTCTCTCAAAGTATTGCTCTATTGCTAGCCAGGATTCCATAGCTTGGGTATGTGAAGGATCATCATGGAAAAAATAGGCCCTTAAGTGGTGAAAAATTCATAAAAAATAGAGTTAGGAAACTTGATGTAAAAATTTGAATAAGTTATCTATATTATTTCAAAAATATGTAAGAACATAATTTGTAACAAATTTAATGTAGTTTCTAAACTACTAGGTTTTTTTTCTTTTTAAATCTATTTGGTGAAAATTTGAAATTTCAATGCAGTAGTACTTAAATTTCAGGGAAAAAATAAAAAGTAGGTGTCTATCCTATCATCATTAGAATAAAATTCTTGCATAAACTGGAGAATGGGTATCTACACATGAATAGGGAAGACTGAGTCTTGGCCATAAACTAACTTAAATGGAGAGTTTCCTAAGGCGGCTTTGATTCTAGTCCTATCTACCCACAAGGAAAATCTTAGTTGTGTGTACCAGTCCCTAGGATTACTTTCTCTTAACTTCTTAATTACCTCCAAAACATTTCTATTAGTAGACTCTGCTACCCCATTTCCCTGTGGATATTAATTAGAAGAATATTTTAAAACAATTTTATGTTCATATTCCCACTAAATAAATTGAGTAGAAGAAAAGGTAGGGTTGTTATCACATACCAGAGAAAATGGTACTCCAAACCTAGTAATGACATATTAATTAAGGACTTTGATAATGACATCAATGGTACTATTCTTGCAAGGTTGGGCTTCAATCCAGTGTGTGCAATAATATGTTGTAGTCAAAATAAACCTATGACCCACAGACAAATTTAGATTAATTACCCCAACAAAATCTAGGGGCCATTTGGAAAACAGTCTTACCTCATATACTGGTTGTAGGGGCATCACTAGATTGTGTTCTCTTGATGCTAAACTTTGACATGTATGAAATGTCCTAACATATTGATGAGAATCACAAAACACATGGGGCCAATAATAGTCTGATCTCAAAATTTGATGTGCCATGGCATTGGTTGAATCGTGCCCAATACCATGACTGCCATGAAACTTAGCAATAGCCTATTTTTCCTGCTGTTGATCCAGACAAAAAATACACCTTCAAAATTCCTCCTATACAAGGCTCCTCCTTTAAGCATATAATGGGAATTATTTAGTCTCAATGCTCTTCTCTGAGTGGTATTCATTCCATTAGGACATTTTTTGTTCAACAACAAGAAAATCAGATCTACATACCAAGGATCACCTGTGAATGATTGTACGGTATACTTTTGTCAAGTAATCTTGGTGTCAATGTTAGCCATAGCCTTAGATAAGCCTTGTCCTTAGACTATCTTCATTGGGTGAATTTCAAGGTCAAATTCCTACAGAATTTCCATCCACTTTCCCCTTCTTCCTCCCAACTCACTCTGCATTAGAGGGGACTTCATTGCAGGGTCAGAAACTATGGCAGTGATCTAACTGTGGAGAATGTAGTGCTCAAACTTCTTAACCGCTCATACCAGTGTGAAGGCCTACTTCTCCAAGGGTGGATATTTGATCTTAACATTCTTGAATGGAGAACTCATAAAAGCTATCATCCTTTCATCCCCTTTACCTTTTTGTTGTGTTAAAATAGTAGCACATGAATGATCAGATGTGAAAGAATAAATATAAAATGGCATTAAATAATTGAGACTATTCAAGATAGTCACTTATGAGATAGACTATTTTATTTGTGAGAAGGAATCCTTAGTATCATTACTCCATTCAATCTTTACATCGTTCTTCATCATTTCATTGAGGGGTTTGATGATCTCTGCAAACCCAGTTATGAACTTCCTCACAAAGTTTATCTTCCCAAAGAAAGATCTCATCTCCTTTTTGTTTCTAGGCATGGCCAATTTTAGAATGGAATCCACTCTATCTAGTTTAATTGAAATCCCCCATTCTAATATTATGTGACCCAATAATTTCCCTTCTAAGACCCCAAACACACATTTCTTCGGGTTGAGGGATACACCATAGATTATACATT
Organism: Sequoia sempervirens; assembly: GCA_007258455.2. Classification (NCBI taxonomy): domain Eukaryota; kingdom Viridiplantae; phylum Streptophyta; class Pinopsida; order Cupressales; family Cupressaceae; genus Sequoia; species Sequoia sempervirens. The sequence goes on from VDFB02105785.1 coordinate 235,362,481, forward strand.
TTCCAAGGACTTTTGACAAATCTGCAACATGGTCTTCCCTCTTCTTGGAAAATATAGTTAGATCATCCATGTAAATGATAATACATTTACCTACCAAGTCCTTAAATGCATCATGCATTGTGTGCTAAAAGGTAGCTCCAGTGTTAAGGAGACCAAATGACATCCTTCAATAGGAAAATGTCTGCCACTTGGTAGTGAAGATAGTCTTCATTCTATCCTCATAGTTAACCAACACTTGATTGAATCCTAAATAGCCATATAGGAATGACATCATCTATGAGTCGTTAACTATTTGTAGCACCTCATCAAGCGAAGGAAGCTGGTAGTTATCCTTTTTTGAAGCTTTATTGAGGTTTCTAAAGTTGACACACAATCTAATTTCCCCATTCTTTTTACAAATAAGAACTAGATTTGCAACCTAGGTCGAATTCCTTATTGGAAAAATTATTCTTGTTGACAGTAGCTTCTATACCTCTTTAAGAATAAGAGGTCCAATCAAGGCATTCACTAGGCAATGCTTTTGATAGAAGGGCTTCACTTCAGGTTTCAAAGGGATAGTGTGCGTTATCACCAAAGTATTAAAGGTTTTCAGATCTTCATACCCCCAAGCAATTGTTATGATATCTGCTTTCAGTACTCTCAAGATTTTATCCCTAATTTCCTTAGGACAAGTCTTTCCAATGAATATGTTTCTCTCTAGGCCCAAATTTTCCAAGTTGAATGACTCATACTTTCCTCCATCAGTATTGATAGGAAGCTTCTCATGGGCCCAAGGATCAGAACCAAAGATCCTCTCTAAGGCTACCATTCCCTTAAGAATGTTGTTGGTTTTCAAATTCATTATACCTTATGCATCAAAAAAAATTAGATCCCAATCTCCTCGATCTCTATCAGATTCATCGATGATTTTCCCTTCAAAGGCATCTCAACTTGCCAAGAAGGAAAGCATATGGTGATTTTCATCTAAAACCTAAAAATTCTAGACATTATCTAGCATGGTTGGGATTGAAACTAATTCCATGGAGAACCTCTTTAACCTGGAATCTTGCATAGGTTCCAAGGTAATAGATGCAACAACAAGTGCATCCACAATCTGATTGTCTTCTCTAGGAATTAACTTGATTCTAAAAGAACTGAAGTCCTCTATCAGGTTCCATACCTTGTTCATGTATGCAACCAACCTTTTGTTATGGCATGTGTACTAGTTCTGAACCTTCTTAACGATTACCTCAGAATCTCCCATTACTTTCAGAGCTATCACTTTCTTCTAATGTGAAAAAATCAGTCCTCTAACAAGTGCCTCATACTATACAATGTTATTAGTGCAACCGAATTGTAACCTATAAGAAGAAACGTAGGTTTTCCCTTTCGGGTTCGTTAGTTCTATTCCAGCTCCACTCCCTGTTTTGGACTTGGAACCATCAAATTTAAGGATCTATAGTTGATATTGGGTCGGGGTTTCTTTCTTCAGGTCAACTACGAGTGTTTTTTAAGAGAAATAGGTGGTGGCTCAAACTAGTTCAAGATATCAAGATCAGGAGACTATTATAAATGATGATCGTCAGGTAATTCACTAAGATTTAAAACATGTGCATAGACTATTTCCTGCACCTCATCTTGATCAATAGTTTTTCAGTTCATTTTATTTTTGAGAAACTCCTTGGGAAATGGAATGTTAGCAGGAGCAGGCATGTTAAACAATTTCTAAAGTTCTTTATCCTTATTTCATGAGTCATAATGTAGGATCTAAGTCTGACCAACTAGGGATGGGACTTCTTCTTGCGTATTTTTTGTCCTTGTCAAAATTGTCACATCCTTAGCTTCAAATAAAAAATTGGTTCAAAGACGTTGTGGGACTGTATCTACAAGTCTCTTCTAACTGACAGACCTGACTCAAAATGTCTAAATGGGGCTGAAACGTTAGCTTGGAATGGTTATGGTAATGGACCTGACACTAGTTCAAGAGTAACAGGATCCATAGATCAATATCTTCTCCAAGGACCAACTTATCTTGTTGCAATTTCTAAATGAAAATTTTTTGGTTGACTATGGTCATAGGGTCACTATATTCTAAAGCTATGAGCAATCAGGATTAAATGTTGAGAAGGTCATAATTTCTTCTCTCTTATAAACCCCTATCTCAGTTTCAAAATAGGCTACTTCATTAGGGTGGTCATATTTCATGATCATATTTTTTAGAGAGGATTCACTTTTGTAAGAGAAGGGGACCAACCACGTTCAAGGCCCTAGGTCATAGAGAGCTAAGAGCAGAAGGCTTCCCTAGCCTATGTCACTTTAAAGGGGGGTTTTGAAATGGACAAGAATGATGAGGACTATAAGGTCCTTCAATCACTCTACAAACCCAAAACTCAGAATAGGGCTAGGTGAGTTGGTTTTTAGCTTCAAAACTATACCTCGGGTAGCTTTTTTCCTGAGGACGAAAGTGTGGTTTCAGGACAATAGTGCGGCACGCTGGCGTCTCTAGCTATGCTAGTGTTCGTACGACTAGGGGATTGAAAGTACAGTGGGGATTGCCAGAAAAAGAGATGAAAACCTAGCTAATGGTTTCTAAGGGAACAAAATAGAATTATGAAATAAGAGATATACAAATGAATGTGATAAAGCAAGTATATTAAAGGTAGGGTGACAAAGATGATCTCACAAAAGAGCTTGTTCACTAGCTAGCTCCCAATGCACATCCACCCACACACAAGAAAGAGGAAAATTGTTGGGGGGCTTTATAGGGATCTACCTCAATCAGACCCCCATTTTGGTGTTTCCACCTCCACGGACAGCCAAGATAGAAACTATGGAGAAAATTTTGATCAAGGAAGAATGAAAGTAAAGGACACAATAACACTACAAAACAATAATGTGATACTCAACCAAATCATAGAGGAGAGGAGTGAAAATTCTTACCACCTCCACCAAGAGCTCACTAGCTAATGGAGGAGAAAATGAGAGGACTCAATCCCCTGCTACAATGGTGTTGTTCTACACTTGCTCTACGGAATTGATGGAGTGTTTTTGTTGTTGCTATGGAGTGCCAAAGTGCTACTTGAGAGTGACGGATGCTTGAGAATGTAAGAAAGATTGTGTAGAATGCTTAGAAGATTATGTGAAGAGCTTGCTAGAGGATTGTGCAGAAATTGCTAGAGGATGAGATGAATGCTTAAAGGATGAAATGAAGGAAAGAAGAGTTGTTTTGAAGGTGGGATGAGAAAAACGACCATATTCAGGTTGGTTGGTTGAATAGGGGTGTTATAAGCTGACCCCAATGGGAAGTGTAATGCCTCTATTGGCTTTAGAAGTAGGAATCCATCAGGGACATAAGTGTGCCACGCTAATGTAAGCATGTCACACAGATGTATGCACGATGTGTGGGAAACCTTGATAGTTATTCTTCTTTTGACACACAAAATAGATGCCAAGTGGAATGAAAGTAGTGGGCTGATGTGGATTTTTTCCTTTGGATTTGGTTTTCTAAGGTGAGGGAGTGCAAAAGGGGAATTTGCATAAAGGGTACAAATTCACACCTATACAATTTTCCCCCACTTTAGCAAGCATGAGTACTGATGAGTGCTTTAGTTAAGTAGATCAAAAAAGTAGTAAGGTTAGAAATGCATACCTAAATCATCTAGGAAGAAGACCACGATATGACGAACTCAAGAGCACAAGACAATCAAGGGACTTCACAGCCTCGCAAAACTATGAAGTTGTAGAATGAAAGTTTCTTACAGGCCCATGGACCTACAAGGAGGAAACCCCCAAGATCTCTCACATGATGGAAGCCCTAAGAAAAAATCACCTCACAAGCCCACAAACCTAGAAGAAAGGTTTCCTACAGGATATTTCACATGAAGGATACCCAAAAAGATCCTTACAGACCCGTAGACCTACAAGGAAGCATCCCTCAAGATCTCTCACATGGAGGAAGCTAGGAAAGCACCCTAGAAACCCACAGACCTATAGGGAAGGTGTCCTTCAAGATCTCTAGCATGAAGGATACCCAAAAAAGTTCCTTACAGACCTGCAGACCTACAAGGAAGTGTCCCCTAAGATCTCTCACATGGAGGAAGCCAGGAAAGCTCCCTACAAAATTGTAGACCTACAAGGAAGGTTTCCTTCAAGATTTCTCACATAAAGGAAACCTAGGAAAGTTCCCTACAAACTTGAAAACCTGTAGGTAGGTATCCCCCAAGATCTCTCACATGGAGGAAACCTAAAGAAAGCACCCTATAGACTTGTAGACCTACAAGGGAGTGACCCCCAAGATATGTCACATGAAGGAAGCTCAAAAGAAGCACCCTACAGACCCATAAATTTGTAGGGAGGTATCCCCCAAGATCTCTCACATGGAGGAAATCAAAGGAAGGCTCAGGACTTTGTAGAGTCAAAAAATGGCTTCACAAGTGCACCCATAAAGTGACATGTCTACCCACAAATAGAACATGTCAAAAAGTGGTCATGCAGGCAAGTAAGCGAACAATATCGCAAACTACCAACAAGTTGGTAGACTTTCAAAGGGGTCCCTTGGGAACCCAGCACAAAGAAGGGGTCCACTCAAGGGATGCACTATTCAAAATTACGAAGGATATTTTTATTTGTCGAATCGATTCATCATCAAGGAATCACTTTAAAATATTTTCACTTCATTAGGGAATTCAAAAGGAAGAAGACACCCTCACATGAGGGGAAGGTTGAAGTTGTTCCCAGCTTGGGGGAAGGTTCTCAAATCCTTTCTTTACGAACCTATAATGAAGGAAACATGTTCTGTTAGGGTTTCAAGTCAAGAACACGATTCTTGAAAAGAAGTTTCTGAAGATTCTTGAGAAAAGATTCATTGGTTTCAAAAATAAAAGTTTCAAAGAAGTGGCATTGTCACACATGAGAGGGACAACTCAAAAAAAGAAGAGAGAAAGATAAGAAAAAAGTAGATTGAAAGAGAAATAAACATAAACACAGGGCATAGGGGTAGCCTGATATTTCAGGGTCAAAACTGCTCATAAATATATATAAGTATAGTAATAGTATATAAAATAAACTATCATCAACCCCCTACTACATCAGACCATGTGGAGAATGCACAAGAAGACAAAGTAAAAATAAAAAATTGAGTCAACATGGAAGGGAAGCCTAAATTCCCCCAATGCTTTGCATCATCCCTAATTTATTGAAAATCAAGTCACAAACATGGAAGAATGATGAAATAGATAGAAGAAGGCTTATGACACAAAAAACATGCTTGTATCCAAGCATCAATAGGGGTGACAAGGGTCATCTAGGAACACATAGCATGATCATAGGGGAACACATCCCAACACACACACATCTATCCTAAAGATAAAGAAGGGGCCTCTTGCTAACACTGATCGACCAAGAGGTCATCTGCTTCCCACTCTAGATCATCATAGGGGGAAGGAGGACAAGCTTGCAGTGGTGGAAAGTTAAGAGGAGGATCGTTTGAACCTCCTACAATAAGGGATAAGAAACAAGGCCCCTCAAGGTCCTCTCTACCAAGCTCTTGTGGAGCTAAGGTCAATAATTTCAAAAAAATCGTCGACAAGACCAAAACCTCATCCAAAGAGTTAAACATGCACTTTACAAGAGCACCATGTTTTACCTCAACAGATGGAGAAGGTCAGGCTAGAGATTCAATGCTAGGCTCACTGAGTGATTCAAGAGCGGTGACAAACTCAGGAGAAGCTGGGACTAGTTTCATCACTAGGACAGAACAAGTCAGTGCAGGACCACCTTTTGGAGAAGGTGGGCTCCTCTTATGTCCTTCATTGCTAGAGGGACCACTCTCTACCTTCTTATTCACTGGAGGATGAGAAATCCCCATAGATGAGGAAAGAGGTGCAGAGGAAGATGAGTAAGAGAAAACCACAGTAGATACCACCAAAGTCTTCATCATATCTATGGGTTTTTGGAAAGGTGGGACATCCGAAAGGGACATCAACATAGGTGGCTCCACTAAAGGGGAAATGAACACCTACACCTTTTTAGGGTCAGGTGTATTCATACTCATAGTGGAAGCTAGAACTGATAAGGAACTAGATTGAATGGAAGCAGAGGGGAAGAGAGAGGAGGAAATCATAGAAGTCCTTGATATAGGGATGGTCATCTCCTCTTCCTTCCTCTATAAGGAAGCTTTCTCAACCATGAGAGCCTTTCGTCGGTGCTTGCGCTCACGTGCAAGAAAATTTTTGCAACTCTTTGAACCAAAGGCTGGAGGCTACGAAGGGATAGAAGGCTCTTGCTCAGACATGGGAGTGTCCACTACAACCATTTTTGACAGAGGAACAGACTCCTGAATGGGAGCAAGAGGAATAGGTTGAGAAGAAATAGAGGGAGTCGACTCAAGGGTCTCACCAACGAGCCTCTTCCTATTTACTGCTTTTGGAGCTGGAGTAGTAGGAGGCTATGGAGGTCAAGACATAGAGGATTCTCCATAGGGACCTTTTCATCTACCATACAAATAATACCAAGGTCCAAGCAGTTTAGTAGGGAGGTCTGATATCTTGATCTTGGGTCTATGCCAAGGAGGGATCATCAGACTTAATGGGCAGAAGCTAGACTCGCTCATCCAATACTCATCCCAAGAGAGGGGAGTAGATGATTTAGCTTGAGAGGAGGCAAGCTTCTTCTTCCCTTCTTGGGAAGAGGAACCAACTGGCTCCTATGTTATAGGAAGAGCCAATTTTGGTTGTCCCTTGTCCCTGGTCTTATACTTCACATAGTTTTTATGAAGTAGTTTTATTCTCAGAGGAAGTGGACCAACTGGGGTGGGCCAAAAATGGTCTAATGAATATTTCCCATGGGAAAACAGAGGCTAGTATCCAGTGTCATGCACTACATGCACAACACCTTCACATGAGAACTTTAGACATTTATGAAAAATGGAGGCGATTCTATTCATGGAATATAGACAAGGTATGCCTAGCTTCATCCTGAACAAATCTAACTTCGGGATGACATCAAAAACTATGTCAACATCCATAGGTCTAACTAGGATGGATAAATTTATCAAGCCATATGGCTTCAAACAAAGACCATCATGTGTACAGATGTTGGATTTTGTTTCTTCGTACTCTTTTCTATGTAATGAGTTAAGCCACGTCTCTTCTGTAATAATATTCACTCAACTCACAAGGTCTACTAAGACTCCTATCACAATTTTACCATTGAGGAAAGCGAGAATGTAGAGGGGAGAGGGCTTGTTGTTTAGGGAAAGTCCTACGAAGTGAATGTCACATCCTGCAAATTGGTTGCAGGCTACACGGTAGAAGAAATCATGACCATGTTAACATAGGCCTCGAGTTGAGTGATAAAATTGATGGGATCAACAATCATGTTAGCAAAATGTGATAAAAATGGGTTCATGTATATCTACAATTCACTATTTGCTTTTTCCACTAATTTATTCGTATTTTGTTTACTTCCATCGAGAAAAATAATACCATCTTCGATGTGGTCTTGTATCTCATGACACAGGCGCATACAATGTTTAGTATCATGTCTGTTAACTCAATGGTACTGACAATAGGTACTTGCATCATACCAACTAGGGTAAGGCTTCTTAAGAGGTTTATTGTTCAGCAAGGTTATGATCTTATCCTTCACTAACTTTTATAAGATGGAAGAGTAAGATTTTGCTAACTTTGCGAACTTTTGGTTTTGTTTGAGGTCATTGTCATCCATAGTGACTACTACATTTGCAATGGCTTTAACTTTCTTAAAGATTGATACAATGGACTTTCCTTCAGAATGGGAGTGTGAGGAGGGTCCCTCGAACAAGAATACCATCTATTGATACTTTCGTAGGGCTACACATAAATGAACAAAAGAAGGGTATTTTATAAGCGAAAACTTCTGTTGCCAAGGCCTTAGCAAATTCCCTGTGAATACCTTTTTCATGTCAAAATCGGGCAATAGATTCAAGATTTGTGAGAAAAGTGCCTAATACTGCACTATGAAATCAGTGATCTTTTCTTATCACCTTGTTCACATTGGATGATATCCGAAAAGGTCATCTTCAACCCGATGTTAGCTTGGAATTTTTGTAAGAATTGGTTTACAAGTTGGTCAAATGAGAAAATAGAATTATTAGGCAAGGAATAGTACCTCTCGAGTGCTATATCCTTGAGAGATCAAGGGATCAGTTTTACGATTAAGATGTCGTAATGGAAAAATCTATGCATAAGGCATTAAAGGTGGACACATGAATTTGTAGGTCCCCTTTGCCACCATATTTTTTGAATTTAGGGATCTCCATTCCTTGAGGGAATGGAGTGTTCAAAATTGTGACCGAAAAAAAGCTATACTATGAGAAGGGTTGAAAGATAGGTTGGGTAGAGGCTTGGGAGAGACTCGTCAGTTGGCTTTGCATCTTACCCATATTATGAAAAAGAGTGTTTAGAATAGGGTCATTAGAAGATATAGAGCTAGAGGAACCTCCTCCAAAACCACGCCAGAGCCACCACCAGACCCACCAATGTGACCTCCACCAAAGCCACTATCAGATCCATCACCACTAGTAGGGCCTCCGTCAAAGCCACATCCACTTCCAAAGCCACCACCATGACCTCCACTAGAAAAACTTCCACCAGCACTACCCTCGCTGTCAAAGCCATTGCCACTACCGAAGCCCCCATTGCTCATCTCACCAAAACCTCCACCACCAGAGGTGACAGGAGAGGTGAAGCTAAACTCCAAGGGGATCTTGTTAACTTTGATAGTTTCAAATCCCTCAGAGGCAGAGGGGATGCTGATAAAGGGTACAACATAGGCCATGTATACAGAAGTAGGAGGCATCGACAATCTTAGCTATCTCTCATGGTTTTCAAAAGTGGCCCCTCGTACAATGTTAGGATTTTTTAGAGGAGCACATGCATCAGTTAGACTAGAGAGACTAATCAAGATTTCTATTCTTTTTCGTTCTTTTCCCACCATATACTTTAGTTCATTGATAACCTAGGTGGCCCTAGCCAACTTTGGGTCTCTTTCAAAGTGATGTTCCAAGTCACCCAACCCTTTGTTGAGGGCAGAGACATATTTTGAAGGAATGTGAATAGCCTCATGCTCTTCTATCGATGATGATGTGAGAGATGCAGGAGGAGTGGGGAGATGATCGATCTCATTAGAGGATACTACCCCATCCCTTGAAAATTGCTCTTATGTGGCAAGACCAACGGAAAATCCAACAAAAATGCCTGTAGAGAAATGAGTAGTGACCTTCATCATTTCCATTGGAAGGTGTCGGACACTTCTCCTAACAATATACTCAGAGGTTGTGGATTAGGTTGTGATTCTCATAAATATTCACAGTACTCAGGACACAACAATCACAAGGCATAAGGGAAAAGCCTCAACACCAACGGATGAGTGGACATTGGTTCATGTCAAGTTCACCAAAAATAAAAGAGAGGGGGATCAACCATGTTCAAGGCCTTAGGTCATAGAGAGAGAAGAGCAGAAGGATTCCCTAACCAACCTCATTGTAAAGGGAGGTTTTGAAATGAAGGACGAGAATGATGCAGACTATAAGGTCCTTCAATCACTCTATAAACCCAAAACTTAGAATGGGGCTAGGAAAGCTGATTTTTGGGTTCAACACTATGCCTCAGGTAGCTCTCTACCTGAGGAAGAAAGTATAGTTCTAGGACAACAACACGGTGCACTGGTGTCCATACAACCAGAGGATCAAAAGTACAATGGGAATTGCTAGAAAATGAGCTAACAACCTAGCTAATAGTTTCTAAGGGAACAAAATAGAATTATGAAATAAGAGATACAAATGAATGTGATAAAGCAAGTATATTAAATCTAGGGTGAAAAAGATGATCTCACAAAAGAGCCTTTTCGCCAGCTAGCTCCCAATGCACGTCCACCTACACACAAGAAAGAAGAAAATTGTTGGGTGGATGTATAAGGGTCTACCTTAGTCAAACCCCCATTTTGGTGTTTCCACCTCCATGAACAACCAAGATAGAAAATAAGGAGAAAAGTATGATAAAGGAAGAATGAAAGTAAAGAACACAATAACACTACAAAATAGTAATGTGCTACTCAACCAAATCTTACAGGAGAGGAGTAAAAATGCTTACCACTTCCACCAAGAGCTCACTAGCTAATGGAGGATAAAATGAGAGGACTCAAGCCCCTATTGCAATGGTGTGTTCCACACTTGCTCTACGAAGTTGATGGAGTCGAAGGGGGCGTTACAAACCGACCCCAATGGGAAGTGTAACACCTTTGTTGGCTTTAGACACAGGAATCTGTCAAGGACATAAGCACGCCACGCAAAATTCTACACACCATGTGGGCATCCCCGATAGGTATTATTCTATAGACACACAAAATAGACACTGAGTGGAACAAAGGTAATGGGTTGATGTGGATTTTTTCCTTTTGATTTTGTTTTCTAAGGTGAGGGAGTGTAAAAGGGGAATTTGCATAAGGGGTACAAATTTATGACTATACAACTTTCAATCCTAATCTAGATTTCCACCCCTTTCTATGGTAACCACATGTGTGAGAAGTCCAGGGAGAGGTAACCTCTAATAGCCTTCATTAAGTCCCAACTTAACAATATGTCATACGTTTCAGGGATATCAACAACCTAAATATCCATATAGTTTTGGATCTATGGGTCTATTCCATTATGCACATGCACATTTTTTAATTCCCCTACGAAATTAACCTTAGTTTTATCTAACTGTATAAATTTGTTATGAGTTTTCATCAGGGCTAAGCCCAATTTTTTACAAATAGGGAAAGGAATAATGTTATATGAGGCTCCAAAGTCCAAAAGGTAGTTATGTAGATTCTTCCCAAAAAAAATTAGACTCAAAAGAAATGAGGGTGCCCCTGTCTTACCTCTATAAAGAGTTGCATTCATGTCAGTAGTTGGAGTCACCTTATTCTTTCCTTTCAACCGATCTGCCTCTTCCAAGGCTTTTAAAAAAAATTGTGTTGGGTAGGGAACCACTTTAGGATGTCAAAGATTGAAAGAGAGGTCCTTTGTTTCTACATTTCTAAAATGAAATTGAATTCCATGTTATTATTCATTTGGTGTTTAGGAATGAAAGAAGAGTTACCTTTGTTTAGAAACTCAAGTAGGCCTTTTGGTGAAGGTAGATTGTTGTTAGCATTCTTATTAGGGGGACCATAGTATTGGGAGGTGAAGATGTGGTAAACATACCCTTGTTTTGAATTCTTAGAAAATGGCCTCCCTTGGCCTGAAACACCTGAGTGTCATAGGTATTTTTTTCTAGTTTATTTTCTCCTTGCATGGGAAACCAATATTCTTCTTTGTATGTTTCAAAAACCATAGCAATATCGACTAATACACCACCTTTGTTAGGATTACTTTGTGGTGGTTGGGAATCAGCTTGTGCCATCTTGACCATTTTTTCCATCTTTGGGAAGTTAACTTTAGAATGCATGACAATGTCATGCAACTTGCACCAGTTAGTCATGAAGTTCAAATATACAACATTTGCAATGTGTGGTTTATCTTCATTGGACTAATACTTATGGGAAATCCCCTATTGTTTGGTCCAGTGTTCCACTTCCTATTGTTATTGGGTCTCTGGTTGTATCCCCTATTCTGGCTTTTATAGTTTTGGTTGGGGAAGTTTTGATTCTAAATCTTCCTTTGATTTTGGTTGGTATTCTGGTTGTAGTAGTTATTTTGGTTGGAATATCCTCCATGATTTTGGTAATTCTAATTTTGAATTTGATTTTGAGGGGGGTTTAGCTTGAATTGAGCCATCTCGTTGGTTACTTGAGATAAATTTTTCTTTAGAGTTTCTAACTCTATGGTCAAATGAGTAGTTCACTCACTTTCTACAGTCATCATACTAGATGGGTGAGTAGTGGTGTTAGATCCTCCAACATGATTATGAGAATTATGATGTTGTAGGGAGGAATCTAAAGTCCCACCATTGACCCATGGTAATGTGGTTGGAGGTTGTAACTCATCCAAAGTCCCATAGGAAAAGTGGGACATCCCTGGGATTATATTGAATAGAGGAGTTGAGTTAGGAATCGTAGGATATCCTAGGGGAGGGAAGACCCCTCCCAAGTCACCTAATTGTGAACTTATCTACTGCTACAATTTGATAGCTAGGTGATATACCTTAGACAACGAATCAATGTATGGCATGAGGTGGGTTCTTTGTAGAAATAAGCCAATCAGTGGATCTATTTCCTTTAGGTATGCCTGGATGGCAATATTATCAGCCACCAAGTATGGTTCTTGTAGCCATTTGTACATCCTTTGGAACCGTGTGTTAAATAAAGGCAATGGTTTGTGTAAATCCTTCCTAATTGTGGAAAATTGGTGGTATAAGATAGTTGGGTCGACATAAGCCCGTAATTGGTTAATGAAAGAATTTTCTAAATTTTTCCAACTAAGGATGGATCCTATAGGAAGGTTTAGGTACCAATCATAGGCCATATCTCCCAATGAATAAGGGAATAATCTACATGCAACATCATGATGGGCTATTTGATCTTGAGTGTAGGAATCTTTGAATGCCCAGATGTGCTCTTCAACACTTCATGACTCTCCATGGGCATACCTAGGATACAAAATTTATGTTTTTTTAGGCATCTTGTGTATGCAACTAGGAATAGTTCCTGGTGGTGAGGGATTATTCACAAAGAATTCCATTGGTGGTAGTGGATTTGGTTGTGCCAACTGTGGGATTAACAAGAATCCAAGTGGAGTGAGTGGTGGTCTTAACGGTGGCAGGATCAGGACCCTACCAGCTCTGGGTCTAGTAGGAGTTTGGAGTTCAATTAATGGTTCTAGATTGGTAGTAGATCTGATAAGTCTGTCAATTTACCTATCTAGTGAAAAGGACCCAATTCGCTCCAATTTGTTCCTTTGGGCCCTCCTTCTAGCGCCAATTTTGTTGATGGTCAAAAGTAACACAACAATTTTAAACATAATATTTCTACTCTATTTCTCTTAAAAAAGATAAATAATCTAAAACCACCTATCTTTCAAGGTCTCTGTAGTTGGTTCTCAACTGTGTTGTTATCATTCAGTGGTCCATGCAACCATAATATTTAATGGTCCTACTAGTAAACAAGTACAAACTAGATAGTACAAAGCAATTTAACATTGGGGAGTTTTAAATAAACAACAAAAGATCAGTCAAGGCTTAAGACAATAAAATGTGAACACAAATTCCTTTCAATTTAGACATGTAATTCCTATAATAAGCACTTTCCCTAATTAAGTAAAATTGTAGAACACCATTCATTAAACAATTCATACAATCACATTCATTCTCAATGCAGCTTTAAAACATACAACCATTCATCATCACTTTTTTTTTAAATAAAATGTCAATCATAAAATACCATAAGCTCATTACCAAAATTAATAGATCAATAAACATTGAGAAACCTCATCCAAAAATAATGTAATAAATGGTTTTAAATTCAAAATATTCTATTGATTTTTATCAAATAAGAGACATTTATGTGCATCAGAATGTACTAGCATACAAATAAACATTGTTCATCAACACTACCATTAAACTAACAACTTCTGAAAATGAAACTACTTGCATTAAAACTGTAAAACTTGTTCAAGTATCTTGCATAAAAGTTGTAAAAAAAAAAATTGTATCTAGTTTCTAGGTATCCAATATGACTTCAATTCACTGAACTTTACAATGAGGAGAGAATTCTAAGTTATAGACAAAATTAACATCAATCTCTCCTAGCAAAAATCAAGATCCATAAATTTGGGCCCAGATCCACAATTATAGGCTTCCCAGTTATGTTTGATTCTTATCTTTGTTGAAACTACATGAGCTAAAAGGTACGCCTTGTGTCTATTTAGTCAAAATTTGACTCAGAGTTCTAACTCTACCTTATGCTAATCACCACACTCAATTTCTGGCTCACCAAAACTAATCTAGAGTTTTCTATTTGTCTGAAAATTGAAACTGGTTGACACATTTTACTTCATCCTTAAAAAAAATAGAATATTTCCATTCACCTTTGACCAGTTTCTTTTGAGAATCCATGTAATTCATCAAAATTATCAAAGAATTCATTTATCACCCTTTCATTGGGACTATCAATCCAATCTTCCTTAAACTTTTCTCTTTCGAGCTCTCTGATAGCTATAGCAACTGTTTTTCACATTTGACTAACATCTTTTGCAGCCCATCAAGTTTCAAACCTTATGTTCATTAGTGTATCCAAGAGAGTTCCTTCAAGACCTTCACCCTCATTAAGTAGTTGCTCTAATCATTTACCCCAGCTATCATTGATTTCTTATAATGAACTCCATCATCTACCCTGAGGAAAATCTTTAGCAATAATTTGGGTAACAATTTCCTTGAATACACATGTATGCTACCTTATGTCATATTGAGCTTTTAGGAGAATTATTTTGTCTTCAATAAGCACTTCAGATTTATACGTACTAATTTTGATGGCCTTCTTAAGATACTCAGGATCCTCATCACCTAGAATCCCTAACTGGATCAACATCTCTTTGGGTGTTCTATTAATGGTTGTCAAACCCTTCAGATATTTTTTTGTATTTTTCTTCTCCCTACTATTCTTTAGCTTTTTCTTCAATTTCACCAAGAAGAATAAGAGCTTCGTCATATTGATTGTATCCTTCCTCCAAAATTTCCCCAATCTATTTCTTAAAATCATCAAACCAATTAGCCTTTTGTTTCATGACATTCAACCCATCCACCTCTTTGCGGCTCATTAGAATAGAGATTTCTAATGGTGTTGGCTGCTCAGGAGTGGATGTAATCAACTCTTTTAAAAAATCCTTCATCTTCCCAACCTAAGCCTTAAGCTCATCCTTGATCAACCATGATTTGGTGGTGGTCGCAATAATATCAATCAGATTTATCTATTGATTTCTTATCTATTTACCTAGATTGAAGGTGCTTACCTGATAATTTGTAGCTTGTAATTCTCTATCATCTTTATCAGCTATTGGGGTGGCAATTTCTGCTATCAAATCTCCATCATCAGTCGACCTTTTAGAATGAACAGCATGAGGCTTCTTCTTTGGTTTCACCTTGTCAATCTCCTTTACCATTTCATCCCACACCACCAACTGAGCTTGAACTTGTTGTCTCTTTTCCCAATTTAACTTGAGCCAAGTGGGAGAAACTGGTTGAGTATTTACCTATTGAGCACCGAGAGGTGTTGATGAAAGAGGTGTAAAAGAAAATGTCTCCATGGTCTACTTAGAAGAAATCCTTTGTTGCTCATCTTTCTCTTTTTGCAACCTTTCTTGTCCCATTTTCTCATTTGGAGCTCTTATGTCTTCTATCTTTTTCATTTCTTCTTATCTTTGTGTAGCTTCCTTTTCATCCTTCAACCTCTGTTCTAACTCCATAGCAAAAATTTCTTCTTCTACTACTTTTTCCTGTTCATCTTTCTCCTTTTGTTCCAACTCTTGTGCAATAGATTCCTCTTCAGCCTTCTTTTGTGCATCAACAACTTCCTTCTCACAAGCTAGCTCTTCAATTTTCTTTCTATGTTCTTCTTCTTCACTAGCTAACTCTTCAGTAGCTAATCTTTAAGCACTCTCCATTATTTATTTATTTTCATCTTCAATCAAAACATCATTAATTGTGGCTTCACCCCAAAGACTTCCTTCTTCAAATCTAGTCTCCTCTTCTCTAGGTTCCTCCTTAGCCTTCTTAAGATATTCTTCCAATTCTGATCTTTATCCTTCTTGAGATAGATATTTCTCAAAGTCTAAGGGGATAGGTGAATCTATTACATCGATCACAGGAGGCCTCTCCTCTTCAAAAACTGTTATTCCTGAAGTTGATGGCATAGTAGGAGTGGTATCCTTGGTTTGTAGAGGGACAGTAGAAGGACCCTCTTCAATAACTTCCTCCCCAAGATATACAACAGCTAAAGGTGTGGTGCCAAGACCTGAAATAACCCCCACAATAGTGGCTTCATAAGTAGCTTTATCTTTTTCCAAAGCTTCATTAACCTGCTTCATTGAAATTTCTTCTTCTATTGCAGCAGGCTCTTCCATGGCTACCCTTGTTGTTGCAACACATTTCTTCAATCTCTTATATTGTCTTCTCTCAATAGAGTAAGGAGGTTCACTGCTAGAATCCCTCTTCCTTGAATCCTTAACCCTTGGTTGATTCAAGTGGAGGTTAACCCATTTCACACTTCTATCCACCACTACCCATGATACTTTATGAATATTAGTTTCCTCCTTTTCCATCTAATTGATGGGCTCCAAATCCTTAGTAGCCAATTTATCCATTTCATAGTTGGGATCAAGAGTAATCCCATCATCTGTGGTGCCTTCTGGTATATCCTTTGCAGCCTCAAAATCCCTCATTTTGGGAATTGTTAATCTTTCATACTCCCCTTTCCTTAGTTCAAATTGATCTTGCAGGTTGGCCCAAAAATCTTCAAGAATTGGACGATGATGGGGAAACTGTGAAGCATACAAACAATACATTTTCCTCTTTGGATCAAGATATTTCCTAGATGTATGTTGTTGGAAATTCATGGACTAAAACTCTTTTGTTTCTATTTTAGCTACTATCAAAGAGGAACAAGAATAAAAGCCCAATTGCATTGGGAAAGAATCGAAACTAGCCTTATGTTATGGAAAAAAATTGGCATTCACCTCTATGGCCTAATGAGAAAACTCCATAAAGACCCATCTATCACCACAACACCTTGGCAACTTAAAACAGTGCCCATCATATCCAAATAGTTTGAAATGGGTAGATTTAGAGTATTGGATAAACTAATAACCCCACTCTTCAATTAACTCCATTGCCTCCTTGGATAATTTGAAACCAACATCATCTGTGAGCTGATTAATAATAGCATATATAAAAATGCATCATTAACTCTTTTAAAAAAATTATCCACTGTCTTCAGCTCCAATTGTTCATAATAGCCCCAAACCTTCTTCCAATTTGGGCCATCATCCATTAACCCTTCAGTATTTAACCTGGGAAACTGTCCCATCCTTGTAATACAATATACCATGTATGAAGATATATAGAATGTCTTGGTTTTGTTACTTTTAGTAGTTGGTCATGAATATTATCCAAAATTATATGTCCCCAATCCATATATTGTTTCCCCTCTAGAATCAGTTGAATGAATGGAAACATCCAATGTTCAAAGATACAAGAGTTTTCCTTGCCAAATACTTTTGTCAGCAATGTGTTCATGTCCCCTATGTCCTCAAAAAAGTCAAACCTCTTTATGTTAGTAAGTATCTTCTTTATTGATTTCTTCTCTATATTAAGCCACCTTTTGTTAATCAGCCTTTTGTTCCCATCCACATATGCTACCTAGAGTTTAAGTGCATCAACTTCAGTCATAATCTTGAGATCAGGGTAAGGAGGAGGATCAAACCAGTCTAATCATTGTCGGGGTCAAATCAATGACACATTCCCCTGGGAATCAGTACAATGCCTTTGAGTTGGATTTTACATTTGTGCAACAGTTAAAATGAAATCATTACATTGCACAACAATACGAAAACTAGCTACATGAGCCAACCTAGAATATTCAATCTTTTTTTCCCTTGGGGTAGCACCTTTTGAAAAAGAATCTTTATGAAACTGGTCCAAATTAATATGTCCCACCAACATATCAATGATATTCATAACATCAAACCCAAATTTAGATGGTACCGGGGTCCCTTGGAATTTATACTTCATTTTAATAGGAACTTGTTCTAGCTTAAGCCTCTTGGCCTTTTTCCCCTTTGATGTTCCTTCATTGGGAACCTCCTCCTTTGAATCAATCATTTGTTAATTATCCTACAATACTGCCAATCATTAGGAAAAGAAGAGACATGTGAAGAGTAGATTAGCACAAGCATTCATATTAAATTTCTACTCATTCAAGATAAATTCCCATTCTACAAGTTAATTCAACATTTTTGGGTTTCGAGTTTGGGATGGAACCAAGAAGTTGACCATTGTAAGCATAGTACATGACTTGTATCAAAAGATGGGATTGGAGAAAACCTTGAACCTGAACATCAGAATCAGGTTGTGGTTTAGTACCTATACCTATAGTGATGAACAAAGTTTAATGTCATTTTGTGGTACAATCCCGCAATGTGTTCAGGAATCGAGATCAAGCCTTCACCAAGTAGTGAAAATTAACAAACGAAGTCAATGAAGGGTTCTCTCTGAGTTCTGATCCCAATGATGAATCAAAAGTAAGAATTAGGAAATGATTTGGCACTAGACCCATAAGAGTGAGCAAGTGATGGTAACATCCTCTGTTTCATTCTTGTAATGATATCGGGAGTCAGAGTCAAGATTTCATTAAGGACTTGACCTTAAGTTTGTGCAATGGGAATAGGTCAACTCTGAGTTCCAATCTTGACTCTTTTTCAGAAGTCAGGATCAGGTCGGCACCAAACAAGGGAACTTAACAATATGTTGAAGGTTTGGGATTGATCTGAAGTATGATCTTGATAGTATCTTAGAGATTGTAATTGAGATGAGACTAAGTCATGGGACTTAACATTATATCAAAAATTCAGTGCCAGTCAAAGATCTAATCCTAATAGAAAGTGGGGATTGAAATTGGGACATGATGTGGTACATTGAAAAAAACTTTTATCATTTTAAGGTGACAATCCAATCCTCAATCCCGATAGTATATCAGAAGTTGGTATCGAATCCAATGAAGGAGGTAGACCCAAACTATGGTAAAAGAAATAAGTTTAGTTCTGATTCCTGATTCTGAAATAGATGCAAGAATCGGGAATAAAATAACCAATAATAAATGAAGGCGAAATAGAAATGACAGTATCTTTAAATTATTTCTTAGGGATTGGATCAGTTGGGATTCAATTCTTTCAACTTATAATTCTTGGGATTTTAAATTTATCAATTGAAACACACATTCGACCAGGAAGTATGGAAAAACCCTAGAAAACTAAGGCACAACTAGACATAAAATCCCACCAACAAAAAAATAAGAAAAGAAAAACACAAAATGAACGAAAGGGTTCAAGAAAAAAGAAAATGCACAAAATGGTATGAAAGAAAAAAGAAACAAACTAGAAAATAAGGAAATAAATAAAACACATGAAACAACGAGCAAAACAAACACAAGAAAACCAAGAACAAAGAAAAAAATGCAACACAGAGCACCTACCTCCAAACACAACCAAAAATATGACAGTGTGGTGAGAAATCAAAGCACCTCCTCAGACCCTAACTCTCAGCGTCACTTTGGTTTTCTCCATCAAACTATATAAGCCAAATTTAATGGAAACCAAGGAGTGGCAAGAATAAAAACTCATTCACATGTGTGAACAATTAGCCATTAATGCAGGTTGGTCAAGCCTCAAGATCAGGGTAGAAGTCATCAATGCACAATTTCAAGAACGAAGGTAAGCGGGAGTCGGGATCAAGACATGACATGACACTCAAATTTGAATGTGTACAAAGTTCAAGTGAAGGTGTGAAATCCAAATCTCGACAAACAAAGACAAAATGGGAATCAGGATCAAGTCAAAACATGAAATGAGAACTTCAAAAAAGTTCTTGGTTCAAGTTCTGGTCTGATGTTTGATTCCAAAAAAGACAAAAAGAGAGTCAAAAGTCAAGATTGGGATGGAAACAGGAACAAGAACTTTGGAAAAGTTCTTGGTTCAAGTTCCACTCCGATGTTTGATTCTAACAGAAGAAAAAACGCATAAGGAAGAAAAGTGGAAGTCAGGATCAGGATGGAAACAGGAACTTCCACCTTGAAGGATGTAAGGTGACGGTTCCGACTCGAAACCTAACTCTAATAAAAAAAAGAAGCACAAGGAAAAGCATGAGGGTCAGGATTGGAACACAAATAGGAACTTGGACTTTGCAAAGTAACAAGTGCGAGTGTTAGTCTGAAACCCAAACTCGAAAAACAAAGGAAAACCAGGACTTAGGAGAAAAAGAAACAACTCCTAAGACTCGAACAAGAACACCAAGGACAAAAGAAACAAACGGGGACCCATTTTGACCAAAACCAAAATGGGGTGGTTATGTAAGGGATAACATATCTCTCTCTATCTCTCTTCCTCTCTCCCTTTGTCTCCCTCTATATATCTCCTTATATATCTATCTCTTTATCACTAAATCTCACCCTCTATATCTATCTCTATCTCTACATCTCTATCTCTTCCTCTCTCCCTTTGTCTCCAAATCTCAATAAACAAAGACAAAGTGGGAATTGGGATCAAGTCAAAACATGAAATGAGAACTTAAAAAAAGTTTTTGGTTCAAGTTATGGTCTGATGTTTGATTCCAAAAAAGACAAAAAGAGATTCAAAAGTTGGGATTGGAATGGAAACAGGAACAAGAACTTTGGAAAAAAGAAGCAAAAACGCATAAGGAATAAAAGTGGAAGTCAGGATCAGGATGGAAGCAGGAACTTACACCTTGAAGGATGTAAGGTGATGGTTCTGACTCGAAACCCAACTCTGATAAAATAAAGAATCACAAGGAAATGCATGAGGGTTAGGATTGGAACACAAATAGGAACTTAAAATTTGTAAAGTAACAAGTGTGAGTGTTATTCTGAAACCCAAACCCGAAAAACAAAGGAAAACCAGGACTTAGGAGAAAAAGAAACAACTCCCAAGACTCGAACAAGAACACCAAGGACAAAAGAAACAAAAGGGGACCCATTCTGACCAAAACCAAAATGGGATGGTTATGTAAGGGATGACATATCTCTCTTTCTCTCTTCCTCTCTCCCTTTGTCTCCCTCTATATTTCTCCTTATATATCTATCTCTCTATCACTAAATCTCACCCTCTATATCTATCTCTATCTCTACATTTCTATATCACTCTCTATATACCTCTCTCTATTTATACCTCCCTATCTCTCTCTATATGTATCTCTCCCTCTCCCTCTATAGGTATCCAATTATCCATTTATATCCTTATTCATATCTATCTTTGTATAGGAGTGAATTTTCACCCCTTGTGTAAATTCCCCTTTGGCATACCCTCACCTTAGAAAATCAAACCTGAAGGAGAAATTCCATATCACCCACCTACCTTCCACCTTCTTGGAATTTTTCCTATGTGTCAGTGAGAGAATATTTTTCAAGGACATGAGCACGCCGAGTGGACATCTATGTGACACATTTCCATCCTTGACAGATTCTCGCATTTGAAGTTGGAAAAGATGTTACACTCCTCATTGGGGAGGAATTGTAATGTCATTTTGTCAACCAATCGACCTGAAAAATGACCTATTCCTTCTCATCCCACCTTCAAAAGAACAATCTTTACTATCACTTCATCCTCTACACACTTCTTGATCTTCCACATTCTCTTGAGCCCTCCATTTACAATTCAAGTAGCCTTCATAGTAGTTGGTTACTCCATTCACTCCATTTTGCATGTGTGAGGTAGCCATAGAAGTAGCAAGATTGGAGTCTTGTGATACCTCCCTTCATCACCGCTATGACTATGGTGACTTTTCCAAGTTCTTTGCTTGCATTCTCCCTTCATTGGCCTTGAGAGCCTTTGGGTGGAGGTGGTAATGCTTCAATCTCCCTAGATTGTGATTTGATTGAGCAGCATAGTATTGTTTTGTAGTGTTCAATGCATTTCCCTCTATCTTCTTTATCATACTTTTCTACTCCATTTATTTTCTGGTTGTCCGTGGAGGTGGAAACACCAAAGCAAGGGTTTGACTAAGGCAAGCCCCTATATAGCCCCAACGATTTTCCACTTCTTTCTTGTATGTAGGTGAACGTGTGTGTTGAGCTCATCGGCAAACTAGAATTTTAGTGATTTGGTGTTCATCACCCTAGTTCTCATTTATTTGTTTTATTATTTTTTCACTTACTTTATATACTTGAACCATAGATTTTCAGGGGTCTATATGCTTCTCTTGCACTCTTAGGATCTTTCACCTAAAAGGAGAGAGATAGAACCCAAAAATTGAGGTGGTTCACTCAAAATAAGATATGTATGATGAGATTAAGACTAATTGTAATGATCTAAATGTAACTAGATGATGAAATTGATTGATTAAGTATGCAATACCTAAGAAATGTAACTTGTTTTAAAACACATTGTGAAATGCAAAAACACCTAGAAATATGAACAAAACTGAATAGGAATGGATGAAACTGAAAGTGTCTACCTGATATAAGGATGGAGACTAGAAATGGCTTCTGGAATGTTGATAATCCTAATTTTTAGGCCTAGTGGGACTCATTTACCATTTTGGGCTAATCAATCCCAGTTCTGTGAAACTGTTTCAAAACCTATTTCAGACAAATGGGTGTCTAAAAATGCAGAAAACCAAAAGTAACCTAAAATTAGGAATCATTCACTACCCATTTCAAATGATTCCACTTTTTAATTTTTGAATATTCAAAGGTGGAATTCAAAGCTTTTGGTCTACACTTTCTACTTCTCCAGGTGTCTGGTTCTAAAAATATCAGATTTGGGCCTAGAAGTGAGTTTTTGTGGGTATTTTGACTTGTCCAATGAAGAGATGACTTGAACAACTTTTCAATGCAATATTCAATGATTTCTAAGTCTCCAAGATGTCTAAATCTGCAAACACGCAAGAAAAGAGAGAGAAATGTTGAATGTTAGGGCATGGGGGTTTGCCTTGGTCAAACCCCTTGTAGGTAATTAAACCAAAATAGAGAAGGAATGTAATGAAACATGCAATAATGGAGTTGATCACCTTGCCATGATGATTGATCTTGAATGTCTACAATAAAACATGGAGAATCTTCCCTTGAATTTCTTAGTAAGCTATCTTGATGACTTGCAATGATGAAACCCTAACTTGCTTGACTTGAGGTAAAAGAATGATGGATGAATAATGAAGAATGGTTGTGATTTAGGGTTTAGAGAATTTATTTTAAAGGAAATTCACCTTATTTTCTCATGAATAAGATCCCTAAGGCCAACATATAAAAATAATAAACTTAAATTTCAATTTTTCCCGCTCAAAGATCAAAAATGGGCCAACTGGGACTCATTCACCACCCATGGTGAATGGGTCCCACCTGGATGGGATTGATTCACCATGGATGATGAATGGGTCCCATAAGGGCCATTTTTCCAGCTAAGATGCCAGGAAATAAGAAAATAAGGTTTATATTGTGACTTTGTTGAATATTTCATTAGATAATGCCTTGGGATGCATAATAGTGGTAATATGGGGCCTATTAGTGATGATGTGAAGTTCAATTAGGGATTGGGACACATAATTCAATGTGAAAGAGTGATTAACTACACTTTACAACACTAAAATGAGGTCCACATAGCCTAGGAAGGCACAATATCTAATGTGAATGTGTTAGACACATTACAACACTAGATTAACATTAATTTTAATTTACAAGCCTTCTAGATTGATGTGAGGATGTATTTAAATACCTTTTATAATGTTGAATTAAGGGAAAATGGGTTCATTAAATCTAGAAAAGTGTGAAAGTCTCTTACAACACCTTTACAAGACATCGTTAAATGCATTTAAAAGGGTCCAAGACCTAGTGTGGATGTGTAAAACACCTCGCAACACCAAATCAAGGCCTTGTTAAGTCTAATTTATCATCAATTATTCCCCAAATCAAGCAAGTTGCCTTTTTTCTATGGTACAATACTTTATCATTCTATCCTTTTCGTTAAAATCAAATAGATAGATTTTTAAGTAGGTTTCTATCCATTTTTGTTGTAATTTACATTTTATGGCTGTACAAACAATAACACACCAAAAAGACACTAGTGAGCCATGTTGTTGTCCAAAATCCATGTTGTCGTCGTCAGATAGAGAGTTATTTGAGGAATAGTTCAGACTCTATAAACTAGTTGATCTAGCTTCCAACCAAATTTTTAGGTTTGTAGAGTGTCAAAAGCACTTGAGAGTTCTCTTCATTCTCAATCCTCATCCCAAAACAAATGTTAGAATGAGGTAAGTTAGGGCAGCCCTCCACTCTCAGCTCTCCATGACCTAGAGCCTTGACGTGGTTGGTCCCCCTCTTATACATATTTGGTGAACCCGACGTGAACCATTTTCATTCCATTTAGCAGTGTTGAAGGGTCTTTTCCTCATGTTCTAGGAGCATTATAAGTGTGAGTGTTGTGGGGAATTTCACCTTACAACCCAACCTATGACCCCTAGTAGGCATAGCTGGAAGGTTCTGTAAGCATTGAAAAATGAAGCCTTTGTTGGGTCACTATCCAATTTCGAACCTTTGGGGGGCTTTGTGAGAGTATTGTTTAGTGTACGTAATGGATTCCTTCTTGCATCTGCCTATACCCTTTATGCAGCCTGTGAATAGTGATCTAGGTATAACCTTCACTTCGCAGGACCTACCGATGGGTTTTAATAGAGAACCGCCTACTCTTTACATCCTTGCATGAATCAACGGAAACACTGTAGCAGGTGTTCTAGCTGACCCAACATGTCAAGTGAATATTATAACTGAGGAGATTATGTTAATTAAATTCTTGCATAAAGATGGGTATGATGCACCTATAAGCACCATTTGTATGCATAACGGACTTTTTGTACCTCCCCTTGGTAGCATCATTTTATCAGTCCTTAGTGGACCTAATTTTGTAAACCTGCTATTTGACATAATCCTGAGGTTCAAACTCTATTGAAATCAAGGAACACTAAGAGGGATCTGAATTAGTGTTCTACAAAATTTAACTTTATTAACCTAATCTTTAAACCACTTATAGCATTGAACCAAAAGAAAGATGCAAGAACACAAAGCAATCAACCACAACACCATAACACAAGGATTTTTTATGTGGAAACCCTATTAGGGGAAAAACTACAGTGGAGGTCAATCCACAATATGAGTATACTCAAATATAAGTGTTTACAAATGGGAATGCACATGCTTTCAGGCACACTGCCTAGAGCTCATTGCCCAATACCAAAAGGAAGACTCACTGTCTTAAGAAAAAATTGGATTACATCCAGAGGATTTGAACTGAGAAAATAATATCTGCTAGTACCTGATTACAGTTTTAGTTAAGCACATAAGCAACATTCTTCACACTTTGTCTGATACTACTCTTGAAACTCTATCTGCTTTAATTTGGATCACAAATCTTCTTTCTTCTCAAATGAAACTATGCACAATCGATCAATAACCCTTCTGACTTTCACATCTCATCGCAACACACTTCATCACATCCCAAACTAATACGAACAATCACTTATATATATATATCTGCAACAAGAGATTACATCAAATACAAGTCAACTCAATAAAATAATAAAATATTTACAAACTGTCAACTCAAAACATAAATAATTTTCAATGCACACCAACCAATGTCGGCCAAAACATAGTGAAGACCCAAAATAACATCCTCCACTATTGAATTTGACACCATTTTTCGATGGACGTTTGTCAGTGGTTCGACAAATCTTTGTCAGAGTAGCGATGAAATGGTGAAAACATTTTCGTCACTATTTTTTCGTCACATGTCCGACGATGAATTAAATGTCAAAAAAATGACGCAGATTCATCAGTCAATGGCATCATAAAATAGATCTAATTTTCATCAAAATATCGACGAAATGGGCGTTGAAAGAACACCAATTTTCATTGATAGTTGGACGAAATGGGAAAGTATTTATGATGAAGCCATCGTCGCAGCTAAGGAACTTTGTTGAACCTTTTATGTGGTTCATCGGTTATTTACATTGAAAGTGCGACGAAACGGAATAGGAGTTACGATGAAGCATTCGTCGCAGCTAAACAACTTCGTCGGACCTTTTTTTGTGATTCGTCGGTGGACTTCATCATAATTACAACAAAATGCACAAGGAGTTACAACAAATCCTTCATCGCAGCTATAGAAAATTTGTCGGAACTTTTCTGTGATTCGTCGGATGTGTTCGTCGAAATTGCGACGAAAGAATGCAGTATTTTTTTTTAAATATTCATTGAAATGTACCATCAGTCAGAGATCAATCAAGTTGCATCCCTTCATATTCAAATCTTGGGAAATTATTTTATTGGAGCTCTAAACTATTCAAATATTAAGGATTTAATTAGCTATAAGATGGAAAGTTGTTGTTTAGACATAATCCATCATCTTTTACATATCTTTATTCACTTCTAGCACTTCAGATAAATTTGTGTAAATGAGATAGAAATGTGAATCTTTTATGACAAAGAAAATTCTTAAAAGGAGGGGGGAGAGAGCAAAGGGTAGGGGGCAAGAGAATGCTTGAATGTATAGCAAAGTATAACATTTTGATCATTATAACAATGAAATGAATCTTAAGTTTGAAGCATTAATATCATTTACAAAATTTATGATCAAGAATGAATGTAAGTAGAGAAACTTTTGCATACCTACAGATGGTACAAAATTTCATGGTTAAGTCGAAGCCTCCCATCAACAACAAGATCCAAATATCCGTGTATCTATCTCAATCGAGCCTCTAAACCCTTCAGTACATTAATTTTTCCACTAACCTGTTATGCACAAAAGTCAAATTTTAGAGTTATGTCACCACTAAAAATAGAAGAAACAGAGCTTTGAAACCAAATCCACACACAACACAATGTAGTCTTCATACAAATCCATACAAACAAACTAAAATCAAAACATTGGAATGGAAACAACTTAAAATTATGATGCAGAGTATGGATTCAAGGTATAAAGAATCATTTTTCTACCACCATAGTGAAAATTTAGCACTTTCTTTCATCTTTGCATATTGGTTTGATGCTTCAAATGATGCATTTCTTATATTGAAAAGTGCATTACCTTATCGAGCTTCTCTTTATGTCAATAATAGTTTAATATTCTCTACTTAACAGGGGCAACCACATGACTGGTTGGAAGCTCATTTGACCGCTCCCCTTCACATCACTCTCAATTCCCCATACCCAATCATATAACATTAATCATTCATTCATCCATTAATAACATATAACATTCATTCATTAACATATAACATTCATTAATTAACATATTCACATTCATTCATTAACATATAATATTCATTCTTTTAGTTTTTACATATTATCAAAAATATGGTTGTCATGATATGATTACAATCACTTCTTTTTTTGTTTCTTTTTCAAAGCTACATAAAGCTAAAGTGGAGTATCATTTTCTAAATCAATATATGTCCCCCCTTTAGTTGTTTAGCCCTATGTTCGTGATCTTAATGTACACCTAGTTGTCTACTCATGATGTGGACGCTGCCTCAAGGGGGGGTCTGGTGCAATAAGAAAGAAATGTTAAACTGGTATGTTTTATTATTATTGTTACAAGTATTTCATTAATTAAAAGAACATTAGAGTGGTTATCTTTACTTGATGGGTCCACATCATGTTCCTGAACTTTTGTTATAGACTCATGCTCAACATGTTGAACACCCTCTAAATCCTAATTTGCAGTTGAAACATGAAAGGTTACATTAATTAATACACCAATTGAAATTAAATATGTTTAAGATAACATGAGAGTGGTCCTCTTTACCTGATGGGTCCACATCATGTTCTTGATCTTCTCTAGCCTGATCATGCTCAACATGTTGATCATGCTCTACATGCTGTAAAGTTGAAACACAAAAGGTTACATTAATTAATACACCAATTGCAATTAAATATGTTTAAAAGAACTTTCGAGTGGTCCGTTTTACCTGATGGGGCCACATCATGTTCCTGATCTTCTCTAGATTGATCATGCTCAATGTGTTGATCACACTCTACATGCTCTAAAGTACTGGGATGCACACCATGACCTTCATCTGTAGGTTGTGCTCCACCCTCACCAGGCTGCATTCCAATGTCATGTGCAGTATTATCATTTCTTGAATGTTTAAAACAAATAGGCATGTAATTACTTTATGGTGGAAATTAGTATTGAATAGATTGTAGTCCATAGAAGCATAAATCTGCAAAAAATTCCAATTAATCGTGATTTTTAAAAAATTTGTAGGCTAGACGATTTTTTCCCCAATTTTTTTAAAAAATTGTTGACTTTTTGGTCAATGATTATTTTTCGTTTCAAACTGCAAAATAGCCAAAAAAATGTGTTTAAAATCTGTAAAAAAATGTGAATAAAATCGAGTTGATTTTTGTGCAATAAAAACCATGAGACCATGGCTTGTTGCTTACTATTATGCTTTGATAGATTTTTCCAAGCATCCATAGCTTGTTTGAAAGCACCTGTTTTAGGCTTTTAGCCATAGCAGCAAGGCAATGAACTATTTGATAAAATGATTTGGTAGACATGTATGAAAAATACAATAGCATAGACAAGGTAGTGAAATACTTAAAAAAAATGTCTCAAAGAAATGTAGTCTCATGGTGATGGAATGCCATGAAAAGCAAATTGCTACGGATTGTCATCGCATTCCATCACCGTGAGACTGCATTTCTTTTAGGCATTTTTTCAAATAATTCACTGCCTTGTCTATGTTATTGCTTACTATTATGCTTTGGTATCCATAGCTTGTTCGAAAGCACCTATTTTAGGTTTTTAGCCATAGCATGAAAGCGTTGAACTATTTGATAAAATGCTTTGGTAGACATGTATGAAAAATGTGGTAGCATAGAAAAGGTAGTGAACTATTTGAAAAAATGCTTCAAAGAAATGTGGTATCATGGTGATGGAATGCCATAACGAATGCCATGACAAACAAATTGCTATGGATTGTCATGGCATTCCATCACCATGAGACCACATTTCTTTGAGGCATTTTTTGAAACAGTTCACTGCCTTGTCTATCATATTGCTTACTATTATGCTTTGATAGATTTTTTCCAAGCATCCATAA
Organism: Sequoia sempervirens; assembly: GCA_007258455.2. Taxonomy (NCBI): domain Eukaryota; kingdom Viridiplantae; phylum Streptophyta; class Pinopsida; order Cupressales; family Cupressaceae; genus Sequoia; species Sequoia sempervirens. The sequence goes on from VDFB02105785.1 coordinate 235,391,301, forward strand.
CTTGTTCAAAAGCAATTGTTTTAGGCTTTTAGCCATAACAACAAGGCAGTGAACTCTTTGATAAAATTCTTTGGTAGACATGTATGAAAAATGTGGTAGCATAGACAACTGTCACCATCTGATATTTATGCAGTTGTAGTATGCTTTGTGCAATGTAATCAATGATATGAATATAACCAAAAAAAATCTATTTTCTATAATTCATGGATTGAACTCTGTATGTTATTTACTCTCAATGTCTGTATGCTATGGAAATGCCATTATTTTTTTTTTAAAAGTAGTTTCTGACTGTTTTTCTTCAATTTTTTATGTTTTTTTGTAAATACAATTTTTTCCTGATCTTTTCCCCATTTTTCCCAATTCTTTCAAAAAATCTTGAACTTTTGGTTTGCCAAATTTTTCCCCAAACGATTAATGCTGCTATGGATTACACAAGTATTCAATTTCAAATAAACTTTATTGAGTTTATTTACCTATGTGTCGGATGTAGTGGAAGGTTGTGTTTGCTCAGTCAAGACTCTTAAGCATTCAGCCACGGCTCCATAGCCTTGTTGGAAGGAAATCTTCAAGTCATCTTCTGTGGAAACTCTGTTAAATTCAGAGCCCTACATTTTTGCATAAGATCATGATTTTTTCTTCTATGGTGTGATAAAACCAAAATTGTTTTCAATTTATTATTTGGATACTATATTTCATTTATTGATAATTACAATTCATGCGGCTTATTTCATATAACCACCAGAGCCAAGTTTGTGTTGCCCATGTTTTTCTAGTCTTGCCTTTGTTGCCTTCGATGTGTCAAGCAGCCTATGAAAAGTTTAAAATAAGTTAGATTATGTAAACATAAAGAGTAATCAGTATATAATTACATTGTTGATAGTATCACATACCTTTCTTTGGCCCAGTGGTGTCTTTCCTTTTTTCTTTTCAGCCTTCTCCTTTCCATCTAACACCAGGTCCTTCCACTCCCTCTCTGGAATCATGGGAGGACGCTCGTACTTTTTGTTCTTCTCTAAATGTGACCTATATTGGTCCCTCACATACTTTAGATAGGTACCAACTTTCTAAAAGATCTTGGTTTAGTTGAATTTTTTATCACCGAACAACACAACTAAACGGTTAATGAGCTCATCTTTTAAATCTTGATTTTGGGCATTCCATCATGTACGTATGGTGGGCCCGAAGAGCTCCAATGTAATATCACTTAGATGTTTATAAAAAATATCATTTCCAGCAAAATGATCATGGGATCAATAGTCTAAAAAGAGCGATCAATAAGTAAATTTCAATTGGATTATATATAATAATAATTAAAACATTTTAAAGTACCTGGGACCCTCTCTATCTTTATGGGAACGAAATCCTCGGTCACCACAAGTGTGACCGGAAATGTTCCTGTACTAGTAATACAAGAAGATCCAAGAAATACTACTAAAGCATCACCAGTACTAGTGGCCTCTACATCCCCAGGTACATGTCCTGACACATGTTCTGGAATGTGTTCGCTGCTAGATTGTGCATTAACGGATGCCTACATGGTATGTGTTGCCAAAATTTTAGACGACAATATAGGCACGGATGATGGGGTCAGATGATGTGATGTATGCGTAGGAAGATCAGGATGGACACTTGTACCAACCCCTACTCCTCAAGCAACACTTGCAGTACCCTAATCATGGCCAGGAGCATCATGAGGAGGCAAATAACCCTATAAAAACAACACATATTTTAGTTCATGACATAAAAGAGTACAAAATATAAAACCATGAATGAACTTATGTTATAATTAAAGACCTCATGATAGCTTACTTGCAAGTTTTGTAATCTCTCTTTCAATATTTTAACCCTCTCTTTTATCTCATTTGTTTGAGGCACCAGGAACATCAACTTAACCATTTCTTGATTGCATTTTTTTTGGACTTTCTTTATTGTATCAAGAGGTTTTTTTGAATAAGCAATGTCATCATCACAAAATATTGACTGCAAATCACTATGGATGGTCTCCTCTACTACTGATGCCTTTCCCCAATCAGTCAACTGCAACAAGAATACTAAAAACATTATCAAAATTAACCCAAAAAACTTATGAAAAAAATATAATAATAAATCATTACTCATGTATCTAATTTGTACAATTACAATGAGGTAAACCTGTCAAGTAGAAGTGCCTGAAGATACATCACGATCTGTACTCTGGGCCATAGCCTTCTCCGTACCATCAATGTCCCGCTGTGACAAAAATTAAATATAAAAAAACATTATCGAAATGAAACCAATAGACTTACAAAAAAAAACATAAGAATAAAATGGTATATTGGAGTCATTAATTGGAGGTTGGGTAAAATGGTACATAGTACGTACCACCCCCATAGTAATTGTGTTTGTAACTAAGTTATTTAAATTGTAGTTGATTAGCAACTCTTCCCCTGCAGTTATTAATTTTATCGCACATACAAATACACAGTTTCCCTTGCCTGCCTCGAATATGCAATTGGGTTGCTTATTTGTTGACCCAGGTCATGTACTGTTTATAAACCCTACAATTTTCTCTGATGCTTTTGACCTTCTGTCAATGTACATAGCCACTCATTTATTTTGATCCTTATCTTTTAGTTGTATATAATTTTCTGACAGTGCATACCTACGCATACTTCGTGTATATCGAACCAGTTGCATCCAATCTTTGTAACTGTAACAGGTTCTGACATACTCCATCAATTCAGTAACTTTGTCATAATAGACCTTTATGCCATCCATGCAAAATAGGCCCAAACCATGTAATGACAATGGTGCTATGCGATATATCCTCTCGTTGACACAAAAATCAGTGTTTATTGGAGGAAGTTCCTTGGGTACCCATTGTCTCCGTAGATGTTTGTACCTCAAGGGCACCTTGATGTCACCTATGCTCTCATCATCATAAGAACATGACCCCCCTTCAGCAAGAAAAAATTCCATGCGTTTACAAAATTTTCTTCTAGTATTTTGACCTCTAGTTGATCTCCCTCTTTTAGACATGCTACATGTCTCGCTTTTCTCTTCTCTTCCTGGATTTCCCTCGCTCGAGGAAGATAGATCTGACAAATACCTATTTGGTGGTACCTACACTCATAAGGATTTTGGATGAAGTTCTTTCATGGTGATGTGATCCCAAGGTGACATTATGATTAATCTATCATTTCATCGCTAGAATTTCAAAAAGTTATAAGGTAATGAAGTCTTGATAGATTGCAAGCTATTGTTACTACCATCCAAATGTGTCCATCACAAATAAAATCTACTTAATGTTTTAACTCCCAAACTTTGTAACAAGTGTTAAATGTGACTATGGTCCACCAGTTACACAACCAAGGCCTCAAATGTATTCTCTAATTGTAATCAAAGGACTTTTGCTCTTCACTCAAGTAAATAAACTTGAAGGGAAACACCACCAAGTGGTTTATTGGACACCTACATGACTAAAAATAGCAAAAAATTTACATTTAATTTCCATATGTATAAGTGGTTAACATGGAGGGAGTGTGTACTAGGCTTGGTTAAGTCATCATAAGTTTACGCTTTGGCAATAAATTTTTTTTAAGTCATATTAAATCTTCCTATGTCTAATTGCTAGGAGATTTTTGGTATGTTTTAAGGTATGATGATTGATGAAAGAGCCCAAAGACTAGCCTTTCTCCATGGTATCCAAGCACACATAGCAGTGGTCTTCTCTTATCTGAGTTGGACGCGTTTAAAGAACTTAGCTAGAATTATTCATTTAACCCTAGGTTTTCTCATAATGCTGCATCATTGGAAAAGTATGATCAAATTCTTCTATTATAAAGAATTAGTGCAGTGTGCCTCTAGTAATCACTATAAATGTTTGTAAGGATAAAGAATGACTAATTGCATCGGTGGGAGAGAATCAACTTTGAGTTCTTCAAATAATGTTTACTCTATTCATAATTTTTAAGGGTTGTGTGTGGAGGAGGTTATCACTACCAAGAAGGGAGGAGACCTTTCCTTGTATTCTTTATAATTTTCATTATTCTTATTTATTTTACACTTACATTTACAAATACACATACATATGCATTTACTGTTTTCATTTATCTCTCATTTAGTTTAATAGTTTGATCCATTTCATATTATATGTGTTGAAGACTTTAGAATTTGAATTACATTAATTTATAGATATGTTGTATCTATAACTTCCACAAAAACCATATGCTCTTTGCATTTTTCACTTGCATTTAGAAATACACATTTATATATGCAGATATAGATTTCTTTAATGATATGTTTGCATTTATTTTTTCTAGGAGAGGCATTCAATAGTTTCCATTTACATTTTACATTTAAAAATACATATACATACATACATACATAAATATATATGTGTGTGTGTGTGTGTGTGTGTATCATTATATTAGGTGTTGAAACAACCCATTAGTGCACTTTTATGGATAAAAATTCATAAAATCGAGATCTCCCATACATGTTTTGTTGAAACCTAGGCTTAGACCTCTCATTTAGCATGCTTTTCTTCACAAAACTATTGAGGACAGCAGATATACCTTCTTTATTTCTCATCCTACGCCCTATTCATGCATCCTATAATTACAACATTATCCATGGGGCCTCTTACACAAAGTATAGTAATCACAAAAAGTGTAAGAGCCCCTTTATATCATGTTTGGACTACAAAACGTTGAAAAATAGGGTAACTCAGATTATGATTTGTTGGTGAGTTGTATGGACAAAATCATTAGCACCAGCTCATTCTTGGAGTTTTTTGAAAGAGAAGCAAATCAGGTGGCAGTTAAGTACAAACCTTATAGTTTCAAGGTGAATGAGGTGATCAATTTTGATTATCCAACTGATGAAGAGTACTAGAAATGGGTAAATGTATATTTAACTGAGGAAGAGTGAAAAGGAGTAGGCTGCTAACAATTGACAAGTCAGTTGTTGCAGTTACAATAGATTCTAGTTTTGTTTTTTGGTGACAGTCTAGGCATAGAATTCTTGAATTTTTTTGTTGTTGCATCAACCATTCTCAGTGGGCACAATGAACAAGAAGATTCTCTAGGGAGATTGTTGTTGTAACAATTTTTTTGAATATCACAAGGCGGTCCAAGTGACACGTGTGCTTTCTGGCCCGATGCTTGTTTGCTCCTCCTTTTTCTATAAGAAGGATTTCAAGGCCAGAAGTATGAGTTAGCAAGTTAGATATTTTTGGTCAAGTCTAGATGAAGTTGTAGAGCAAATTGTAAAGTCTGATGGTTTTAGGGAAAATGCAATTTAGGTTTTGCGTCATTCTGTAGTAGGTTTTGAATTCATGGGGATTTGATGTTTTATGATAAATGATGGCGTTTTAGAATTGATATGATTAATTCAAAAACTCGCTGTCTCTCCATTGTACAGCATATCTGAATTTTGAATAAAATGATCAAGGGTTGTTCGTTCATCTCACTATTGTGGTGTGTGTATGATTCTTGTTTTAGGTTTAATTGAGAATTAATTAAAATGCTTGAATGGGATTAGCAGTGGATATGTTTTTGTATAAGCTATTTTATTTTTTTTTCTATCTTATCTTATACCATTTCACGAGAATAGAGGTGCCAATGAAGATCTTTGGAAACTAAGGCGAAAAGTGAAGGTTAAAGAGAATGGGGGTGCCAAACTACGATTACTCATTGCCCTTGGTGTCGATTTTCCACGGAGTGCCCTCAACCACCTCATCCTCGATTGCTCATATTGACCTTATTTTCCTCCTCCGAGCTCTTCCTAGAAACTAGCGATATTGTGTTTTCCTCCTCCAAACTCTTCATCGAAGCTAATTATTGACCTTGTTTTTAACTCCAAACTCTTCCTGGTATTGACCTTATTTTCATTCCACAAACTCTTCCTTGGCTGATATTTGTCCTTGTTTTCACTCCTCCAAACTCTTCATCGGTGCTGGTATTGACCTTGTTTTAACTCTAAACTCTTCCTCGGCGCTGGCATTGACCTTGTTTTCACTACTCCAAACTCTTCCTCGGCGCTGGTATTGACCTTTCACTTCTCCAATTTGACGAGTTGCAACCTGGTTTCGTTAGGTTTTATAGTATGTTAATTAAGTTCAAAATTTTGGCGCCATTTAGCTAGGTTTTAATATTCTACAATAAAGTTAAGTATATATTAGCTATATTTTACATAATAAATAATATAATTATTCAACTTATCATAATTAGATATTATATTCTTTAACAAAATTATTAAATATGTATAAAATTATTATAATTAATAATTAATAATAAGTATATTTTTATATAATACAAAATATAATTAATATAATATATATTTAATATAATAGTAATATATATTAATATGAGAGAGAGAAACTAAATTTTGGTTGGTTGTTTCATGTCAACAATCCAAGGATGGCATGTGTCCTTGGGGAGTTATGCTCAAGGTAGCATGCCATTTGATTAAAGATATGATAATTCTCCTTTAAGACCTCTTCAATGTACCCATTCCACACTTAAGGAGACAAAGATAAATATAGAGAAGAAAATATATAGAGAGAGGGAGATAATGACAAGCATACAAATAGAAAGGGAGACAAAGAGATAGAGAGGGGTAGAGAGATAAAGAGATAAGGATGAATAGATAGAGATATAGGGAGGGTGATTGATATATCTCTCCCTATCGCTCTCTATATCTCCCACTGTCTATGTCACTCCCGCCTCTTCCCCCCTCTATCTATTGAG